>OZ043925.1:11538858-12738858 GCA_964056405.1 Acronicta alni | reverse complement strand
CTGGTTTACAATACATTTCCTGATATAATCCTTTAACCCATCGACAAACATCGAAAGAGGATTTTCCAAAACAGGCCGTCAATCCCCGAGTGTCCTCGAATGTCCTCGAATGTCCCCGAACATCCCCGAATGGATTTAGACCCACTTATGGATCCCACACGAGCTTGTCCGCTATGTGGGACGATCGCCTCGTAAATTTACATTAGGTGTAATTGCCTCGACCCGGGATACAATTTAATTTCGTACTGTATATGCAATTGTCGTTGTAATTCGGACGTAAAAGTAATGTATGGAATACGAGGTTAAAAAATATACGACCGAAAATCAGTCAGAAGTTTTCATTTTAAGGAAAGTAGGATGGACTGGAGTCCATAAAAAAAGACTGGTGATGAACTAACTACAAAGAACAGAGGGACGTGGAAACAGAGAAGAGGACCATTTGCCCTGCAATGGGACCATACAGACATACACTGACACAGCTAGGTGCATATTAGGTACTCGGCAACCGCCGCGTATGTATGACAAAATAATGTAATATGAACGTGTTGTCAGAACACCACGCAGTAACTATACAGATAGTTTGCCTGCCTCTTTGAAAAAAGGCATGAGTGTATTTATAGAATATGTTAACTATACTTTCACGCCTAAACCGCTGAACAAATTTTGATGAAATTTGGTATAGAGATAGATTAGACGATGGAGAAGGAGGCTACCTTTTGTCTAAACGCCCTTTGGGATGCGCATGAAGCGGCGGGCAACACCTAGTTACTCGGTAAATGACTACCATCATTCTGTTTTATATCGTCTGTCACATATAGATTGATGTCGTACCGGGATCGTGCCGGGGTCGTGTCGCTATCGTATTTTGTAGTTTTAAAGGCGCTCAATCTCGAACTTTGAAAATATTCCAAGAATATTCTAACTTATCCACTACGCATTTCCTTTACGGTTGACAAGCTCCGTCTATATATAACGCTAACTATGAAAAATGGACTTACTGTGTACGTCCATTAGTCTGTTATTACATCAAATAAGTTTGTAACTTCACGATTCTACAAACTTGTAGATAATAATGTTTACTGACTTTGGAGATGTCTGACTTCGAAGTTACAATGTGGAAGAGAAGTAAAAGGTCTTGCTTCCTTTTTTACAGATACTTGATTGATTGGTTGGTTATATACAACGTGTTACAAAATACCCCGTAAAAAATATAATAAATTATCAAAGCCAAAAATGTTGTCAGCTGTCATGTCAGGGAACCAGAGGCCATACCACCACCTATTATTGCGATCGTTTTCCGATTGAGAGAGAGGGATGCCGCTTTATAAATTGAATAGCGCCATCCCTTTCTCACAACCTAAAAATGATCGCATTAACACGTTGTGGTATGACAGCTGATTATTTAACAGAAAGGCCTACGTATCTATTTTACCTAATAATTGTCTACTTTAATAGATTTTCTATTTTTCATTAATAAATGTTGTTGTTTTCCTTTTTTAGGGGTATGTTATACAGCGTTACTACGGTTCTTAAACATTGTGATAAGGCCCCATTTTACTTCCTTTCGGCTTTACGGGTAGTTTTGTAACACCCTGTATAGTAGTGGATATAGTGCTTGGAGTTTCGTGGATATTTTCGCACAAACCAGTCAATACTCCAAGACCTCGGCATCAAGCAGCAGTGGTCTTCAATTGTGCAATCTCGCATCCTCACGTTTTTAGGGCACGTATCGCGGTGTCGAGAAATATCCATCTAACGCCTTGTGGTGCAACGAAAATTCTAGGTGGGGTGAAATTCGGTGGAGGAACCAGGTCAAAGCGCTGGACGGTTCCCTATATTCAAGCACCAGAAAAGCAGCAACCAGAGAGGAGTGTCGCAGGATTGTGAAGCGAGTCAAAAACCCTGACAATGCCATGACCACTCTTCCAAGAGCATAGCGACTAAGAAGAATTGGGTTACGGAAGTCTGGTGACAATTGCTTCGTGTAAAATACTAATACTTTACAGCAGGTAGCAACGTATGTTTAGGTCCCATGTTTTTTTTTTTTTTATGTGATAGGGTGGGCAAACGAGCAGATGGATCGCCTGATGGTAAGCGATTACAGCCGCCCATGGACACCCGCAACACCAGAGGAGTTTCAGGTGCGTTGCCGCCCTTTTAAGGGGTTTGGGCCTCCGGTATCCTCACTCACTCGACGAAACACAACGAAAACGTTATTTCACGCCGGTTTTCTGTGATGCCGTGGTATCAAGTCCGGTCGAGCCGGCCCATTCGTGCCGAAGCATGGCTCTCCCACGGTAAAAATGTAATAGGGGGCGAGCCTAATGCCATTAACCGGGCACAAATCCAGACTCCGAGCTGCTACTGAGAATTTCATAGATAAAAACCCAATAACACTTTGCTCGACCTGAGGATCAAACCCAGGACCTCTAGCTTAGCAGTCTGTGAAACTGTGAATGTTAGGTCATTATAGTTAACCTTAAGCAATTTTTACTATTATATCACATATTATATCTTGATGAGAACTTAAGCATAGCTATTGTTTTAATAAAGTAGGTAAGGTATTAATAAGTAGATGTTTACCTACCACAAAAAAAAAACAAAACTTTAAAAAAATCGAAATAAGATCGAAGTGGAAGAACAGTGGGATAAGCATTTGCACTCTAGTGATGGCACTACAGGCTTGTAAAAAAAAAAACAAATATCGCTTTGAACGGTATACAACTGGAATTTCAATATTCCCAAATATGAATTTCAGCGCCCCAAATCTACGAAAAAATAAATAAAAGATCGTAATAATATTTCACCGTGAATATTTTTTTAAATACGAGTGGGTTAAGGAAAATTTTCCGTAAAATTCACCTAACCACCGAATTTTATAGCCGTTTAGTGTACAGGCTAATAAACGTCAACAAGGGAGAGTCAAATTAATACGGACTTTATTTTTGGGACTTGAGATCCGAAGGTTTGGAGGAAAAAAATATACTTAAAAGGATTTTTAAATCATAAAAAAATCCGTTTAAAGTTGTGTTTCATGTATTTTCAAGCGAAATTAAAAGAAATTGAGTGTTAGTTTGAGAGTTTCCAAGAGAGATGCTCCTGAGGGTCGTAGCAATTGATTTTCTGTTGTTCTGCTATTTTTTTTTTTATATTCTTGGGCAGTTTTTCACAGCCATCTAGTCCCAAACTAAGCAGAGCTTGTACTATGGGTAGTAGACAATGGATAGATACTTATATACTTTTTGTAAATACTTAATATAAATATTTGTGTCCTGTGGGATTCGAACCCACGACCTCGTGATCAGCAGTCAGACACTCAAACCATTAGACCACAGACGTCGTCAATTGCTCCTTCATTTCAATGTTCTTTTTATACTATGTCATTGAAATAAAACTACTTTTTACGGATTTTATCGCGTTATATTGATATCACACTAATGTTAAAAAGGCGAAAGTTTGTAAGTGTGTATGTTTGTTTCCCTTTCACGCTAAAACTACTGAACGGATTTTGATGAAACTTTACAGTATTATTATTTATACATCAGAATAACATATAGGCTAATTAAAAGTAACTTTTCCACGCGGACGAAGTCGCGGGCAGTTGTAACGTGATAAAATCCGTAAAAAGTAGTTTTATTTCAATGTATAATATATTGGCGTAAATGTCAGAAATCAATATACTATGTCATTGTTAAGTGTCTAACCTCAAAAGTTGCTCCGTATCTTGGGTACGTTTACAAACACAAAGGATGTCACCAAAATCTGCCCAAACGATGTACCGAGGGTACACCTATTGGAAAAAATACCCTGTATTACGCTAGTTAAAACTCCAGTCATACTTTTTTTTATGCTCACTAGGGGATGAGATAAAATTACTTTAAATTTGAAAAAACGCACGCCATTTTATCACACTAGTATCAGTTTCATAGTGTTTTTATAGTAAAAACTGTCAACTTGATAGCTATCTGCTGTCAGTGTCAGTTTTGGAATGTCAACCGCTCGCCATTTTGGCACATTACTAACAGTTTCATACTGGCAGAATTGTCGACATTGGCATAAATTGCCATAGAGAAAGAAAACAGTTTCATACTGATTTCATAGTAAAAACTGTCAACTTGACAGCTGTCATGTACCTCGGGTACAAATTTGGGCTGACTTGTATGGACTTTTGATGACCTCCTTTCTTGTATTCGAACTCGAGACCTATCAAGCTCACAAAATAAATGTTTTGATGAAAACCAATTTCGGGATAGTATCAGTATCCTTTCGTTTGCTATCCTATTTCGACTTATAGTAACCAATTTTCCTTATTGACTCTTACGCTAATACCGTCCTTCTGCCTTCGGGGAAAGCCAACTAAATGACATATGTGCGATCGTTGCCGCGGGCACGGCTTTTGATGGAAGTAATATATTATTGACATACCACACCATATACCTTCACGCCTTTATACCCTTAAGGGTTCGACAGAAGTGTGCCTACAGTAATTTACACCCACATTATAGGTCGCGAGTCTATTGCCATTAACCGGGCACAAAACCAAACTACCTATGAATCGAACCTAAGACTTGAATCGTAGCAGTCGAGCTTGGCTCACTAAGCTAATGAGCCAGTTTATTTATTTCACAGGTGGCATATGGCTCACCTGATGGTAAGCGGTTACCGTAGCCTATAGACGCTTGCAACACCAGGGGTATCTCTTGCGCCCCTTGCTCCGCGACCCTGTAAAACAAAAGTCCTCCACTACCAACACAACATTTCCTCGCGCTACACACTCAAAGCTGTGTTAGCTGTGCGATTTTCTATAAGCCGGAATTACTTGCCGAGTCAGGCAGCTCTAATTTGAGTGTAATTACTCCCACTATGCCCTACCTCTCATATAAAAAATATTAATTACGTCTACATTCTAGAATTTTCTCTGTTAAATTCAAAGAGGTTCAAGCGCACATTGGGAATGCGAAAATTCTGTAATCATGTAAGGAGGTCAATAACATAGGTACATATTGTTGTGCTATTATAGACCATATTATTGTGGATCATAACATCCAATTTAAGCCACGACAAACAGCTGTTATTCTCCAATATTCATGAAAACTCGTGTATCCGCCACCATGCGTGGTGGAGCCGTACAGCGGCGGCTTTTTACGCGCCAAGTAAAAGGCTTTTTATTGCACATAAAATTATTTTCGTATGGAGCGCCCGCGCTTCTGTGGCCCGTATAATGTAATTGTTTTAAGACATAAGCGACAGCGGTTTGAAAAATTTTCTTTATTTACAATTGTAATTCAGCAACAGATGATATTGATAAGTTCATCAAGAGTAATATAATTTGAACATACCATAGCGTACCATTACGCCTCTATTCCTTGAAGGATTAGGCAGAGGTGTACCAATATAGGTACATCCACAGATCACCGGTATGTTTAAATCTCATGTATTATGGGGCGAGCCTACTGCCGTAAATCTACTAGTTGCTACTGAAAATACTGAGAATATCATTGAAAAACACAATAAAACTTGACCTGGGAGTCGAATCCAGGACCTCTAGCGTAACGAGTTGCGGTAACGAGCATTAGGCTAATGAGACAATATCATTTGATGTAATTATAATAGCAGACGACGAGAAAAATGCGGAATATTCTGATTATACTGTTAAATCAAATCCTTTTTATCGATTATATTGGATTTTGATCCACTCAAACAATTATGCTTGCGTGCGTTTACTATTTACAGAAACTGTAATCTCCCATCTACTTGGCTTTTGTATAATGACTTTTTTTTCCGTGCGGGATTGAACCCACAACCCGTGGTGCAGAAACCAATCGCTCAGTCACTGCGCCAGATGTGTTGTCGTGTTGTTTTATTTATTTATTATTGCGCTCTCGGTAACGGTTTTAATGACTTTGATGAAATATGTAATATACGGAGGCGAACATTAATCTAGCTAGGTCTGGACAAATTCATTTTCTCCGAGATTTCATGCACAAAGTAACAACAAAGTCAAAAGTGAAAAAAGAAGATGCAATCAAACCTTATTTGCTACGTAAAAATAAATAGTAATTACGCTACAATATATTAAATCAATCAATAAAATTTATTCGATTTAAAGCGGATCATTGATATCGATAAAACCGAATCAAAAAGCTTTCAAAATAACGATATTATTAATATTAAATCTCTTATGACTTAGACCACAGCGAATCATGTCACCATATTGAATTCTTTTCGTAAAATGAGTGAGTGTAGACGTTTGTACGTGTGTACTGTTGAAGTTACACAGAATACAATTGAGACTACAGAAATTACTTATTAAAATAATAATAAAAAAATACTAAAGATAAATAAAATAGAATTTAATATAAGACACAGTGTAAAACAATGAGCCTAGTCAAAAGTCTCGAGTTCGAATCTAAGGCACGCACGTCTGAGTTTTCGAAATCATGTGCGTATTAATAATTGAGGGGTGTGTTGTAATGGGGGTAGTATTCAGTTAGGTATTGCGTTTGATAAAATCTGTAATATCACTCGCTTAAACGGTGAAGCAAGACATCGTGAGGAAACCTGCATACCTTATAGATTTTCTCGAAGGCGTGTAAAGTCTACCATACTGGAAAGGCCAGTGTGGTGGACTAGTCTAATCCCTCTCATCCTGAGAGGAGACCCGTGCCCAGCAGTGGGACATTATATGGGCTTATGATGTTGATGTTGACGACAACAAGAGGATATTTCTAAAGAAAAATGTTAAAAAGAATTTCTAATCTACTCGTCCTAGTGTAGCATCACTCCTGTATTCTCCAAATGGTTAGGCGGAAGTATTGCATTGTATGCAATTATAGGCAAGGCAAGGCTTTCCCCTTTGTTAATGTCCAATATTTTTACCTGCCTCTTGACAAGGTACGATTTTTTTACTGGACCTATACACAGCCTAACACGGATCCTATGGTCATGATTATAGGCAAGGCAAGTCCGACACTATATTTCCTATTAACTGGGCACAAATCAAAACACTCAACCTTCAAATAGAAAGAAAGAAAGAAAGAAAGAAAGAAAGAAAGAAACATTTTATTGCCATAAAAACAGCGACTAGTACTACATACCAAGTAGAGAAACAATACAAAAAAAAAAACAAAATAAATGAAGGTAGATATACTGTACGTTGCCATTGTTCATCGCAATAAGGTCCCCACTCAGCATAATGATAATGCAGCAGCGCATTAAATCGCTGCAGCGCTGATTTTCAGTGGGGCCTAGAAGACGTGTGACGTCACTCAGAGGTGGCAGTCAATCACAATTTATTGCATAACAACTAGGTATATATTATATCGATTTGCTTTAATTTATCTTATGTATTATAAGTATGTATTTACAAAAAAAAAGTATTTAAGTATTATATCCATTGTCTAGTACCCATAGTACAAGCTCTGCTTAGTTTGGGACTAGATGGTGTTGTGTAAAGATGTCCCAAAACTATTATTAGAAAAAGAAAAAAAACTTTGCTCGATCAAGAAATTTAATCCAATTCCTCTGTTGCGGCCACTAGACCAATGGGATGGCTAAAGTTTTGAAACACATTTTTTTATTATTATAGGTTAATACTAGTAAAGTTATCTGAAAATATCAAGATTTATTATTAAAATACCAAAATTTGCAAAACAATAACTCACGAGCCATCTAGCTTAAAAAAAAGTGTAAAATATTGACTTGTAAAAGTGTCTTTAAAAGATCTATTTACAGAAATAAATATCATTTCATCATTTCATTTCATCATTTCACGTATCCAATAAAATTAGGTTTGTACCTTACAATAAAAGCCTAGTTAATTTTGAGAAGGAATTGCCTAGTAACTACACGGCGCCGTGTTACGCTGTTCTATTAATTTAAAAGTGAGTTTATGAAATCTAAAAATATAGAAATATGACTATTGACGGTGTTGGAAGCCAATGAACACGACAGAGGTCAGTGGACTGTGGGCTTACTAAATCCACACCCAGAGGTTCGTCGGTATGTTTAGTTCTCATTTAATAGGGGGCCAACCCAATTGCCATCAAGTTTGCACATATCAGATACCTATTAATTGTCCTGTAAAAACTTATTTTTTTATATATTAAAACAAATAAATATCCTAACTCCAAGCTGCTACTGAGAATTTTAAAGAAAACCCAATAACGCTCGACCTCGGAATTTACTCAGGACCTCTAGTGTAGCAGTCATGCTTACAAACTTAGGTTAGCAGCAGTAATAAGTTAATTATGATTCACATTAAAAAATGATTAAGATATGGTAGGCTAACAAGGGCTCGAAGCACCACCGCCTGTCTATGCGTCGTTCTTGTTGTTGATCCGATTATGTCATCATCATATACCCATATACTGTCCCTCTGCTAAGCATGGGTCACCTCTGAGATTGAGAAGGTTTAGGCTATAGTCCACCACGCTAGCCTAGAACGGGTTGGCAGACTTCACACAACGTCGAGAAAAATGTCTAAGGCATGCAGGGTTCGTCACGATGTTTTCAATCACTGTTTAAGCTAGTGATAGTTGATGATTAATACGCACATGAATTTGAAAAGTCAAAGGTCTATTTTCTCTACAGACTAATGTAACAGACTCCGCTGAAAGCACATAATATTATTTTCCTGGTAAGCCAAATCCCCACTTAGGTCCGCAACCGTTTTACTCCCTAATTAGTTTGAATAAATTAATTGTCTGTCTAGTCCTAGGCTTAAAACCTGCTAAAACTACGGCTAAATATAAGCAATTTAAATCTCAGATCTAAGTGCTAAGTCTTTTGCAAGACACAGAAAAACTGGAGTACCTAAATAAAAATCATTTTTACTTTGTCTACATTTTTACTAAGTCCAACAAATTAGGCTATGCTCACATTAAGCGGCTGTCTGGCTTCAACTCTGTGCTGCAAAACACGCGCAGTGAGCAACCGTCTGAAGCTAAAAAATCTCAGTAAACTTTGAAATAAATCTACTTTTTACGGATTTTATCGCAATAAATTGATATTATTAAATCTGACGTTTTGGACTGTTTACAGAGAAATACTGAGTTGGTGGGTGTCTTAATGTTATAATGACTAAAAAGCACCCTACATTTTTATTAATTATTGGGAATCAGATTCATGCAAAACGAGCTTACCGTATCCTTTGATTTTGCAGTTGAAGGCCTGGATTTTGATTTAATTGAATCTATAACAAGATTACAAACAGTTGGTAAGACCCAGCTGGCAGCCATTCCTCTCTATCGAAATTTGGATGTTTTTTAATTTTAATACGAATACGAATCATCCCGTTGGTATCGGCTTTCATTCGCGAGAATTTGTGGTTTATCAAATCCGATGTTGACAAACTGCCCACTTCTTGGAACGTTTTATCATCAGTGAAGTGTTCTTTACGCGGGTAAACGAACGCGATGTATTTCTTAAAAAGTAGTTTTGTTTCAATGTGTAATATTCGCGTGTCAGAAATCAATATCTCAGCAAACTCATAGAATTTCGCTGCAAAGAAGTCACTGACTACCTGCCAGCAAATATTTAGCATTATGTGTAAGCATTTCAGGTTAGTAGGACGCTAAGTAATGGTTTACACTTTGCCGCAAAACTGTGAGCCCAATTTGAAATGGGAAATTACCTATATAAGGTCGCGGAGAAATAATGATAATATTTCTTTTAAAGTTATTTCATTCAAAGGTCATAGCGTCTGGTGTACCTAACCAGAAGACGCAGGTTCGAATCCTGCCCGCGGTCGAATTTTTCCTTTTCTAAATAACTTTAAAATCTTAGCATGGAAAATGCCAAAACAAAAAGATAATATTTCTTTTTTTATAAAGTTACTAGCGACCCACCCCAGCTTTACACAGGTGCAATGTGATAATAGGTATCTATTATTCAAAATTCAAATTCTATATTTCAGACCTAAGTCCATACCTAGTGTTAGTATAAATAAAGTACCTTAATGAATAAATAAATAAAGAGTAGCAGAGGGAAATCCCACCTGTCTGTGAACAGTTCAGGAAATTGTTAGTGGTGTGCGCAGCCGCGCATAGAACAAATACGAGGCAGAATTCTAAATATCAATAATTCTAGAAAAACTGCCCACATTGCAGTTTGTAGTGAATTTTGATTATAGGGACAATCAAAGTTCACAACTATAAAAAGGCCTACACTGTACTCTTACATAATTAAGAACAAATAACTGTATACACCTAGAAAGAAGTATCCAATGATGTTAATATAGATAAACACACAAATAATACCAACAAAGCAATCATTAACAGCACACTACACCACATAATTGCCTCCTGCCGATCGAGACGTGAAACAAAAGCGTTGGAGCATTCACACGTGACTAATTATTGAAGAGTTCGTGGTAGGAGCGAAGTGAGATGGCGGAGGTTTTGATGTGTGAGAGATTTTTGATGGCTGAACTAGTAATAGGGGTTAAAGTATCAAATTACCGTTTTATTTTTAACCCCTAATTTACGTAAAGAAGGACCACTCTTCACCTTTCAATATCTTTGGGTTATCCGAAGATTTCCTGAAAGTTGTGATAAATTTCTAGTGTAGGCCACGACACTAATTCTGAGACATTGCGACTTTAATTGTTACAATAGCGATATTAATTTAACAGATAAATCTGACTCTACTATTAAAGTTTCGGCTCAGTCTTAAATCTAAATGAATCGTTCGCGTTATGCCAAGTTTTGAACACAGTTAGGAACTCCATTCTTAGTTTTGTAATATAGATAATATTGCAGAAGTTGAACTTTCCTACTGAATTTCCTTACTTTCCGGTGCTCCTCCAAGTGTGGCAACAAACAGACATGACGTATGTGTCATGTATTTATTGAACAGAATCCGAAAATGGATTTGAAAATGGATCCAAAAATGGATCCGGACCGATCCGATTTCCGCCGTCCGATTTATCCGATAGATTGTGTAGAACTTTTTCATGAAACTACTACTAGATATTTCATTCAATGCATAACCTTGTATTTCCCGAATAATATAAGATATGAAAGATGGAAGTGAATAGTAACAATTGTAATATAATATATTATAATAATGCATTTTTTTAAACCTTGGATCGATCGACACATTTTTTGCAGACAATAAGTCCGTTTTGTTCAACGTGTTCTTTCAAATGTTACGGCAAATTTGACCTTCTGAATTCGCCTCTATAACGTCTAGACAATTGAATTCGGCTACATATAAACCTGTTTGGTCTGCGTGAGAAACATAAAGTTTCTAGTACTCACAACCAACGTTTCAACGCAAACTTCCATAATGAGATTAAGTGAGAACACACGTGATGTGTTTCCAGCCTCTCTACAAGATTAGAATTTTATTGCCTAGGCACAACAAATAACAAATGTTTGGCTCAAGAAGTAAAAGATGTCGAAATTTGCGAGTTGTTAAGAAATTAAAACATTTACTTAGGTTACAAGGGTTTTCAGTTATTCCCCATTTATTGTGAAGTCGACTTCCAGAATAACCATATGTGGCTAAATATCGGTATTTTACACGAATTTATAAATGATTAAATGAAATTTATTTCTGTAAATAGATCTTTTAAAGACACTTTTACAAGTCAATATTTAACATTTTTTTTTAAGCTAGATGGCTCCGGCATTTCCTAACTGACGACCTCTGAGAAGAAACGCCGAAACAAACTCAGAGAATCGGTCTCTTTTAAAGTCCAGACATAGTAGGTATAATAACAAATATGTGTCTTACAATGTAGGGCAAAGTCTGAAATGGCCTTTTGAAGAAAGAGCCATAGCGGCTTTGAGTAGACCAGTCCCAACCGACGGCACGCATGCATCAGTCATTGTTTAGCTCAACCATAATTTAGGGAGTTCAACAACCCGTCGCACGACGATACCAGATCAGAGGAACATTTGCGTAGGCCACTAAAAAGGCTCAAAGCCGCCAGACTGTTCAGGGCTGAGTATGTATATTTAGCCTACAGAGTACTCACATTTACATTTTATTGAGTTAAAAGTTATTAAATAATAAGAAAAATATAATCACAAGTTATGTCCGACTTACATGAGAACTATGCAGTTTGATGTTTATTTTATTTTATTTTACATTTTAAGGAAAACTTACAGCTAAATACAAACATAAGATTAAATCAGTAAAAATATTAAGGCCAATTAAAAGTTTCCACTGATAAAAATACAAGATAATAGGTTTTAAGAGGTAGACAACAGTCTTGTTAATATTTACAGATAATAATTAAGTTATGTTTTCAAAAAATAAATCACACATAGCCTTTTTCAATTTCAAGCTGGTAGTGTTAAAAATATCGATGTCGATGTCCCTACAGACCGCATTGTACATACGACACGCTCTTATTATGTAAGAGTTTTGCCTGTAGTTTGTTCGGGTTGCAGGAGTAAACAATAAATGTGGATTACGCTGAAAGGTGGAAGGGACTCGTAGACAAATTTTGTTCACTAATTCGGGAAGTTCAATTGAACCGTTCGCAATTTTTGATAATAATGCCAAGTCTGCAATTCTTCTCCGTTCTGAGAGAGGAAGTATATGGTATCTTTTACAACGGTGGAGATAGGTAGGGGAATAAGTTTTAGAACGATATTGGATGCGCCTCAGAAATTTTCTTTGTATGCCCTCCAGTCTATTGATGTATACATTATAATTAGGATTCCACACTTGAGAGGCATACTCGAGGTGACTGCGGACGATGGTACAGTAGAGAATTTTAATGGTTTTGATGCTCCTAAACTCAGAAGAGACTCTAAAAATAAACCCCAGTGATTTCGCTGCCTTATTAGTTATGTAGTCAATATGTTTGTCAAACATTAGTTTCGAATCAAACAGCACCCCCAAGTCCCTAATTGAACTGACTTTGGCTATTGAAATGTTTAGGATTTTATAGTGAAATGTGATGGGTTCGGGTTTCCGGGTGAAAGAGCACATGTAGCACTTGGAGACGTTTAAATGCAGTTTATTGACAAGACAATACTGTTGGAATCTGTCTAGATCCTCCTGAAGCAATAAAGCATCTGATACAGACGATATTTGCTTCATGATTTTCATATCATCTGCGTATAAGAGTATCTTCGAGTGATGGAAGCAGGAATCAATATCGTTGATGAATACATTGAACAATAGTGGCCCTAATAGAGATCCCTGAGGCACTCCTGATGGGATACGCATTGATCTCGATGAATATCCATTCAATACTACAGTCTGGCATCTACCCTCCACGTACGATTTAAACCAACGGAAGAGATTTCCCCGGATACCCATCGATAGAAGTTTATGCATAAGGACATCATGATCCATTCTGTCAAAACACTTCGCATAGTCGGTATAAATTACGTCGGCTTGTGACTGATTAGACATGGCCTCTGATAAGAAGTTACTGCAGAGAACGAGGTTTGTTGTCGTTGACCTACCGGCCAAGAAACCGTGCTGATTTTCGCTGAAACTATGCCTGAGCGCTGAGTAAACTTGCTTGTATACAATTTTTTCTAGTATTTTGGCGAAAACGCACAGTTTAGATATCGGTCTGTAGTTTTCCACTAAGACCCTCGACCCCTTTTTGAAAATTGGTGTTATATATGCCGACTTCCATAGGACAGGCATGACACCGATGTTTAATGACCGTCTAAATAATATCGTGAGAGGGACCGAGAGACTAGTGGCACAGTTAAATACAAAGGCTGGTGGGATTTTGTCTGGCCCAGCAGATTTGTTTAAGTTCACATGCTTAAGAAGTTTTTTAACTTCATCTTCACTAACATCAATAGAGGCGATGTCACCAACACAATCGGCCCCCCCGCTGACGTAGTGGTGTCGAAGCTCATACTGTGAGGGACTGGTACTAACTTGTGAGCAGGCGGCTTCAAGAAAATTGGATTGAAAATATTCACTGAAAAATTTGCATATCTCCTCACCGTCACTAGAGAAAAGATACCCAAACTGCAGCATTGAGGGGTAAGGATTATTTTGTTTCCTTGACTTAATGTAACTCCAGAAGGCTCGAGGATCACTACGAATAGCTGATTCTACCTTAGCAATATAATCATCGAACATGTCTTTTTCCAAGATCTTGGCTCGTTGCCGTAGTAATAAGAAAGCTTGATAGTCTGATTGGTTGCAGTACTTTTTAAATTTAGCGTGGAATTTAGCTTTTTCTTTAATAATTTTTACCAATGGAGTTTTATACCAGGGGGGATATTTAGATTTAGAAACAACAGTTTTAGATGGGATATAAATGTCATGAAGTTTTCTCAAAACGTCATAAAAGTAGGCCACAGCGTCCTCCAACGACCTGCAATCAAGTTCATGCTGCCAGTCCACGGCGTTTAATTCAACTCGTATAGCGTCATAATTAGCAGAACTATATAAGTATTTCATGTAAGGACGAGGCGGTAAGCTATGAAGTTGGACAAAGTCCGCCGTAATAAGTAAGGCGTTATGATGCGGGTCTTCAGGTACAAGTGGGTCATCGCTACGGGTCACGGAAACTTCATTATTAGAGAGTACCAGGTCCAAGATCTTGTTGTTCTTATTAGGGTGACAATTGTATTGCCACAAGTTACAAATATTAAAATTGTCTATTAAGGTGGTTTGAACACGACCATGCAAATTTGAGGGGTTTAAAGAGTATACGTCATTCGCATGTGTCCAAATTATGTTAGGTTGATTAAAATCACCCAGAACCACAAATTTATCGGTCGGGTGTTCAAGAATAATGTTAGTCAGGTTGTCAGAGAAATTGGCCAACTGCGCCGACAACGAGTTACCCTGATTTTGAGAGCAGATGTACACGGCACATATATGCATTCTATATGTAGCCCTAGGTCTTTTTTGTTGTAGGGTTAGTGTGACCCATAGGTCCTCTGCCGAAGAATGCCACTCGCTACGAACATGGGCCATAATATCACGTTTAACGGCAACCAGGACGCCCCCTCCCATAGTTTGACCAGTGTTGGCGTAATCCCTATCCCGCCGCCACACCACATATCTATCATCGAATAATTCGGAGTCAGATATTACGTTCGTCAACCAAGTCTCCGTTAAGCAGACAATATCACAACCATTAATACACATATTTCTATAGAAAACACCTGTTTTCGTTCGCAGTCCCCGAACGTTCTGATAAAAAATACTAATAGGCGCCATCATAAATAATAATATTCATTAAAATTTGAGTAGAAAAAACACAAAGCGCATTCAATCCGTTAAAATTATAAAATAAAGAAATTAAGCTAATTAGAACTTTATTACCATACAGATTCGGTTTAAAGAGCGGAATGCATTCTTGGACTTTAACAAATATAATATAATTAATGGAAGGTAGAACGTAATATATCAATATGCTATAAGTGTCTTTAAGATAATAGACGCAGAGTATATAATCGGAACAACAATAATGTGCGAACTGCTTTAAATGTGTTAAAATTAAGTGAACAAAAGGACAGCGAGAAAGGAATACGTAGAAAAAACTGGCATCAGTGTTTCTCAAGCTTAATAAAACAAAGTGAATACGAAACTTACCAGGACATCGAATCGACATTTCTAAAATAAAAACTTTTTTAAATCGTGTTCCGTTTTAATATGGTGTTTCGGGGATGTGTGATTCTTTCGAAGAAATATCTTGCACCCTATAACCCAAATGTACTCAAACCCGTGTTCCTTGGCGTGAGCTTTGGTCTTGTTCAGCAGACTTTTATTTTGCAGAGTTAGATGATCGTTAATGTAAATCCTATTTGAACCCTGCAGACCTAAGTGAGACGCATTTAGGGTTTTGTGTTTTTTCGCTGCTGAGACAAAATCGTTTTTCATGTAGGTATTGTGAACAGAACAGATTATATTCTTATTATGTGGGTCGCTGCGCATTGGCACTCGAGCTATATAATCGATCTGTTCCTTTGGTATATGACATCCAATTGCATCTCCGATTTTTGTCATTATGGTAAATAGGTTCTCATTTTTCGTGATCGGCACTCCCTTGATCTCGATGTTTTTCATCCTGGATCTCTGCTCATTCTCGCTTTGCTGTAGTTCTAAATTAGCTATACGGTCGCGCAAGTTAGAGATGTCATCTTCGGTCTTCTTCATTGCCTCAGCTTTATGTTCAAGGGTTGATACTTTACATGTCAGGTCATCCATTTTGTCACTAAAAAACTGTAGTGACGACTTCACCTCCGAGAGTTCGGCTTGCATAGCTTTAAGTTCCACAAGTTCAATTTGTACAGCTTTAATGCTCTCAACCAATTCCGGCAATGCTTCCATTTGAGTCGACAGCCGTTTGAGCTCGGTAAGAATTGTTTCCGAGTCTGCTGGTGAGGTCCTGACAGATTCCGCTCGAGGACTGGCTAACACGGTGGTTTTGCAGTTGCTACATTTCCAGGTTGATTTACGCTCACCAAGTCTCCTCCACCCTGCTTCCGTAATGCCTGAGCAGGGGAAGTCGAACTGACCCTCGCAAACAGTGCATGTGGCACCGTCTCGCGCTTCCACGTTGCACCGCTTGCAAGTAAACATCCCGAGAAGGTTGAGAAACACAGTTGAATGGTCGTCAGTTGGACTTTGCACTAATCGCCACCCGAGTGTTAGGAACTAATTAGTGTAAGCGCGCGCTCGGTGTGCTGTCTACCGACGGTATAATATATATGATGTTGTTGTACCATCAAATTAATCTACTCTACTAAACAGAAAAAGAACAATAAATAAATGTTTTTAATAATAACAATGTTTCTAATGTGGCAAAAAGCTTACGGCCCACCTGGTAGTAAGCGGTTTCTGTAGCCTATAGACGCTTGTAACGGTTTAAAAACCATTTAAAATCTAGGCAAAGGAAAGACAATTAACTACCTTAGTGGTCTAGTGGTTATAAAAGCGACAGCTAAGCTGGAGAACCCAGGACTGGTTCGATTTCCGGGTCGACCAAAATGTTATTAGGTTTTTCTATGAAATTCTCAGTAGTACTTTAGATTTGTGTCCGGTTAATGGCACGCACCGAAAAACTAAGAGACGAATAGACAACTGGTAAAGGTCGCTGGGTGTAGGCGGCATAATAATAATAATAATAACCACTCACACCGCTGTTGCCGCCTTCTGCCTTCACTGACAGCTTTTCGGGGGGCCCAGCTAGTGAGTTGGCGAGTCACCGTCTGCCATCCCTAAGGATGTATGTTCGAGGCGTAAGGCAGACGCCGTTTTCCTCCGGCAGTAGAGGTTATCAGTCCACCAAACCCCCACATCCATAATCCCAGTAATTTATAGTTCCATATTCTACAATAGTCCTGCACCCGCCCGGGATACTCCATGACTGTACTTTTATAGTGCAGGTGTGGAGTGTCCCGGGTTGGTGCCCCATCCCATATTTAGATAAAAGCTCTCCAAGGGGCCTCTACGCGTTGGACCTGTGTCCCCGCGCAAGCCTGCCAAAGGACCGGATGTCTTCCTCACGGGAGATATGCCGAGATATCCAAAAAGGAGATACAAATAATAATAATAATAAGTATTTATTTCCAAAATAAGACGATTTACATTAGTCTAGTAGCTAGGTATGTGGTAAACAATCTCTATAAATATAAATCACTATAGTATGGACCACTGACACCCAAGCTAAGATTAAACTTGTGTTATGGGTGTCAGGGATTCCTCTCAACATTGATCCATGATAAGGTAAGGTATATTATCTTCAACAAGGATCGGCATATAACCGATCCTTGTGGAAGTCTATAGGGGAGGCCTTTGTTCAGCAGTTCAGCTCCTGTGGCTGATATGATGATGACGATGATTAATAGCAATAGGCTCGCCCCCTATTACATGGAACATAAACATACCGGCGAACATTCGATGTACATTAGCCTAACTCTGCGGAATACGGGTGATGGTAATATGTATTGATAGAAATAAAGACTTCGAGTAACTTTAAAAAAAAAAATTAACCTGGTTGTAGGCCAAAGAAATTTACAGTCAGGATCCTAATATACTTAATTAGGATTAACACACATAACAGTAATTAATACGTAATGATCGGACAGAGATTCGATGTTATTCTCACAACGACAACCGGTGAAGTGGGAGAGTGAGTGTCTGTGACTTCCTTTTATACACTCAGCAGTCAATATTATAAAATAGGCGGTAGTGTTACAAAAAATCATCAGTCTCCTAACAATTTCCTAACAGCATGTTATTTTTTTGTTAGAGGTAGGGCATAGTGGGAGTAATTCCACTCAAATTGGAGCTGCCCGACTGGGGAAGACCTCCGCCTTGCCGAAAATCGAAGTGAAATAACACTGCTTTGAGTGTGTTGTGTTCCGGTGAGCAAGGTTGCCAGTGCTCCGCGAGGAAAAGTTGTGTTGGCATTGGAGGGGACTTAGACCCTTATACTGCCAACCCAACTACCTATTTATTCCTCTTTCGTTTTACAGGGTTGGCAACGCGCAATTGATAACCCCTGGTGTTCAAAGCTTCTATAAGCTACGGTAACCGCTTACCATCAGGTGGGCCGTATGCTTGTTTGCCACCTTAGAAAATATTGAAATCGTAGTCCTCCCCTTTTGTTGAAGTCGGTTAAAATACTTATTTTTAGTACATAAATCAGGGTTACCTATTTTACATTTACGAAACTTACTAACGTCGGATATTTGTTATATTAAACTTAAATTCCCAATAGACTAACTTCGTAATGACGAAAGCTGTGAAAACCTGAAACTTGCTTCAGACTTTCTGCCTGTAAAACAAAAAACATTAAAACAATAACTTTCCTGAATATGACTTGGTTACATTTTCAGCCGTCGACATTACGCAAGACCTATTTAATTTCTCGTAATGAAAATATACCACATTTGTTTTAGGTTTAAAAATAGCTTTTTATTTTTATATTAACTTAATATGTCATCACGCTTATATTCTTGAAGGGTTAGGCAGAGGCCAATAAATAAAAAAAAATGAAGACATTTCACACAGCACCATCTAGTCCCAAACTAAGCAGAGTTTGTACTATGGGTACTAGATAATGGACCTAATACTTATACACTTTTTTGTAAATACATATATTTTGGGGTCTTGTCTGACGTGGAAAGTTGGGGGCTCTCTGAAATCAAAGTCTTTGTACTGTAAAATACAATAATACCTAATACATAAGAAACACCCAGCCAAACACTTATATTCATCACATCATTATTTGTCTCCTGTGGGAATATTTGTGTCGTGTAGAATGAGCTTCCCCAGTGAGTCTTCGCCGATAGCAATTATCTGGGTGTCTTTAAATCTCGAGTGAATGGGTTTCTTCTAGGCAAGAGCGCTCCATCGTAGATCGCGGTGTTGATTAACAGCAGGCGAACTGGGGGTCAAGCGATTGGCCTACAATCGTGAATTAAAAAAAATAAACCACGAGCCCGTGACCAGCAGTCCGACACTCAAACCATTAGACCACAGCCGTTCTTCAGCTTTGTTCATGAAGGCAAGTCACCAGTGCCGGATTAAACCATGTAGGGACTTCTAGGCAATGTGACTTTTCAGGTACTCCTCTCATTTTCTAGTTTTTTTTATTTTATTGCCTACAGTGGCAAAATAATAATTACTTTTCTCTGGGCCCTATAAGCAGCAGGACCCATAGGCATTTGCCCTTTGCCTTAAGGTTAATCCGGCTCTGGCAGTAGCTGCCTTCCACAAGTCGTCATTCCGGGCTGAGGCAACGTTAAGGCAGGATATACTAAAATTGTTCGTTAATAAAACTCCCGGTGCCGTTCATTAAAAACCAGAATGCATATAAAAATATATTACGATCATAAATCTATTCCCAACATAATCCAGACTGTACAGTGGCCAGCACATCAAGCTACCCCAATCTATAAAATTACTTTGATAGATTTTCAACTTTAAAACACAGATATAAGGTTCATGTTCAATTGGGAAAATTTGACAGTTCTGGATAGCTTCACCTGCTGGCGTTTGTACATACTTGTTTATTATTAATCAGGAAATACTGTTCTAAATTTATTGCTTCTATCTTTGATCTTGCTATTAGGAGCCGTCTATAATGTTATTACCTGACAGTTTAATATATTAGGTACTTCAAGGTGAAATTTTATTGTTGAAAGTACTGACGTCACGTCTGGTAATTTTTTAAAGTTGTGACCTATTTTGTAGCGGTAGGTCATCATGCTCGAATAGTTTCACATATTTAATCAGAATAGTCGTTCAATACATGGCAGAATAATATGGCTTACGCTACGAATTCTCTTCCCACGTTGGTACGCGGTGACGTCACAAATGTCACGAACAGTGTTGCCGATGTTTGACATCTTCAATGCGAATAAGGAGGTTTATAATCAAGATAAATGTAAAATAAATTTCTTATTTGCCCACCAATTTTTTTACAATCTTTTTTTATACCGCAAGCAAACATACGTTGGGACGTATGTTTGTTTGCGGTATAAAAAAAGATCAGGTGGGCCTGATGGTAAGCGGTTATTGTAGCTTAAAGTCGCTTGCCAGCGGTATCACTTCCACGCTGCCGATCCTGTAAAATGAAAGAGAAATAGTTGGGTTAGCAGTATAAGGTTTAAAGACACTACCAACACAACGTTTCTTTGTGGAGCACTGACCACCTTGCTCACCGTTAGGATTACAATACAGCTCAAAGCAGTGTTATTTCACTTCGATTTTCTGCAAGGCGGAGGTACTTCCCCAGTCGGGCAGCTCCAATTTGAGTGGAATTACTCCCACTATGCCCTACCTCCAACAAAAAAATAACATGCTGTTAGGAAATTGTTAGGAGACTGATGATTTTTTGTAACACTAACGCCTATTTTATAATGTCGTCTGCTGTCTCACTGAGTGTATAAAAAGAAGGCACAGACGTCACTCTCCCACTTTGCCTCTTGTCGTTGTGTTTTTCCTTTTTTTTTTTTGTCCATATTTGAAACCTGCGATCAGTCGTTTAGACTATAATCAGGTGAGTTGCAAGAGGTTGGGGTTTGGTGAGGTAGAGCCACTGCTCCATCTCCCCTTAGTTTACCTCTGACTTTTTCGAAATCATAATTTCGTATTAATATTAATTATGAAAATAATTGAAATCTAGAACTTATAATCCCAACGCATTCCACTAAGTTTACTGACAAATCCTTTTGTGTACATACGGCCCCATTGTGGATACGTTACCAGTTACAATAAGACGTGCACAATCTTTGCCGTCGTTTAAAAAGCTCCTAAAAAGCACTACTTCGGACAACAACAGCTATTGACTTAGTATGTGTTACTAATTATATATAGTTTATACATTTATATGTATGTATTTATTTATACTTATATATCTATTTATGTAGTTTATTATTAGTTTTATGTTTGTTTTTAAAGTGACCTGTTTTGTACACGTATATTTACCCGTTATCTTGTCCAGTGTATTCATGTCGGTTGCCTGGAAGAAATCACTTTGTGATAGGCCGCCCATTGTACATTTGTTGTTAGATATAATTTAAAAACATCGTGAGGAAACCTGCATGCTTTAGAGATTTTCTCAACGGCGTGTAAAGTCTGCCAACCCACATTGGGCCAACGTGGTGGACTATAGCCTAATTAATCCCTTTCATTCTGAGTGGAGACCAGTGCCTTGTAGTGGGACAGTATATGGGTTGACGTTGATGATAACTTTGTACCATTTTGTCAATTCGTGTAAAATACTGTTGATTATCATCTGCATGCATCTGGTTAATCTGGAAGTCGACTTCAAAATAAATGAAAAACCTTGTAACCTAAGTAAATGTTTTAATTTCTTAACTACTTCCCCATTCGGGCAGCTTCTAGTTTATCTTCTATTCTATATAATATTCTTCGTCTATTGAGTGCAACTACTCCCACTATGCCCTACCTCTCAGTCACGATTAGGACTACTAGGCTAATGAGTTAGTTCTCTATAAACATATAGATTTCTATCCTTAGGCACATATGTATTTAATAGTATTTTTCAAATAAGACACCCGGACGCAGCAATCTTTTCAGACAAGCGCGGTTCTCACCCGATCTTTAATACACGCCATCCAAGCGTATGCCTACCAGTGTGTGCTATAGATACGGATAAAATAAATTGGGTTTTACCGCGTTCAATATTATTATAACACATATTGGCACCAATTCTTCTAAATGCACCTTTAAGGAGACTTTTATTAGGCGTTCATTCAATTTGACAGTCTTATGACTGGTGTTTCATGACGATGTCTTGGAAAGCTCCAGAAGGACACAAAAGCCTTAGCTTTTGTAGCTCTTACGTCCTTTTGGCCCGAGTTATCAATAATATGGAGTTTTGAATACCGGCAAAAATGAAGTATGTACATTGATTAGCATCAATATGTATACACTTAGCGAAATTCTAAAGCGATTTTGGATTAAGGTATTGACTGAAATCGTATGGTGTTACGAATATAGTATTTTGAAAGCTATACTGTAATGATTTTAGTCTTATCTCAAAGTTGCAACCGTCATTTCACGAAAAATGGCTTGTTACTTTTAGTAAGTGTATACATATTTATACTCGTGAATGTACTTTAAGCAACTTGTACCGTGTATGTTAAGAAATTAATGTAAAGTAATAGTAAATATTTTAAAACTATTTCACACAGCACCATCTAGTCCCAAACTAAGCTGAGCTTGTACTATGAGTATTAGACAATGGATAGAATACTTGTATACTTAGATACACAAGATGTACCTCCCACGGATGTAGACTCTGTGCGGTGAGGTTTAGTGCTGCATAAAGATTTTTTAATTCATTTTTCCTGTAACTTGCTTCTATGTTAGTCCAAAGGGAAAATTTTAAGAGGATCTATGAATATTAATACCAGTTTGTCCATAAGATATAACGTCAATAGATTGCCAGGATTATCGAGTTAACTCGACACGGCCGACGGTCTAACCACATTAAGGTTACAGCGGTAAAATGACGCTTTTCGTACGTTTGAAGTTTATATTATTTGATTTTATTCGCCTCAATGATTGTCCCTCTAAACCGGAGGCTGTCAAATTAATTTAAGTTATAAATTGATGTATATATATTGCGATTTGGGTTGGCAGGCTGTCCGAATTCTGGATTTCTTGTAAAATGTGCGCGTTAATTATGATGAAGAAATTAAACTGTTTTGTTTTCACTGCCATCTTTCTAGCGTTTTCCCAAGTATGTTGGATTCAACTTCCATTCCAAACATATGCGACTAAATCTGATCAGTATTTTACGCGAAGTAATGCTATCAGACCATAACCCATTTTTTTTGGGCAATACCGATACTAGACTGGTTGTCAGGCTTTTTGGTCATATGTTTCCCACTACAGATTGTCACAGTTTCTCGTAGTACAACCGGAACCTTGCCTTGAAAGGCACGTTCAAAGGTGTCGGACCTTTGAACGTGCCTTTCAAGGCAAGGGTATCTCGATGTGTTTTATCTTCAGTGTAGTTTACTACTGATCATTTACATATCGTCGTTATTATTTTGGCGCCAATAAACTACTCTACAGCTATTACCGACTTAAGCTGTAGGCTACCGACTACCAACTTCATTGTAACAGCTTTAACCAATTTTTTTTTATTTTTACCTTTTAATCAGGGAGCGATGGACGCGCTCTTCGTCATTATGCTATTACAAAGATTCAAGCCGCGCTCTCAATTCTCAAGATTTAATTAAATAATTGATTAATTACTAATGTTCTTATCGTTGTTTGAATTGGGAAATTGGTATCTTAGTAATTTGATTGATATTCCTTTACTTTACAAAAATCTTAGAATTGATTTTAGTTATGTAAATAATGAAAATCGAAGTGTCCTTATCGATTACGTACCTAAAAATTTATATTGCGCGTGTATAAAAATTCCTGAGGCAGTTGATTTATTTATCTCCACTTATAGGTAATTAGCTTTTCTTGTGAGCCAAAAGTAGCCTGTATCCTTCTCCTTTATCTAAGCTATCTTTGTACCAAATTTCATCAAAATTAGTGCAGCGGTTTAGTCGTGAAAGCGTAACAAATAGACAGGGTTACTTTCGGATTTAAAATATTAAATAGGGATTGCAATAAGTGTCCCAATCCCGTGAACAATTCGAGAAAACAAGAAAGAAAAACTCAATATTAGAAAAAATCAACTAAGCTACCGAGGCGACTAAATGGTAAGCTTAGTTGGCTAAAGCGCCCGTTGTACTTACTGGAGGGACGTAGGTTCAAACCATGCAAAAATCTGCCTGAGATCGATTTTTTACATACATACATACACTCACGCCTTTTTCCCAAAGGGGTACGAACTAAACTAGAAACTAAAGAACGCCACTTGCTACGATTCTTGCATACTTCTTTCGCTTCGACCACATCGATTTTTTCTTTCCCTAAAATGTATAATCTTTAAAAATCGACTTGCTGGCTGTGGTTTTGTAAAATTTTGTTTTTATTTTCACTCTCAAGTTGCCTGAATCACCTTGTAGGTCCTAGTAATCATGCATCGTTTTTTTATCATTGCTTGTGTGCGCCATTTCACCGATGTAATTGAATTAAAGAGGAGGCTTGCTTCTACTGCAATTTTGCTCGAGTATTAACTTCGACGCCAAAACATAATGAGTGTGCACTGGCTGACATATAGCAATGAATATTTATTTAATCAAAGCAAAATAAAGATTTTATTTTGTACGAGTACATAACATAATTAGTTAAACTTAAATGGAGGAGTCCTGGTGACCTGAAATACAGGCCCTGAGCCTAGTTTAGGCACCAGTCTCCCACAATATAATGCCCCTACTATATGTCGTAGAAATAAGGTAACGATTAAGAGTATTATTGTGGAGAAAATAAACTATTTTTATTATTATCATTTTATTATTTTATATAACATAAATTAACAGACAGAAACGTGTTGCTGAGGAGTTTGTTGCGCCGTTTCTTCTTCCCAGTCAAAAAAACACTAGGAAGCGGTGAAGGGCGTTTTGGGGGCTGTCTTAATGTAAAAAGGACGTTCAAAAAGTACTATCTGGTAGTATATCTTGAATAAATAATTTTGATTTTGATTTCGAAATGTTTAGCATGTGTTAATTCCATATATATAATACACTACTGGCACGCTATGATGGCCGTTTTGACGTTTGTCCACTCATGAAGTTTCGTATTAATTAGTAATTACATTTGAAGGAGGAAATTGCTGTTCTTCACTGTCAAAAGTATTATAAAATATAAATAATACTACTGTAAAAAATATATACAATATGTGTAATGTATTGTGTTTTTTTAGTTTCGTCCATTAACGTAACGGCCATCATAGCGTGCCGCAAGTATAGTGTACATATATACCATCACGCTTGTATTCCTCGAAGGGTTAGTCAGAGATATACCAATGTACACATATAGAAAAACCCAATAACACTTTACTCGAACCGGGAATCGAACACAACTTCTAACGTAGCAGTCGCTTAAGACCTCTAGACTAGGCAGTTGATTCGTAATTCGTAATACAGCAAGAATTGGTAATGAAATTATTTTCTTAGTACGTGACGAAGCAAAACAACAATGAGAAAATATAATACTATCATGTATTAATTGCAGAGTGGATATAATATATTAATTATAACAAGTACTAACGTAGAATAAGGATTGAATAGGTCAAGTGCAAGTCATACTTGCGCGAATAGGGTTCCGTGTCATTAAATTAAAATAAATTTAGTAATTTTAAATTCAAATGAGCTTTTGACAGAAGTGATGTAATAATGTCCCAAATTTACGTTGCCATTTATCAAGCACAAAGCCAAACTGTAAATTAATAATAAAATCCAAAAAAAAATAAGACACTATATCCGAATATCGAATCCTGGACATTACGTTCAACAGCGAATACAACCTCTGAACCAATGAGACGATCACTTGAAAAATATTCCTACTTTTACGATCACTTACCAATACTAATATTGATTGCGAAGCTATGGAAAAAAAATATTTGTTGAATTGTTTTAATTATTTTCAGTCCAATAATTTTCATCAGTGATGAAATGATTACGGTTAATCGTTGGTTAACGGTTAATCGTAATTGTCGATTATTATCAATTGATAATAATCGACAATTACGATTAACCGTAATCAATAAAGTCATATCATATTATAATCGATAAAGTCTTTTAGTCGTTGACTTTTAATTTTAAAGCAATTGATTCCTATTGTAAATGTAACATACTTTGTAAATGCACATAATGTAATTTTTTTTATCATACCTATTATGTGTATACAAAGGATGATGATGTGTATCCGACAACTTGGAAAACTGAAAATGTTTTCTGAACAAATATTTAAAATTCCTTAAAGACGATTTCATTCTTCAGCAAACATTACTTAATGTAATTTATCTTAATAAATATTATATGATGTTATCGATATGTAGTATGTTTACTTTATTGTTAAAAAATAAATAATCGAAATCGTAATCGTTGATTATTGAGCGCAATAATCGTAATCGATAAGTGATCATTTTTTCACCACTACTTTGTGTGTGTGTGCCATTTTAGCGGCGCCAATACGCTTGATAACATGCCGATGCTGAGTCTAAACAAATGCAATTACCTAGGAAAACTGTCTTTTGATCTCTCCACCATAACATTTTATCTGCTACGGGATAGTATGACCTCACCACTAATTAATTTATGAGCAACCAGCGACATCATTTATTACATAAAACCACTGTTGTATATTCGATATCACATAATTATTCAACTGCTGCCCGCGGCTTTGGCTTGGTGACGTTGCGTCATATTGATTTCTGACATTTACGCGAATATTATACATTGAAATAAAACTACTTTTTACGGATTTTATCGCGTTATATTGATATTATTAATCCCGACGTTTCGGACCCTTTACAGCGTCCATGGTCACGGGTAGACTCCCAATGTCAGATAATCCCAGATTCGTTAAATGAACTATCCCCTTTAGAAAGTCTTAGTAAGTCTTTTACAAGATTAGTTTAGACCAACTATGTTTTAATATTGCGGGATACTAAAATAGGTATTGCTAATTCTTAATTCCTAAGTGGACACCTACACTGACCCGTGACTCCAAGTAATTTGATAAACTTGACTAGCAACTAGTTTCAAGATATCCCTGAGGAATCTGTTTATATTCTGATTCCCAACAGCACCAGACGTGACTTAAATGCGTGATGGGAGAAGCTTTTCCCAAGACTACTAAAAGAAACACAGAATTAGATTTATACTTAAGTATCCCAAACTTCCACCGAAATGTGGGTTGACCTCACTTTTAGAGTTCCGTACCCAAAGGGTATAAACGGGACCCTATTACTAAGACTCTGCTGACCATCTGTCTGTCTGTCCGTCCGTCCGTTAGTCTGTCTGTCACCAGGCTGTATCTCATGAACCGTGATAGACAAATTAAGTATTCTATTCTATTTCAACAAATAATAAAATAAATATTTAAGGGTATGGGAGCCCATAAAAGAAACGTGATTTTTTTGCCGTTTTTTGCTCGATATTAATAACGGCATGTTTTGCCAAATATTGGTACGGAACCCTTTCTGCGCGAGTCCGACTTACACTTGGCCGGTTTTTTTTTAAAGACATCTATCTCTACTTCAAGCTACACACTAGAGAACAAACCCTGTCTCGCAAGCGACTTGCGGGGAACCCCGGGGAGCGTCGTGTAGAGGGTTCGATTCAATCTTACCACTGCACCAAACCTGCATTCAATGTATATTTAGATTTTCTTTCAAGATTCCTGAAAGAAACCACCAGTGCCTTTCAACTCGTTTTGCCGGGTCATGAATGCTTCTGCGGTGCACGATGCACGTGACTGATACTAAATGCGCAGAAACGTTGCATTTTAATTAATTCAAATCCGTTTTGATCCGAAAATAATGATGTCAATCGTCAGTAAGCCGTTTAAATCGGTTGGCAGTAATTTTAGATCAGCATGGTCAATTTAATGAAGGTTGTGGTGAAACTGTAGGCGACTTTTATTCTAATTTTGGTCATAATATTTAGATTTATAGAAGTATATTTTTGTATTTTTAGGCATGGGCAACAGAAATACATCATTTGTGAAAATTTTAACTGCCTAGCTATCACGGTTCATGAGATGCAGCCTGGTAACAGACGGACCGACAGACAGACAGACAGCGGAGTTATAGTAATAGGGTCCCGTTTTTACCCTTTGGGTACGGAATCCTAATAAAAATGTGTGTTTTTGGAATCGTGATTTTTTTAGTTTTTAGCAGTCAAATCGTGTGAATACGAAACAAAGCTATTATACTTATTCAAATTTTATCGCGTTATAACTATTAATCCCGATGTTTCGGACCCTTTACAGCGTCCATGGTCCAGTCTACCCATGACCATGGACGTTAACCCGGTTAACAAACCATTTACAGTACAAAAGACATTACTAATCCGAAGCAAATATACTAACCTAACGGTTCATCATCATAAATACTGTCATATACCCATATACTGTCCCCTACGGGGCACGGGTCTCCTCTCAGATTGAGAGGGATTAAGCAATAGTCCACCACACTGGCTTAGTGCGGGTTGGTAGACATCACACGCCGTCGAGAAAAAAATTGAGGCATGTAGGTTTCTTCACGATGTTTTTCTTCGCCGTTTAAGCGAGTGATAATTAATTATTAATACGCACATGAAATTGAAAAGTCAGAGGTTCGAACTCAAGACATTTGACTTGATAGTTACCATAGATAACGGTAGATAATGGTATTAAACAAGAACTATATTTCACACCTGAAGACCTTTAAGGAAAACATCTGCCCAAAATGGTAACACCTAGCTGGTTTCACCTTTATAACGAGTTGGGAAACTCAATTAATATTTGTGCTAAGTCTGTCGCGGGCTCAAGATTGCGCCCCACTCCATATTCTGGAATGTCTTTGATGAATTCTCTCATTTCACGCCTTTTAAGTATATTTAAATTATGCTCCTAGCTTCGAGCACCTTTTTTTTAATATACGGAAAATCCTCTCCTCCGCTTGTTTTTGTATGGACATAATGTGATGTGTAGGAAATAATTTGAAAACGGTGCTATCCCGGAAGACCCTCAGAGGTTTTGACGAAGGTTTAGGAGATCTAAAAGATTCCCTTGAAAGTTTCCCTTTCAGTACTCCCACGACACGGTAATGGTGCTCATGATTAAGTTATTGTATATTAACATGTAACAGTGTGTAAATAAATATTGTAAAACCGCATGAAAAATGATAAATAGGTAATAAAACGCTTCCTTATTATAATAATATATTTATTAGACTTCATTTGGCAATTTCTATCAAGCTGCTTATTCTACAAGATGCACCTACATAGGTGCTCTAATAAATATAAAAATGAAGCAATCCATTTTGCTTGCAAATATAATAATTATGATAATTACTTGTCAAACCAAAACACCATCATAATACTTCAAAGTAAAACAAACTTCCTAACACCGGTAAGATTTATTAATTAATGGATTAATTCAATTACTCGTTATTGGATGTAAATAACAAGGATTTGCATTGGTTTCCAAGTTCTTGTTGCGTTAAAGGCTCTACAACTTTAGATTACAGAAATGTGCGAAAAACGGAGATGTGGCATATTCATTTAAGGTATTTTATCGTATTCGAGCTGTACTCGGTGTACTACTGCTTTGAGCTGTGTTGTATTCCTTACGGTGAGCAAGGTTGCCAGTACTCCGCGAGGAAACGATGTGTTGACAGTGGAGGGGACTTTGACCCTTATACTGCCAACCCAACTATTTATCTTTCGTTTAACAGGGTCGGCAACGCGCAAGTGATACCCCTGGTGTTACAAGCGTTTATAGCCTATGGTCACCGCTTACCATCAGGTGGACCGTATGCTTGTTTGCCACCTTTGTGGTTTAAAAAAAAAACCGGCGATGATCTCGTTTTCCAAATCCCATAGAATTTCCCTTAATCTTAGTAGTTGTCTAAGTAGATAAGGATTAGGCAGAGGTGTACTAATATACACCCACAGTTTGTCGGTACGTTTAGTTCTCATATAATAGGGGTGATGTTGTTATTAATATTTTTTTCATGTCTTGGTTTTTCATAATGTGTGGAAAGAATGAATGAACGGATCAAATCAGTCTGGGTATTAGGATATTTATTTAAAGATATTTTTTATTTGCATAAATGTGGTTACAAAGGTCATAAAGATATAGGATTTTTGTCCTGCACATATGTCATAATATATTTTTTTAGACATATAAATTTTAATTTAGAATACAATTTTAAAATATAAGAATACAGGGGAATAGGCACTCAACAATTTACAACACTTATATTTTATTACTTATATTTTACATATTCCTCTACGGGATAGAAACAACGTTCACTTGAAAAGTTGCTTTTTTTTTATTTATTTACTGGCAGATTCCTATAAGCATTTTGATAATTATATTATTGTTGGGATATTTATAAAACGTAAATTAACCTTGATTCTATACTCCTTGTTCAAACAACTCGACTTGGGGATTCAGGGTGTTCTAATTGTTCAAGTTGTGTACGAGTAGGTGGTTGAACTTGAGTGTTGTTTCGTCGCGCCGACTGGAACAACGTGACGGTAACACAGGTAATCCATAGATATTGTTTATTGAAGTGGTACTGATTGGAAGCTCTGCTCATTCATGGCCATGATATAGTCATGGCCATGAATGGGCAGAGCTTCCGGAAGGCAGGGGAAGGCAAGTGCGGTTTTTAGTCGGTATGAGTTATGTCGATGTTCATCACATTGCCCTTCACACAGGATCATAAGAATGTTATTCTTATGATCCTGTGTGAAGGGCAATGTAGGTAGAGAAATTACTGGACATATGAGACTTCATACTAATTCATACTAATTAACCTACTATATCACACTCACACTAATATTAGAAAGGCGAAAGTTTGTGAGTGTGTATATTTGTTACTCTTTCACGCTAAAACTACTGAACGAATTTTGATGAAACTTCACAATGACGATTTTGAGTTTATTATAGTTATAAATTATAAATGTGAAAGTTATTTAGAAAAGGAAAAATTCGACCGCGGGCAGGATTCGAACCTGCGTCTTCTGGTTAGGTACACCAGACGCTATGACCACTAAGACACCGCGATACCTACCCGTAAATGTATATGGATGGGAATCAAACTCTTCTCAGTTTCTGAGTAGAGATTCTTCTCTAGCGTAGACATATAGGTGTCTATCCCTACGTAATATACAGTTACAAAACTACCCGTAAAGCCGAGAGGAGGTTAAATGGGGCCTTATAACGAGTCCATTCACAATATTTAAGAACCGTAGTAACGCTGTATAACATACCCCAAAAAAGTAAAACAACAACACACATGAAATGAAAAATAGAAAAACTATTAAAGTAGACAATTATTAGGTAAAATAGGTTCCCTGACATGACAGCTGACAAAATTTTTGGCTTTGATAATTAATTATATTTTTTACGGGGTATTTTGTAACACGTTGTATATTATAGTATTTCTCAAATAAAACTCGCGGACTCTCGTTTGCACCTGATTTTGTATCACGCCATCCAAGCGTATGCTTACTAGAAGTTTGTGCTATAGATACGGATAAAATAAATTGAGTTTCACCACTTTTAATATTATTATTACACATGTTAAGAAGAATTGGTAGTCAACAACTACCAATTCTTCTTAACATGAGAAAATGCGAGTCATACCTGTGCTGTTATGGGCGCCTATATGATTGTTAATCATCGTACTTTTGCAATAAAAAAAGTGCTGTAACGAAAAATTCGACCGCGGGCAGGATTCGAACCTGCGTCTTCTGGTTAGGTATACCAGACGCTATGACCACTAAGCCACCGCGATACCCACCCGTCATGTCGAATTTTTCCTTCACATACTGAATTTACGTCTTTATGGTGACGTCAGTAACACCTATTGAAATGCAAGTTTTTGCTTTTCAAGATCTTAGCATGGAAAATGCCAAAAATATACAAAAAGATATCTAGCTAATAATGTTTTGTAAAAGTCTCTGAAATAACCCGTATTTTTCTAACCAACACACGTTTTATCGATACCAAATCAATTCTTCTTAACATGAGAAAATGCGAGTCATACCAGACTCTGCTGTTGATGGCGTGTATAAACTGCAGTTGCCTATAAGCGGCCTCTATGGTTGTGTTTGTCATCGTACTTTTGCAATTAAAAAAAATGTACTTTAACAAAAAACTAGCTAGGTAATATTTTTTTGTAAAAGTCTCTGTAATAACCCGTATTTTTCTAACCAACCCACATTTTATCGATACCAAAGTAAATAACTAATAACAAGCTAATGGTTGATGTCACGCGAGTCGCCAATAAATGCAATTATAGTCGATGAGTTTGACGACACGTTTGGCGTAGTGGTTGAGCGATCGGCTTGGTTGTGGGTTCGATCCCCACTTGGAACAAATATTTGTATGACGTACAGGTATTGGTTCTGGGTCTGGATGTTTGTGTTTTAAATTGCACCCGCGATACAGGAAAAAACCCTAATGGGGCAACGTTTTATTAAATAAACATTAATAATACAAATTTCAAATGAAAGGGAAACTGAAAGTCGCGACGTATAAAGAGTTCCAGGAGTTTGCTCTCTGCGGTGGAAGACACTGCACGGACAAGACCGTAGCTCTTAAATTTAATAGAAGTAGAGAAGAAAATTTTACCGTCTGCAAAAAACGAATTCTCAATTTGTTCATTATAATAGACTCCTCTGGACTCCTTTTATTCAACTCGCAATTTACTGCGTCAGTTGTCCGTTCCAAAATTTGCAAATCATTTTTCAATCATTTGCTGGTATTTTTGTTTGGGTATTTTCATGAACCGGTCTTGACCTGTCGTTTTTTATTACATGGACTAGCTTATGCCAGCGACTTCGTTCGCGTGGAAAAGTCACTTTTAATGATCGTTGTAGTTTGGCTAATTAACTCAAAATCATTATAAATCCCTACTAATATTATAAATGCGAAAGTAACTCTGTCTGTCTGTTACGCTTTCACGTCTAAATCACTGAACTGATTTTAATTAAATTTGGTACAGAGATAGAGTTGACCTTGAGAAAGAACATAGGATAGTTTTTATCTCGGACTTTTGAAGAGTTCTCTTGGAAACGCGATATAACCGAACTCGACGCGGGCGAAGCCGCGGGCGGAAAACTAGTAGCCTATATGTTATTCTGATGTATACATAATAATACTGTAAAGTTTCATCAAAATCCGTTCAGTAGTTTTAACGTGAAAGAGTAACAAACATCCATCCATCCTCACAAACTTTCACGTTTATAATATTAGTAGGATTATACTTCGGAGACAGATGAGATAGGTCAGAAGGTGTTCAGGACAGATGGGACGGAAGAGAATGTTGATCCATAGTTTACTGGTACATTTTAGGTCCCATGTAATAGCTAATAGGGCTAGTCTATCTATATTGCTCAGGTAGATCGACACAGTCTACTATTATACCTGTAGCACCACATTCTAAGCCGAATCACTGTCTCTCAAGATACAGGTTTACCTAGTTTGAGAGACAGGGTTTTCCATTTTGTGCACAGATTTCAGTTATTTGATTTGTACTGCATTGTGTTACTACCAAAGCTCATTTAAATTGTCTTAATATAAAACATGCTTTAATCTGTTTTTTCTGAAATAAAGTTATTATTATTATTATATTATTATTATTGGCTTTTATCTTCCGAATCTTTTCCCATGTTGGTGTCGGCTTCAAATCTAACCAGATGTGGCTGAATATCAGTATTTTACACGAAGCGACTGCCATCAGACCCCCGCAACCCAGTTTCTGTTTCTGTTTCAGACAATACCTATATCCAGGATAGACTGACTGTCAGGCTTTTTGGGCTTCTCACTGCCACTAACAATTGTCATAGGTGTTCGCATGACAACCGGAACTGACGGCTTTACATACTCTCCGAGGGTCGGGCTCTCGATGTGTTAATGGTCACCCATCCCCAGACTGACCGTGACTAGAGCAGCTTGTCCTTGCAGATCGGTTGATCAGCGTAGGCAGAACTTAGCCATGAACCCCCCATGTCTATTGGCTTTAAACGGACGCAATTCTCTTTGAGCTGCTTTTGAGAATTTTATAACTCAATAAGATTTTGCTTCACATAGGAATCGAAACTGAGACCGGATTCAGGAACCGCGATTATGACCACTAGATTAAGGGGACAGTTTGAAGTCATATAAATTTATTTATTTAATAAATAAATAAATATTCTTGGAAAATTTTGCAAGCACCGTCTACCATCTAGTCCCAAACTAAACAGAGCTTGTACTATAGGTACTAGACAATGGATATAATACTTATATACTTTTTTTTTGTAAATACATACATATAATATATAAGAAACACCCAGACAAACACAAACACTTATGTTCATCACATAAATATTTGTGATTTGTGGGAATCGAACCCACGACCTCGTGATCAGCAGTCCAACACGCGGACCACTAGACCACAGACGTCGTCATTTAATGTTATATTTTACGTGTACCGTACTCAAATATGTCACGCTATAACTTTCCATATAAAACTAGTTGCGAATTAATCTTCCGCATATAATAAGGACGTGTCCCGATCACTCGAGCTATTTTCAAGTGGGCTACATTGTTACCCTCCATGAAAGGCCGTAGAGGCTTTTGTTCTAGCATCTATTATATACTAGCTGAAGCACCCTTAACATTTAAAAGGGCGCCAGGGTGGCATTATTCGTAATGAACACTATATTAAATTTATAGGTGTTGAGCTCCCTCTAATATGGTCGAGCTAGGCAATGATACATGCGTACCGTCGACTGGGATTGGTCTACTCAAAGCCGCTGTGGCTCTTTCTTCAAAATACCGTTTCAGACATTACCCTGCATTGTCACACATATTTGATATTATTATGTCTGGACTTGACATCATGATCTCTGAGTTTATTTCGGTATTTCTTCTCAGAGTTCGTCAGTTAGGAAATGCCAATGCCATTGGAACTTGTAAAAGTGTCTTTAAAAGATCTAATTATAGAAAAAAAAACAAAATAATCAATATTATGTCAGCTTGGTGTTGAAGGCACTTCCTAAAGATTCCTTGGACGGCGTTTCTTACAAATAACTCGATCAGATCAAAGAGCTGATCTTAGGAGCTCCACATCAACGATGGACTTTCGTCGATTATTCAACTGCGAATTCTTAAGTTCTTTGGCCATGTCTCCAGAAACGAGAGCTCCATGGAAATGCTGATCATCCAGGGTCAAGTTGAAGGAAGACGAGCTCGTGACCGATGTCCACTGACACACTAACCTTGTTGTGAAATAATATAATAAATATTAAAAAAAATATATCTTGTCACGAATAGTTATTACATTAGATTGTACATACACATGAGTAGACACAGTTTAAATGCCATTAACAAAAGATTCTAACACTGAATCCCAAACTAAGCATATCAGCTTGTATTTTGGGAACAGCATTCAGTCGTCAATGACACGATGTTACATTTTACACAATTGAGAAGCAGAAGCGTGTTGTTGTGAAACATACCCATGTCATAATGGTACAGTGCTCTAGTAATGCCACTAATCGTCAAAAGTAGCAAAGTGTTTTGAAAGCCGTGACGCTCAGAAGAGAGAACGATGCCGACAAGAATCCAGGGAGCCCAGCAATTTTCTTCTTAGGCAACATTATTTTACTCTATACTGAATATTAAATAAACTTTATGCTATTAATTGACTCTGGCAACATTAAAATTCATCGTTGATATTGCCGCAAGGCGTTCTGATAAAACGCAAATTGATTCTCATTATAATGCAAGCAGTGTTGTGCCTGACAGCAAACATCGATCGATAAATAATCGGGTAAAACTTACCATGTTGGTGTTATTTCATTCACAGCACGCCCACGAATGTGTGTACCATCGTAATCTTCTTCTTAGTAGATGAGAACATGGTAAATACATAAGTGTACATAAGTGTACTATACAGAATAGTAGAATATAATGTATGATTAAATGCCTCATTACCCTAGTGGTTCTAAGTGCGACTGCTATGCAGAAAGAAAGACTATACCACACAGTGCCTTAAGACAAAAGTCTTCAACCAGTGTGTGTTACCAGTGATAAGAGGCACGTGGTCGCTCACTATGGGCCTCATAAGAAAGCTCAAAGTCACTCAGTGAGCCATCAAGAGAGCTATGCTTGGTATTTCTCTGAACCGCAACGCTGATTTTCATCCGACCGAGCCTAACACGAAGAGATTACCAGTAGATCTCCGCGCAACCTTATTTATCGGCATTGATCAACCTAATAATAAACTGATTGCTAGGCATTTTGGGCTTCTGACTACCACTAGTGGTTCAAAGATGTTCAGGCAGGAGAGTTGGCATAGAAGTCATCAAATATAAAGTTGAAAAATAATTGTTAGACATACAGGTTTCCTTATGATGTTTTCCTTCATCGATGTATTGAGTTTTTATACGCACATAATTTCCTAAAATCAGAGGTGCTGTATAAAAAGAATTATTTCTGATATTTATTTATTTAGCCGTTGTCGTCCCACTGCAGGGCAATGGCCTCTCTACCATCCTTCCATTCCTCACGGTTCAAGGCTATTTTTGGCTAATGGTTCCAGAAAAAGTCAAGCTCATCCCACCATCTCCGTCTAGGCCTGATACTTATGCAAACTTTAAAAATTAAACCTTTTGTGCATATTATCGCGTTTTATTGAAATTCTAAAATCCTGACATTTCAGATTATTTTCATCCGTGTTCTACCCGTAAAAAGTAGTTACTTAGATTTATTTTTTAATTATAAAGTTGGACAACAGACAACACTCTTTGTCATCCTACCAAAAACTTTTTAGGTGGGTAAAAGAACAGTAGCAAAGCAAACACCTACACTGTGCCTATTCCAACATAGTCCCTACACAATTTACACCAATAGGCGTATGTCGTGGCCGCAGGGAGAATAAAATACATCCAATATAGCTGAACGATTCGATGGAACCCTTTTAAGCCCTTTGAAGAGTTGACAAGTCTCGGATAATCCCGGGATTCGGTTTGTTTCGCCAAACTTCGTGCCCCCGAAAGTACGGTTTTAACAATAGCGTATTTTGTCGAAAATGGAACGTGTGAGAATTTTCTGTTCGCGATACGGATTTTGTTTTTGACGCCGTTAATAATTCGGTACATTTTTAACCGACTTAAAAAAAGGGGGGTTCCCAATTCAATTATTTTTTACAAGCTTTTGGTTAATAGTGGGCACGCCCACAGCTTGCGGTCTGATAAGGTCCCATGCAATAGGGCATGCAATAGCTTATTCCCATGAACCGAATGAAAAAAAATGAAAGTTGAAAATCTATCAAAGAAATTTGACAGATTGGGGTAGCTTGATGTGCTTGTCTCTGTACCTTGTTATATAAATAGAGAAAAGTGTTATTGGGTTTTGCTATGAAAGTCTTAGTAGTAACTCGAGGTTTGGATTTGTGCCCGGTTAATGGCAATTGGGTCGCCCTATTGCATGGGGCCGAAACAAGCCGGCGAACAGTAAAAAAAGTTAAATTTAAAAGGATTTAAAGACAAGTTTTTTAAAACGTACAGAGCTACCACATCAAGCTACCACAATCTGTCAAATTTATTTGATTGATTTTCAACTTTAATACAAAATATTAAGGTTCATATTCAACTGGAAAAATTTTACAGTTTTGGATAGCTTGACCTGTTGTACGTGTGTACTAAAATTGATAAATATGATTAATATCGACATTCATTAAAACTTCTAAGGTTTCGTCTATAACATTTAAAGAAGTAATTACTAAAATATAATAAATTCGACTGTGGTGTAGTGGTCTGACTGTCGGACTGCTGATTACGAGCTCGTGGTTTCGATTCCCACAGCACACAAATATTTATATGATGAACATTAAGTGTTTGTCTGGATGTTTGTTATGTAATTTAAGTATGCATTTACAAAAAAAAAGTATTTATGTATTATATCCATTGTCTAGTACCCATAGTACAAGCTCTGCTTAGTTTGGCACTAGATGTGCTGTGTAAAATTGTCCAAGAATATTTATTATTTTATAAATTGTTATAACAAAAGCTAATGTACTTACAACGTACGTGTAACTTAATATGGACCGTTTCTTATAAACAAGTCCTTTCAAATTAATAATATAATCAAGCTTTCATCTATTAAAACCTCAACCCGAGCATAAAATTACCAAATAAGTAGACAATTACCAACCAGTCAAGGCATTTCTATGAAATACTTTACTATTATGATGTAATTAAATAATTATCTTCACAATACCACAGGCGTAAGTGGCGCCCTCTTTTAGCATAATTATTTTTTTAAAGAACATTTTAAGTAGGTCTATTGTTCTTCAGTGTTAAAAATGTTCCTCTCTAGTAATTAAGAAGGAAATTAAAAGAAACAATTTGTAATTATTTCGCGGTTTCTTTTCAGTTTCGTAACAAGGCACGTAATGAACAGATTAAATCCGTAAAATGTATGTCAAAGAACTTGAAAAATATGGATATGTAAATTTTATAAAACCCCATCATACCTCTATTCCTAGAAAACGATGAGCATACACAGTTTAAAACAACAACAACAGTCATGTCATGTGGGCAACATTAAAACTGTCCCTTATACTGCCAACCCAACTATTCCTCTTTCGTTTTACAGGGTCGGCAACGCGCAACCCCTGGTGTTGAAATCGCCTATAGGCTACGGTAACGGTACGGTAAGGTAAAATAGCTTTTGTTACACCATAGAGCATAAAAATGCATATCGCCTTTTTTCTCCTTACAAATTACTTAATTTGATACATTGGTGTACAATAAGGAGTAAATTATTATTATTATTATTTTTTAAAATTAGTTCAGTTCACTAAATTATTCACTCAAATAATTGCATAACAATACACTCATTAACGTAATTTTATTATCGTTAATTCGTTTAAACTCAACGTATATTAATTAAATGAACCATTGAACATCAAGGTAGCTGCGCCGAGTTATTCCAAATAATTGACCCGTTTCAGCGAGAAAAGCGATTTATTCAGAAGTTTTCGTAGCGTAATAATGATTTAATATTCTGAAAGAACATCAGGAACTTTATAAAATAATTGGGTCCTTACTTTCGATAAAAATGCTACTTGTTAGTGAGAAAATAATGATTCTATAAAAAGTATTTTTAATTACAGGTTACATAAATTCTGAGTATGTTTTCCTTATATATTTTGTGGAAGAAATTCTACCACAAGCAGATGTACTCCTGTGGTTGGTCGTGGCGAATTTCACGGATCAGATTCTATACCATAAAAAAGTATCCTAAAGTAGTTAGTTTTTCTAAAACAAAATAAAAAAGGGGGTGTACTTTAATGGCAATATACTCGCTCCCTATTACATAGAACCTATATATACCGGCTTACTTCAGATAAGCAGAGAAGAGAAATTGTGGGGGTAATTCCACTCAAATTGAAGCTGCCCGACTGGGAAACTTCCTCCACCTTGCAGAAAATCGAAGTGAAATATAATTGCTTTGAGCTGTGTTGTGTTCCTTACGGTGAGCAAGGTTGCTAGTGTTCCACGAGGAAACGTTGTGTTGGCAGTGGGGGGACTTGGACACTTATACTGCTAACCCAACTTTCGTTTTACAGGGTCAGCAACGCACAATTGATACCCCTGGTGTTACAAGCGTCTATAGGCTACGGTAACCGATTAACATCAGGTGGGCCGTATCCTTGTTTGCCACCTAGTGGTTTAAAAAAATGGCAAAATGGATCATATAGTCTGAAAATAAATTAAAAAAAAATATATTTGGTCGAACTAATCAACAATTGTCCATCAAATCGACGATATTAATTGTGCTTTCCATCAGGCAAAACTTAGAAAAAACATTTCAATATAAATAGACACCCGGATAGCAATAGTATCCCAATAAATCGCTACAAAGCTAAAGATTCAAAGAATTGAATTATATTCGTCATAGCGACATACAAGTACCTATAACTTTCATTCAATCCTTCACACATGAATAGTTTTATCCTTAGTACAAAAAGACTGGGCTTTGCCAATATCCAGCCGTCGGTAGCTCAAGTACTGAACACGTTCCACTCCATTAGGCATCGAAAGACAGATTTCATTTTGCAAAGTGATAAAATTTCCTATTCTTTGTATGATTTTGATCAAAATGAGAGTGGGAGTGAGTTTTTTTTTTCGTTTCATCGTCTTCTATCTAAGAGCTACGTTCTTGACGGTGCAGCTCCTTCTACAGCTCTCTATTGAGAGCTAATTTTAGGACCTCTTGATATGTTGCCACCCTCAGATTCTTCTTGATTTGTACAATATAACTCTGTATCGTACCCTTCCCTCTTCTTCCATTTGTCTTTCCATTTATCACATTTTTTATAGTCATCGTGGTGTATAATATTGCCTATCATATTATTACCACTACTAGTTTTTATGTTATGTAGGAACTGCCTTTTTTCCTTTATTCTTTGTTAAACCTCTTCGTCATTATTTCTGTCCAGCCGATACCTTCCTTAGTATTTTTAAGGCCAAAGGCTAGCGCGGTCATTTAGCCAGTGAAAAATATCATAGGTACTTTGAACTTGTGTTGCTATAATAAATATTTTAAAACATATTATAACATACTAGCTTCTGACCAAGACTTCGTCTGCGTGGACTTTCCTGAAAGTATATAGTTCTTAAGTTTTTTAAATTTTCTAATTTCCTACACAATGTTTTTAGTTTTTTTCTTTCATAAAAACCTTCTTTTGACAATAATTAACACAACAAAAAATAATTAGCGAAATTGTTCCATCCGTTCACGCGTGATGCGATGACCAAGGGAAATAGTGATTCATTTTAATATATTGTATAGATATAGTTAAATACTAAATTAATGGCATAATAACTATTGCCATTCCCTTCGACTGGCAACAATCGACCAGAATGTGGGCGGTGTCAAATACCCCCAACTGGCACGCGCCGAGATACCCAGACCCGAAAAACACGTAGTGCCGAATACTCAGCTGCTGCCCCAAACGTATCGTATTTTTTTTTATTGTGATAAGATGATAAAAATGCATCCATATGCATGTTTGTCATCGTATCCTGATGGTCACGTGATGAAGACCAGTAGTTTTACTAGAATGTTGTCATCTTGAGACCTCAGTGAACAAGCTGTTTGTTTTAAATTATACCGCCAATTTGCGTAAAACCAAGTAAATTTGAATTTGGTTAGGTGAGGGCTTTATAGTCTTATTAGCAATTAACATTTATAATTTAGTTGAGAAACGCAGTCTACGCCTTCCGTGCTACTATAATTACACCCTTAGCAGCTTTTTACGACACCCCAGGGTTGTCGAGGCTAATTTGTCGCGCACAGCAAAATACACGACATTAAATTTTACCATCATAACTCATTGAATTATGGAGTTCAACCCTAGGGTTTGCAAGCCCGACCAACGTGATAAAAATTTATGGAGCGAACATAATAGTTTGGTGAAATGATCATATTGGCTTAAGGAAAATTTCCGACCTAGTGGTCAAGGTGACTTTAGGATAGGGTAATATGCGGGTATACATAATACTGATACTCTCATGGGTACAGTGTGCGTTCGTAAACTACCACTCTCAATAGCAGTGGTGCCATCGTAATTACACAGAATCATAATAACAATTGTGAAGCTAAAACTTTGTACTTACCCCTTTAGCGCTCACGGAAGAGATAAGATTTGGCGTAGGTAAAGTCTTTATGGAGAGAGAGTTCAGAAACTAGAATTTATATTTATTAAGTGTTACAACTACCAAAATAAATACCTAAAATAAAATATAATAAACTGTTACGTTAGGTCTGCCAATGTCAAATGCTTTTTAAATAAATTTTGACAAAAGAAACTTTTCAAACTAGAAAGGTCGTATTTGGACCACCGGTGAGTATTCTTTATTGCACACTATAAACAAATACAAAGCATAAGTTACATAAATCATAAAATGGTGCAATGGGCGGTCTTATCGCTAAAAGTGATCTCTTATAGACAACCCTAATGTCTCTGTTACAGTCAAAACTATTTTTTGAAAACTATTTTATGCGAAAATCGGTTAAAAGTCATGACTAGTTTCTATCTAGGATGTGGTCAGTCTTATTTGTAACTAATCTAAAATAAAAAATATCGGTTAAAAGTGATTTAGACCAAGAGAGTTGCAAAATTCTTTTTTCGCCAATTAAATAAAAAGTGTTTGGTAAGTGAATTTATTTCCCTTAATGCTTATAATTTACCGTTATTTACACTATATTATTAATTTTCATTTATGTGCAACATAATAAAATGCCAAAAAAATACGCGAAGGATGCAATTCATTCAATAAGGAACTAAAATCTCTTGTTAAAAGTAGATTTCAGTCAAAATTATTTTTTACCGACGTCATTAAGGAAAAATAGTTTCTGACTGATTTTCGCATTCAACATTGATTTTAGCCGATTATGAGTTTACACTGTAACTTACCTTTATGTAATTTCTACACAAAACTAATATGCTCGGCTGACGTTGTCCTACCCGTTTGCAGAGGCCCTCGTACTGTCAGCCCCAGTATTGTCCATTTGGGAATCTAAAACACCGGAACTCACACAAACACAAAACTTTCATCGATTTTAGTGAAATTTCCAGCCATTTAGGAGCAGTTTAATGATACACACACACCTACGGAACAAGTATATATATGTATAAAGAAAGGTACAGTCAAACGGGGTGAATAGAAATAGAGGGGTAAAAGGGGACAAAATTTTGAAAGGGATTTTTACGTTTAAATATTATGATTTGATACCAACGAGGTCTTCTAATGGTTTGTTATAATTTAGGAACAAAATTAGAGTCCCTTTTTTAAATCTGGACATCCCTTTTAAAGTATTGTCTCGATTCACCCCTGCATCCCTATTCACCCCTTTTGACGGTATTTGCATATATCAACGATAATGTATGCATTATCCAATCATTTAGTATATTAATTGTTGGATTGTCATTCACAATTCACTACAAAATTGACGGATGAAATTAACACAATGAGTTACATGACGACAATAGGCAATGCAGGCCGCACTGACGAACTAATTAACAGCGGCCATTGTGATAATGGGTACAATTTAGTTGACGAAATAATAACATAACACACAACCTGTATTCCCTGAAAGATAAGGTAAAGATGTACCGATATACGCCCACTGTTCGCCGGTATAAGGTCTCATGCATTACGGGTGCACCTATTACCACTAACCAGGTACAAATCTAAGCTAGCTTTTCCTAGCTTTCACTGAAAACTCTTATAGAAAATCCCAATATCACCGAATGCTGCTAAGCAATAAATAGGATAAGATAGGTTAATCTAGAAATTTGTCCTAACATTTGTCCAAAACTGTTACTATAATAATTAATTCAGGCGTAATTAAAATTTTATGAAAGAAAACGCATGCATTTCTAGAACCTACGTGCAATTAAAGTACATACATACAATGCAAAGTGATAAATGATATTTATTTTTGTAAATAGATCTTTTACAGACACTTTTACAAGTCAATATTTAATTAATACTAGATGGCGCCGGAGGAAATTCCGGCGCCATCTACTACTCTATAGCTGACGACCTCTGAGAAGAAACGCCGAAACAAACTCAGAGAATCATGGTTTCTTTTAAAGTCCCGACAGTAACAATATTCAAATTAGATGTGTTTTACAATGTAGGCAAATCTGAACTGGGCCTTTTGAAGAAAGAGCCCTAGCAGTTTTGAGTTGAACAGTACTTACTGACGGCACGTATACATCAGTCATCGTGTAGTTCAACCAGTATTTATCCCAGCTCAACGACCTGACAAAGTAAAGTAAATCTAATCCTTTAGTGAATTGTTGACTAAAACACGAACATAATTACAACTATTCAGCAGTGAGTTTACACTGTTACACTGGCTGCAGCAATTGACGGGTTAAGGCTAAACAATGCAGGTTTGACAACAAAAGCCGGCTGTCATATGCAAGCACGTCAACGTATTTCTGATCGGTGCGGGCTGACGTAGTTCTGTGCTAAATAGATATTCATTTAGCACAGATTACGTGTGCAGAGTTGATACTTGTGCACAGGTAATATATATATATATTAATTGTTTTATTTATATTTCAGATTAAGGTGGTATGGATACCTTTGTGTATACAACAAGTGAAATCGGCTTTCAGAAACCCGGCTTCCATTGTAGAAAATAAGTAAAATCGAAATACTCTAACAAAGAAAACGTCAAATAATTACTCCGTAATCACAGATCATCCACAGACACCATAGGTGTTAAAACTGTTTACACAAAGTTGACATCACAGAGTAGACGTCATCGAACCGAGCGTTTTGGCGGTAAATTCAAAACTATTTAAAATAAATTCGACTTGAATTGGTTTAATGGAGTTCGTCCCAATCTTTAAATATAAGCAGTTTTTAAAATTGTTTATAATATGGTGTTACGAAGGTATATTCAAAACTATACTATTATGATATAATACTTATTAATTATTAGTCTTATCTCAAAGTCGCAATCGTCATTTCGTGAAATATCGCGTTTGACTTTTAGAAGTATATTATACATATTCATGCTCGTAAATGTACAAACGCCAGCAGGTTAAGCTATCCAAAACTGTCAAAATGTCCCAATTGAATATGAACCTTATTCCATTGCATTAAAGTTGAAAATCAATCAAAGAAATTTGACAGATTGTGGTAGCTTGATGTGCTGGCCTCTGTATATAAAATCCGTTTCAATTTATACATCTGACATAAACGGTAACTTAGTTTTTATTTAGAGGCGTGAATACAGGCGTGACGATATGTAGTTTTTTAGTAAAACAAAAATTATAAATACGTTTAAGTTTAACATAACTATTATCAAAATTCACTTGTTCAACTATTATAAAAAAAATGCTTTTTCAAAAATACATACCTACTTCATTTAATAAAGGATCAGCCTGTAGGTTCTGAGGAGGTTCGAGTCCCGGTTGTGATGCCAAAATAAAAGTCTTTCACCAAAATAAATTGTCTGTTATAATATCACACACATAGTACAATCGTAACATGCACGTGCACTTACATAGCTACATATGTGTGTGTGTGGCCCTACAAGCTATTGAATGCTTTATACACCATAAAAGTTGGTTTAAAAATCCACTGCAGTAAAACAGATTTTAAATTAAATTTTATGTCGGAACGGAGAGCTTGTCCATAAAAATATTCGTTTTATTACATGTAATCTGTTGATGTAGGTACGTACCTAAAAATATTGTACATCCTTATGTTTTACCAAACAGTACAAGAGCAAAGTAATGATTTTTTGAGCTTATATTATGATTTGTGCATCCAGTACTCCTATGTCCCGTTTTACTTTGTTAGATTTGTTCCATATTTTTAAAGAGCTGTTGTTAGATTGGTCCATTTTTTTATAGAGCCGTTGTTAGCTTGGTCCTGATTTTATAGAGCTGTTGTTTGATTTGTCCCAAAATTTTGATAGAGCTTTCGTTAGAATTATTCCATTTTTGTAGAACTGTCGGTAGTTTGGTCTCATTACTATAGAACTGTTGTTAGATTGGTCCCGATTTTTTATAGAGCTGTTGTAGTTGTTAGATTCGTCCCATAAGTTTTATACAGCTGTTGTTTGTTAGGTTAGTCCCCTTTTATAAAGAGCTGAACTTCTTTCTCAGTAAGAGAAAAAAGTAAGCATCTACTAAATTAATTCTTAATTTTTTAAATATAAATAAATAGAACTAGCTAACAAGCATACGGTCCACCTGATGGTAAGCGGTTACCGTAGCCTATAGACGCTTGCAACACCAGGAGTATCACGTGCGCGTTGCCGACCCTGTATTGAAAGAGGAATAGTTGGGTTGGCAGTATAAGGGCCAAAGTCCCCCCACTGCCAACACAACGTTACCTCGTGGAGCACTGGCAACCTTGCTTACCGTAAGAAACACAACACAGCTCAAAGCAGTGTTATTTTACTTCGATTTTCTGCTAAGGTGGAGGTGGAGGTACTTCCCCAGTCGGACAGCTCCAATTTAAGTGAAATTACTCCCACTATGCCCTACCTCTCTTGATACATTGGGTGAACATAATCATTTACACTACCTACTCACTAATAATCAGTAAGTGTAAATATTAGGTACATTATACACAGCAACATCTAGTTCAACAAACACTTATGTTCATCATATAAATATCAGTATCCTGTAAGAATCATGAGCAGTCCGTCACTCGAATCATTAGACCACATATCTCATCGTAATATAGATATGACGGCATTTAAAAAAATTCTAGGCGATTTAAAAAATCTCTCACTGCTAGGCAATTTGGACAAAAAATTACACCGGGAGTAGACGCCACAAATTACACTATGAAAGTACTTTCTTTGTAACCTTTGACATACGAGGGGTTGAAACAACTTGCGCCAACCCCAAATAAAATTACTTGCGGTTACATAAACTTCTACATTATCATAATGCGAAGCCCTTGTTTGTATAATTTAAATTAATTAGTTTGCGTTTGTTGAACTTTTAATGTGTTCAGTCTAAATTAAAACATGGATTTTGATTTATTCAACTTTGACGCAGATTAAATTTGTCACGTCTTTATAAGGTGAAGACATCCGCTAAGAAAATTACATGAAATATTTTTTTTTGGAAAAACGAGATCGTCGCAGTTTTTTCTAAATAAGTTTAGTATTTTCTCTTGTTTCGTAGGTGCGTTTAATTACGATTCTCACATGACATGGTGATACAAATATTTGTTACGTGTGGAGATCGAACAATTTTAAGGGCGCGAAATCTCTTGGATCAACTCGCCTTGCCCCTGACTCGTACCATCAAAAAACTTGCCTTCCCTAGTCCTATAGTTTGGTCTTCGCCAATTCCGCGAGATTCACGATAGCCACGACCATGACTGTGATCCAGCAAATGCTGAAGTCCTCCTTCCTCCGAGTGTAGCAGATACGCGTTGCACACAGGGACCATTGTCCGGTCGGGCGGCGGATTACAGAGATTAAACCTGCGACGTGCAACAGCCGATTGCTTGACCTCTGTGCATCTAATATATGACTCTGTAGTAACGTAGATGTATGACGGAGATGCAGAGAGATTTAAATTCGAAATATCTTCGATATCCGCCATGTTGCACGTGGTTGGGTAGAATCAGTGCGCACACCCCGGTGCAGTCGAGTTCTGGATGTCAATTGTCGTGCCGATGACACTTTAGTCTCAGAATGCCATCTGACAGATGTCAAACGCAACATACGACAGTTCATTGACAAAGCCGACTCGAACTACTGACTCAATGACAGCTGTTATCGATTTGATTAATCGACTAAGATACCTCAAGCCTTTTACTTCACTCCTCCGAGATGTATACAGTATAAATAATAATGTATGTATACATAATATCCTTGCAAGCAGAAAAACAATGAGATATGTACCGAACAGGAAATGAAAACCGTCCGGGAACAGGAAATTGAAACAGGAAAAAGACAAAGTATTTATATTTCCTGAAATTACAACATACTCTAAACATAAACAAGTAATTGTTTTATGATTAACAAGAACATTCTCTGTGTAATTAAGATATACTTTGAGGCGATGGAAAATGGAGTCTCAAAAACAATCTAAGAATGTCAAGAAACATATAACAAAATACACATTTTTATTTTTTAATAAAATCATTAGTCTTAACTGGTCCTAAGCGGGACTGCTACGCTAAAGGTCCTGGGTTCGATTCCCAGGTTGAGCAGTGGTATTAGGTTTTTTCTATGAAATTCTCAATAGCAGCTCGGAGTTTGGATTTGTCCCGGTTAATGGCAATAGGCTCGCCCCCTATTACATGGGATATACCGGCGAATTTTTCTAAGCAAGCGCGCCCCATCGTAGATCGCAGTGTTGCTTAACATCAGGCGAACAAGGCGTGAATAAAAAAAGAACTGTGAGTGTACATTGTTACTCCTCTGCCTAACCCTTCGGGGAATACAGGCGTTATGTTTTATTGCCCTACTGGATATTTAACTGTACTTGAATATCAAAATATACATGATGAATGATTGGAAAGAAGGATCGTAGATTATATATATATTTAAATCGAGTCTCGGCAAAATTATTTCTTTTTGCAGCTGGCCGATATCTGTGAAGTCGCTCAAAGCCCTAGCAGATTACCAGCACCGCATCATTTTAACGTGATGAAGTGGCAAATGCTGAACTAGGGTCGTTTTTTGTCCTCACAAAACAGCTTTTAATAGTTTTAGATTTTTTTTTGTTTTTTCACTTAGGTATTTAACTTTTGTTTTATTTGTTGTTTTTGTGGGGACAAAATAAACATCTTTATTTCTTTCTTTATATGTTTATATAATAATTAGGTATATAAACATTATTTAGATTTGCTACTGAGAATTTTATAGAGAAACCCAATAATTTCTAGCGTAGCAGTCGCGGTTACAACTCGGCTTACTACGTAATTAAAGTTAAATTGCCTTCAGAAAGTTTATCACAACGCAAAAACACTTACAAAGGCCAATACCAGCCTTATTTAATTGAACGATAATTCCACATCCTAAGCTACTCATTATCGCAGTTTTTCTTGAAATTGGAAACCTATTTCAAATATATTTGATCCGTACTGTAAAAATCGGTTTTTGTTAAACACAGAAATTATGTTATTTCAATTTGATTATTAGAAATGTGTGTACTCTTTTAAGGCTACTTTAATTTCCATGTTTTTTTAATGATCATTTAATACGGAGCTTGATAGGACGGAGTTTGATAGGTATTGTTTTTATTTATATTTTACCCATGTAATTTAAAATTTGTATTATTTTTTCTTCTATTTACTATTTTTTATTGCTACTAAAGAGGGTATATTTAGCTCATTACAAAGGATGCCTCTAAATATACAAATCTCATATGCATGAGCTTCCATGAATAGGACGTGCGCAACGTCTAAAGAAAATTAATTAACTGAAAGTATTTGTAATTCAAATGGGTACTTTGTAAGTTTTCCTTCACAATTTAGAGATCTCTAAGATTTTCGTTTATCTAGGACTGTTTTATGTGACATTGACAAAGCGTGTACATAATTGTTTCGAATTCCTTAATACCTATCTTAAATAGGAACGGTAAAATGTTTAAGGAAAATCGTCGGGAGGAAACCTGCATGCCTGAGATTTTCTCGACGGTGGTGACCTAGGCTTAAAGTGAAGGAATAAAACGCTCACTAGGGTAATACTTGTTTATAAGACACACTATTACAGCTAACACTTACAACTGCACTGTAACACAATCCTTATACGACTGGCGTCTATCTCTCTTGTAATATTAATTGACACATTGTCTACGTAACAAAAGTGGGGCGAGCGCGCGAAAGTCAATTGATGAACTTACTATTTGAACTATTAAGCATTAATTACTTTATTAATAAAATATTGGTATTTTTACTATAGTTAATTTCTTTATATTAATAAATATTAATATATAAATAAAAATTCTAAATATTTTATTATAAAATCATTAATTGTTTGAATTTACTCGAGTTCTACATTAAAATGTCGAGATTCATATTATAATAGTTTACAAAAGTATGGAAATCTGCACTAGGCCAGCATGGTAAACTGTGGCCCAGCTCCTCTCTTTCTAAAGGACACCCGTGCTCAGCAGTGGGATAGTAAATCGGATTATAATGATGATGAAAAGAATGAATTCGTATTCACAAAAATAATCTTTGTATTCCATACCAAAATAAGATTTTTTTTTTGCAAGTTATGCAATCATACCGCAGTATAACCTCATTGCGTCGGACTTTACAGTATCTTCTTAGATAAATATTACATTGTTAGCAAAACAAGCAGCATGCATTAGGAAAAGTATAAAATAGAGCATTTGCTGGAGCATCAAATAAAAAAAAAAAACATTATAATGGAACGTTTGAATGGTACAGACAAGCTTTCCCCAATTGAAAATGAACCTTATTATGTTGTATTAAAGATGAAAATCTATCAAAGAAATTTGTCAGATGTGGTTGCTTGATGTGCTGGCGTCTGTACAATACAGGCAAATGCTCAGTTTTCTAAAAACATTTCGATGTTAAGTAAAATTCTTGCGAATGGTCGACGCTGTGTTCGACGTAATGCTCACGGCGAGTGAACATATACCTGTTACATTTCTTAAAAAAATATTAATTACTCCCCACCGTCCCCGTGATCATGCGTTTGCTCATATAAATTTACGCCAAAACGCTCTATGTTTATTAAAATCAAGTTGTAACAAAACATCGAGCGTTATGTTGGAAATGTGATTATAATAATTATAACAAATATTTGGGACATTTTTACAAAACACCATCGAGTCCCAAACTCAGCAGAGCTTGTACTATGGGTACTAGACACTGGATATAATACTTATATCCTTTTTTTTTGTAAATACATACTTATAATACATAAAAACACCCAGACAAATACTTATGTTCATCACATAAATATTTGTATCCTGTGGGAATCGACCCACAACCTCATGATCAGCAGACCGACACAGGCGTACCATTAGACCACAGACTTCGTCAAAAAGGGTTCGATGTCTACGTAAGATATCAAAATAGCCCATTGTATTCAGAAATTTACTTCCTTACCCTAATTCATTGTTACGTTAACGTTATTATGAGCAAACACTAACCAACAATAACGGTAATCACTTAAAATGTCCCTAACAAAGGTTTTCACAAACTAAGGGTGGATTAACACACCCTCCAATTAACCTAGATAATGTTAAGAGTCGGAGGGTAGACTGTTACTTGCAGGTATCTGCCATGTTGAAGGTCACCTAAACTATCATTGCGCGCCCCTCCATTTAATAATATTATTTTACATACCATAACAATCACGCCTGTGTTTCCTAAAGAGTTAGGCAGAGATGTACTAATGTACACCCACACTTCGCCTGTATATTTAGTTCCAATGTAATAGAGGGCGAGCCTATTGTAATTAACCAGGCACAATCAAACTTCAAGCTGCTACTGCGATTTCCATAGAAAGACCCAGTTGCATTATCCTCAAAAACTATTAACAAAACACAATCGTAAATCATATTTTCAACCGGCAAAACTTCTATATACCCTCTAATGGAGTTTCCTGCCGATTTGTCTCCACAATATCCAGTTTTTGAAACCACGCAAATACTTGGTCGCGCGAAGTAGACCATTAAGAATAGATTTTTTTTTTACTTTTTAGGTAAAAAACTAGATAGTTTTTGATACCTATATTAATGGTATAATCGTTATAAGACATTTGACTTTGATAAGATTTCGAGAAATTCCAATCCAGACTTTCAAAATGCTTATCCAGTAAACGCAAACAACGCTTTTCCAGTAATTCCAGATCTGCCCAATTCTTCTTAACATTTTAATTAGTAAATTAAACAAGCCAGAGCCCCACTTAAATGAATTAAGTTTTGTGTCGACAGTAACAAGGGACGAATTTCTGATTTTAAAACACTCCCATACTTTAGAAAATTATGTTTTGTTCAAGCATTAATTTAATTATGATCCTAATTTGTTTCTTGTATCATTATCATTTAGTGCCCCACTGCTGAGCAAGTGTTTCGTCTAAGAATTATGAGGTTTAAGCTGTCGAAAAATTAACCTAGGAATGCAGCTTTTCTAACGATTGATCGTTTTAATCAAGTGCAATTTCGAAAAGTTTCTTATTTCTTTCTTTTAATTTTGTGTGTGTCATACAATACACTTGAGTTCGTGCAAATATTCATAGAAGCTCATGGTCAGTTTATGTATATCAATTGTAAGTATACAAAATTTATATTTTACAGCCCAGGAAAAATATTTGGTTTAAGTTGTATAACTACTCCCGTTCAGAAGAAGTAAGTACTCCCAACACATTTTAATGATTATAGTAGCTGCTTGCTGGATATGGCTTCGTAAATTTTATTTTTATTTTCACTCCCAAGTTACCCGAATCGCCTTGTAGGTCTTAGTAATCATGCAGAGTTTTTATCATTGTTTGTCTGCGCTATTTCACCGATATAATTTGAGAAAATATTACATAATTACCATAATTTAAAAACTAAATTTACTATGTAGCGACATCTACCGCGCTACATAGAACTACGAAGTCCTGAATCGCGCAAGCAACATTCGCAACGAAAGTTGCATATATACAACCGCCCGACATCAACCGTCGGGCCGTGGCCCGCCAGGCAGAACACCCGCCTGGTCCCCTTTTCGTCGGAGGGGCAACACACCTCGCCTCTCCACAACTATTTACAAAAAAAAGGAAAATGAAAAGAACTTATAATTATCACGTCCAAGCGTCAAAGTATTCCTCCACATCGCTGTCATCTGGTAACTTTCCAAGAAGACTGGCCGCATTGCCACGTTGAATGGCAATGATAATTCGTTGACCCAAGAATAAACCAGCCCTCTGGTCGCGCAAAGCGTCGATAAGATTTTTGGTAATTTCTTTAAAAAGGAGTCGCGCACTCGGGCCCCACGACCCAAGCGTTTCGACCCCAAACGGCTCAAAATTATAGCTCCCATTGAGGTTACTATATTTGCGCCGCTTAAGGGTCTCCGCGGCCGCAGCAGCAGCCCCGGCACAGCCAGCTGAGCTTGGAAGATGAGATGGAGCAAGGATATCGACGCAAGTTGCATCCCACACCAAAGGCCTACCCAACTTCCAAGGCACTAATAACATACCATCTGGTCTCATACCGATATAATTGAATCAAAGAGGACGCTTATTACTACTACAGTGATACTTGAGTATTAACTTCAATTCCAAAACATAATGTGTGCACTGACTGACAAAATGCAATGAATAAGTAAATCTAAGCAAAATGAAAACTTTATATTATTACTAGCTGACCCCGCAAACGTTGTTTTGCCATAAAAAAAAATTTAGGGGTATGAAAAATAGATGTTGGCCTATTCTCAGACCTCCCCGATAAGCACAAAAAATTTCATCAAAATCGGTCAAGCCGTTTCGGAGGAGTATGGCAACGAAAACTGTGACACGAGAATTTTATATATTAGATTTCTTTGTCCAAAAAGTACTACCTACTAGTATATCTTGAATAAATTATTTTGTCTTTAACTTTGACTGCAAAGCAATAAATATTCTTTAGATAAGTCTATAATAAGACACATATCACCAGCACAAAGGAAACAATCTATTAATCCACAAACCCTCGACTTAACATGTACAAAGGCCGCACAATCCCGTACTCAGCGCTATGCTACGTCACGGGTGAAACGGCCTTGACTCCTGGGAACACCGGCTAGTAACAGGTTAAAATCGGTGCGTTTGCATTGTGACGCCCACTGTCAACATCTAACACTGTATTTGCTCACACTAATGGCCGCTCGAATTTGTCGTAGGGTGACAACGCACACGAATAAAAGGTACCCACAAAATGTAACATTATGTACAATGTGTATTGATCGTCACTTTTTTTTGTATTCGCCTCAGTTATCATTTATTTAGATTGTTAATTTTGGTGATACTCGTTCATTTCTGTTAAAGGACTATACCCTGTGACAATTAGACAGAAATAAAAATGAAGCCTAAAAAGAATGACCTAACTTTAAGTTAAGAATTCGATTCAAAAGATTTTTTATCCAATCATAATTTACGTAAATGCCTGACCATTTTCTTTGGCAATCAACAAGCGCTTCTCAAATAAGGTTTGACTTAAACTGACTTTTGATGGAAAAATGGATTCCCGTCGGCATAATGAGGTGTTTGACTGGCATTTCGTCGTAATTTACAATTTAGCTTTGTATTTTTATTTTATTACTTCTGAGAATCTTTTAAAGGTGGCTTTTAGGTACAATCGAGAAACTTGGAGATTAACCAGCTTTCACACTTATTACTAAATGAATAGAGTCTTGATCAACCGCCAACGACCTTCATTGTACAGTCGACAATACAGTTATATATACAGGCAGCGAAACATCTGCGTCTTGACATGAATTGCATTACAAATAATATCATCCGCCAATAGGTTTGGTATGTAGGCAGCTAAAGACAACACAACCTACATCATTACACCATCTTTGTAAAAACACAGATGTCATAAGCTGCGTGTATGTCATCAATCCATTTATATACTTCCCCACTGCTGGGCACGGGTCTCCTCTCAGATTGAGAGAGATTAGGCTAGCCACGCTTGGCCTGGCCGTACCGGGCTAGTGCGGGTTGGCAGACTTCACACACGGTCGAGAAAAATCTCTAAGGCATGCAGGTTTCCTCACGATATATTTCTTCACAGTTTCAGCGAATGATAATTAATTATTGTGAGTCTGCGTGTTTATCTAATTTTTTTTTCGATTGTAGATCTAAATAAAAATAATATTAACACTCATTTATAAATATGAAAATTACTAGGAACAAATACATACTTTATTTTACGGTTGTGGTATTTTTAGGGTTCCGTAGCCAAATGGCAAAAAACGGAATCCTTATGGATTCATGTCGATGATTCTAATATCATTTTTTTCTAAACTGTATAGTTTACGCGAGAGACACTTCCAAAGTGCTAAAATGTGTGTTAGGTAGGCTGTTTACAGTATATTGTATACAGTAAGCATAAACAGTTCTGATAGTACGATTACATAACCATTCTTAAACAGGTAACTGAAATTGTATTTCATCATAACTTAAAGAGGTCACGGAACTCTAGATCCACAGGTCTACTAAGTAAAGTTTATTATCACTTGCAACAAGTACATAAGTAGTTTTACTTAGCAACGTCGCGTCACGTGCGACTGAAGCGCTAAATAGTCCGAAGCGAAGCAACTAAGTCGAAGCGTTCGAGTTGTTTATTACGGGCTCTCGGAAGTTTCTAAAGCGGTTTTACACTTGCCAACCCTATGTAGTTCCCAGGTGCGATATTGCTAAGCTGAGGTTCCTAAGTCTTAAAACATTAATATTATCTGAGCAGAGATCAGTGGAAAAAGATGGGGGAGACCTTTGCTTTGACCATAAATTTGATAAAAAAATTAAATGTAAATCTAATGTTTTTATTCATATCAACCTCTATAATCTAGCGGTCCGAGTTTTAAACTGCTGATCACGAGGTCGAGGGTTCGATTCCCTCAGAATACAGATATATGTGATGAACATAAGTGTTTGTATTTGTATGTACCTATTTACAAAATAAAAAGTATATCTATTGTCTACTACCCATAGTACAAACACTGCTTAGTTTGGGACTAGATGGTGGTGTGTAAAATGTAATCCCAAGTATTTCTTTATTTATTATTATTTATTTCATAATTTAAATATAAATATTTCATTTAAATATAGTTCTGTGGCCTGGTGCTAAAACGGCCAAAGTCTAAAAATTCTATTTCCCGTAAACAACATTATAGCAATGAACAAACGGACTGAAACTAGAAGGTTGCAGGCAGTCCAGAAATTTTGCTTTATTATAAACTGTGCAGTTAGGGCTAACATTGTAATACAAAATGGGCTTAAGTTAACTTTGATCGTTCTCGTTTTCACTCCATTAAACAAAAAGTGATTCTTACAAAAATGGATTTTGGCCCTTTTTGCACCAGGCCACAGAATTATATTTAAATGAAATGAATGAATGTTCCGTTTCCTACATAAATGTAGAAAACGGAGCTTCTCATAAGAGGTTACAAATCTTGAAAAATAAATAGATAACAACAAAATTATGTACTTCGGTAATAATACCGTTACATATTATATTCCTTTTTTAAATGTATAAACATTTTTCGTTAATGTCAAGGATTTTCGTTATGAAAGTATTTAAATAAAGAACAGGAAATGTTAACTTGCGAAACATCTAAACAATAGAAGGCTGACAATCATTTTAAATTACTACATTAACTGAATAAAACAAGAAATTCTAATTATTTTCTGTACATTTAATTTGTGGGAAACACTGCGTACTTTAGTCATTAGGTTTCATTTTCTTTTCAGTTTAAGCTGAATGATTAATTGCCTCCAATTAGTTTCATAATTGTTATCATTTCAATTTCTATTCTACTTATTGAAATTAGCCAATTATAAACTAGGCTTAGATCAAATTATATCTCGAAACTAAATCTAAACGTAATATTATTATTTTTTTAAATCTTTCCATCTGTTAGGACAAACATAAAAGAAACTTAATCAATTTTAAAAAATCTGAATAGAAAGAAAGGCCAGATATAAAATTTCATAAAAATCAGTCAAGCCGTTACTGAGGAGTATGTCAACTAACAATGTGACACGAGAATTTTATATATTAGAAAAAGAAAGATTTACTCGACCTGGGAATCACACTTACGATCAGTAGGCTCTGAGGCAGACTATCAGTATTACTTTTCTAATTATAACAAAAAATACTCAAACCACCCATCACGCCTTTCATTAGGAAACTCTTTTGATAAAAATATTGTTTTTAGCGGCGCGCCTACATTAATTAAACGGAGGTGTATAATTACATACCAACTCCTCGCTGATTTATTTTTATACAACGTTAACGAGTGTATAGCACACAGAAGGTATACAAGGGAATGGGACAGTTCCCACTGCTGGGCACAGGTCTCCTCTCACAGAAAAGACTTAGGCTATAGTCCACCACACTGGCCTAAGTCGGGTGGTTCGGCGGGTTCGTAGACTTCACACGCCGTCGAGAAAATCTCTAAGGCATGCAGGATTCGTTCAGGATCATTAGTTTAGTGTGCTCTTAATCTAGGCTTTTTAGAAGCTCTTCAATTTGACTGAGGTACAAGTCTTGCAGTCAACAAAAAACAACAAAAAAAAAATGTGTGAAAGGGAAATATTATAATAATAATCAATTAATCGTGTAAAATTAAAGTTGTGCATCTCTAAAATAATGAAATTTAACCGAGATACGTGCTATGCATATCTTTTTTCAATATCATTCAGATAGGCTCGCTGAAGTCAGCCACTTCCAACTCTTCCCAAGCCCTGATGTGTTTCGTTAATCTCCGTTTATCATCATTTCCACATGCCCAAACATTCTTAACATACCTTCTCAATCCACACATTAAGGGGAGTCGTGGATGTCTGATAGTACTGTAGCCACAAATCAAACGCAAGCCAACTCCTTGTGTGTAGACGGCTGTATTTGTCAATCAAGATTAAGTGGCTTTCAAGGCTGTGGAATTAGGGGAATATGGGTGCTATTGTATGTTCGTATATTTGTGAGTTCTATGTTCTAACAATGAAAGTGAATTGAACTAGAAATAAAGAAAATATACGCATAATATGATCCCCGAAGGGTTAAAGAGTAGGTCCCTTATATTAAATATAACAAATAATAAATATATTAAATATATAATAAATATATTAAATATTATTGGACAACTTTACACAGCACCATCTACTCCCAAACTAAGCAGAGCTTGTACATACTATGAGTACAATACAATGGATATAATATATGATAGTTATATACTTTTTTTAATACATAGTTATAATAGAAAGAAAGAAAGAAGAAAGAAAAAAATAAAAGAGCTATTATTATTATACTATTGCCATAAAGCGCTTGACACCACTAGACCATTAAGGCAGTTTTTCCATCAGAAGTTTTTATTAATTTCCACGAGAGTTCGTGCATTTTAAACAAGTTAATATTTTAAATTCACTACACCAGGTTGCTTGTAAAAAAGCCAATCAAAAAGTAATCAGATTCCATCGTCGACTGGCGTGACTTGATTAAAAAAACATAGTATTGCTTATTAATGAAACTTCCAATTAACGACTTTGATGAAATCATCAGATAGGAAATGCCGGCTCGATCTAGTTATATAAAAAGACTAAAGTTTTTAGATCTACATTTATGCATGCTCCGCGAGGAAACGTTGTGTCGGCAGTGTGGAGGATTTTGACCTTTATACTGCCTACCCAACTATTCCTCTATCGTTTTACAGGGCAAAGTTGTTGCAAGCGTCTATAGGCTACAGTACCCTGGATATAGTGGGCCGTATACCACCTTAGTGGAATAAAAAAAATGAGTTTTTCGCATCCCAAAAGACTTTTGGACTTTAAACGGTTATAACTAAGTCCTGGCCACCAATACGCTGTAAGCGTTAACCCAGCCATGAAGTGGTAGCAAAGCTCACAGAAAACGTCAGAAAATGAACTCTAAAATGGATAGGTTTATAAAAATCCTTTTTTTAAATTGATGTGAATATTAGTATTAGGTATGTTCTTTCATTCATTCAAAATTCAAAGGTATCAATTTTCTACCTTCGAGTCACTTAATTAACATATTTTGCATAGCAAGTGACATTTCTTGACTACTTAATGAGCTTACCACAACGATTTTGCATTTCCAAAATCCTGTCGCGTTGCAGCAATAAGAATAAAGTGAATAGCTAGGAAAATTGAATTCTGTTTACGACTACCCAAAGTTTAGTGTCGGGAACCAACGTCGCAGTTCTGTTCATACGACGACAAGTCAATTTTACCAGCTGCACTACAAAAATCAGCACTATGCGGGCGGAATACGGTCCAAAGGGCACACTGTGCAAATTTGATGTGTCTGTGTGTATGACGCCTTTAAAATTGATTTAGTAGATTAACTTCTGTGCATGTCAATTCGTCCGGTTGTAACAAGGGTGTTCTTTATTTCGTTCTTTTTATGACATGGTGCTTGTTTTTTTAAGACGCCATGTATTTTCTGATAAAAAGTACAGAAGATTAAGAAGTAAAGTTCTATTACCTACCAATGCAATTAAATTTATCATTAACTAGCGACCCTTCACCGCTTCGCACGGGTGCAATGTACTATAATAACATACATGTATTATACATATAAACTTTCCTCTTGAAACACTCTATCTATTAAAAACCGCATCAAAATCCGTTGCGTAGGTTTAAAGATTTAAGCGTACATAGGGATATAGGGACAGAGAAAGCGACTTTGTTTTATACTATGTAGTGATAGTGAAGTTGCCTCTACCACAATATTATCTGCATTTAAAATAGTTATCTTACTAACTATGCGCATTTTACGGCGAAAACTATTGTAACTTTTGAACTAACAAACATACTTAAGAAAGTTTCAACTACACTTTAAGACCGACGCTTTACTTAAAACTTAGTTAGCCGCAAAATTATAACTTAAGGTGCACTTGACTTAATTGATTTATTAAAACATTAACGGGAACGGAAATGAAGTTTCAATTTCCTTTACTTCGTGGCTAACTATAAGTACGCTGATTAATGGACCTGGCAAGTTAAGGGCAAGCTGTGCATGACCCAGGACCCAGGTCCAGGTCCTCTTGGTGTAGCAGTGGCGTTTACGACCATTATACTAATTACGAAGTCCAACATTTTATCAGCATTATAGTTCAAGTAAGAAAACAAAACGAGATAGCGAACTAGTTCACGGTTGGAATAATATTTGAATGAACATTAATTTGGAAGGGTCCGCGTGATTGAAAAGGGGTAAAGTAGATGTTCCGAACTAATCGAATTGTGCAGTGGTTACCCAACGTTGGTTCAATGAACTGCCTCGTTAAACTAATGGTCCTAAGCGCGACTGCTACGCTAGAGGTCCTAGGTTCGATTCGTTCGTTTTTGCATGAAATTCTCAGTACCAGCTCGGAGTTTAGATTTGTGTCCGGTGAATTGCAATAGGCTCACCCCCTATTACATGGGACTTAAAAAATACCGGCAAACTGTGTATGTACATTGGTACACCTCGAATGTCAACTGCACTAGGCTACCATAACACAGTGTTCCAAGCAGAATGCATGGGTATCTTAATGGCAGCAACGGCCATTACAGCAAGGGAGGTAAAGGACTACTTCATTAGGATACTCTCCGACAGCATGGCAGTCCTACAAGCCCTTAACAGCTACACGACAAATACTGGGCTAATATACGAATGCCACCAAAGGTTAAATCAGGTAGGTGATCAAAGGTCACAGCGACTCCCGCGGAAATGACGCAGCAGACGAACTCGCCAGAAGGGGATCCGCCACGGATGCCGTGGGTCCCGAACCCATAGTACCCCTCCCCTTCGGCCAGATACGCACCCTGGTGAGACAACGCACCAGGAAAAGGCACGACACATACTGGATGAACCACGGCGAGTGCAGGCAAGCCAAGGAGGCTCTCCCTGCCATTGATACCGAATCACTAAGCAGCTACTATGACTGTCAAAACAACACCTGAGGACAGTCACCGCTGCTCTTACCGGCCATGGTTTTTTCAATAAACATCTCTCTGGTATAAGAGTCACAGACAGCCCCCTCTGCAGAGGCTGCCTGGAGGAAGACGAGACAGCGGCCCACATGCTTCTGCACTGTCTTGTGGTCGCTACATACAGGGCAAAGTACCTTGGTAACCCGAGCACTCTCCGAAAAGCTGTCAGCAACATTAAACGCCTAGCGGCTTTTCTCGAAGAGTCAGGGTGGTTGGAATGAACCACTTATTCCCACCCGCACGCAAAATACGCGCTTTATCGTGGAGTTGCGGAAACCAGCCCGCTATACCATACCATACCATACTATTGGTACACCTCTGCCTAACCCTTTGGAATACAGGCACAATGGTATATATGTATGTATGTAGGTTCAATTAACTGTGACTTCATATTCTATATATAGATTACTAGCTGACCCCGCAAACGTTGTTTTGCCATAAAAAAAAAAATTTAGGGGTATGAAAAATAGATGTTGGCCTATTCTCATACCTCCCCGATAAGCACAAAAAATTTCATCAAAATCGGTCAAGCCGTTTCGGAGGAGTATGGCAACGAAAACTATGACACGAGAATTTTATATATTAGATAATATCTAGGTATCAGGGCAATCTAAATTTTCGATTATCCAAAATAATATTTTTTTATGTTCATTTACAGGTGCTATCAGTCGGGACAGGCCAACTGTTACATCCGTCATCCTTATTTCATTTTGGACGACAATTCATTATCTTCCACAATGAGAAAAAGGATGTCTAGTCTATTAAATTACTTTATTATGTCAAACCTTTTTTCTCACATCAGTGGAAAAAAAAGACTTAAGACAAAATATTGTAATGATAGTTATTTTTGCGAAGGAAAAAATGGACTGTGGGCACGTCGAAATTTGCCTTCACACTCTATATTTCCGTCTTTCAGAATGTGAAGGCAAATTTCGACCTGGCGGGTGAGACTCACTGTGGCTCAGTGGTCATAGTGTCTGGTGTACCTAACTAGAAGACGCAGGTTAAATCCTGCCCGCAGTCGAATTTTTCCTTCCCTAAAATAACTTTAAAATCTTAGCATGGAAAATGAAAAAAAAATACAAAAAAATATATTGTATTGATGTTCGGATTTGTTTCATTATTTGTGTCAAACTTTCTTTTTTTAATTTAGTGAGATGGTAGACAATAAAGTGCGGGCAAAGATCACCGCAGTAGTATCACTCGCACGTTGTCATCTTGAGGCCTCAGTTGTTAAACCTCATTTGCAACTTGGAAGCAAAGTTCTACCATCTACTGTCTAGCTTCAAGAATATAAGCGTTTGAACCTGCGTCACTCCGGTTAAGTACAACGATACCGAGTGGTCTCGGTAGCTTGGTTCAAACTCTACCTGAGATTGAATTTTTCTTTCTCTAAAATGTATATCCTTAAAAAATCATTCGTTAATGCCAAATGTAAAAGAAATCTAGTTTTGACTAATGAGATATTGACTCTGACTGAGAAATACACATAAACTGGCCAGCAAAACTAAGTATCACACTTTTGTGTGACACTAAGCTAAAAATGGCTATTTTTATTGTTTTATATTTTTTTAAGTTTATTTATTTATTTATTTATTTAAATTAAGGCACTCCAACGACTTACTCACTAATACATTTTTTGGTATCATAACGTTAAACTTATAATCTAGAGTGAGTTTGTCACTTACAGGTGTGCACAGCACTTACATATTTTTTTATCGTAATTACTCGTATATTATGGCATTATAATTGAATGGCAACATTAAGATTAGAATGAAGTGGTTTAAGCAAAGGAATCATAGTTTAAATAATAAAATTATTACAATTATTGGAGGGATTGCAATTGAAAGAAGAAAGAAAGAAAGAAAGAAAGATTTTATTGCCATAAAAACAGCGACTAGTAAAAAAAACAAAATAAATGAAGGTACTGTACGTCGCCGTTGTTCATCACAATAAGGTCCCCACTCAGCATGATGCGGCAGCGCATTAAATTGCTGCAGCGCTGATTTTCAGTGGGGCCTAGATGACGTGTAACGTCACTCAGCGGTGGCATTAACAATTTTTTTTTTTTATTGCTTATTAACTATTTAATTATACAGTATTTGCTTAAAACAGTTTAATTCAAAATGGTAATTAAATATGAAATGAACTGAATTATTTAGGCTTATTATTTAAGTTATTCCTTTTGGCTGTGGAGTATTTAATAAAAGTAATAAGTATTATTATAATTAATAAGTAAATAATTCTTAGTGTACCTGAAAATAATGTAATATAAAGTCAGTAGTGTAGTGTGTGTAATCAGGTGTTATGATGAATGACTCGCATAGCTGTAGATACGTGGATAAATAGGCATATCAATCAGTAATCACGTAGACTCGATCTAAAATTCTCAGAACCGGTCGCGCCGCGGTACGTTGCGAGCGCATGACACAACGCGAAATATTTTTTTTTTACTCATCACCATTAAAATGGCAACTATAAATTTTAGAAGTTGGATTAGACTGCCGCACGAGCAATGTTTATCCATATAAGAATGAACCTGGTATCCTGTCGGTTTATGCTACAATCATATTATTATAACCGACCAAACTCAACAGAAGCTTGGGCTTCTGTTGAGCAGTGTTCTCGAAAGTGGGACGCGGGACGCCAATCGCCGCTGGATGTGTACATTAGGCCATAAACATCAGGTATGGTATTATTTATGTAATTAATTAATGTTGTGCATTTCTTTGTAAATGAAATAAGTGTTCTTTTAATTTATTTTTAAATGTATTCACTGTTTTTAGGTCTCGGATGGGTGGTGGGAGATCATTCCAGCAGCGTGTGGCGGCATACCTGAAGCATCCTCGGAATGCCGTCGTTCGGTACTTGGGCACACTCAGCGGGTTCACCGAAGGCCGAGTCGAGTATTTGTAATGGTGATGTCTCCAATTTAGTTTCTCGTAAAGATATTCGGGCTGTGTAGATTTAATCACACCGAACAGTAAACTTGCTAGGTGCAGTTTCCTCCTGGCCGCCATTTTTAATATATGGTGTCTGTTAAGATACGGCGTAACATGTGATCTACGAGGTATGCCAAAACAAAAGCGAGCACACGCGTTTTGGATACGTTGGACCAGGCGTTCGGTCCTTGATAACAGACATGGGCCATAGACAATGTCGCAGTAATTAAGGTTAGATAGCACTAAACTATCTACTAATCTTTTGCGTATAGGGACGCTTAAGTAGTCTCGGACCTTATACAGCGTTTTCAGTCTATAGAAACACTTCCTCAGGATATTGTTAATATGTGGTTCAAAACGTAGTTCGGGGTCCATGGTCAGGCCCAAGTTACATACACGTTCTATTCTCTCAATTTGCTGCCCTTTTAATTGAATCTCTGGATTTTTTGAGAGTATTGCACTGACCTGTTTCCTGCTACCCATTACCATAAACTTCGATTTTAGCGGGTTTAGCATCAGACAATTACTCTCTGACCATGAAACCACCCTCTGGAGATCTTCATTAATTTTTAATACTGCCAAGCTGGTATATTCGCTTTTAAATGAAAAAGATAATTGAATGTCATCAGCATACATGTGAAATTGACAGTTGTGGAAACATTTCGTTATGTCTGCGCTGTAGAGGATGAAAAGGAGCGGTCCTAGAATTGAGCCCTGGGGTACACCTCTTGTCACGCGGCTAGTAGAGGATGTCTTTAGAAGATCGCCCTCTTTACGTATCTCAACATACTGAGTTCTTCCGGACAAGTAGCTATGAAACCATCTTATAGTTTTTGCATCAAAACCATAATATGCCAGCTTTGATAATAGCAAAGTGGAATTTATAGCATCAAAAGCTCTTGAAAAATCTAGAAGTGTGAGTATCGAGCCCATGCCACTGTCTCGAGCCTCCAGGATATTACCTACCACGTCTGCCAGAGCCGTAGCAGTCCCTCTGCCTTTCCTGAATCCCGATTGGCGTGATGGTAGAATTTTATTGGACTCCAAGTATTCTACGACCTGTACGCATACCACCCGTTCTAACACCTTCGACAAGCAGGGCAATATGCTTATCGGGCGCAAATCCTTAATATCTCTAGGGTTGCTGTTTTTTGGGATAGGTCGGACAGTCGCAGTCTTCCATTGATCAGGAAACGTTTGGGTTTCAATGGATCTATTCACGATGGCAGTTACTGCTTGCAAGGACTCAGGTAGTGTGAGCATTATCATATCTATCGTAATCCCATCAATCCCCTGTGCGTTAGTTTTTATTTCCTTTAAAATTTTAGCTACCGTATCTTTCCCGACCGGTTTTAAGACCAAAGTGGCAGGGACATGTCGATGGAATTCGAAGAAAGTAAGATGCGAAATACTGACGTCACAGTTCCCAGGAACATTCAAGAATGCCTGATTAATGACGTCGGGACTGTTAAAATGAGCAGGTAGTTCATTATCTTTACTCACCGGGAGAATATGTGTTTTCATATTATTCCACAGTGCCTTAGAATCATTTAAATTTTCGTTAATATTTTTTTCAAAGAATGCTTTTTTTTCGTTAAACAGACCTGCGGCAGCAACTTTTTTTAAATCTAAATAGTATATTTTGTGACTGTCCGACTTTGTTTTGTGGTACTTGGTTTGAGCTTCATTACGCAGTCTGATCATGAGGCGAATATTGTCAGTGATCCACGGAGTTGGGCGTGTCCGAAACACTTTACTCGTAACAGGAGCGTGAAAATTAAATAAGCGCAATACTTCCTCATTAAAAGTTTTCACCATCTGATTGACATCAGGCATATCACAGATCCAATCCCAGGGGATAGCTTCAAGATCTCTTAAGAAATGGTCTAATACTATTGACTTAAGCGGGCGATATGTAACCAACCTAGGCTTTTGTTTTACTTTTTTGAAGTACGTGTCACAGGTAATGAATGAATGGTGCCCTAGCTCGGCCGTGTATTCCACCGACACATCTTTGATTCGAGCGTCAGTACAAATAACATCTATAAGCGAGTAGCTATTACCCACAAAATGAGTCGGTGTACACACCACCTGCGAAAGCCTACAGTAGCTCAAGAACTCTGCGAATTTTTTAGTTTTTGAACATTGAGTATCCAACATGTTTATGTTAAAATCTCCCAATAAAATTATGTTCTCATAAGGTGATAAAGCACTAATACTATCGGTTATCGCATCCAAAAAATTGTCTACATTAAGCCACGGTGGTCGGTAGGCTGTGCCAATCAGCAGTTTCTTTCCGTTGACGCTTAACGTCATCCAAAGCTGCTCAACCTCTGCTTGATCGGGATGAGGCCTTACTCGCACGGTTACTCCGGTTTTTATATAAAAACCAACACCTCCTCCTCGTCCGCCACGAACAGTTATCGGCCGCGGCACGTGCTTTAGCCGGTAACCCGGCACAACGGGTGCGCTTCCCCCCTCTCCCGGTCGTAACCATGTTTCATTGACAGCCATAATGTCAACAGAGTGATCTTTCATAGCGATTAAGAATTCATCCTGATTGGTTGCTAAGGATCCCGCATTAAACAATCCAAATTTAATGTGCTTTCCACGAGTCATTTAAATAGAAATAATATATAATATAATAAATAGATTAACAGAACCGTAAATTTTATAATATTAGCCAATTCAAAATTATAGATTAAGGAATAATTTACCATATAAACTTCAATACGCGAGAAATATATATAAATTATATATTTGTTGAAATATTTGTATGAGTACAGGAGTATGCATAATGTGTTATTAAAAATAAATGTATATGAGTTCAAAATCAAATATTGGTGCCTTAAATATATAATATACAAGTATAAAATTGTATGCCCTAAATAATGTTCAATAAATAATAACCAAAACTGATACGCAAAATAAGTAATTGAATGAACTGTCTTACAAATTCTACTTGTTATTTCACTGTGGGACCTATTCCTGTTACACATATTCCGCAACTTAATAATCCGTCTTCTAATCTGACGATATAACCGGTTTTCAGAGTAACGACGACGTACAGTATTTATTATTATGAAAAATAAAATTGTTAGTATTTTTATGTAAATACTTAGAAATAGTTGGTTAAACAAACATGCTCGTAAATAACTACAACGTTCAGTTTTGAAAATGTCCTTCAGTCCCAAATATGCGAAGTATGTCTGCTTCACACCGGATAACGCAGGAGGGGTCAGCAGGTTGATTGCGCGCAAATATAGTGCCCCGCTTAGTCCAAACAAACTTCCATCCCTGGCGGTTACCGGCCTCCCGGGCTTTGTGAAACAACTGCCTGTTAAGTTTAGTGAGGCGTTCGTTCACATAGAAACGCCGAGGCGGCTCGGCAGTCATGCCCAGATCCGCGGTGGTCGCGCCACGGCGCACTCGCGCGCTCCTCAGTAGCTCGTCGCGCAGGTGACGGCGCGTGAGCCGCACAATGAGGGGGCGCGGGCGGCGCTCCGCTGCGCCCGGCACTTGTCGCATTTATATGACGTCCGCCCACCCGCTCCGCGCTTACTATGTCGCGTTCTTCCAACGTTACACCTAGTTTGGTTGCTATCACCCCTATTACGTGGATTGGATTCTCTCCACTGGTCTCAGGCAGATTATTTATCTCAACGTCATTAGCAAGAAGCTCTTGGTCTCGCTCATTCAGCTCGCGTCTGAGTCCAGCGATGACCTCTTCGACACCTGATACCTCCGCTTGTCGGCTGATTTTTCCCTGTTCCAGAGCCTCAACTCTTGCTTCTAAGCCATCCATGCGCTCAGTGCATACTTTCATGGACGTCCTTAGATCTGCCATTTCTGCACGGAACAGTTGGAGCTCAGTGCGCACCGAACGTAGCTCTTCATTAAACAATTTTAGGTTCATAATCAAGTCGATAGGGACCTCTTGAGCGACGTTGGACTCTGGGATGTTAACGAGCTTACATTGGTCTACACCCTCTGCCTGAGTTGGAGATGTTATATTCTGGGCTCGACCTCTGACAGGTGTATCGGCTTTGTTGTCCCTGACCACGTTCCTATTGCACTCCGGACAGCGCCAGGAGGAAACAATCGCGCCAGTGTTCGGAAATCCCACGCATGCTCGGTGGTATAATAGGCTACATTTGTGACACTTAGCGGCATCTGTTGTTGATATGAATTTACCGCACGCGTTGCACTTTGCCATTGCTGTAGAACCGCAGTGTTGTTTACGCTGCAATATATGGCTATGTACTAAATTTGAGCCGCTAGGTGGCGTTATTTACAGTCACTAATCAGCTGGTTGATAAATTAGTATTGTTTTAATCCCAATCCACTAATTGTACAGTTAATATTTATTTATTTTATTTAGTTATTATTTCATTAGATATTAAGTTCAAGTCTTGTGTAAGTTTTTTTGCTTACAGTTGATTGTGTGTCCGTTTCAGCTAGTCAGCTGATATATTATAATCACAAGCGGGTAGTCGGGGTCGGTCCTACACTTGTAAATATTATTTCACTGTTTTTGTTTCTAATTTTAAGTTATATATGTTCCCTTCACTGTATATTTATCACTGTAGCTTTATTCACTTTTTAAATATACTTTTACGCGTCTATAAGCTTTGTATTATTTTAAAAACCGAATAATATGGTCACTGACCACAGCTGATTTTGACGTCAAACGTCATCCATCAACGTCAATTGTTTACGAAATTGTAACAACGTGTTAGCGTAGATGTCAATGCTGTTGGAACGGGTATAGCACTCATTGTACGTCCTCATGAACCGATTCATTGGCGCCGAGCGGCCAAGATTTGTTCTTGCGGTGCAGGGAGCGAACACGTTTAGTTTGCGTTCAGTTCTGGGTAAAGAATGACGGGGAACTGATATATTTATTTCTGCTAAAAGACTAGGAACTTGTATAGATCCGTTGATGATTTTATAAAGTAGCATTAAATCATGTGTTTGCCTACGACTTTCCAGAGATGACATATGGAAGTGGCTTAGTCGTTCTGAATAATCAGCGTCTGGGGGGCAGCTGTTAGCCTTATATCGTAGATAACGTGTAAAACTCTTTTGGATACGTTCAATACGATTCGCTTGTGCGCTGTAAATGGAATTCCATACAGGCGATGCATATTCTAAAGCACTACGTACAAGTGTATTGTAGAGTACTGTTAGAGCTTGAACAGTTTTGAAATCATAGCAGATTCTCTTAACAAATCCCAGTGTTTTAGCTGCCTTGGAAACGATAGAGTCAATGTGTGGTAAAAAGGTAAGCTTACTGTCAAGAATAATACCTAAGTCACGAATCGTATCAACTTTTTGCAGAACCTTACCGTTGAGTGAGTAGGAAGAAGTGAGCGTGGTATGCTTTTTTGTGAATGTGATATTAAAACACTTATCTGCATTAAGGGACATATGGTTAATAGTGCACCAATGGTGTACTGAGTTTAGGTCATCCTGGAGCAGACCTACATCGGTATCAGAGTCAATCACCTTATATAATTTAACATCGTCAGCAAAGATGGAACAGGCACTGTGTTTAATACAGCTTACTATATCATTGACAAATATGATAAACAGTATTGGACCCAGATGAGAGCCTTGCGGGACTCCAGATGTTGAAGAGTAGGGTGAAGATTCGTAACCCTTTATCACAACTGTATATTTCCTTTCTGATAGATAAGATTTGAACCACAAAAGAAGTTGACCGAATATGCCAAGATTTGAGAGCTTTTGCAGCAATATTTTGTGATCCACCTTGTCGAACGCACTGCTAAAATCAGTGTAGATAGAGTCGACTTGTTTGCGTGAGTCCAGAAATTTGCTAAGGTCATCGACGTAATGAACCAGGTTGGTTGTTGTGGATTTATTAGCACAAAAACCATGCTGTTGAGGAGCTATTTCTATTTTGGAGTGTGAAGTTAAAATGGGACATAGGAGAGATTCAAAAACTTTGGAAAAAACGGACAAAATTGATATAGGTCTGTAGTTTTTTACGTCATCTGCCTCTCCTTTTTTGAAGATTGGCACTACATGTGCCACCTTCCATTCAGCGGGAAATTGCGATGATTGAATTGATTGGTTGAAGATTATTCTAAGCGGAAAAGATAGGCTGACTGCACATTTCTTGACAAACAATGGCGGGAGACCATCTGGACCTGCACCTTTACAAACATTTAGCCTTCTTAGCACTCTTTCTCATTCTTAGCAAGTTAGAATTGTTACTAATGTATCGTTTCAAATAAAGCTAATAAAACGTTTTTTTTTATTTTAAATCTCTAACTTCTATAGTTTAGATCAAAATGAAGTTTTAATTTAACTAGTAATGCTGTACAGAACGCCATACTTACTTTTCCCCATCAACGTTCATACACACGAAACACATATATATAAATCTCAAAGAAGGGGAAAGTATTATAAAGATACAGGTATGCGGATTTCAAGGGATTAGGCGTATTCGACGTGTGTAATCAATAGGGACACAGGTGCAAGTTCGAGGTTCGAGCGGCGGCTTCATAAATTATTACATAAGAACATTACAGTATTACTCAGTCAATATTGCGGATAATTTTCAAATTATATAAAAAAAAACATCCCTGTCACAGATTCGCCTATACACCGTGTTTTCTTGTCGTCTTATAGCCGAAAGGATATACTTCTACTCATCATGATTAACAATTTCTTGTATGGGATCAATCATGAAGTGCAAAAAAAAAACAGCTACATCCTACATTTTTTCGAGAGACCTGAACTTTTTTCTAAGAAACGGCTCTCTTTTTTTTCAAGATTTCAGATTTCCCAAAAAAAAAATAAAGAGTATAAAAAAAATATATTGAAATAATGTCTTTCGGCTGTATTAAGCTACAGCTGATACAGCTGAAAGGAAGACATTATTTCAATACAAACAAATCGTGTTTTTTTTTTTGTTGCCTTAATAACAAAAAAAAACATGGTGTATATACGCCTGTCTAAAAGTAACTGTCTAAGACTCTCAGGTCATTAATATAATATGACAACAAAAAGAAACGTAGAGAAAAATAGGTATCTCGCTCTCAAATCGATTATCGCCGAAGCTCATACATTCAATATTATTTCTACAAACATCCTTACATAGTACTTACGAATCGGATGTCCGTTAAACAGAGTAATAGGAAATTGGCGCGTCCGATTCGCACCATCCGACATCAGTTAGTACGTTGATACTCGATATCTTAGACCAGCGGAGCGGACAAGAGCAATCGACCGGTTGGTTCATGATACGGTTTGTTTTGACGAAGGTTTTCTATATTGGTTCATATTAGATAATGTTTTGCTGTTAACTTTGCTGTAAAAATTGATTTTATTGCTTCGTTCTGTTATTCTTACTTTTTTATCATGAAAATTCTTTTATAGGTACAGCGTGTTACAAAATACCCCGTAAAAAATATAATTACTTATCAAAGCCAAAAAATTTTGTCTAACCAGATTATTTAACAGAATGACCTACGTACCTATTTTACCTAATAATTGTCTACTTTAGTAGTTTTTCTATTTTTCATTCATAAATATTTTTGTTTTCCTTTTTTTGGGGTACAGCGTTACTACGGTTCTTAAATGAATGGACTCGTTATAAGGCCCCATTTAACCTCCTCTCGGCTTTACGGGTAGTTTTGTAACACCCTGTATACTTACTGTTCATTACGGTTTTACTTTTTAGCCTATATCCTTCTCCAAAGTCAAATCTATCTCTGTAACAAATTTCTTCAAAATCGGTTGAGCGGTTTAGGCGTGAAAGCGTAAGAGCTCATCATCATCATCATCGTATGACGCTACTGCTAGATGTTATATATTTGTGCTCACAAGTTCAGATCTAATTTCGTTAGCCAGTACTTGACAGACCAGATCCGTAGCTCAATTTCTGTCACTATTCACGACGCCGTCCTGGCAGCGGGTGACCGAAAGATGGCGAAAAAGCATCCGCGATAAAGTGATTCGTAGGAAAGGTCACCCTCAACATTGAGGAATATAACATAGGACAAGAATATGTCCCGGTCCCCGCCGCGGCCATCAATCCGGGTATACCACCTCTACTTATTTTTTTCCCCAGCAGCTGTTCGGTATCGTATCTCCGTCTGCCGAAGACCGGACACTCCAGTATAACATGCAGGACAGTTTCCTCTACCTGTGGATCGCACGTACACGATGGGTTCTCCTTTAAGGAGTAAGACCTACTACGAACTCTAATAAATGCTTAATGCCCAAATATTCAATTCTGCTTTAATAACATCGAAACATTTTTCATTTCAAAATATTTTTTACGTCCGAATGAAGGTAGTAAGAAAATTACATTACAAACTGGTTTTCGTTTGAATCACGTGGTAAACCAATTAAAATTCAATTTCGTTGGTACAAATAAATCAGTAACGATATCGGCGATGGATTCGAACTGACGTGAAGTAATAATGATCTTCGTGTTGTGTGTACAATGTATTTTTTATTTTTAGCAAAATAAGATTCCAGAAGCAGTGATAGCCAAGTCAAAGTCTCGAGTTCAAATCCAAGGCACCTCTGACTTTTCGAAATCATGTCCGTATTAATAATTCTTAGACAATTTTACACAGCACCATCTATTCCCAAACTAAGCAGAGCTTGTTCTATGCGTACTAGACTATGGATATAATAATTATACACATTTTTTTGTAAGTACATACTTATAATATAATTAATTATTGCTTAAATTGTTTAAGCGATAATGCATGCCGTAGAGATATTTCACGACGAAGTGTGAAGTCTGCCAACCCGCACTGTGCCAGCATGGTAGACTATAGCCTAACCCTCATTCTGAGAGGAGACCCGTACTCAGCAGTGGGACAGTATACGGGTTGATGATGAGATGAAATAAAATTATTTGTAGAAAACTGTTCCTGCTTTACTAACAGCGTATGCTTCTCGCGTTGAGTACATACATTCCTGTATTTCTCAATTTCTTGAGAATTGACTTAAATATTGATTACTTCATTAGCGATAGCGCTAATACAACATACCATCACACCTGTATTCCCCGAATGGTTCAGCAGAAGTGTACACAGTTCACCGGTATGATTAGGTCCCATGTGACAATGAGCGAGCCTATTGCTATTAACCGGGGACAAATGCATACTCCGAGGTGCTCAATCCCAATAACATCAGCTGCCTGAGTCTGTATTTCCTGACGTGTACAATTTGGGGGTCTTCAAGTCACGAGTGAATAGGTATCTTCTAGGTAAGTGTGCTACATCTTAGACCACATCGTCACTTACCATGAGGTGAGATTGTGGTCAAACGCTAACCTATCTCTTATAAAAAAAAAAACTTTGCTCGACCTGAGAATCGAACCCAAGACCTTTTGCAAATCAGTGGCGTTTAGGACTAGACTAACTAGGCAGTTATTATCTATAATCAAATTAGTTTTGAAACCCAACTGTTCAAATGTCGGATAAGATTCATTAACACTAACGATCCTACAGAATTTCTTTAAAAAAGTATCAAAGTAAGTCTAATCAAGTTCTCTGATGAATGATACCTATTTGACTATTAAAAAAAATCAGCATTTTCATTTTTCAAAATTAATTCCATGGATAATGAACTGTCAAATTACTGACATATTGATTTTTAGCCCAAAGTATTCTGTTCCCATGACAGCAAGGTTGGTTTGGTTAGATTGGTACCTACGCAGTGACGTCATCGACAGTCTGACGTTTGATATGGTTGTCACTGTATGTAAATAAATTACCTTATTAATTCACTTTCATGTTTCTTTATTGAACCATTTCTGAATTTTTAATATCTGAATTAGTATAATACTTTTTTAATAGCTACTAAGCAATTTATTTTGCATTTATTTCAAATTATAAATCTCCTTAAATGCTGTTAACATGTCAAGCAACGGCAACACTGATTGCAACATTCGTGACGTCACCGTGTACCCACGAATGAAGAGAAACTAGTATGCTTATAATTCTACCATGGTTGCGTCAAAGAACCCTAATACACACGTCATGCTTGTGAATGAGTGCCATCTGTTGGTACTGCTCGGGTTCTACATACCGTGATAATCCGGTTTCTGATATGCTACCTTTTTTATTATCTTTCACATCTAACTGCATCATTCTCACATTGATATATCAAAATTATAAATACATGAAAAGGCATTGCACACATTACTAATTATTAACAGTATAACTACGGAGTTTGTGGCCGGTTCTTCTCCATTAAACCTAATATTTGAAACCGTGCAACAATTTTTTTACAAATTACCCATTATTGAAATAAAACCCAGGACCTCTAGTGTAGTAATCGCGTAAATGAATAAATTCTTATAAAATAGGTAATCTATTGTACTCCTAATTAAACTCAAGGAGCAGACTTTTTCTAGCTTATCTTAAGTAAGCGCTACTTTTACTCTGATCCCTCAATTAAGTCTTAAGCCACGAGAAAGCGGTCGGTAAACTGTTTTTATACAAAGTTTATATAACCTTTGCTTACAGTTTCTTTTATGTGTGATTCAGTCTAGAATATTCTACAGCCAACTAGAGGTTCAAGTTCACTAGTATCACAAAAAAATAAAATAAAAAGTACCCTCGTAGCATCAGGTCAAAGTTACCATGCTCTTTCAATATTATTGAAGTAACTTTCAAAAACATATATACTTTTTTTGTAATATATAAGTAACGCCCAGACAAACAAACACTTATGTTCATCACATAAACTTTTATGTAATGTGGGAATCGAACCCACAACCTCGTGATCAGCAGTCTCGAACTCGAACCACTAGACCACAGAGTTCGTCAATTCGGTCAAGTCGGCCGTATTCTTTTTAATGACAATAGAATCGCCCCTATATTATTTTACTATAGGCCACACTTGCCACGTACCGGCAAACTGTGGATCTACATTAGTTCACCTCTGCCTAACCCTTTGGAGAACAAAGTCGTAATGATATCTATTAGTTGCTCCTTAAATTGTACATGAAAAGCTTCATAAAATACCAATTAATTATGTAATGTCCTATTTGTTTAACAATAGGTAATATATTCACATAAATATTTAATATGAATTCCTGTGATTTTAATGTGTGAATAATTATAAACATGGATGACAAATTAAGTGCACAATGAATATTATATTACGTAGAATTTATTAATATGTTAATGTCCTCATTTGCATGATTATTGACGACGCATGTGGTCCAGTACTCGAACAGCTGATCATGAGGTCGTAGGTTAGATTCCCACCGAACACAAATAATATTTATGTGGTGAACATAACTGTTTGTGTTTGTCTAGGATTTTCTCATATATTATAAATATATATTAACAGTACATGTCAACGATGGCTACCGCAACTATGTTAAACGGAACAATGTCGAACGAAACTCAAGCGGATGACCCGATAGTGCAAATATACGATGTACATTATTATTCTACATTATTTACAACAAAAAAAGTATGTCAGTTAGTAACGTATGTCTCTGCTTAGTTTGGAACTAGATGGTGCTGTGTAAAATGTGGCAAATATTTATTTTTGATTGTCAAAGTAATGTAGTGACGCTAATTAGTGGATATTATTAAATACTAGCTATGCCCGGGGCTTTGCCCACGTTTTTCCCAATTCCATTGAAATTCTCAGTGGATAAGTTGTTACCTTTATGATACCTATACCTTATAAGAAACCTACCCGCCAAATTTCAAAATTATGGGCTTTACATTTTCTAATATTTATCATGATAACAAATCATGCGATCAGGAAGCTTACTTATTTCTACTTTTATATAAAATTTGACTTTACTTAATCAGGACATTATAAATAAAATTTTAAAAAATAAATTTAAAAATTAATTATGATTATTGTGGTATTTTCTAAAGTAAGTCTGGCCTATACTTCTTAAGATCTAGAATCTTTATAAAAATATTTTAAAAGAAAAAAAAATAAACGATAATAACATTTTTAGACACTGCTCACTGCAACCAACCATCATTATTTTCTTTCTATCGGTTCTATAAAATGGCTACGACGTAGCTGATCTCGTAGCAACGACAGCTACAAGCGTAGCCGAGCGTAGCGCTACGCGTACTTGTATTTCTATGAAATACAACCTTATCTCAACAGCAGCGCGCGCGATTTGAGAGGACACTGAAATAGTAATTTACACATTTAAAAATTTTTTTTAAAGTTTTATGCTACCCTTGTAATCATACTTTCGCATCCAAAGGAGAGTAAATAAAATTCAACATAACTATATAAAAAAAAAACAATAAAGTTATCACAAATATGTATAATTATGATAAGAAGAATAGTTAGAAGATTAGTATTAGTACCTAAAATTTTATTAATAACACATTTTTTTAAAGTTCTATGTGTTCAATTCGTACCAAACTTTATTACGACTTCGAACACAATTTGTGACGGAAAAATATACTACGACATATTTTTTTTCTTATATAAATATAATTTCTAAGAGGTATAATTTAGAAATATAATTCCCTTCATAATCAAATCCACACTCAAATGCAACTTCATAGTAGTCGTAACATTTGACGCGCACAGTAGTTTATAAACAGAAACGAGGTTAATAGTTATTAACTAAACTAAACGTTGCAAAGTTTCCCGGGACCAGGAAAAGTTACAAACCTATTAATACACCGGTTGGTCCACATTCAATATTTTAAACTCTCTATACGACGGCGGAAAAATACAAAAGTTTTTGCTTTTTGATGTTGCAACAGCAAAAATTCCGTATTTTAAAAAGTTTTAACATAAAGTTTGTAATTTAAATTTTATTTTAAACTAGCTGTATTTCGCTTTGTTTCGGAATCCCATGGGAATTTCCCTAAATCTGTCTTAGCCTTTACCCTAAAGTTCCTCCTCATGAAAAGTCCCTCCCAAAGTTCAAGCTTCTATAATTTCTGGTATTGTCAGTAATATTTCACTTTGATTTACTATTTCTTATATTTACTATGTATAATAAAATCGTAAAGCACCTGCGCCTGTATATTGAAGATTAAAAAAATAAAATGAATAGAGATACAGGTCCCCAAACCCAATAGTATGATTTTTGGAATTCTTGTCTGTTCGCTGTATTATATTATGTTATTGTGCTCATCATATATATTGTGCTCATTGTTCAAATGCATATGCTCCAACATCAAAATAGGCTCACCACGCCTGTATTGACTGAAGGGGTAGCCAGAGGTGTAGTGCATACAGTAAGATGTGTGCGTACATACAGCGTGTGAGTGCATACAGCGAGCGCTGCGTACACTCAATATGGTGTCACAACGGATTGACTGTTTCAATTGTACTTTGACTGAATTAACACGGGCCGCATTTTATATTGTAACTTCTTGTTTGGAATAGTAATATATACTTATAACTACAAATATGCTATTGTATTAGGTTAAGCCTGTGATGATAGCTGTATGTGTTTAAATAAAAATAAGAGCGCGCCAGGAATGTATTATAGGAGCTAACCTGTTACCATAAACCGGGCACAGATCGAATTTCTGAACTGCTACTGAAAATCCTAATAACTTCTTTACCGACCTGCTACCTTTTAATCCTATCACATTTCGCAGCACTTACGACTACAGTTTATTTATGTACGACTCAACAAACTAAATTATGAAAATCGCTCTATTTTACTTACATTGAGCGTATTTAAGAAAAAGCCGACGAAAAATTCCAACGCAGGGGCGTCCAGAATTATGTACCGAAGTCATGGTAAGCCGTTGCGCGTCGATGTCCCTTCCATGCCCTGTATATATAGAATTGTATTGAATTGTTATTGTAATAATGTAATTGTAAAATGATGAATGATAATTGTAATAATCATTTTTTCAAAAAAAAAACTATTTTTATGCGGTTACTGCACCCAGTCTAACAATCGTAAATTTTTCCCTTGCAGAGACCAGTAAAGTTTGTCGTAAACACAAATACTGGAACAACGATGCTGTGATGTTTACCAACTTAGTTTTCAGTAAAACAGAAGAGGTCTCGTTGAATATGATCTGAATAAGATCTCCTGAGTCTACCCGTGACCATACACGCTGTAAAGGGTCCGAGACCGAGATATTAATAATATCAATATACGCAATAAAATCCGTAAAAAGCAGTTTTATTTCAATGTATGATATTCGCGTAAATCAGTCAAAAATCAATGCGAGTGTTTTTAAATATTCATTTGACTGCATTTGGCCACACCTCACTTTATGGTAAATGACGATGCTGTCGAGGATGTAGCACGCAAATTTAAACAATGACTATTCACTCTCGCATTGAAGGTACCTAAATTAATACCTAGTTCTAATTTTAAATTAATTCTCCTTGATATATTGTTTCCAAATGTCAGCAAAGAGTTCTTTATATAAGTAGGTTCCTCTTTCTCTCCTCCTCTGTCCCGTCTGTCTAACCCGGCTGAAAAGAGTATTATCTAGCTATTTAAAACTAAAACGTTTAAAAAAACATGTGTCATGTGCCGTGACAAAATTGGTTCCACAGTAGTCACGCAGCGATCCGTGACAGACAAAGTCTCGGGGCAGTCGAGCAAAAAACTTTCGATATCGGGACACACAGTAATTGCTATCCGAACATGGCATTTAGTTTTTCGTTGTCCCCGATTTTATCTATGACTATCGACCTATTTAACGTAGCAGAAGGAAAAATCGGGTACTTTACACTTAATTCTTACTTAAGTTGGATGGAGTGGTGAACTATAACCTAAACCCTCTCATTCTGTGAGAGGCGACCCGTGCCCAGCAGTGGGAAAGTATATGGGTTGATGATGATGAATAGACTGTTTACCGGGCACAAATCCAAACTCCGAACAACTATTGAGAACTTTAGAAAAAGCCAAGAACACTCAAACACTCCAACACTAATGCGCCAGTATAACAATTATGTATGGGTCTTTATTACATAGTAGATAATAGATATTCAATCAGTGTCACTCGGCACAATAACTTTCTTAACTACATTAACACGTGAAACTGAGTGAACCAGCGGGAGCGATCGGTGAGGAAACCGTCGGTTCAAATTGTAATTTAATTACGTAGTGTTTTGCGCCACCTAGTGGCAGCAACAGAAAATGTACACGGAGAACTTTTAGTGTAATGTACCGGATGGTGATAGCAAATACGATTGTAGGAGTAACTACGTCGTGCATACGAAATATGAGCTTCGTTAATATATAGAAAGAACGAAAGAAAAATGATTTATTTCCTCAACCAAGAACACACAGAAACAGTTATAAAATAAACACTAAAAGTATACAAAAATTTCACATTATACAGGCAACACTGTTCCAAAGTCACACACGATGTGACACTTACAGCGACAACAAAATGCACTTGATGCAAGTATTCATAGCAAGAAATACTTCTACGTTATGTTGGACATTCATGCAATATAATGTATCTCTACAAACGGGTAGACAGGTGTACTAATGTACACCCAATTTTGGAAGATATGTCGTATATGCAAATCCCATTGTAAGGAAGACAATCCTTTTTCCATTAAACCGGACATAAATCCAAAATGTAAGTATACATTAATTTATTTTTTATTTTTTTATACTACTAACGTGGAAACAAGCATACGGCCCTTCTGATAGTAAACAGTTACCGCAGCCTATACACGCTTGCAACACCTAGAGTATCACTTGTGCGGTGCCAACCCTGTAAAACGAAAGAGGAATAAAAATAAATAAATAAATAATGCTCAAAGTCCCTTCACTGCCTACACAACTTATCCTCGTGAGCACTGGTATACTGGTCCTATATGAGAATATGTTTTTGATACCAAACTTTCAGAATTTTGCAACACTGCCCGACCTGGCAATCGAAACCAGGAAGTCTAGCGTAGCAATCACAGTTAAGACCACTGGACCAAAGAGCAGTAGAGCCATTTAACTTTAGCTATTCCCACTACTAAGACGTAGACTACTTTGATAAACAGGGTCGTAATCAAGTATATAGGTCCTCTGTTGATCTTAAAGCGTAAATTATGTTGACACTTTAACTAGTTTACTTATCGTGTATCTCTAGACTGCAATGCAGTGCCAAGCGCTAAAAGTTAATTATGCTAGTGCTTTCCAGACAGGTTATATTCATACATTTTTAAATATGCACTTTTTTGTTGTTTTGAAACGGGAACTAACTGTAAAGTAAGTCGTGTCGGTCGAGGAGCAAAATACTTGCTTTTCAATAGGTGTCACTGACGTCACCATAAAAGACGTACATGCAGAAAGCGAAGGCAAAATTTGACATGACGGGTAGGTATCGCGGTGGCGTAGTGGTTATAGCGTCTGGTGTACCTAACCTAAAGACGCAGGTTCGAATCCTGCCCGCGGTCGAATTTATCCTTTGCTTAATAACTTTACAATCTTAGCATGGAAAATGCCAAAAAAAAGCAAAAAAAAAAACACTTTTACAAGTTAATATTTAATACTAAATGGCGCCGGCATTTTTACACACCAGTGCTTGTACTATGGGTATTAGACAATGGATATAATACATAAATGAAATGTTATTATGAAGTGTAATTACCCATTTCTTATTATAAATAAACTGTAAAGTTCTTATAAGAAATAAATTTATTTAAACCGATATACTTTTTTTTGTTGTAAATCCATGCTTATAATTTATAAGAAACACCCAGCCACACACAATTATGTTTATCACATAAATATTTGTGTCCTATCTTGTTGAAAACACGTTGCTTGACCTGGAAATCAAACCCAGGACGTCTAGCGTTCCAGTCGCGTTTACGACTAGACTAACGATGCAGTGTACGAACAGAGGCCAGTTCATCAAGCTACCACAATCTGTCAAATTTCTTTGATAGATTTTCAACTTTAATACAACATGATAAGGTTCATTTTCAATTGGGATAATTTGACAGTTTTGGATAGCTTGACCTGCTGGCTGTACATTACAGAAATATATAACCTGCAGTATATTCAGCCCAAAGTGTCGTGTAAAGTTATGTTGCTGAACCACATAGCACCGACTCGGTTGTTCTCTTACGTCCTCAGACGTGTTACAAATCGTCCACATAATGTCCTCGAGGACTACTCGACTTTGTTTTAACATCAACGTACTCTTAAGGGGAATATAGGATGCTATTTTATAACCGTATTTTGTTAAGGCGAAGTCTATCACTGAAGACGGATTGCAGTTTCTGAGTCTTTCAGGGTCGGCTTTCAGTCTAACCAAATGCGGCTGAATATTAGTATTTTACACAAAGCGACTGCCATGCGACCTCCGCAACCCAATTCTGGATACCTATATCTTTAGGATAGACTGGTTTTCAGGCTTTTTGGGCTTCTGACTACCACTAAAGATTGTCATAAGTGTTGGCATGACAAACAGCCCGATAGCTTTACGTGCTCTCCGAGACACGGAGCCGTCTCGATGTGTTAAGAACGGTCACCCATCCACAGAATGACCGCGGCTAGTTCAGCTTAATCCTGCAGATCGGTCTAGCCCCTCCAGTGTCTATGGAATAAGTTTTTAATATATTATTGTTTACTTGAATGCGTTTGATCCTTGCCAGATGAAAAATAAAAACCGTAACAAAAAAAAAAGGAATTTTCAAAGTGATCGATTTTTCAAACTTTTTTGATGTGTGTCTGATCTGACTATCGCATATCGACGGCGAAGTACGTTTATGTTTACGTTATCAGTATTTCCTAGTTATTAGCCAACCCTAGCATATCGCCAAACGTCCACGTGTTACTTAAAGTACTGCTGTGTTCTTGTTCCCCATTAATTTATTTTTTATTTTATTTTATTTATTAGGTCTACCAACAAATTGTTTACACTAAACTACAAAAAAAAAAACATGCACTTAAACTTTACACAGTGCAACAATTACTTAAAGGTGAATACCACATGAAAAAAAACCAGTAATAAGTAACAACAATTTAATTACCATATAAGTATTAAGCCTTAAGCAAGTACTAATTAATACAGCCCGCTATTAATACATTACATGCAGCAAATTCTTAAGTAATTAAATCCGAACCAAAGCCTATGCAAATCGATTAGCCAATTAATCGAAATCCAATAAATGCGGTAGTTAAGTCGGGAGGCTAGTGAATAGGCAGCAAATGTACTCATATATTACCACCATGTTTGAACATAAATATTAAACAGAAGGCTCGCTTTTGAGAACTCGCATTACTAAGAAAAACATTTTGTTTAAGAAAGAATTTTTTTTTATTGCTATAGTCATGGACAATGCACACAATAATGTTAAAAACATAATGACAGAGTCTCTCAAACGGCGCAAGTATAGTAACCTATCTGGTAATTATATTTTTGAGCCGTTTAGGGTTGAAACCCTCGGGTCGTGGGGTCCGAGGGCCCGACTCCCCCAGGAGGTGAAGTAGTGTTTCTTCAGCCTCTTCACAACGCCGGCAAGTTCGCGTGTCACTCAGCCTTAAGTTAAACATGTGCTTGGTTAAGCAACAGTGTTCTATTAAGGCTCTTGTATACGGAGTTAACCTTCTATAAAGACTTGCTCTGTACTTTTAATGCCAGCATAACAAGCCCCAGCTTCTGTTATGCTCCTTCTGTTACGTCATGATAACTCGGTCAAGTGATTTTCATGTTCTGATTATACGTAGTAATCTGTGTCAGATGGTAAACAAAGAGACGTATTTATTATATAAGGCTTAAGGACTATTTTAAGATGTTCAAAAGCAAATGTACTTAGTAGATTTTTTTAGAAAGTTCGACGAGTTCTTAAAAATTGTTTGACGGCAGAAATTTTATTAAGATTCATAGTTATTATGGGTTCGTTTGTATATAAATAAATAAATATTCTTAGACAATTTTACACAGCACCATCTAGTCCCAAACTAAGCAGAGCTTGTACTATAGGTACTAGACAATGGATATAATACGTATACACTTGGTCTTTTTTGTAAATATATACTTATAATACATAAGAAGCACTCAGACAAACACAAACACTTATGTTCATCACATAAATATTTGTATCCTGTGGAAATCGAACCCACAACCTCGTGATCAGCACGACACGCGAACCACTAGACCACAGACGGCGTCTAAAATATAGTGAGAGAAAAATTGTTTTTGTTAACGCCCACCATACAAAAAAAAATCCTAGTGTAGCAATAAAGAAAAAGTATTATTTATAAAAACAAAATACAACTGATATTAACGATGTAATAAGAGCCGCTGGTAAATTATCTCTGACATAGTTTCAAACTATAATTGTGTAGGTATGACGTGCTTGTATGTATGTGTATGTATGGTCGAAAAATAAAAACATAGTCTGCCGTTGTGATAAAGAGGCCATAATGCCTGAACTCTATCCTCTAACTACGTAAACCATTAAATTTAATCACGAACAGAGTACCTAAAACTGCAAAAAGTTTGGTATTAAAATCTCAGTGGAGAATGGAACTCGCAGAGTGAAATGACGTCACATTAGCAATTAGCACACAAGAAAACTTTGCTCTTTAGGTGGCACGTGTTCCCTCTTAATTGATACCCCTTGAGGACGGTATTCACCTGTATTCATAATTAAAGTGTACAGAAATGATAAAAGCAAAGACAAGATTTTATTTTCAATATCGATCAAAAAGTACTTTTTCACCGAACAGTCATAGTACTAATGTAGTACTTCTTGAACGTCATTTTTTATATAAATCATATGGATGATATCACATGGCTGTCAGTGTGATAAGGGGATACCGTACGATCTCCTTTGAGGCGGCGAACCTCTTTGATGGATTCATACCCTGGTATCTCGAAGCGAGAGACTTCCCACATACTGACGTCACTATGTCAGTGATGTGGGAAGGCGCTAAGGCTAGGATTGACGCACGGCGTACCGCGCTCCACCACGCACGGTATGCCTAATACAACTATTTATTGTTTTTTAATTAAAACGTTGTCTCACATTAGGATTTTCTCCTGTATCGTGGGTGCGTTTACAAACACCTACTTTCACATACTCAAACACAATATAAGTAATAAACATCAGATATATATGTACAAGCAGTGATAGCCTAGTGGTATGACCATTGGACTGCCAAGTCGAAGGTATCGAGTTCGAACCCAAGGCACGCACCTCTGACTTTTCGAATTCATGTGTGTATTAATAATTAATTATCACTCGCTTAAACGGTGAAGGAAAACATCGTGAGGAAACCTGCACACCTTAGAGATTTTTCTCGACGGTTTGTGAAGTCTGCCAACCCGCACTAGGTGGTGGACTACAGCCTAATCCCTCTCAATATGAGAGGAGACCCGTGCCCAGCAGTGGGACAGTATGGGGGTTGATGATGATGATCTATATGTAGGTCATACAAATATTTGTACCGTAAAAGCCGACCGCTCAACCGCTGTGCCAAATAATACGATTTTAAGTACGAGTCCAACATACTCTGCCGCCTCTCCGGGAGGCAAATGACTTATGAGTATTAACAAGAAAGTGTTAGGCCCTTAGTGCTGCTACTCGTACCGTTCATAGGCTTCGATTACTTTTCTTTATGGGATAGAGGCAAACGAGCAGACGGATCGCCTGATGGTAAGCGATTTCCGCCGCCCATGGACACCCGCAACACCACAAGAGTCACAAGCGCGTTGCCAGCCCTTAAAAGGGAGTACGCTCTTTTCTTGAAGGTTTCTTTCCTTGGAAACAGGACTATCAATTCATTTTATTTTGAATCTGGAATTCACTAATGTACACACAGCTGGTATGTTTATGTCCCATGTAAAAGGGGGTGAGTCTTTTACCATTAACTGGGCACATAAAAATGCAATCTAGGTAAAATATAATAATCATAGAAGCCTGTAGTACAGCATAGTTCAAACCGCGCTACACAATTACTACGCCGGTGGACCGCAGTCATTAAAACTTTGAGTTAACAGCTCAGTTTCAAACATTATAGTGACATTGTTGTAATAACGGTGTATTTTGTGAAGTTACTGTTTGAGGCAAATTTTGTTTGAGCTTTAACTTTTTATGTCGAACGGTTTAACGAGGTAAGCTCGGGTTATCGAGAACAGGGAGTTGGTTGAGAGGTTTTCAACGTTATAGTGAAAAGGTATTTTAAAACTTCTAAGATCTCCCTGTTGTCAAGAGCTCTTTGGTAAATATTATTTCTGGTACCTACAAAACCTATGCCATCACCTTTCGAGCCTTTTTCCATCTTTGTTGGGGCTTCTAGTCTAACAAGAAGCGGCTGAATATCAGTACATTACACAAAGCGACTGCCATCAAAGCTCCGTAACCCAATTTCTGAGGATAGACTGGCTGTCAGACTTTAAATTGTTTTATTTTCATATAAACCATATATACAGGTACTTATGAAATGAGACGTGCACGGTTCCAAATTAGTCGTTTCCTATGGAGAAGAACTCGTTTTGTACAATGATGTTCGATACAATAATAATTATAAATTGAATACCTACATGAGAGAGCAATTTAGGAATGCTGCGAAGATTATAAAATACTTTTGATTACCTACCACAAACAATTGACTTTAAAAAATGTTTACCATTAAATAAATTTAATTGGTAAAACAATTAAACATTATTTTATTGGTTTACCAATTAAACATATTTAGTGATAAACATTGATTATAATGTATATAGTGACATGAAAAGATACGCTTATACAATTTTCTACGGTTCTGGCAATTGGGACAACACTAAACACAGAACAGAATTTTCCGGCAACATTATTGAGAATTTTCAATATGGAACAAAAAGCTGAGTTGATATGCCAACGCAGGCAATCATGTTAATTCACTCGCTCGAAACAATTGAGGCGGAAGCAATAAGTCCGGGAGTGACGTCACTGCCAGAATCAACACGTGTTTCATATACGTTAATGCGACGGGAGACAGGGTCCAAAAAATACACGAGTGATGTACGAAAATAAACTGTAAACAATACAAAACTGACTCACTGCTTCCCCATTGTATGATTGATGAGGGTAGAAAGAACTGAGTGACACAGGCTTACCTCAAATAATCCAAAATATTATGTTCCACTTATGTTGGTTTGAATTGATGTTTGAATTACAAACAGTAGTTTGTTTGGATTGATGTTTGAAGTACAAAGAATAGATTGTTCAGATTGATGTTTGAAGTACAAAGAATAGATTGTTCGGATTGATGTTAGAAGTATAAAGAATAGTTTTTGAATTGTTGTTTGAAGTAGAAAGAATAGTGTGTTTGGATTGATGTTTGAAGTACAAAGAATAGTTTGTTTGGATTGATGTTAGAAGTATAAAGAATAGTTTTTGAATTGTTCTTTGAAGTACAAATAATAGTTTGTTTGGATTGATGTTTGAAGTACAAAGAATAGTTTGTTTAGATTGATGTTTGAAGTACAAAGAATAGTTTGTTTAATATTAACCTCACATACGACACCTTTGTTTTTGAAGTGTTACGCAGAGGTGTTTTCGGTACCTCTGTAATAGAGGGTGAGCCTATTGCTATTCATCGGGCACAAATCATAACTGCAAGATACTAATGAAAATTTTAACGGAAAAACCAATGACATTTTGCTCTTCCTGGATGTCCAACACAGGACATCACCGCCGCCCATTGACACCCACAACACCAGAGGGGTTGCAAGTGCGTTGCCGGCCTTTGAGATAAGAATAGGCTCGCTTCTTGAAGGTTGCCATGTCGCCACCACTAGATCCTTGAGACAGTATATAAATAATTTTCTCCATATAATTTACTAGTATATGGAAAAACTGGCTATTTACCTCTAGGTAAGTCTAGCTACATAGGATTGCAAGTTATAAATTTCTCTTCTTCGGTGTTTGTTCAGAGCATAAAATCAAGGTTAACATTAAAATAAATACTTGCAGATAAAAGGTCATGTCAAATAAATTAGATTATGTAATATTATTAACAAAACTAGCGATTAACTCATAGTTATCTATGGACGACAAAGTTCAAATCACTTATTTGGTGTTATCAAAATCAAAACAAATTGCTACGATAACAACCGCCGAGATGGGTTCAGTGAGTCTGTAACCATACATCATGAAGGTCGTAGTAACTGGAGCTGGTGGTTTCCTTGGCTCCCGCGTGGCTGATGCCTTGCTGAGCAAAAAGCCTCCGTCCCCTCTCGATGTGACAGCACTGATCCTTACTGATGTCCACACACCTCCAGCGAGACAGGACCCGCGCGTCAAAGTACTGGCACTCGATCTCACAAAACCCTCAGCTGCCGAAGAACTCATTGACGCAGACTGTAAAGTCGTCTTCCATCTCGCCGCAGTCGTCAGCGGTCAGGCCGAAGCTGAATTCGACTTTGGCTTGAAGGCTAACCTTGATGCAACACGGTTCCTTCTCGAAGCGGTGCGAAGAAAATCTCCGAAAGCAAAGTTTGTGTTTGTAAGTACTCTTGCTGTGTTTGGAGGAGACCTTCCGTCTGTTGTTGATGACCTCACTGCCGTAATGCCACAGACTTCATACGGTACAGCGAAGGCTATGTGCGAGTTCCTGGTCAACGATTACTCTCGTCGCGGTTACCTAGATGGGATCAGTGTTAGATTGCCAACTGTAAGTGTGCGTGCAGGCGTCGCAAATGCAGCTGTGACGTCATTCGTGAGTGGAATAGTCCGGGAGCCATTGAATGGGAAGGAAGCGATTTGTCCAGTGCGGGAAGACCAGGAAATTTGGTTGACGAGCCCAGCGACTGTAGTTCATAATATCATACATGCAGCTACGTTGGACGCGACTGCTTTGAGCAAATGGCGGTCGATCAGTCTCCCTGGTTTTTGCATCTCCGTGGGTGATATGATCGCAGCTCTCCGTGCGGTGGCCGGAGATCAGGTCGCCTCTCTAGTCCGCTTCCAATACGATGAAACCATTGCCCGTATGATCGCGTCGTTCCCAAAGAAGTTTGATAACAGCCGAGCCCTGAAACTCGGGTTTGCAGTAGATTCTGACTTTACAAAAGTCATTCGATATTATATTCAAAATGATTTGAAGAGAAAATAGAAAAAACTTGTAATAAAAATGGTTTAAAGTACTAAAGTCATTATTATTTTCATGTCTGACCCATTATAGAATATTAATTCCTAGTAATTTGGAAGTCCTAATTAATAATATTCCTAGTTCATTACTAAGTCCCTAAGTACATACATAACTTACCTTATTGTAGAAGTATTAGATCGGTTCTCGTGATCAAAGTTGGCATACATAGTCAAGGTGTTCTCGATAATAACGCCCGCAAAAATTGATCCAATGCTGACAATGTACAAATTGCCTGCTCGATGTAGACAATATACAAATTGCCTGTACAATGTTTACAATGTACAATTTGTCTACACAGTGTAGACAAGATACAATTTTTGTATAAGCCCACACTTTTTTATTTTATTTAGGGCCATAATATGTCGCCCATAAACTTGAAGTTCGGCAAGCAGGCTGCCTATACACAACCTATCTGCTCAAGGATCTATGATACTTCCCTTAAGAAAACGAAGCGATTGAGACATTGCTTACAACATACAAAAAATAATAGAAGAATATATATTATCTTAATCATGGAAAATTACTTTTCCGCTAAAGTTTTGTTGGCTTTGTACTCTGTGTCCGAAACAATGGAATAAAAAGACTAAATAAATAAACTATGTACAAAAACAACGAAACAAACCAAGCATCCCTTGGCCCGGCTATTTGTTACATATAAATTCCCCTAGGTACAGGTCAAGAGAACAGATCAAGGAATACTCCGAAGATAAAATGGTTTTTCTCTAGATTGGGACACTGTAAACATGTGGGTTTGTTGCTCGCTTTTTGCATTATATAATATTTTTACATACACTGACGCTTCTTTCTCACAGGGGTAGGCAGAAACTAAAGAACGCCACTTGCTACGATAATATATATTATGATTACATATTTGCTCCATTCATATACAGGGTTACATTTCAAAGACCATCCAAAATTAAAATTTAAGAAGTTAAGATCAAACCCGAAATGTGTTTTAATCATTATTGTCAAACACCACCGTTCCAAGAAGTCAGCAGTTTGTGAATATGCACTTGACAAATCCCAGCATTATATCAGATTTGTTAAACTACAAATCCTTGCGAAAGAAAGTCGATACCTACCCAGGATGATTCGTGAGGCTATCGAAATAAAAAACATCCAAATTTCAATAGAGAAGATGGCTGGGTCCTACCACCTTCTTGGCATCCTGTTATAGATTCTATTAAATCAAAATCCAGGCCTACAACTGCAAGACCAAAGGATACTGTCAACTCGTTTTGCGTGAATCGGATTGCCAATAATTAACAAAACTAAAACATAAGCATTGTTCATTGTTACTTTGAATTGCACATTGTTACTTTAAAAGAGACCATGATTCTCTGAGTTTGTTTCGGCGTTTCTTCTCAGAGGTTGTCAGCTAGGAAATGCCGGCTCCATCTAGTATTAATTAAATATTGACTTGTAAAAAGTGCATTAATAAATGTCATTGATCATGTAACAATGACAATGTAGGGTAGTCAGTAATTATGTCATCAAGACGCCCACCACCTCAGTGTACCCGTTACCATGGACGCTGTAAAGGGTCCAAAACGTCGGGATTGATAACATATAAATTAATATCAATATAACACGATAAAATCCGTAAAAAGTAGTTTTATTTCAACATTATTGTCAAATTAATTAACTATATCGTAACAAAATGCATATAAAAATGTCCGATAAAAGTCTAATTTCATAAACACGCAATAAGGACAACGACCTCGCTCTCCGTGTAGGTACCTAACTACTTACGACGTGCGGTGTACTTGAGTACCTACTTAGTTACGCACCTACGTATCTACGTACCTATCCATGTGTTCTGTTTTTTAGAGGCGGACAGGAATATTTTTTTTTTATATATCGTCACTACATAATAATAATAATAATAATAATAATAAAGTTTATTTATTTCTCCACAATAAGATACAAATTCCACATAGTATAATATAGTAAGTTACATAAAATATTGTGGAGACTGGTGCCCGAGATAAGGTGGGAACCTTGTGTTACAGGTCACCAGGTCTCCACCCTCATAGTACACATAGTATAAAACAAAGTCGCTTTCTCTGTCCCTATATCCCTATGTATGCTTAAATCTTTAAAACTACGCAACGGATTTTGATGCGGTTTTGTTAATAGATAGAGTGATTGAAGAGGAAGTTTTATATTTATAATACATTTATATTGCACCCGTGCGAAGCGGGGGCGGGTCGCTAGTATTTCATATATCGAAAATATTATCGATTCCGAACAGTTTCGGTAAATTTGGCCGGTGATTGAAAATAAACCCGTTATATGCCTGCAATTAGCGAACAGAATATGAAAACCACAGATAAAAGGGTACACACTACACACTAGGAGTACAAGTTATCATATCCTCTTCTTCGATGGAAATTATTTTTGTTTAGAGCAATAAATCGTTGTATAATAATTTATTATATAACGATTTATTGCTCTAAACAAAAAGGGTAAGGTCAGGTTAAGTTTAAAATAAATACAGATAAAAGTTCATGTCAAATAAATCGTGTTACTAACAAAATCATAATATTTGTTATTATGTAATATTATCAACAAAACTAGAGATTAATTGCTCACAGTTACGTGTAAAACGACAAAGTTCAAATCACGTGTTTGGTATTATCAAAATCAAAACATATTGCTACGAAAACAACCGCTGAGATGGATTCAGTGAGTCTGTAACCATACATCATGAAGGTCGTAGTAACTGGAGCTGGTGGTTTCCTTGGCTCCCGCGTGGCTGACGTCTTGCTGAGCAAAACGCCTCCGTCTCGACTCGATGTGACAGCATTGATCCTTACCGATGTCCACACACCTCCAGCGAGACAGGACTCGCGCGTCAAAGTACTGGCACTCGATCTCACAAAACCCTCAGCTGCCGAAGAACTCATTGACGCAGACTGTGAAGTCGTCTTCCATCTCGCCGCAGTAGTCAGCGGTCAGGCCGAAGCTGAATTCGACTTTGGCTTGAAGGCTAACCTTGATGCAACACGGTTCCTTCTCGAAGCGGTGCGAAGAAAATCTCCGAAAGCAAAGTTTGTGTTTGTAAGTACTCTTGCTGTGTTTGGAGGAGACCTTCCGTCTGTTGTTGATGACCTCACTGCCGTAATGCCACAGACTTCATACGGTACAGCGAAGGCTATGTGCGAGTTCCTGGTCAACGATTACTCTCGTCGCGGTTACCTAGATGGAATCAGTGTTAGATTGCCAGCTGTAAGTGTGCGTGCAGGCGTCGCAAATGCAGCTTTGACGTCATTCGTGAGTGGAATAATTCGAGAGCCATTGAATGGGAAAGAAGCGATTTGTCCAGTGCGAGAAGACCAGGAAATATGGTTGACGAGCCCAGCGACTGTAGTTCATAATATCATACATGCAGCTACGTTGGACGCGACTGCTTTGAGCAAATGGCGGTCGATCAGTCTCCCTGGTTTTTGCATCTCCGTGGGTGATATGATCGCAGCTCTCCGTGCGGTGGCAGGAGATCAGGTCGCCTCTCTAGTCCGCTTCCAATACGATGAAACCATTGCCCGTATGATCGCGTCGTTACCAAAGAAGTTTGATAACAGCCGAGCCCTGAAACTAGGGTTTGCAGTAGATTCTGACTTTGCTAAAGTCATTCGTTATTATATTCAAAATGACTTGAAGAGGAAATAGAAAAAACTTGTAATAAAAACGGTTTCAAAGTAATAAAATCAATATTATTTTCTAAGCAGAGCTTGTACTATGGGTACTAGACAATGGATATAATATACTTTTTTTTTGTTAATATATACTTATAATACATAAGAAACACCCAGACAAACAAAAATACTCATGTTTTATCCACACAAATATTTGTTTCCTGTGGGAATCGAACTGACGATCAGCAGTCCGGTACTCGAACCGCTAGACCACAGAGGTCGTCAAGTCAATTATGCTAATGTATTCCTAATTCATTACTAAAGTTCCAAGTAAAGGACGTACATAACTAGCCTTATTGTTGAAGTATTGTTAGCACACGTAGTCTAGTTTTCTATAATAACGCCCGCAAAAATTGATCCAATGTACACAATGTACAAATTGTCTGCTCGATGTAGACAATATACAAATTGCCTGTACAATGTTGATAATACACAAATTGACTGTGGATAATGTACAATTTCGTATGTACATAGACAAAGCCCAAAAACTTGAAGTTTGGCATACAGGTTTCCTACAACCCGTAGCTATCTGCTTAGAAAGGATTTATGGTACTTCCCATGAGAAAACGAAGCGACTGACAGTAACAGTGAGGCCTTGCTTACAACATACAAAGAATAGTAGAAGCAATATATTTCTTTATCAACGAAAATTACTTTTTCGCTAAAGTATTGGTATTGGCTTTGTATTCTGTGTCCGAAACAATGATACAAAATGACTAAATAAATAAATATATACGAGTAACTTATTTCCACAGAAAAAGTTTACAATATGTAATGCACTTAAAAATTATACAGCAGTGTAGTGTAGACGCCAGTAAGGTTAACTCCTGGTACCCATTATAAGATTTAACTTGTTTTTGTCACGTCAATCAAACACAGAGACGGTTAGCTGACTGGTTTTATTTCAATCAATGCTTACCTACATTACATGATAATCAAAGTATAGACAAGTTACCTTACACTTTTCCCCCCTTAAGACTGATCACAAACATCATTATCTGAATAACTTAAATATAACCACCAAAAACATATAACAATAATGTTCCATAAGCTACTAATTCAATGACCATATCTAACTAATAACTACAAAAAAAAACCATTGTTTATTTAATCTTTATTGTGCGCACGTGCGTGTGCGCGTAGTGCTCGGGCCGTGGACCCTGCTGGTGGTGGCGGCGGTGCCGGCGACTCCAGATCCGGTTTGATCGCACTCGCCGGAACCGCCTCCGTTTCCGGCTCACAAGCATCCTCGAATTTATCATCATCTTCTACCTTCTCCCCCTTATTAGTACCGATACTCGCTCGCGATAACGAAAGTCGCGACTGTAAGCGAAAGGAAACAACACCGCCAGCACGTGGCGGTGTTGTTTCCTCTTGACCCCGGACCGTCAGCCCTAGGGTCTGTGTTGCGCACCGCCTGGCGCGCGCCCCCGCTGCTCGTAGGTGTTCGTCCTGCGCCGGTCCTATGCAGGCCTTCGCCCGCTTCGCCGCCTGCACCTGAGGTCGTAGCTGCGGCAGTCGCCGCGCTCACCTCCGCGTGCCTCTCTGCGGCCTCAAGCGCCAGAGCTAGCTCCACCGCCTCCTTGTATTTGATTTTTTTTTCGGCAAATATACGCGACCGCATCGCGCTGTTACAAAGTCCCGACACATATTGGTCACGAAGATTCTCCTCCAGCATCGTTCCAAAGTTACACGTAGTTGCCAGATGTTTCAAATCTTGTAGGTATTCCGTCATGGACTCCCCTACACGCTGTCTACGTAAGCGGAAAACATGACGCTCGGCAATTTCCGATCTTTGTGGTTCCAAATGATCTGTCACCAAACGCACCAATTCGTCGAAAGTCTTAGTCTCGGGATCCGCAGGCGCACATAAATCGCACATTAACGAATATTATGTTGTTTCGCCCACCACCGTAATTAACAGTGGAACAACTAAATGATCCTTTATTTCATTTAGTAAAATATACTGTTTCACTCGACGAATATACGACGGCCCCTGTTTCGAACTAATATCAAATGGTTCCAGACGACCAGTCGGCATGGTTAGTCCAAAATAACACGCGTTTTAGATTCGAAATTGTACAAAAAAACTACTCGTCGCCAATGTGACGTCAATCAAACACGGAGACGGTTAGCTGACTGGTTTTATTTCAATCAACGCTTACCCACATTACATGATAATCAAAGTATAGCCAAGTTACCTTACAGTTTTATGGATACCAGGGGTCTCGCAAGGTTAAAACTTAGTTATATAAATAAATGCAAGTAGGTCTGATGTTACAGTAGAGGAGTCAGAAATAATTACCAAAAGAAAAAAAAACACAAAAAGTAAAGGAGAAAATGAAATTAATATAAAATTACAAAAAATACAGTTTGTCTCTGCTAGCCCCGTTTAAATATGTGAGATTTGAAATGAGTAATGTTGTAAAATTTTATTGATTTATAGTTCCGATAAAGATAGAAGATCATCGGTCTTTTTGTAGGTCTTTGATTAAAGCCATGTATTCACTGTTGTTTTCACAGAATACTTGCAAAGTGGGTAAATATTACACCATTTATTTATAACTTTATAAAGATGACTACTGATAACTTTAAAATGTTTACTGGCAACAGTAGTTCTATAGGACTGTACTGTACAAACTTGATAAGGCCAACGTGTATTTAATTTGGTTTTATCATAGTGACGAGTAATATGTTTTCTCAAGACTGTTTGATTCACAAAAAGCTGGCGTACGATAAGTACATACTTGGCATTCTTCATACAGTTAAAAGGTAGGGTATTGGTATGATGGTTTGTAAGCCATCAACTTTAAAACACCTCTCAGTGAGAGCACAGAGAGGTAGCGGTAGGTAGGTGTAGCTAAAACGCATTTATTAAGCTTAGAAAGAGTTCTTAGCTTAATAAATGCATTTTAGCTACACCTCCCCATGCTGATATGCAATAGCCTAGTATTGACTGACAGTGCAAAGTAAAATATTTTTAGGACATTAGAGTCGGCACTTCGACAGAGTATCTTAACTTTTTGTATACGTAAATGAGATTACGTACACGTGATGTTAATTTTGGTCAAATTAAGGGTTAAGAGATTGGCAGATAACCAACTCATTACGGTAATTAGAGCTTGTTCGAGCGGGTAAGCAAATTCAAAACTACTATGTACCATGAACAACTGGGCTGTGTCATCGTGTGGCATAGGTAAAAATTGCGTAGTTGGGAGCGAGAGTTTACAGAGAGAATTAATGTAGGCTAGGAAAAGAGTTGGCCCTAGGATAGAACCTTGGGGCACGCCATAGTTCAGATGAATCTCGTTACTGACTAATTAATCAATTTTTACACTGGGTCCTACCAGAGAGATCTCTCTGAGAAACTGGAGCGCATGACCACGAATTCCCATTTTTTCCAGTGTTCCCAATAGATGCGGGCCAGAGACGGTATCAAAGGCTTTACCAAGATCAAGTTTAGTAAGATCTAGGAAAATGCCGATACATTTGTACTTATTATTCATTTTATCCACTATATGGTCAATGAGAGATGCCACAGCATCTTCGGTGGATTTCTTGCTTCCAAAGCCACAATAATTATGTGCTAAGATGTCATTGCGTTCTAAACAGTTTGTCAAGCGAGAGTTAAGAACTTTAGCTTTAGCTGGCAACACGGATATCGGCCTATAATTGGTAACATGGTCTCTAGTTCCTGTTTTTTTTATGTCGGGTGGACTTTTTAAGAATTTTAGGAAATTTCCCTGAACTAATGGACCTGTTACATATGTATTGTGTACAATGGCTGAAATCAGTGTGTTACTACATTCCTGTAATAAATTAGCTGATATACCGTCCCATCCCACGCGCACGGCGGCATCCTTTCGACCTCTTTTAAGACCAGAAATGATCCCTGGCACTTCATGTTCATCAGTGAGTATCAGAATGGGAGAGTTAAGGGGTGAGCTAATTTGTGTTCTCCAAGTTCAAATTTATCTCTGTACGTAATTTCATCAAAATCGGTTCAGCGGTTTTGGCGTAAAAGCGTAACAGACAGATAAACAGAGTTACTTTCACATTTATAATATTAGCAGGATATATTAGAATCGAATTTCACACAAGACCTCTTGTTCAGTAGAACGCAGTTTATGACAATATGGCAGTATTTTTCACAAAATAAATAATGGAGAGAACTATTGAAAGAATCTTCGCTTGGCGTCAGCCTTTGAGCCGGTCATTCGTCATCAGACATTAGAGGACGGAAAGTTTATCACCCAGGATACATAACTGTATTCAGTACCTTCTCTCACATTATTTATCATGTTCGCGCGTGTCCCGTTATGCCGACCATTTTTCATCTAGACACTTCCTTCCTTCATAAATCCATTCTTGTTGCTTATTTTTTGTTAAAGAATGTATAGCGAGATGCATCTAACATAACATACCATCACGCCTGTATTCCCCAAAAGGTTAGGCAGAAGTGCACACACTCCCCGAAATGTTTGGGTCCCGTGTAATATGGGCCAAGCCTATTGCCATTAACCGGGCTCAAATCCGAACTCCGAGCCGCTACTGTGAATTTCATAGAAAAACCCAATAACACTCTACTCAATCTATCAAAACTAATGGAACGGTTCCAAAAAGTGGGTCTTATGGAGAAGAACCCGCAAGAAACTCCATAGAAACTCCTTAAAAAAATAACAATGTTAATCTTGATTTGAATATAATAATTAGTTCTGAATAATACAATTTTATTCTAAATAGTTCATGAGAACAATGCAGATTGATGTGTACAATAATAATAATTAATCCAGTTTAATAATTAAACAGAAAAAAGATTGCCATTGACAGTAAGAGCTGACCAGCCCCGACAGACGGTGGCATGAAATAATTTAGTCGTGGCTCATCTCAAGCCGAAAAAAACGCTGGAAACGAAATAATGCGACGGCAAAATTATATAGCAGCATGCATGTCAGTAGACGCATGCAAACTATTGGTGCCTACCAAATCAAAAGGCGGCATGGCAGACCTCAGTCACGATGGTGCGATGAGTTAGACATATTTACCTGACTGGTCCACTGTAGTAGTAATAACACACATACGTCGATTAAATAGAAAAGTGTCATTTCTCAAAATTTGGTTATATTCAAGAAAACAAACTTTTCTAACAGCTGGCATTATAACAGCTGCTTATCTTACAAATTAATGTATTTTATCAATATAAAATAAATTAAAATTAAATTAGAATAAATTAAATTAAAGTTAGAGAAATTATGAAATGAGTATATCTTTTTGTATTTTTTGGCATTTTCCATGCTAAGATTTTAAAGTTATTATGCAAAGGAAAAATACTAAATAAGTCTGTGTTACTTGATTAAATAAATTATATTATTATTATAGCGTCTGGTGTACCTAACCAGAAGACGCAGGCTCGAATCCTGGCCGCGGTCCAATTTTTCCTTTGCATAATAACTATGATATTAGTTCCTCTCGAAAGCCAATCATTACGATAGAAAATTTACATCCCACCGAGTTTTCTACTTTGTTAGGCGTAAAGCAAAAAGATTCCTTGTCTCATAAAATATGTATGGCCACGTACCACCAGCATGTGGTGGAACCGTCACAGGTCCCAATGGCACTTTGGACCGTATTAGGAAGTATCATTGTACCGTTTCGAAAAAGGGATAGCACTATTCACCCTGTGAGTATCTTGTGGCTAAGAATGTTTATGACGATGTACGATGACTTATGTATGTGTGCTGTCAGTTAAGCCTGGTCAGCTTAAAGCTGCTATGGCTCTCTCTTCAAAAGGCCAGTTCAGATTTGCCCTACACTGTAAAACACATATCTGCTGTACTTTAAAAGAGTCAGTTTGGAAAAGCCGGCGCCATCTAGTTGAGTAAGTGTCTTTAAATGATCTATTCACAGAAATAAAGCAGCCAAGGAATTTTGGTTTATTAAAAAAGTGTTAAAAATTTTAAGGGGCATTTCCTATACCTAAGCTAGCTATTTCATGCAAAAAATATGTTGAGATTATAGTATTTTTTTTATGGCAGATTTAAATTTGTGGGATTATTTAAACCAAGAGACGTTTAAATAATACTTGGGCCGGAGTGTCAACCTATTTTTGACATTAATTTAGGTCGTGCCTTACGAGATTATTACGTACAGACGCCAGTAGGTCAAGCTATCCAAATCTATCAAATTTTCCCCATTGAATATGAACCTTATTATTTTGTAATAAAGTTGAAAATCATACAAAGAAATTTGTCAGATTCTGGTAGCTTGATGTGCTGGCGTCTGTACTTAGATAATAATAACTGTTACTAATTAACTGCCGGGGACTGGTTTATTCTCTCATTGTTATAAATAAAACAACGATCTTCCATAAGACATATTATTTTATTTTGTTCTTTGTACAAAGGATGGGTAACTACTCCATTATCTATTAAGGCTGTGCGCACACTGCGGCAGCGGAACCTTGAATCGTTGCCTCATAAATTATTAAAACAGTTGAGAAAATATTCTGGCTCTTGTGTATAATTGCTTAAGTCTTGACCCTAAACCACTTCAGCAAAGCGGGATAAGATAAGAGGTGCTTTTTTTCCTACCTAGTATAATGCTTAAAAGAATATTATAATTTATTTATTGGTTCTAGGGATGGGAAAATCTACAAGACCATGATAAGACCTGCTGTCTTATATGGATCGAAATATCGCATTGGATCCTCCTAGGCTTTTTCAACTATTACAGAGTCGGCTAAGTCTACCCAGATGCAGCCGAATATCAGTATTTAACACGAAGCCTCTTACTTTGACAGTAGTCAGTAAATTACGCGTCACAGTATAAAGAAAAAAATGTAAACTGTACATTAACTAGGATCAAAAGGTCACGGAACAGAAAATGAAGTATTCAATAAGCTTAAATATTTTACACAAAATATTTTTATCGATAAAAAACTTTTGTGACCGTCTCAAGCCCAAATATTCAATATATTTTGATAAAACTGACATCAACCCTCTCCACGCCGTGGTGCGTACAACCTTACAATATAGACAATATTATGTAAGTACGTCAGCAAACAACATATAACATAATATCACTATTAAAATCACTGTTTATCGATAAATATAAAAATATCGTATTATTAAGCGTGTATGTTCTCTCTATATTCAAATATTTGTTAATGAGAATGTACATGAAATATTTTATGTCAATATTATAATACATTACAATATGAGGTATTTTTGGGAATAATGCTTTCGTAAAACTAATTGCAAGTTTAACACATTATATATATTTAACATTTAAAACATTGAACTTACATACATATAAATTATAAATATTTATAATGATTACAAATGTTTAGAAATTTGTGTTTGTAAACGCACCCTATATAGGAGAAAATCCTCTAGAAGGGTACCTTATTTTTAATGAAAAAATAATAATAATTGATTGGTCCTTGGATCTAGGATGTTACAAGTAGGTAATAAAGCCTAATATATTACGTCATTAGTCGAAATATATATTGCTACGTGAGATTAATACTGAAACACAAGGGGGTAAAATATTAATCTTAAGTAATTAACTCTCAACATAATTAAGTCGACGTATAATAATTGTAGGAAATATGGTGCTTATTAATATATATTACGTATTGTGATCGTCAATATTACCATATTTATTTCTGGGAGAAAATGAGGTAATATTCAACGTAGTTAATTTTGTTTTTGTTTGGATATTGTTTTCAGCCTTACTGACATAAAAATAAGCTGTCAAAAATTTTAAGCTTGAGCTGTCAAATTAAAGTATTTTACTTTTTTATTTCTTTTATTCCCGTTTTATAATCCTGTAACTGCTTTAAAACCATTCATTGGCTATGATTTAAGTCACTCAATCACATTCGAATTCCCAAATCCCGTTTTACTCACGTAATATAAGAAACTTCTGTGCAAATTTTTCATTCTTTTAGACACACCGTTTCAAACTGTGCATCAGTCAGTGTTAGAATTTTATTAAGTATAAAACAAGTTTGTTTAGGTACATATTTTACTGACTTTGGTATTGGTAAGGCAGGCATGTAGTCGTAGAGTATGCAAGGTAAAATTGAAAAGATATAAAAAGGGAATTTCGAGGCAGTATTTTTTTAATTAATTTCAACTCTTTAATAAATTCAACTAAGTATTCTGTAATTTATAGTATAATTACATATTTTTTAATATTGCTCGGAACGCCTGAAATTATTTAATCTATATAGATTTTGTGCAGTAATTTCTCTATTCGGTTCCCTAGAGTTGAAATGTTTTTGTTTCATGGAAACTGCACTGACATACTACAAAATACCTTTATCGGTTGTACAGGACGCCATCCAGCAGGTCAAGCTATCAAAAACTGTCAAATTTTCCAAATTGAACATGAACCGTATAATTTTGTATTAAAGTTGAAAATATATCAAAGAAATTTGACAGATTGGGGTAGCTTGATGTGCTGGCCTCTGTACTTTTTTCGTTTTTTCGAAAAATATTTAAACATAATGTATTCTACATTTAAATTTGCATTATGAAAATGAAGAAAAAATAAAAGAAAAGCTTAAAACCGTTTCAATTCTCCCATCAATTATTACTAATCCAATCGAAATTGTTGTGTTTTAGGAACTATAGATTCAGGTAGCATTTCAATATTTAAATGATAATAATAAAGGTTGCAAGTGTTCAAAACATAACAAAATGTTACTTCTAAAATCTTGAAAGAAGAGCCCCGTTTAATTAATTTGCTTGTATATATAGATTTATGTTTCCATTTATTTAGGATCTGCAACCAAAGATATGACATAACATGACTGTCATAATATAAGTTGTGTGTCATAAAAAAAAAATACTACTAAGGTGTCAAACAAGAATACGGCCCACCTGATAGTAAGCAGTTACCGTAGCCTATAGACGCTTGCAACACCAGGGGTATTACTTGTATGTTGTCGACCCTGTAAAACGAAAGAGGAATATAGTTGGATTGGTAGTGTAAGGGTCAAAGTACCCCCACTGCCAACACAACGATTACTCACGGAGCACTGGCAACCTTGCTCATCGTTACAACACAACACAGCTCAAAGCAGTGTTATTTCGGTTTTCTGCAAGTTTCGTTTGACTCAGACCTAGACACAGACATTTGTTTCGAGTCTCAGTGTACTTTGTGTCCTTTATTTGTATGTTTGTAGATCCCCACGATACAGGGCTAATACGGGCGTTGTCCTTTTTAATACAAATAATACAAGAATGTTTTTAGTGGTAGACCTTGATAAGTAACAGTAATCAGTTGGTGATTTGTAGTGTCTTTGTTTCATTCTTAAACTATCCTCAATTAAGTGTAGGAATTTTAACAGCATACCCTTATTACTAGACATATTGCTTAACATTGACGTAAACATTTCACACTGTATTCTCCAGATTCACACGCATAGTTACCGATAATATTTGTTTTTTTTAAACTAATATTATGTTGAGGATCAATGTCTTAATTTAATTTTTATTTGCATTTGCAATGAAATCTTTGGTTGCGTATTTTTCACAACTGTCAACATTTATCTTATCGGTAACTATGTAAACATCATTCATTCTCTTTACGAAAACAATGACGTGCATCAGAATCCTTAAAATGTATGAAAAACAATATTAATTAGATATCCCTGTTTTGATCATTGACATAAATATTTACAAATACATAGTATTCGCACTACACAAAACATTGCTTATATAATTTCATTACATTATTTCGAAATTTTCAAACAAGACTATAAAATATATACAATTAATAACAAATATAAACGAACAATCATTTTTTCCTAATCGATGATATTTTTCCTCGATCCACATCGATCTTATAAGAACTTTGATATTATAGATGCAATTATAATTTAAATACACAATGATTATAATAAAATAGGTATGTAAGAAAAAGTGGCCAGTTTTCTGTGAGAGAAGAATACAAAGAAAACAATGAACACATTACATTTTCTCTTACGCGATAGAGAACCTTCAAAAGATTCTCGAATTCTTAGGAATTTAAAATTCGAGTTTCAAACCTTAGATCAAATCTCCATAGACATCTTTATACGTACACCTTAAAGATAATTATATAGACAATAAGAAAATTCATAAGATTTTACACCTAAAGATTAGTTCACACCATTTTAATAGATACTTTGATGTTGCATAATTAATACAGTAATGGCAGTTCTTGTTTTACGCGAATGCAGAGTCCCCCAAGTGCATTTCCATTTTGCGAGTTTGATGAAAATTTCAACTCTTTCTAATACAATGTGGAATCTCTTTGTTTATATACCACATTTTTTATTAAAAATATTTTATTCACAGATGAAAAAATAGGCAACGCCGTGCATAATCGTTCGTCATATACCAACATCCGCGTAAAACAAAAGCCGTCCTTAATTGAGACGAGAGTCCCGTTCGAAATACAAACTTGTGCCTTTAGGAACATCACATCGAAACTCTTTAATCTAATCTTTATGCTAAGTTCTAGAGGACTGGGGCCCACGCTTATGACTTACTACAATAAGGCTACGGGTCTAGGTATTATCTAAATTACAAATCTTAAATCCGATACCACCAATAAGTTCCTAGCATGAGGAAATTACATTAGTTTATAAACTGTATTTAAACATTGTGATTGTAAATATACTTACACCCGTCCTTGTCTTTTTATGACAGTAAAGAGAGATGGATTACAATAGGGTTGTCAAAAGTAAAGACGTAATTTTACAAATGTCAGTCAGCAGGACTTAGATAAAAGGTCAATTATAGATACCGTGTTACTTCTAGCTAAGATCACATTAGGGACTTATTAGACAGTTCAAGTATAATTCTAAGCAGAATTTAGGGACACCAGGTGGCAGTATATATAATGCCTTTGCATTGGGACTATTTACGAAAATACGAAACTCCTAATTTTAAAAGTTTTAACATTTTAAAAATTATTTTAATGTTTTGTATTTTCATAATAGAATTTCGTGATCACGAATTAGGTAATTGATTTAACGTAAAGTATTAGTTATTAACTAGAGGTTAGTAAATTGATAAGCGTAATTCAGTTGTCGATTGTGCAATAGTAAAGATACTTTCAATAAAAAATAAATTCACTCCAAAAATATCGGGTACTTCTATCTTTTTTCTTTTCATATTTGGGAACGTCTCCATCGTCGCACCTGAAGGAAATTGAAGATTTTAATAAAAATAATCACTAATATCAAAATAAGCACACCACGGCAACTTGGGACAAGCATGAAATTAACATTGTGACATTTAACCTTATTAATGGGAAAACAGCACGCCTTGCCACCCCTAGCATTACAATAAAATTTGTGAGGATACGACAAAAAGGCATTATAATGGAAGCAAGGGATTACAGTACTTATTGTCATTTATGCCCTTAGCACACCGAAGTACTCCGCGAATTGCGAAAGTAGAGCCATAGTATATTTCTTCTCTTTTTAACTTGGGTAATTTTCTATGTTTATCTTTTTTTATACCGTATTTCGCAGTTATTTTGCAGAGAGACGCGTCAGTTTGCTAAAGGCTTAAAAGTACAATGCATTAAGTCTGCACGGTTATAAATGATATTGGTGATTTTGCTAATAAAAACATTATGAAATTCATAAATTATTTATCAATTAATCAGTTATTGTTGTCACGAAAATCATTATTCCATTTTCTTTTTCTTTGATTTTCTAACTAATTAAATAACTAGTATATCAAAGTATTTGTGAATAAATCAAAATCAATTATTACAATGAATACTTTTTTTTAAATTAGTAAATGGTAAATCTATGTGTCTCTGTATTAGTGAATAAATGGTTGGAGTACCATAATAATAAATAAATAAATAAATGTTCGGTACACCCTGGGCCCTCGCCATTAATCTGCTAAATCTTAATACACTAAGAAGAGTAAGAATAATATTGATTTCTGACATTTACGCGAATATTATACATTGAAATAGAACTAGACTGTCTACGAGTCTACCAGTGACCATGGACGCTGTAAAGGATCCGAAACCTCGGATTAATAATATCAATATAACGCGATAAAATCCGTAAAAAGTAATTTTATTTGAAAATAAGAATAATGCTTACCCGCGACACCAACTGTTAGAATTGACTTTGTGTCGGCGTCCCGTCGAATGATTCCTCATTGATAAGCCTCAGTTTCACGGACTCCCTTCTTAGGTTATAACTCGTGGAAATATGACAGTGCTTTACATCTACATTCAGTAAATCCTCATTTAATTCCACGCCGCTTTTTTCCACGTCAGCAGCCGCACTCGGCTTCCTTTTATGTCGGAACGACGCCGCCCTCTGGGAGCTCGAGCCCAAGTAACTATCAGTCGTCGTATTACCATTGAAAGTCTTTTCAGACGGACCAACTCCCATCTGATCTAATGGTATGTTGCCCCTCAAGTTCGCAGACGAATCGATACAAGGAATTAGCTGCTTAAACTCTTTCCGGAAGTTTTCATTCATCCACGCATAAATGAAAGGGTTGTAGCAAGTCGAAGACATCGCAATCACGTGCCCTATAAAGAACACTAAATAGTAATACTTCAAGTGTATAGCGTACATGTAGTAATCATTGCACAGGTTTATAACGTTCAGAGGTAGCCACGACAAACCAAATATTGTGACCATAGCTATCAGCATCTGATTCGTTCGTCGCTTTCTATTTTTGTCAAGCTCCTCTTTCCGAGAATTTTTGCTGGCGGCTTTTGCTTTGGCTCTGTCATTCAATTTAAAACTGACACACGTGTAACAGAAAGCAATCACAATAAAAGGCAGCACGAATTGCAATACAGATGTCACCGAGCCGAATACTCGCCGCAGCTGCTCCGACGGCCACGTTTCCTCACAAAATCTGCCTATTTCGAAATCGTAGTACGTCATAAAAATAGCGTACGGCATCGTCACGGTTACTGAGAATGTCCAAATCATGACGATTACTATCAAACAAGTCTCAATCTTCATTCGTGGCCTGAACGGGTAAATGATAACAAAGAATCTATCTATAGCTATAGACATAAGCGTTAACGTGGATATGTATACACTGCATCCCTGTGCGAAAGGCATTATGTGGCATAAAAGGGAGCCCCAACTCCACGCACCGCGAAACGTGTACAGTGGCGTGAAGGGGACTGCAAAAATGCAAAGCAAAATGTCAGAGAGCGCCAAATTGCTGATGAAGAGGTTAGTAACAGTCTGCATAGCTTTATTCCTGATGACAACGAAGCATACCAGGATGTTACCGAGCAGCCCAAGTACGAAGATCACGGTGTAGATGACGCAGAAGGTGGACTGGATCAATTTGTTATCGATGATGTTCTCATAGTGGCCGTGTGTAGGCAGACTGTCTGGCGTCAAATTGTTGGATTTACCCGTTATGTACGGTTCCGTATAATTTACTGCGGTCTCGTTCATCGTACCGCGTTTCTCTCCGTTGTAAAATGCGGATACCAATTTATTTCAGCTTTTAAAACGTCAAGTTTATGGCATCGACGTTCTGTGTTTTATCTGTGTCAAAACCTGTAACAATGTAAAAGCTTTGTTTAACATCTTTGTCTCAATAAGCAAGACTCTAAACAATTATAGTTTTTCCGATAATTGCTCGAAAACATTCGTTTATTATGTTTTTATTGATTTCGCCACTCACTTAATGTCTGTGAGCTTCACAGGCCTATTAAGATGTCTCTTGGAACAAAGAAAACTGGTCATTATCTCGCCACTCGGCTAATGTATTTTTTGTGTCCTGTGATTACGAAATAGTGCTTTTAGTTGTATTAAAGAAAAGTTACAATGATATTAAATTACTTTTGTTTTCACACTCGGGCGTAAAAATATGTACATCCACAATTCTCCGGTGTGTATTTTAGGTCCCATGTACCAATATAATAGCGAGTGTAGATAGAGTCTTTTTTGACTTAAGGGTTGCTGCAAGAATTTGTTATTTTGTAAAATGTGTTCTGTGCAAATCCAAAATATATTTTTTTCTTTTTCCTATGGGACTTTTAAACACCACATTTTGACTTTGTACAGAGGCCAGCACATCAAGCTACCACAATCTGTCAAATTTCTTTGATTGATTTTCAACTTTAACACAAAGTAATAAGGTTCATATTCAATTGCGAAAATTCGATAGTTTTGGAAAGCTTGACCTGACCTGCTGGCGTCTGTACATGCAACATTGGTCGGATCAGTATAAAAACTGCATACAAAAGGCATTGTAGTCTCGCAAAATAAAAAAAACAATACAATACGAAAGAAAATTCAAAACCATCTAAAATTAGGTTTGCAAACCATAACTTTCCAAGAAGCCGTGTTGCTTCACAATAGAAGCGACTGGGTCCGAACATTATATTGTTGGAATTTTCAAGTACATTGCCAAAAGGCTTCGCCCAACTTGTTCAGTACAAATAAACGAATATTTTGTACATTACGAAACGCTTCATTCAGTAAGGCTTTCGTTGCCTACGAACCGAACTATAGGGAAGTAGCACAAAATTTACGTATTGTAAAAATTACTGCATCATTAAATGAGCTAGATTTGCGAAGTATGTATCATTAGAAAGGAAAATTTCATCCGCTAATTATAAATCTCAATAAAGTAAGTAATAAGTAGTTAGAACTATTTAAAAATTCAGTTTTTCTACATTAAGTCAACCTGTTTCAACCTTCCTAGTACCGAAATAAGTTGAAACCGGTCGCTGGGTAAGGTGGCACCTAGAGAGGGGTTAAGCTTTTAAGGCCAAAAAAAGCTCCCCTATATGTGACCAATGTTAACATTATATACCAACACCCCGAATTGCTACATAGAAATGCGCACCACTAACTGAACACCATTGTTTTCCGATTTGTTATATATAATAAAAGCCGAACCTAATAAAGAACTGTACACTATCCATATAATCGGGGATGTTATGTTATATTATAATAACATCATTCTTGAACATAATTATGTAATATCACCATCATAAATATAATCATCATAGGATAAAGCTATATATTATAGTCCACCTCGCTGGCCTAATGCGAGTTGGCAGACTTCACACCCCGTCGAGAAGAAAAATCTTTAAGGCATGTAGGTTTCCTCACGATGTTTTCCTTCACTGTTAAAGCGAGTTTATTTTTGTAATATATTATATTATTATAATAGTCAAAACTTTGTACCTAGCTAAGTTCTCTTCAGATTTTATCCAATACATACCATCACGCCTGTATTTCCCGAAGGGTTAGGCAGAGGTGTACTAATGTACACCCACATTTCGCCGGTATGTTTAGGTCCCATGTAATAGGGGGCGAGCCTATTGCCATTAACCGGGCACAATTAATCCAGACTCCGAGCTGCTAATGAGAATTTCATAGAAAAACCCAATAACACTTTGCTCGACCTGGGGATCGAACCCAGGACCTCTAGCGTAGCAGTCGCGCTTAGGACCACTAGACTAATGAGGCAGTCTATTTATTAGTTCTGTATTTATTTTATCCAAATAAAATAAATACAGAAGCAGCTGAAGAATACTAATCGTAATCACCCACATTTTGAATGTGATATATAATATACCTATATTTGTTTAACAGCCGACAATACATGCAACTTAATGAACATAAACTCCAAACCCAGCATTGCAGAGAATTTCTTGAATGCAAAGCTCAGTGACACTGGCTTGAAAATAAAACCCAAAACCCCAATTGCAGTATCTAGGACAATGAAGCAAATGTGGAATTACCAACAGAATAACATTTTTAATATAGGCAAAAAAATCGTCCTCTTTCGTATATAATAATACGATAGGCGACAGAGGAAGAGATGGCCACCCATCTCTCTCATCATATGTTAGTAAACGGGAAAAGGTTGGATGAGCATATTTTCACCCATAAACATAAATGGCAGGGGATGGAGGAAGCTTTTACCCGAATGGAACCACACACCAAAACAACCACTCAGGCTCACGCAATGCACAAATAACAACTAAATGTGTGGAAGAGGTGATAGCCTAGTGATACAACCGCTGGATTGCCAAGTCAAAAGTCTCGAGTTCGAATCCAAGGCTCTGACTTTTCCAATCATGTGCTTATTAATAATTAATTAACACAAGCTAACATTGTGTTGTAAAGAAAACATTGTGAGGAATCCTGCTTTCTTTAGAGACTTTCGACGACGTGTGAAGTCTTTCAACACGCATTAGGCCAGCGTGGTGGCCTAATTACTCCCATTCTGAGAGGAAACTCATGCCCAACATGGTTTGACGATGAATGTATAATGATGACATTACAAGATATAACTCCACTGACAGGAAGTCTCAATGCCAACAAAAGGAACAAGCACCTTGGCGAAGATGGCTAAAATAATCACTATCACTACATAGTATGAAACAAAGTCGCTTTCTCTGTCCCTATATCCCTAAGTATGCTTAAATCTTTAAAACTTCGCAACGGATTTTGATGCGGTTTTTTTTAATAGATAGAGTGATTCAAGAGGAAGGTTTATATGTATAATACATGTATTTTATTAGTACATTGCACCCGTGCGAAGCGGGGGCGGGTTGCTAGTCCTATATATATATAATTATATATTTTAACCATCTTTATTTTTATTTTTTTTCATCATTTGTGCACCTACTGTCTTGCTTTGTCTCTGCATCACCCTAAGGTTGACTGGGAGAGGATGCCGAATAGCATTAAGTCCGCCTTTGTACAACAATTTTTGTTTTGAAATGCAAACTAAAACAAATGCAGGTCGTGTAATTTCTCTTGGGGTACTTCGTAACCCCTATCACCGGTCGTGGTTCTTGGCACCCCGCCAATTTGTTCGGGCCGGATTAGGTACTTACGACTGTTACAAACCCCACTAGTAGGATTATCTTGTATTCTTTTTTATTGTATTCTACGTTTTGTATTCTTGCGGTTTTCATTTTTTTTTACTATAGTTTTGACAAAAAAAGAGGGGGTTATAGGGGATTAGGCTATAGCGCCTGGCCTAGTGCGCTTTGCCAGACTTCACACCCCATCAAGAAAATCTTTAAAGCATGCTGGTTTCCTCACGATGTTTTCTTTCCCCATTTAAGCCAGTGATAATTAATTACGAAAAGCCTCGTATTCGAACTCGAGACCTTTGACTTGGCAAGCCAATGTTCATACCACCATATCACTGCTTTTAATTCTAATGTGAATTATTATTATTTTCATTTTTTTTTTTTTTTTATGTGATAGGGTGGGCAAACGAGCAGACGGATCGCCTGATGGTAAGCGATTACAGCCGCCCATGGACACCCGCAACACCAGAGGAGTTTCAGGTGCGTTGCCGCCCTTTTAAGGGGTTTGGGCCTCCGGTATCCTCACTCACTCGACGAAACACAACGAAAACGTTATTTCACGCCGGTTTTCTATGAGGCCGTGGTATCAAGTCCGGTCGAGCCGGCCCATTCGTGCCGAAGCATGGCTCTCCCACGGTAATAATTTACTCCACGGTAATACATTTACTTTACTCCCATTATTAAATCAGAATTGAGAAACACCAGTCTTAAACTCTTGAAGACGGATCTCTTAAAAAGTTAATTAAAAATGAAGAGTAAAACGATCGCGGATTTGTAATTTCAATTAAAAACAAGGATTCAGGGAATCTTACACAAACGTAATTGAATATACATTTCTATATAAACGGAGAATAAAACAAGAAATTTAAGAAGCTAATGAACGACGAGAGGTTGGGATTGTAAGAGAAACAATACTATTCTGCCTCTCATGGTCCTAAGCAGACGGGGCTAATCTTGACTGCCTATATCTCTTTCTAGGTATAATGTTTTTTTTATACCACTAAGGTGGCAAAAAAAGCATACGACCCACCTGATAGTAAGCGGTTACCGTAACCTATAGACGCTTGCAACACCAGGGGTATCACTTGCGCATTGCCGACCTAGTAAAACGAAAGAGGAATAGTTGGGTTAGCAATATAAGGGTCAAGGCCACTGGCCACAGCGTTTCCTCGCGGAGCATTGGCAGCTTTGCTCAGCGTAAGGAACACAACACAGCTCAAAGCAGTGTTATTTCACTTCGAATTTACATAGTGTCAGTACAGTATCAAATGTAAAAAAAAAAACAAAAAAAAATATAGTACATATAGCAGGGATAGCCTAGTGATATGACCATTGGACTGCCAAGTCAAAGGTTTTGAATTCGAATCCAGGAATTCATGTGCGTATTAGTAATTAATAAGCACTCGCTTAACCGGTGAAGGAAAACATCGTGAGGGAACCCGCATGCCTTAGAGATTTTTCTCGAAGTTAAACCAAGATGAACACTGTAATCATGTTTTTTTAAAAGAGTGTCTATGGAGTTACTTGCCGGTTCCTCTCTATAAGACCCACTTTTTGGAACCGTACGTATCACAATTGATGCACTAGTTTTGACAGTACTCTAGTTTCGACAGTGCACTAGTTTTGACAGTGAATTTTCGACTTAGACTTTTCAAAAGTGCCGTAATGGTCTAATGAAATAAAATGTTTGGCTTTTGACTAAATCTACCAATCCACACTAGGCCAGCGTGGTGAACTATAGCCTAATCCCTCTCAATTTGAGAGGAGACTCGTGCCCAGCTGTGGGACAGTATGTTGGTTGATAATGTACCGATAATTTGACACAATACTCGGTTATCCAATTCCCATTTCGGTAGCGGTGTAGAATCTCCAGAGAGTACTCAAACAGCAATGCGGTTCCGACAACGATCCTCCTTAATTATTCCCAACCGTATTGCAAGATACCTAGTATCATTTTCTGATTTATCGTTCGGGGTTGTGTAACTGTGAATTTATGGAATACCTTTAATCCTATTGAATATTCATCCTGCCTCATTGGTCTAGTACCTATTCGTAAAAGCGATGGTTACGGTAGAGGTTCAAAGTCCGAGTCACAGGTCGAGTAGTGTTATCGAGTTTTTCGGTGAAGTTCTTAGTAGCGTTTAGATTTGTACGCGGTTAGTAGCCATACACACTAAGCCAGCAAGATGGACTATAGCCTAATCCCTCTCAATCTGAGAGGAGACCCGTGCCCAGCAGTGGGACAGTATATGCGTTGATTATGATGATAATTGGCAATACGATCGCGTCCCCTATTAAATGGCCCCTTTCAAGAATACTAGTTGCTGTATCGCTGCAAAAGTCTCAGGCTATTGTCTGAAAAACGACCAAGGTGACTAATATTTTCTAAAACCATCATAATCGTAATATTTATACGAGAACCGACGATTTAATAGGATTTATAAATAAGGTACAGTCAACAAAAGAGTTTGGTATACAGGTAGCGAAATCTGCATCTTTACACAGATTGTGATTTAAATAATTACCCGTCAAAGGGTTTGATGTGTAGCAGCTTACAATACCTGCGTTTTGACACATATTACGTGATACATTATTACACAATCTTTAAAAAAACACGATGTTTAATTAGCTGCCTGTATACTTAACTCTTTTGTCGACCGTACAATATCAATAACATCGACATAAAAATGAAATATTAGAATTATTTGTGTCATTCAATGTCGGAACTGACATTTTAGTTTGACATAAGTCATAAGCAAACAGTTTTATCACCCCTTTAGATAACGACCTACATGCTGCAACGGTTCTCAAACTCGATTTTATGATCACATAAATTTTAAATGTTGACGTACGTGCCATTAAAGTTCATCTCGTACTAAACATGTTAATAATTATAATATTAAGCTTACGTCAGCTCTTCGCGTGACAGGTAGGTGATTGCTCCACTATGACGTCAACTGCAGTCTGACATTTGATATGTCATTGTGGCTTCTTTAATGAAGTTATTTTGAATTTTATACACTTTACTTTTTAATTAAATAGATGAAAAATACGAGACAAAAAATAATCAGGCTACTAAGTAATTTATTTTATATTCATCATTAATTAAAAATATCCTAAATTATTATTTTAGCGAAGGAAAAATTCGACCGTGGGTAGAATTCGAACCTGCGTCTTCTGGTTAGGTTACACCAGACGCTATGACCGCGAGTCCTACCCGCCAGGTTCACTTTAAAATCTTAGCATGGAAAATGCCAAAAAATACAAAAATATATCCTTAACTGTATTAAACGGCAACACTAATCGTGACGTTAATGACGTAGTATGGAATACCTAACGTAAACGTTATAAAATGGTAATAAATAAGTTAGTATATGTCAATAAAAAATGCAATTTCACTTACATTGATGTTTGTCAACAGGTCAACGTTATCTTTTACCTGAATGGAGCAATGGACCTCTAAACTGAGCCAAATGACGACATACGAAAACGAAATGTAAGTACCAATAAATACAGCTACTAGTTCCTCTCTCAAATAGTTTTGTAACATTATTCTTGTATACGAAACAACCAAGTAAATTGCAGTATATCGGACAAACTTAAGATGAGTTTACAATTTTTTTTTAGAATTAGATAAAGTTTCGATTAAAAAGTACGCATATATTTTTTGAGTAAAATTATACGAAGTCTTCTTCCTCCAAACCTTTTTCTAACTATGTTGGGGTCAGAGCTTCCAGATGTGGCTGAATATCAGTATTTTACACAAAGTGACTTCCATCAGACCTCCGCAACCCAATTTTTGGGTAATACCGTTAACCTGAGGATAGAGTGGTTGTCAGGCTTTTTGGGTTTCTGAATACCACTAACGATTGTCATGTCTATTCGTATGACAACGGGGATCCATCCACAAACTGGCTACTGACGACTGAACTAACGTAGCTTAACCGTGCAGATCGGTTGATTAGCTTGGTTATTACTTAGCCACAAGCCCCAAAATCATACGAATTAATCAATTAAATTTATAATTAAATTTATATGCGAAGCTTGCTGATATTATTCAACAACTTTAGTCCACACGGGATATGCTTCATAAAACGCGACATTACACTACCCAACCCTTGAATATTCACAGTAACGATGATATTAATTTAATCATTGAATATCACTTAACAAATTAATATGTACTCCAGTTGTCTACATTCTACGCTAATGGCCCATGTTTACATGACCTTGTCGGAGTTTCATCCACGAGTCCCGGCACGTTTACGTAAAACCGAAAACGTTCATGTTAACGTTAGCATTACTCACTTTTTTCATGGGCTGTAGTCCATCACGCCTATATTTCGAAGAGTTAGGTAAAGGCCTACTGATGTAGACCCTCAGTTCGCCGACCGGTATGTTTTTAAGTCACCAGATTATGCTCAAGGTGTAATAATAACGTTGTAGTGACGTATTTTGTATAAAGCTGTCAAATAACATTTTAATAGGTCACTGCTCGAGAACCTTTAAAAAACACAGGCTTGTGACCTCTTTTACCCTTATTATTGAGAGTATAAGGTCGAATAACTAATATTGACAACGATCCGGACACTAACGTCATATTTAGAACATTTTTATAGGTCTACAATATGGATCGATGAACAGTGTCACGTGGGATTGTTTGTATGTACTTATAACAACAAACAGCTCTAGATGATTTTGATGAAAATCACATCCTTTAGAAGTTCATATATCTGTATATACGTATAGGTTAATATTTATATCCATAAATTCTACGTCATCTTTTTATTTCAATACCGAAAATAAACAAAGACGAACTATATTTTATTTTTAACTATGTTAAATATTTGGAATGAAAATTTTATGGTAGGTATTATTTATAGGAATGAAATAATAGAGACCCATTCTATTGACCTCTTTCTATTTTCATAGACAAAACAACCACAATGAAGCCTCGATTCGCTTCGTTAGGCTCACGATGACACGTGTAACGGCTACTTAATTTATAACTAGGTATATAAAAATATATTTACACACACACTTCACAAAAAGAAATCTAATATAATAAAACAGACTTCTGAAAAAGCTTTTGTCGTCTACAGGATTAAATTAGTGTAACGAAATCAATTACAGCTTGTCAGTAACCAAAAATTTTAAGGTTATTTACGCTAAAGAAAGGTCATGGGTTTGTTACTTACGTGTATCGTAGCAAACGCCAACACTTAAACCACAGACAAACAGAACCAAATAGATTTAATATAAAACGAAAAGAATAACGTTTGAATTTCTAATTTTGTAAAAAGAACACTCGCAATGCATTTGTTTTTAGCTGTATTGAGAGCCACACTCGACGCGATGACATGCGCGGGTTTGTTCTACACATGCGCAGTAGACTCCGAGGGTGAGTACGACAGCCGGGGCAATTATTTCTGTGAAATTTCCGTTTCGCGTTGTATCGGAAATTTTAGGGCTTGCCGTGTCCCGGTCGCGTCAAAGCGAAGTTTTGACAGGTAATCGTGACTGCTATTTTTTGTGGCAAAAACATGTTTTGATTAATAGCTATTAAAGTAACGCTATGTGGGTGCGTTGTGGGAAAAATTTGAATTTCGAAACGTTTTTTCGAGTACAAGCTAAATGTTGAAATTAATTGTCTGTTCTGACTGATATTTCATTATATTGTGGAATTTAATTTCTGTCTCAGAGGGTTCAGAATTTTGCCCGTATTAGTTTCTTATAGCATTTACTTTTCAACCGAAGTTTTCATTTTCCGAATTCGAATAAAAGTATAATTCAGGAAGCCAATAGCTAATTAAATGAACACGTTATTTCAAAAAATACACTTTAAAATTCGAAGTAAACAAGTAAAAAAGTCTTAATTCCAAAAGCCTAATTAAAACTACACTGACCTGTTTTTTATATAAAAGAACATAACAAATAATCGCGCATGTATTCCCCGAAGGGTTGGGCAGAGGTACTAACGTACACCCAAACTTCGACGGTATATTAGATCCTATGTAATAAGGGGCGATTCTATTGCCATTAACTTGTTTGCAATGAGATAGATTGATGTGTATCGTGAATGTTTAAGATTATGTGAGAAGGGACAAAAAGGTTTTTGGATTTAATCTGTTTTTTTTTTTGTTTATCATGTAATTACTTGTATTTTTTCGTTATGATGTTGTTATTGTAATGTGAACGTATTGGTTATAGTACTGTAAAGTTGTGTATGCCTGTAAATAAATTAATTAACTGGGGACAAATCCAACTCCGAGCCAATCCAAACTCACTACTCAATATTTCTTAAAAAAAACACTAACACTCCTCGACCTGGGCCCCCAGGACCTTCTAGAGTAGTAGTCGTGCTTACAATCACTAAAGAGGCAGTTTGTCTGTAATCATAGTCTAGTACTCATAGTACAGCCAGCACATCAAGTTACCCCAATCCGTCAAATTTCTTTAATAGATTTTCAACTTTAATACACAACACTAAGGTTCATATTCAATTGGGAAAATTTTAAAGTTTTGTATAGCTTGACCTGTTGGTTCCTGTACAAGGTCTGCTTAGAATGTGCCAAGTATTTATTATTATTACCTGCTGCTCTCAGACTGAGAGGAGTTAAGCCACTGCGCTGCCATAGTACGGGATGGCAGACTTCACACGCCGTTGAGAGAATCTCTCAAGCATGCAGGTTTCCTCACGATGCGTTTAACATTGCGAAAAATCTGTGAGGAATAAAAAGAAATAAAGTTGTTAAAATAATTGTTCTAATATTTGTGTCATTTATTCTCATAAACAGCCAATTCTCATTATATTTATTTTTAAGTAAATATATCAAAAAGTATTATTATTTAATTAAGTAAATGTATTGGATTGTAATAATGAAGTTGTCTGTTCGACATTTGCTTACAAATTCGCCTTACGAGTCCGGCGTACAAGCTGTCAATACCATTTAAGTAAATGTCTTTTCTTCTAATATAGAAGTTTTCTGTTCGATATTCGCTAACAAATATTCGCTATCGAACTTCGACTTACGAGTCCGCTAGGCCCACGGCGCGGCGCGCCATTGTAAAAGCTGTCAGTACTTCCGCGCGCCACGGAAATAGCGACAAACTGTTTCCTTCTGAAGATATTGTACAATGAATAAGCGGGAGAAAACTTATTATTGTGACATATCTAGTACAATGATAATATTGTTTTGTTTGTATTGTTTTAGTGATCAAGCATCACGCAAGAACGAGATGGAGCTACTTAACTTGTATATCGACAACCCTGTCTTACGGCCTAAAATTCGCTTTATAATATTCTTATGGAATAATTTATGTGTTAGTTTGTCTATCTGTCACATGCAGTATTCCATTCTCACCTCAAAGCTGTTAGGTTTCTTCAAACGGTAATTACAAATGTTGTCCTTTACCTAAATGACACAGAAACTTACCAAAATATAAAAGAGAATGTATTTTTCTGCGGTTTTTTTTTGAAGGATCGTGAGGTAAATAAGGGATCTATCAGGTCTTGTTAAAATCTTAAAAATCTGTCTGTCGGTGTGTTATCTATCTGTTACACTTTCATGGAGCAATGGGAGGCGTAAGCCGATACAGAGCCATATCGAAAGTAATTCTGTCGGTCACGCTTTGACGTCTAAACCACTGAACCAATTTTGATGAAATTTCGTACAGAGATAGATTTCACCTTGGAGATAGTCATAGACAACTATAATGACACAGGCACTTTTGCCTCAAAAAGCCATTTCACATTTGGGATGCGTGCAAAAGCTACTAAATTTATAATACTTGAGATGGTGGAGGTAAGACGGTATCAAGAGGTAAAACGGAAAGGTGAAGACAGAGAACAGTGGCGATTGCTCCACCGACAAGAGCTGAGCTCTTAAATTGTAGAAGAAGAGATGGTGGAACTTGAATTCCTCTGTGGTAGTACTGGGTACCATTTTGTCAAATATTCTGCTGTTAAGCAATAATATGCTAACATTACCTTTTTGTATTTTTATAAGTAAGTCGTGTCGGTGGAAAAGCAAACTCATTTTTCAATAGGTGTTAATGACGTCACCATAAAGACGTAAATTCTGAATGTGAAGGCAAAATTCATCATGGCGGGTGGGACTCGCGGTGGCTTAACGTTCATAGCGTCTGTAGTGCACCTAACCAAAACAACCTGAATTTTTTTTTCGCTAAATAAATTTAAAATGTGCTTACTTTATTTTCGTGTTCCGGTTTGAATGGTAATGTAGCCAGTTACGGGGCATAAAATAAATATTTTTTCTTGGACAATTTTACACAGCACCATCTAGTCCCAAACTAAGCAGAGCTTGTACAATATGTACTAGACAATGGATATAATACTTATATACATTTTTTTTTGTAAATACATACTTATAATACATAAGAAACACCCAGACAAACACAAACACTCTATGTTCATCACATATAATATTTGTATTCTGTGGGAATCGAACCCACGACCTCGTGATCAGCAGTCCGACACGCGAACCACTAGACCACGCGAACCACTAGACCACGCGAACCACTAGACCACGCGAACCACTAGACCACGCGAACCACTAGACCACGCGAACCACTAGACCACGCGAACCACTAGACCACGCGAACCACTAGACTACGCGAACCACTAGACCACGCTAACCACTAGACCACGCGAACCACTAGACCACGCGAACCACTAGACCACGCGAACCACTAGACCACGCGAACCACTAGACCACAGACGTCGTATAGACTCAACAGCTGACGTCTCAAGATACTAACGCGCTATTGCTACTAACAGTGTTGCTTGTGTCTATAGGTTCGGTTCTGCGGTTTCCGCTTACTACCAGGGTAACTGTATGCTTGTTTGTCACTATATTACGATAAAATGAACCTTATTGGTGTATCTTGCTGGCCTGAAACACAAGTTGGTAAAACCTAGATCTTGCAGGGCGCTTTTATATGTAGTTTTAATTTGAGTAGGTATTTTTTTCTTGTACCGCTAATTAATATATTTTAGTTTTATACAATTTCATTTAGGCCTTATTATCATCTTTTGAATTTCTGCTACTAGTCAACTACTCTAAGTAAGTATATGTATTCCATTTTTGTCAAAAAGTTAGGAAGATAAATTTTATTATATTATAAACTAGCTTCTGCCGGCGACTTAGTCTGCGTGGAATTTATCTGAAATTTTCTATTTTCCTGCACAATGTTTTTAATTTGTTCTTCCATAAGAACGTTCTCCTGACAATAATTAACACAACATTAAAAGGATTAGCGAAATTGTTCCATCCGTTTACGCGTGATGCGATGACCAAGGGAAATAGAGATTCATTTTTATATATATGTATAGATAGGGTCAAATATATAATAATATTATTATTATAAATATTAGACCCAAATTGAATACTGTATTAACTGTGCCGTTTTCAAAATCATGGCATCATTTTCTTCGCCTCGCAACAACTTCAAGACGGCTACGACGAAACAATACCTGTCTCGCTTCCACGATTCCTTTTATACAATCCTGTCAAAGAGCTGTGAAATAGTCCCCCCGGAGTTCCATTAGACCCTATTGTATCAACTTCCATTGTTTTACTGAAAAATTCACAGATGGAAATTGGTGTAACACAGTTTGTTCTACACAAAATTTAAATAACTAAATGTTGCGTGGATGCGAGACTATTTTTAAATGGTTCTAAAGAAATGAAGAGAGAACAGAGATGTTAAAATGCAGAAATGTTATCACACTTGTGGTTCAATAAACCTTTTTATAATAATTTTGAGATCCGTTAATATACATGTCGCAAACGTATCGTTTCTGGAACGCAAGCAACACCTAGCCGACGTTGGTTACAACTCAATGTTACGTCACACATCGCGTGATGTGATGTCGAGTGGGGGGTGCTTGACAGAGTCGTGGCGTTATCGTTCGGTAGGGTGCGGCGCACATTCATTGCCTGACTCTGGTCCGATACAGTCGCACAGAACTGTCTCACGTTTCGTTGTGTTAAAGTGAAAAGCAAGTTGGCCTATCTACGTCTTTCAAATCTGTCATAAGAAATATCTACGCCCATATAATGTCCGATAGTGATGATGCCACCCACGATTTTCCCTTCTGTTCCGACATACATAATCACTTATTTTCTTTCCCGCGCGGGGCACAGTTCTCTTCTGACAATAAGAGTGCTAGTGCACCACGCTAGCCTACTCATCATCATTACCAACTTTTATAGTCTCCCACTGCTTGGCAAAGATCTCCTCTCACAATGAGAGGGATTAGGCGTCCACCACTCTGGCTTAGTGCGAGTTGACTGACTTCACACGCCTTTAAGTGCATGTTTTTCTTCGTCGTTTAAGCGAATGCTCATTAATTACTGATACGCACATAATTTCGAAAAGTCAAAAGTGCGTTTGTTAAGGGTTTTCTCGAGACTTTTGACTTGGCAGTCCAATGGTGGGTAGGTTATCACTGCTACGCTGCTACGCTGCTACGTTGCTACGTTGCTACTCTGCTAAGTTGCTACGCTGCTCGCTAGCCTATTGTGGGTTGGCATATCAAAAAGGTCCATATGAAATAGGTCCATATTAAATAGTGATATTCAGCTTTATCAAAATTTATGACATTTCAACATCAGCCCATATTCGTCCACTGCTGGACGTAGGTCTCTCAGTGAACGCCGACCACGACACACAGTCCGATCTTCAACTCTTCTTAATCGCTAACTAACCTTCCGTAAATCGTCACTCGACCTGGCCGGTGGGCATCCCATGCTATGCTTCCTAGATGCAATCTTAAGAACTCGTTTTCGGTTTTCAAAATAAAGTAACCGTCCCAGTTTCACTTCACCTTGCCAATTCTTTGAGAGGATTTGAGTTACTTTGGGTTTCTGTAGATCGCCTTGTGGTACAAGGGAAAGTTGACGGGGCAAGGGGTCGTGACAGATCACCAATGCGCTGGACGGACCAGATTAAAGCTGCATTGTATGGTCAACTACATGATTGTACCAGAATGGCGGTGCGAGAGCAGTGGCGACAGATTGTGAAGCGTGCTACCGCCCCTAATGTGACAACCACAACCATTCTGACAAGAGTATAGCGACTAAGAAGAATATCCCTCAGGTCGTGGCAAAATTCACAGATCCCATGGCCATGACTATAGGGCAAGTGAAGGTAAGAGCGATTTTTCGTCATTACGAGTCCTACATACGCTGGCACCTCCCAAGGTGGCGAACAATACATGAGATTTTCCGTTTAAAAAAAAAGAAAAGGTATCTCCCTCAAAATTAGTATCTTCGTATGTAATTATAGATCCTTACCTACTTGATTCCAGATTTATCTGTCATTTAATCGACCATTCAAGTGAATATCACTAGAAATAAATGCTGGAAGGAATAATAACTAGGTATGTTAATCCGATTCTGCTTAAGCCTTAATCAATTTGTGAGAGGTATTGTAGAATACAAGCCTTAAGTATTGAATATGACGTGTGTACTTGTCTAGCCCACACCAAAGACAATATGTGTATCGTGTAAGGTTCAAGTGTGTGAATATGTAGTCACAAGATACCTCAATTCCAATGCCTATTCCAGACTCTGTAGTGAAGAGCATGTGGAGCAAACCTTTATAAATACAACATGTTAGGGGCGAGCCTATTGCCATTAACCGGGCACAAATCCAAACTCAGAGCTGCTACTGAAAATACATAAATAATAATCATACCACCTCGCCTTTGTTCCTGGAAGGGTCAAGCAGAGGTACACCTCTGCTTACATTACTACATTAGTACACTAATGTACACCTACACTTCACCTGTATGTTTAGATGCTATGTAATAGGGGGCGAGCCTATTAAGATTAACCGGGCACAAATGTATCCAAACTCCGAGCTGCTACTGAGGATTTCATAGAAAACCCCAATAACACTGCTCGACCTGGGAATCGAACCCAGAACCTTTAGTTTAGGAGTGCCGCTATGACCATCGGGCTAATGAAGCAGTGTTTTTTAATAGCAATACCAACTGAGTGCTGGTTATTAAATACGCCCAACATAATGCTGAGCTGGCAACCCATTCGGGACAGCACATCCTAGTGTTGTTGGTTTTACAGTCATGTTCATTCTTTATTTTATCTGTGTTTTGTACGGACCTTGTCTGAATAAATGTGTTTTTCTTTGTCTGTCTTTCTTTATAATTATTTCGATACTTAGCTAAGGTAGCATAACTTATGTTAGTATAGCTAGGTATAGATTTATTAAAGAAAATAACATTACCAAAATTTTCTTGTAAATTTAAGGCAAGCTCCGAATAACTGTTATTACATTTCTAATAAGCTTATCTCAACCACAATTTTCTGTATAAGTAGCCAGACAAATGGTCCAAAAATCAATTCAAATTTCAATATGAAAAGCTAAAAGTTAACCCTCAAATGGTCTTTATAACGTACGTTAAACTAAAAAAGAGCTCAAAAAACCGTTTAAAAAAAATAAGATTGGGTCGCGTCCCCCATTTAAAAGTTAATGAGAAAAATCTACATACTAAGATCAGAATTTGCATAGCTTATGTGGAATTTCCTTTATTGTTGAGCTTCAAGTTAGTTATGGGAGGTACTGGCTGAATTAGTAAGTTTAAAAAAATACATTCCATTTTTAAATCCTTATTTGAATTTTTACGGCTTTGGCAACATTAAATGTTTTTAAAAGTAGCATAGTCTGTGGATATTTTTTATCGGTTGAGCTTCTGCTCAACTGCTGCTGTATCATGTGTATAATAATAATATTTTTGGGACATTTTACACAACAGTCCCAAACTAAGCAGAGCTTGTACTATGGGTACTAGACAATGGATATAATACTTATATACTTTTTTTTGTAAATACATACTTATAATACATAAGAAACACCCAGACAAACACAAATACTCATGTTTTATCCACACAAAATATATTTGTGTCCAGTGGGAATCGAACCCACGACCCCATGATTAGCAGTCCGGTACTCGAACCGCTAGACCACAGAGGTCGTGTATTATGTTCACCTTTATTTATTTATTTACTATGATAGACTTACAATTTAACAAACTAAATTGTTTAACAGTACAGAAAACACATAGACAATTACAATTCTACACATATATTATATTACAGAAGTATCTTTATACAATACAATTGAAAACTACTTTTTACGGATTTTATCGCGTTATAATGATATTACTAATCCCAACGTTTTGGACCATTTACAGCATCCATGGTCACGGGTAGGTCAAAAGTAGTTTTATTTTTATAATATTCGCATAAACGTCAGAAATCAATACCTATATACAAGTTAATATCCTATTTAAATCAATAGTAATAACATCTTTACGGCTGTTTAATATATATACAATATAGATTATACCAATATAGTACACTACACAATGAAAATTGAAGAAGGTGGCTGGCAACAGATGGATGCGAGCTGCCCAAGACCGGGAGGGTTGGCGCTCTTTGGGGGAGGCCTACGTTCAGCAGTGGACGGCAATAGGTGATCTGACTACACTACATGCGTTAACAGGCGGACCTATTTTCATTAACCGGGCCTATTCAAGCCTACGACCACAAAGAATATTGAGATACATAATATACAATATTATATTCACATCTTACTGTATATTTTAATTTATTAAGACGTCAAACCGTGCCGACGCTTCTACCCTCGTCTCCCACAACAGATAAGCCAGGCTTCTGATGTCAGACGGCGTAATTACACATTTAATGTATCCATCTTCAAATAACGTCATACGCATATTAGGTATATTATTAATTGTGGTATGTATGTGTATTATTAACTCAAATTATTATGAACTATCAACAATAATAATCGACTACACTGATTAGGAGAGACGTATAAAATAAAAACAAAAACACGATTGAAAAGAAAAAAACAAAATGTCAGGAACATAGCGACTTTAACAGTCGGGACCCATTAAAAACTAGACCAGCTCAAATTTTCCTAGTAACGGTCTCTAGAGTGCCACAAAGGTACAAACATAGGCTGATAAACCCTCCTTTGCGTCGGGCAGTCAGGATGATTTTTATGAGAAGTTTACACTTATATTTTTTACTTTATTGACTAAACTTAATTACATCGATTTTTTACAAAATAAAAATCTAGTTGGTTTCAATATTTCTTAGATCGTTATTTTGTTTATGTAACCTCTTTTGTGTGAAAAAAAAAGCAGTGATAGCCTAATGATATGACCATTAGACTACCAATTCAAAGATCTCAAGATCGAATCCAAGGCACACCTGACTTTTCAGAATCATGTGCGTATTAATACTTAATTATCACTCGTTTAAACGTTGAAGGAAACACAATGTTTTTCTTCACCGTAAATCTGAATGCCTTAGAAATTTTCTCGACAACGTGTTAAGTCTGCCAACCCTAGGCCTGCGCGGTGGACTATAGCCTAATCCCTCTCAATCTGAAATGAGGCCCGTACCTAGCAGTGGGACAGTATAGGGGTTGATTATGATTATTATTATGTAATCCAAAAAGATAGCCGACATTGGTCAGAAATTCGCAAGTTTAAAAAGGAACTGGGCTGGTCACATCTGCCTTATGTTTAACGAACTGTGGGCAAGACTCACACCCGAGTGGAACCCACACAACGTTAGACGACGTTGCGGCAGACCCAGAAGGAGATGGCTGGATGAGCTAGACCGGTATTGGAAGGATTGGCCGCAGAAGGCTCTCAACCGAGATGAGTGGAAGGAGCGTAGGGAGGCCTTTGCCCTGCAGTGGGACGATAATGGCTGAATAAAATAAAAAAAAAAACCAAAAAGAGTGAAAATTGTTTATGCACAGTTTCTTTATCTTCTAACTTATTCACAGGCCAACCTTCTTTCTAAATACAATTAGTATAAGTATCAAATACCTTTTTTTTTATAATCTCATTTATTTTTAGGGATTTTTGTACACAAATGTGACGATGTCAATCCCATCGTGCTTTTACAAGTATAAACTTACATCCTAAACTATTAATAATAATACAAAACTTAACAATCTATTTCTTATCTAAGAAACTATATAAAATTAATGCTGCTTTAGAAGTTGGTTTAGCTAAAATTCCATGGAACATTCCAACATCCATCGCTGACAATTTCAGTGAATTGAGAAGTGAATTTCTCTTATTTGTATAATGGACACATTCCACCAACATATGCTGTACATCCTCTATCTTACCACATCAAATACCTGAAAATAAACAATCCTAAGTTTATATTAAGAAACGAGCCGGATAATCCTAATGCCCATTTCCGTGACAAACATTTAATCTGACGATCAATCATTTAATTTCTCGGTGTCATCGTCATAAATCTACGTCATTGTGAATGAACCGAATTGTTTCCATTTCCGTTGTTTGTTGCTGTTTTGTATGACTGTTCATTATACAAGGTTTGAATTAAGTCCGGAGATAGTAATGGCATTTGTTTTTATTTATACGATTAACATAATTGTAGTTACTTTGTGACAGCGTCAGTATCGAAAGTTTAAAAACTAAAACCCAAACACGAAAAAATTTAACTAAAAAATTATTTTTAGTTAAATTTTTTGGTATAAATATTTTTTGGTATAATAATATAAATGGTAATATTAATATTAAAAATAAATGAATAAATAAAATTAAATGGTAATATTTATATTAAAATATAATAAATATTTCAGACCATCTAGTTTGAAAATAAGCAGAGTTAGTTGTATATATTATTATTATTTTCTAAAGTTATTTCAGCGAAAGAAAAATTCAACTGCGAGCAGGTTCGAACCTGCGTCTTCTGGTTAGATACACCAGACGAATTTACATCTTTATGGTGACGTCATTTCGCTAAAATAACTTTAAAATCTTACAAAAAGAATACAATTGTTTGTTTTTCAGTTTCAGTAATTGACTAGTTATTAATACTGTAGGCACTACAAACTCCCTGTCGTAGAGAATGTCACAAATGCAATGACAGTGACATATTGGAATAGAGAAGGGAAGTGCATACCCTGCCACCTCTATATAATACAAAACAGGGTACTATAAACTTCTTTTCAATTGATAAAATACCTAATAATATTCTCTACAGCTACAACATAATAGTATTAATTTCTGCCTCTTGGAAGATATTACAAAGAGGCAGCCTAAGCGAATTTTGATTACTCATGGATTTTGATCTCGTGGTATTACCGGACTGATGAAACATTTTCTTGTTTACACTTCAATGGACATCTTGTAAGAAGTAATGGACGACTGGATTACGAAAAAATGGCGAACAGCCATTTTATTGACAAAAACCTTAACACAGGTTGAACACATAATTCTGTACTACATCGTTAGGCCCACATCGTTAATCACAAACTATTGATGATGCCGGATAAAAGTGATCTCACCTCAGACGGGATGATAGATTACCTCTAGGAACTTACCAGTTTTATTTGACACCGGTTTTTGTGAGACGTGCACAAAGTCTGGCATCATTTAAAATTAAAATACAGCAATAACTGCACAACACTACTATTTTTACAAAATGGCATCACAAAAAACATTATTTTGATATTTCAAGTGTCAAAGTCAAAATAATTTTGAACGTAATTTTACATGACAGCCCCAAAACGCCCCCGCCCTTCACCGCCTCATAGTGTTTGACAAAAAGTGAACATCCAAGATAAAATTACTATAATTTAGTCCTATTTGTGGTTTTACACAATTGAATATTACCACAGCACAAAATGGAGGAACTATTTTGTGCTGTGGCAATATTCAATTGTGTTCTTAAATAGTAATTTTGTAATGCCGAATATTTATGGGCCACTCTCTGATTAAGCTTAAACACAATACTCTGTTAGGTATCGATTAAAATTTAAACTGTACGATTCTTGGCTATGAATAATCTGAGATGGCTTCAAGACTAATATTAATTATTATTACCAATATTTTGTTATTTTATTATTCAGTGTTATCACAATAACTACGATGTTATTGTAGACTGGAATAAAAACATGAGAGCTGCTACTGAGAATTTCATAGAAAAACCCAATATAACATTTTGCTAGACTTGGGAATTAAACCCAAGACCGTAGCAGTCTCGCTTAGCATCACTAGGCCAATGAGATAATTAATTAGTATTCATAATATTTACTAATATTGTTAACGGCATATCGACCTCAAATTCGTTAAAATATCTAAAAAAAATCCCTACACATGTAGAAGAAATGACGGGTGGAAACAAATTCAAAATAAAACGAGTAACTGCAGCATATTTCCAAATATCCCAATAAAACCTAACTTAAAAGTTCCTTCCACACACGTTGACAATACTGAATACTGGCTGACGAGAGAGTAAAATCAAAAATGGAACGTCAAAAAAAAGAGCACGTTCGTTTCTGTTCGATTCACTGACCTACATGGTTCACTATTTTATCCTTGTCACACACGTGCCGAAAACAAAAACATAGGGTTAGACTTTATGGTCGTACGGAAAAAATGTTCATTCCGATTTATTGACGAACGTGATGTGGTCGGGAATCACGTATCGGAATCACATCGATAATCATTTCACCAAAATAGGATCATTTTATTTGAAAGACTGTGGTCATTTTGTTTAGAGCTTCCTTGAAAGTGTTTATTGCGTATCTATTATTATTATTTATTTAATTTACTGTAACTAAAACGGCGGGACGCCAATTACAAAGACATTGCATTCATACAAATTTTAATTTTTTATTTAAAGCTTTCATACACAGCTCTCACAAAACTCCAAATATACTGACAAAAGTGTCTTCCATTCGTCCGCGAACAGTCTATCAATCTAGTACCTAACATTTGTTTATATTATTTTAACACAAAAAAATACGAATGACATGACATAATTGCAATTAAAAAATTTCCTGTTCCTTCACAATAAAAAAATCGGAGCTAAAAATATTTTTTACCTACTTCATAATTATTATAATCAAATTAGCCAAAAGCACTTAAGGAGAGGCAGTAAGGCCGCTTCCATACACTCCTTAATTCACATATTACTTTCAGGGTAATTCAAATGTCAAGATGACTCACTTTGACTTTGAATTTCCAAGGACGGCGATTAAAAAGTATAAAAGGAAACTATAAAAGATTCTTTTTTTTAATCGAATCTTGCGATAGCGTTTTTTTTGTTTTATTTTTTATAATAATCATGAATCGTCGACGTCACTCGGAAAGCTGCCACACTGAAATGGAATTGGGCTGGACACATCTGTCGCATGGCAGACGATCACTGGGCCAAACTGACAACTCAATGGGTCCCACTAAATGGTAGACGCCAACGCGGCAGGCCGGCGGAGATGGCGGGGCGAGCTGGACTCATTCAAGAAGGATTGGTCCCTGGTAGCAACGCACAGAGAGAGGTGGAAGAAGAGTGGGGAGGCCTTTGCCCTGCAGTGGGACACGACAGGCTTTTAATAATAATAATAATGAATCGTCTACCACCTGGGGCAGAAACCGCATCTAGTCTTTTTGGACTTCTTAGTACCGCTAACGATTGTCATAGGTGTTCACATGACAACCGGGACCGACAGCTTTACGTACGGTCGACAAAAGAATGAAGTATACAGGCAGCTAATTTAACATCGTGTTTTTTTAAAGATTGTGTAATTATGTATCACGCAATATGAGTCAAAACGCAGGTATTGTAAGCTGCTACACATCAAACCCTTTGACGGGTAATTATTTAAATCACAATCGGTGTAAAGATGCAAATTTCGTTCGCTACCTGTATACCAAACACTTTTGTTGACGTACTGTGAGGCATGGAATTGAACGATCATTCTGGTACAATCGAAATAGCAAACTTGTGCCTGTCTTTACTAACACTTATTTTAGCGTATGGATGTCCATATCCCAATCAAAGTGATATTCTGATTCTCATTGTATAAAAACTAGACGGCCTTCTTGTATTCGGGCCACAGAATTTCAGACATTTTCTGCGACCCCAGCAATTTCATGTAAGTTAATTCTACATAAAGGCGAACTAGACCTAAGTCACGTAGGTACCTACTCTTTATGTTATAGTTCATACGGCATTTGATTTCTAAAGTAACTGTCTGTGTTTCGGACCACGCACAGCGCGCAGCGTGCTCCTTATCCTCTTTTTTTTTAGTAGATTTTACATAAAGGTTGTATTATTTTATATCGTTGCCTCACTGGGATTTTATTGCGTATCGTGTATGCATTCAAATACAAATATTAAATAGAAGAACAAGATCTTTATAGTTCATACAAATGCATTTCATGCAGGATACGAAGCGGATAAACTGCGAATGAACCACTCCGTCAATAAATTAATGAATACTCGGTATTATTTTCCAACTAAAATGATAAAATATGTAAAAAGTATTTTTGTTTCAATAACTAATATTCGCGTAAGTGTTGGAATTCAATAAGACTCAGACTCGAATAAACCGATATAGTTAACATTTCATACAAATTTGTTGCTTGATCCAAAGATTAAAGTTTGCTTCTTGCAACTTGCACGTCTCAATTTGTTGTCAACGAACTTAGTGCTCGTTTACGTAACGAGTTTTCTACACGAACGAGTTGAGTAAAGAGTTCTTAACCCAAGTGAAAAACAGTACTATCATGTCTTTTTCATCTTAATGTGTAACACTGGCACGCGACATAAAATGATTGTTGGTCACTTATACCATTTACTATAGCATTAAAAAAAATAACGACAGGTATTGTGTATTAATGTTGAAATTACAAATAAATTTATGAATAAATAAATTGATGAATAAATAAATTTTTGAATATTTATTTACAAATTAATTTATGAATAAATTTATTTATAAATAAATAAATAGATAAAAAAAATTAACAAATAAATTTATCTTGAAATAACGGAACTTATAAGATGCTTTCATGGAAATAACTATGGCGTTATTTGAGCATGATAAATCATATTGATTTTATGTAATAGACACTTTTACGAATCAATATTTTGAATTTGATGATGCATGTGTGCCGTCGGCTGGGACTGTTTCATAAAATTCAGAAATATTTAAATTCTTTTGAATGTTGAAATGTGTAAAGTCAACATCAGATATAACAAACTGTTCAAAATTGTATCTATCTATTGTATTGCGATAGTTTTATTTTTATTTTAGATGCATGGAAATTGTACACCTAATTAAGCAATTAGAATATAAATAATAGCTGTGTCCTGTGCTCGGCTCCTAATAATCGTAACGTGCTACATAGCCGTGTTATATAGCCTATAACCTTCCTCGATAAAGGGACTATCCAACACAAAAAGAATATTTCAATTCGAGCCAGGAGTTCCTGAAGTTAACGCATTCAACCAAACAAAAAACTCTTCAGCATTTTAATATTATAAGCACGAGTATAAGTATAAATTTAATTTACTTTGAATAATAACGAACAGGTATATAAAAGTAATACGTACTCGTAATTATCCAAATTCGATTAAATTTAATACCTTTTCAACAATGTGACTCTCAACACTTTATTTTGTTCAAATTGAAAAGTCAGTGCTGACAAAATACATACTTAAACATCCCGTAGGTAGATCTTAAAGGGTATCGTAACATAACAACATTATGTTTCTAAGTAACTATGTGAATTATGCATATTTGTTCATCCTTACATGCTGCCGGCACAATTTCCATAATTCTCTGTTCTTATAGGAGCCCGACCGTAAATAGTGGGAGCAGGCTGTGTCTTCATCCGTGATATAAGTATCATGAATGTAATATAGCAATATATAAAGCGACTGCCGCCATCTTGAATTATGTATCCAAGAAATAAGCAGTCTTATAGAAGCTGTATCTGCAGTATGAATATTGTATTATTAACTATCCTTACAAATATATTAATGCGAAAGTAACTCTGTCTGTCTGTTTCGCTTTCACGCCTAAACCGCTGAACTGATTTTGATGAAATTTGGTACTGAGATAGATTAGACTTCGGAAAAGGACCTAGGCTACTTTTTGTCTCAAAAAATACTTTGAGATGTGAGTAAAACAGCAGGGAATAGCTATACTTAATATATGTAAAAGATCACAGAACAATTTTAGCCAGACAAGACACGAAATTTTTTTTATTTTAAAAAATAGTTGTTTTAAATTCACTCGCTAGGGTTTTCTTAGAGCGTTTACAAACACAGGTTTGGTTTCGATTGATGGGGATACGCCCTAACATTACTTGCGAATTCTGGGTGGACCTCTGCCTAACCCTTCAGAGAATACAGGCATGATGGTATGTTATATTATATTATGGCATCGAAAAGGTATGAAAAACTATATTTTTCTTCAGACCAATAAACTAATTTGTTACGTTTTTTAAATTTTACTTTATATACCATTCAAAAAACAGTTCAGTTCGTTCACTTATATCTCGATATACACTACTAGTCAACCTGCCGACTTGGCAATCGTTTTACCAGCTACATTAATATTAGCCGATACAATAGGAGTAAACATTTAAATAGAAAAACAATTGGATCGACTCTTCTTTTGTGACCACTGCATGGCAAAGGCCGCCCCTATATTAGTCCAGGACTTTCTCTCCTGGGTTTCTTCATACCACGTTGGCAAAATGATGATCTCGCCATCGCCTCCTCGGAAGACTTCTTCCACGAATAGCGGGGGACGGTATCATAAATAAATAATTATATATATAGGACATATTACACAGCACCGTCCTAAATTAAGCAGAGCTTAGACTATGGGTACTAGACAATGGTTATTATACACGTTTTTTGACAAAAAACATAGCACTTTCATTTTCTTTTTATTTTAAGGTTTTTATTTTGAGTATTTTTAACTTTTCTAAAGGTAACCAATATCTTTAAGATACTATGACGTGTATACTATGTTTATATGGAGAATGCTGTGTGTACCTGTAATAGGCATACATATCAGTACTTGTATCATAACTTTTTTTTTATAACTATTTAATATGTACTGCTGTTGGTATACCAATAAATAAATAACCTGTAATTTAATGGGAATTTTTATTACCTCCGAAATGTTTTCTCCAAACATTATCCGATATTTTCAGCACATAATTTAACGAAATGTTGATAAATGACGGACCATTTCCTATAATAACCAATTATTTGAGGGCAAACAAAACCATAGCGTTTGAATGCACGGCTTGTTTACTTTGTCTTGTTCGCTCAACTAATGGCTACATGTTTACATGAACTTAGTTACTGGCTAATGTATATAGTGGCTGTTGTTTTCAATATCGTAAGTCCATAAAAGCAAGGAACGAGATTGGTGGCCGCCATTTTGGATATAGTGAGGTTGATGTTTAAGAGAGGTCGGGCATGGTGGGAGTATGAGCCGTGGCACCGCACCGCCCGACCAGACAATGGCCCCAGTAGGCCGCACGCTTGTGGTGAACACCGCATGCCTTCAAGTGCAATGCGAGGAAAGGCCTCGATAATTGATGGGGTCCATCGACAGCTGCACAACAGCCTGTCATGGTCGTGGCGAATTTTGCGGATCCCATGGCCATGACTATAGGGCAGGTGAAAGCAAGTGCGGTTTTTAGTCGGTACGAGTCCGAAATATCCTGCCACTTCCTTTCTTATTTGAATATAAAAGAAAAAGGGCATAGTGGGAGTAACTCCACTAAAATTACAGCTGCCCGACTGGGGAAGTACCTCCGCTTTAACATAACACTGCTTTGAGCTGTGTTGTGTTCCTTTCGGTGAGCAAGGAAACGTTGTGTTGGCAGTGGGGGGACTTTGACCCTTATACTGCCAACCCAACTATTCCTGTTTCGTTTTACAGTGTCGGCAACCTGCAAATGATACTCCTGGTGTTGCAATCGTCTATAGGCTATGGTAACCACTTACCATCAGGTGGCCCGTATGCTTGTTTGCTACCTTAGTAGTACATAGTGGTCTGGCTAGCTTAGCATGTTGACTATAACAAGGCTCAATCTGTATGGTTACTATATATTCTGTCATGGTCGTGGCAAATTTCACGGATCCCATTGCCATGACCATAGGGCAAGTGAAAGCAAGTGCTGTTTTTAATAGGTACGAGTTCGACATACCCTGCCGCCTCCCTAGCGGTGGCGGTCTTCCGTACCGACTACCGACTTCCGATTTTTCCGTACTATAAAAAAACAGGTGTACTAACTGTACTCACAGTTCACCGGTATGTTTAAGTCCCATATATATTGGGGGCGAGCCTATTACCATTAACCGGGCACAAATCCAAACTCTGAACTGCTACTGAGAATTTCATAGAAAAACCCATTAACACTGTTCGACCTGGGAATCGAATCCAGGACTTCTAGCATAGCAGTCACGCTTACGACCATTCGACTAACAAGGCAGATTTTCAAAATTTACAGATTACATATTTTCACAACTTACGCGTTACATGATAGATGTCACGGTATATATATTTTCAGTATATAAGATGACCTGTCGTTTTACGAAAGACCTTATAGAATGCGTGGTCGCCCCCGTAGTCCCGGCACTAAAGTGGTGACGCGAAACGCCGAGGTTGGTTTTAGTTGGTAGATCACTCTTTTCAGAGCGGAGTCCGACACACCTTCTCCCCGGAGCGGTGGATAGTGCACAAAGCATTTCCAACCGCGTCAACAAAAAAAATGCTGGATTATAGCTTGATACGAGTATGCCGTCTATACAAAATGGTACGTAAATCTTCAGGTCAATACGACAAAGTACACAACAACTTACTAAACACAAAAAGCCATTGAACAACTACAAATAGTAAACTACAAACTTCTAAAAAGGAATCCAGTAAAGAGATACAACAATAGATAAAGTATGACCGACAAACCCGATATATTTTGTTAAAGTACCCGCATTTAAGTGAAATATCGGATACTTGCTTTAATTTATGAGTTTTGAAACGAAGTCGACTATGTAGAATGATATATATTACATAGTAATTCTAGATGTCGTAATATTATCAAAACGAGGTAGATTTGTACCAACGGAACTGCATACAAAGCGATTTTATTATTATTTATTAGCCAACTAGCTGTGCCCCACGGTTTCGCTCGTCCTGACTTTTGTCCTTTGTTCTCGGCTCTAGAAGGTGACGTAAATACCATATAAAACTTTCCTCAAGAACGGAGCTATCAATTGCAAAAAGAAATTTCGACTTGTTTTCAGGGATTAGCGGGTTCACTGAGATCACTCACTAAGCACCCAAATCGAGCTCTTAACATTTAGCAAGACACAGTAGTATGGCCGTTTTGTTGGAATCCCTTAATACTGTCGATCGATCGTCTGCAACCTCAAAAGGTGGCAGGATATGTCGGTATCCTATCGGCTGCAGATCGTACTTACCTTACCCAGCCTTATAAGTCACGGCCATAGAATTCTTGACACCCGCCAGGCTGCGGTCCAGCGCTCACTGAACTCCTTCAAAAGGCAAGTCTTCTCCTCGCTTCCTGATATGAGCGCGTGGATAAATACACACGCTATTGTCTTGTCGGGTAGCCCACTCCCCAAGTCAACCATCCGCAGGCCACAGGTCATTGGTATGAGGAGAGGCCTTGCCTCGCATGTTCGCGCCGGTAGTGTAACTTAAAATTAAATCAAGAGTCGGTGAGAGAATGAACGCGAAGCAAGATAATATCATAAGCAAACAATGTACACTGTGAATATGAAGGCCACCGGCCTGTTTACACTCATATGAACGTCAGCCATCATCTTGTTTATAAAATGACCAGGACCACAACTTCTTAAACAAGTTATCGGTATCTCAAAGTTTCTGGAGTGTCACTGCCATAACATGACAGATTTTAGTGGTACTATGTGATTACGGCAACATTTTTAAACATTGGGAATACTAGGCTTTCCTCCTGTATTATGGGTGCGTTTATAAACACAAAATTTCACATACACAGTACCGTAGTACTTTTTGAACGTCATTTTTAACATTTAAGACTCCTCCAAAACATCGTAAAGACATTTATACTACATTAGACAAATAACGATGAAATAACGACAGTTATTGTGTTATAATAAATGAATTATTGAATTTTATATCTTAGATTTATTTGTAAATGGTAAATACATTAGTATGTAGTATTGTATTCGTGAAATAACGTAGCTTATTAATAACTATTATCGAAATAACGCTGGTGTTATAACTATTATATAGGTAACCTGCTAAAAGAATGACGGAAGAATAGTGAAAATAAGTTTTATTTCACACACCTAATTTACGCTTCGCGCGAACAGCGGGCTGGTTTATTCTTCGGTAAAGAATTGCACCAAGGCTATTCAACGTGTTGCCAGTCTTCTGGAAACTTTACCTGATGACGAGCGATGTGGAGAATACTTTGACGCTTAGACGAGAAAATGGCTTGTTCTTATATTTTACTTTTTTGTACATACATTATGTAAATAGGATTTTTTAATAGCATTTCTGTATATTTCTTTTATTGATTAATCAAATAACGAATAAGGTTTGAATTATTTGATGCTACGTAATATTACTCCATAATGGTATACAACAAAATACGTCTTTACCAGATTAACGCTGTATTTCCACCTGTATATATTTACTTCGCACGTGCCTTACTTAATGTGCTACTGCAAGTAAGATTGACTAATTCATTATTTCCTGTTACTGCCTAGTTAAATCTACTGGCGTCCACATAAGTCGCTATTTAACAAAACGTTTTGCACGTGACCTGTCAACCGATATCTGCACTATAAATATGTCCTGCGTGGAGTTTGTATATTTATTGCTATATAGCACGTATTCCGAGTTGCAATGTTTACTTGCGTTTCTTTTATTGTGTGATACAACAATATATGGCACAAAAACTGTTAGTTAAATTATTTACTTTACTAACCAATTAGACATTACTAAACAAAATCGTAATAATGATGTAACATGTAACACGTTACAGTTTAATTGCAAATTATCGCGTAAAACAAACAGCAGTTTATCTTAAGACACAATACGTGCGACACTTGCAGCTCGCGTGCAGCACTGCAGGGGAGAGATAACAAATAATTTATTATTTTATATTGCTGTCTCAAAGGTACGGGTATTGCACTATGTGTAAAGGGACTGGTAGGAACTATGCAATTTCACATTGATAGAATTAAAAAATAAACACAACTCTCTATATTGATTTATGCAAAATTTTGTGTAATTTTTGAAGGTGTATAAACCTTAGAAACACTGGAAAAATTAATAAAATGTAATTTTGATTATAATACATTTTAATATCGAGTGATTAATTCAGCAATTTTGCTTCAACTAAACATTTCCTCAAGGCCAGTGCATTATTTGCACTTCACTTGTAAAGTCCGTACGAACTTCACGCGTAAATCAAACTGCAGCTTTACGGGAGAAGACAATATTACATGCGAATGCCGTAATCGCAACACGTCTGCGCGCAACCACGCAGAGAGCACTGATTTATGAACGCCTGGTACTTCGTGCTTTAATAATTTAATTTAGTCTGATATACATATACTATACGATTTTCGAATTTATGTGCGATAATTAATTATCACTCGCTTAAACGGTGAAGGAAAACATCGTGAGAAAACCTGCATACCTTAGACAATTTTCTCGACAGTTTGTGAAATCTGCCAACCCGCAGTAGGCTAGCGTAGTGGACTATAGCCTAATCCCTCTCAATATGAGAGGAGACCCGTGCCCAGCAGTGAGACGGTATATGGGTTGATGATGATATACTAATATCCAACATACGAATACCTCTAAGATTAAATTTTGTACTACTTATTATCTATTACATACAGTATGTATCAAAAACCCTGTCCGACCCTTAAGGGTCGTATAAGGTGTCGTATTACGTACACAAACACGTAAACGATAATTAGATACGAGATATTCTTTTTCCCCGATTAATTTAAATATAATTTAAAAAAAAACTAAACCTTTTACATGTCAACACTCAATCCACGAAATAAAGTTTATTGAATTCGATCTGCACTAGTGTCAAAGAAACCGCCCGAGCAATTTGCCGCTTTTTGATACTTTGTCATGTGCCGCCAGCCCGCTCTGTCGCGTGCCGCCAAACAAATTTAATGCGAATGAATCTTACCTACTGGGCCTACACGTAGATATTAGCTGATATCGATTACAGGCATAGTTATGTTTACCTAATAATTGACGTTCTTTTGTGTTTTTCATAAGTATCAGCTGTTACGTATTAGTCATAGGGATGATTACCTCCTACCGGGCCTACGCGTAGGTATCAGCTGGTATCGTACAAGCATCGTGATACCCAATACTTCCGCTTACGCGTGGGTATCAATCAGCTGATATCGTACAGGAATAGTGTTGCTTACCTAATAGGTACCTAAATAATTATTGACGTTGTTTTTCAAGAAACAATGAACTAAATGTATTGCTTTGTTAAAATTATTTTGTAAAACATGAACTTGATATCTACAAAATTCTGCGATCGTGTTCCTTAAGTGAACTTCCAATAGGTACTTACTGATATTCCACGTCGTGTTTTCGTGGTCTTTCGGCATTAGGGTAATGAGTCTTGTACTCATTCATGGACACTGCTTGACACATGTTCGTACACGTGTACACGTGAACTTCAAGTTCATGGAGACGTTGGATACACGCTCCGACGGCACTGGCATACCTTGCCTAGCAAAACGCAGCCCATACTCTCACTCACTCGTAGTCTTTTCGAACATCTGCATAATTGCAGCATAAGCACATTGGAACACGACATTGACAACAGATTGGAATACGACATTACTCACGATACGATGGGTAATCGAGGTGATAAGAGATTCACGGACGTCCGATCGGAAGCGAACTCTACGCGAGACTGACATGTCAAGGACAACAATTGGCTTACACGTGCCGCTCTGTAGGTAGTTAGGTACAGTCTGTCGGCGACGACAAAGCGCGCACGGAGCGGCGCCGCTTGGCGGCATCCTTTGAGGTAAAAATGAAAAATAAATTGGTAAATATTAAAAGATTTCGCCGCTGGGTAGAGTATTGTCAACTTATGAAATTTTCCCATATTTAGTGGAGAATTGTGTAAGTTTATTAGAAGAAGAAAAATCGATACTTTCTGGTTTCTTTAATATCGTATTTTTATTTATGTTTATTAGTAAGTATATAAGAAAAGGAATACGCTTCTTTCGGATCGGACAGGGTTTTTGTTACATCCTGTATATGCCTTACTTATTGCTATTAGTCTAGCTTTTGCATGTGCGGTTACTGTGTGTGAAAAACTAAGGTTGATTCCCAGGTCGAGTCAAGTGTTATTGGGTTTTTCTATGAAATACTAAGCAGCTCAGAGTTTGAATTTGTTTTGAATTGGTTGGCACATAATATTCCTTTTTAGTTTTTTTTTTTTGAACCCTTATAGCCTTCCTAGATTATCCTTGTTTGTAGTTTCTCAGATTAGAACGAACAAACACAAAATACAGCGCGGTGCTTATAGCCAATTAATTTATAACATCTTGTGATGAAGTTGATAGGTAATATCTGTTTTGAAAACATATCGCGGTGGCTTAGTGGTCATAGCGTCTGGTGTACCTAACCAGAAGACGCAGGTTCGAATCCTGCCCACGGTCGAATTTTTCCTTTTCTAAATAACTTTAATATCTAATATATAAAATTCTCGTGTCACAGTTTTCGTTGCCATACTCCTCCGAAACGGCTTGACCGATTTTGATGAAATTTTTTGTGCTTATCGGGGAGGTCTGAGAATAGGCCAACATCTATTTTTCATACCCCTAAATTTTTTTTTATGGCAAAACAACGTTTGCGGGGTCAGCTAGTCATAGTATACTTGAATCCATTTGTGAGTACTATCACAAACATCAATATGTATACACTTATCGAAATTCTAAAGCGATTTTCTCTATGTGAGCGAAATTAGCAGATCATTGTCCAGCAGGTCAAAAATAAATGTGAGTTCTTTTCGCACGCACCATAGTTCTACAGTTCCTGATACTTTTCATGAATAGTTCTGGGGGTTTTCTATGAAAAAAAAAATTGACAAAATGATCTGCCAACTTCCCGTAGCAGATCATTGTCCAGCAGATCATAACCAAATGTAATATTCTTGTGAATGCAGCTGAGTTCTACAGTTCCTGATACTTTTCAAGAATAGTTCCGGCGTTTTTTTTTAAACTCAAGTGGCAGCATTATTTTCCAAGTTGTGTGGAAAAGTCGAAAAATATCTATTTTAATAGTTTCAACCCACTCTAGAGGCTAGAACTTTCTTGTTTCTCATAGATCCGTATGAGAACTACGACATGAAACCTGATTTGATCCCAGAACTCAAGGTCCAGTTCCAGCAGATAATGGTTATATGGGTGAAAAATCTAATAAAAAAATTTTAATCGTTTCTTACCATTCGAAAGCATAGAACTCTCTGGTTTATATAAGGAGTACATAAGGAGGACATAAGTAATACATAAGGAGTACATAGAGAGTACAAAAGGAGTACATAAGGAGTACATATGGAGTACACAAGGAGTACACAAGGAGTACACAAGGAGTACACAAGGAGTACACAAGGAGTACACAAGGAGTACACAAGGAGTACACAAGGAGTACACAAGGAGTACACAAGGAGTACACAAGGAGTACACAAGGAGTACACAAGGAGTACACAAGGAGTACACAAGGAGTACACAAGGAGTACACAAGGAGTACACAAGGAGTACACAAGGAGTACACAAGGAGTACACAAGGAGTACACAAGGAGTACACAAGGAGTACACAAGGAGTACACAAGGAGTACACAAGGAGTACACAAGGAGTACACAAGGAGTACACAAGGAGTACACAAGGAGTACACAAGGAGTACACAAGGAGTACACAAGGAGTACACAAGGAGTACACAAGGAGTACACAAGGAGTACACAAGGAGTACACAAGGAGTACACAAGGAGTACACAAGGAGTACACAAGGAGTACACAAGGAGTACACAAGGAGTACACAAGGAGTACACAAGGAGTACACAAGGAGTACATAAGGAGTACATAAGGAGTACATTTTCAGTTTATTGTTGATCTGCTTGACTGAAACTTATGGTGTTACAAACATAGTATTCTCAAAACTATACTATAATAATATTAGTCTTATCTCAAGTTTTAATCGCTGTTTCGCGAAAAAAACGCTTTTGACTTTTAGCAAATGTATACGTATTTTATGCTCGTGACTGTACAATACTGTGGCAGCAATAGGCTCGCTCCATATTACATAGAACCTAAACACGTACCGCCTAACTTAGAATCCAGCGAGTATGGCCGAAATATATACCAGCGAGTATGGACCTCTGTGGTCTAGCGGTTCGAGTGCCGGACTGTTGATCATGGGATCGTGGGTTCGATTCCCACAGGACACAAATATTTGTGTGGATAAATCATGAGTATTTGTGTTTGTCTGGGTGTTTCTTATGTATTATAAGTATGTATTTACAAAAAAATAGTATATAAGTATTATATCCATTGTCTAGTACCCATAGTACAAGCTCTGCTTAGTTTGGGACTAGATGGTGCTGTGTCAAATGTCCCAAAATATTATTATTATTATATTATATACAGAGGCCAGCATATCAAGCTACCACAATCTGTCAAATTTCTTTGATAGATTTTCAACTGCGAAAATTTGTCAGTTTTGGATAGCTTGAACTGCTGGCATGTGTACTCGATATTGGCTACCGGGCTTAGCGGTGAATGTAGTGATACTGTACTGTACATTTACGTAGTGGTACCAAATATAATAAATAATGTACATAACATAAACATTTTACATACATTATTCATTACGCTACGTCCGAATTCCGAGAGCCACAATAGATTTTCTATTGTGTCTACTTCATACACATTTAAGGGATAGACCTATGACCTTATACAGGGTGTCCCAGACAGAGTGGCCCGAAGGAAAATGTGTGGTAGAATGTCCTATTACCTATTCAATAATAGGTGATAGGATGGGAATATATTATTGAGCTATCCTTTGTATGAAAAGAAATAACTATTATTTTAAAAATATACGAATGTTTTAGTTGAATTTTATGACATTGTGAGGACACTATTTCAATTAATACAGAGTGCCCAAATTTGCCTTGAAAATTCTTAGATAGTGTTTTGAAATCTGCATGCCTTAGAGATTTCTCTCGACGGTATGTGAAGTCCACCACTAGGCCAGCGTGGTGGACTGTAGTAGCCTAATCCCTCTCAATCTTTAGAGAGAAGACCAGTGCCCAGTAGTGGGACAGTATATGGGTTAATTAATATATTCTAATAATAAGTTGTGTTTTAAATTAATCTCCGGTCCGTAATTTCCAAGTAAAATAATCAACAAGAGGGATTTCAAGATTACTTGGAACTCAAAACAATACAAGCATTCATTTGCAGTTTTTTTTTAATATTTTCAACACAAAAGCGAGTCGAAGATTGCGCTGATTACATTCTAGCCAGCTGAACTGGTCCATTATTTTCGCAGATTAAGAAATAATCAAGTTTTTTTGTATCCCCATTTGTCTTTGCCTTTCATCGAAGTTAAAGTAAATATAGAGTGCATAATTTTTTGAAACCTTCATAGGGTTAATACACACATTCACCCTACAATGCCTAGACGAAATCTTAGAGGCAACTTGCAGACATTAGGCAACAAACCGCTAACAAGTACGAAGCAACTCCTTCGGTCATAAATACTTATTGACGCTGAGTTCAGTAACAATTGGCAATATCCTGTCTGCGAGCCAGCGACGCCGGCCGAGGATATACCTATTACATGTGCCGATAGAGATTATGAAGACAGATGAAATTGTACTGCATATATGGTACTGCAGAGGTCGCTACAATGAGTCAGCATATGACTGGCTGGTTTTAAGAATAGAGTAGAATGTCTAGTGAATTATTAATTAAAAAAATATTTATGGTTGTGTCAGATTTCCCTTGACCTATGAAGAATATCGTTCTGAAGTACCTGAGAGTTTCTTTTCTACGCCTCCTAGATCCCTATAGTACACACAAAAAGGCAAGATATTCCTACAGTGGCACTTCAAAAATGACCACAATTGCGACGTACGGATGGTCCAAAATGCAAACTATGATTACTATTTACACTTACAACTAACCATGTTACTTATATTATTAGCCGACCTATGCCTATAGTAATTCACTGTACACACTTTACCTACCTACACGCTTATGTTTATAGATATCTACCTGTAGTGTATCTATTATATAGATATGTAAACACTGTCTCACACACACAAGTGGTGAGGTAGCTAATGTCACAAAAGTCAACTGACAGTCACGGAGAATGGCGGGAAAGTAGCTGACTGTGAAAAAGTGTGTGGCTACACAGCTCAGGAACGTGGTGTGGTAGTGAGCCAGTGAACGTTAAAGTTACTTACCAGCCTTACAGGATTGACCCGACGGATACTACACTACCTACTACTTAATGAAAATTGACAGTAACCTTCATGTAATTCATGGTAGCCGAATTGATCTGAATTATATGTCCAGACACCAGCAGGTCAAGCGATCCAAAACTGACAATTTTTCCCAATTGAATATGAACTTTATTTATTTATATTAAAGTTGAAGATCAACCAAAGAAATTTGACAGATTGTAGTAGCTTGATGTCCTGGCCTCTGTACATAAATATTAATAATTCTACCTTGCTCTACTGTAAAATTTACAATGTCCTAGGCCCAACTGAAAATCAGAAAAACAACACTACGTGAGTTTGGTAGCCTCTTCAGCTCATATTCATGCATGCCTTCTAACCTATAATTCTATATCTATAATAATAACTGTAAGCGACGCGCCATGCGATACCTACGCGAAATATTATTGAGGGAAAGGGTGCGGGACGCGGGGCGCAACGAACGAACGAACGAGCGAGCGGTCGCTCGCCGGCGCCGCCATCTTAGCGATACGAGCCGCACGCCACTCATTGCTCTGTGTTTAAAATGTTTTTAAATTACTTATAATTCTACAATGTTGTATATTTTACTTATTGAATATAACAAATAACTTCATGGTGTACTGTGCAACTTGTTTTTTATTACTACGGGTACCTAAAGTACATATATCACCCTCAACGGCAATTTTCTACCGGCGTGGTCATCCGAGCCAGCATTCTAATTAGAGTCGAATAAATATTTCTTTCTTTATTTCTTTAAACTGTATAGTTTGGCAACAATGACATGTGGCCATTTGTACTGCAGATCTGCGTGCAATAAGTTTACATTCATCATCATCAACCCATATACTGTCCCACTGCAGGGCACGGGTCTCCTCTCATATTGAGAGGGATTAGGCTATAGTCCACCACGCTGGCCTAGTGCGGGTTGGCAGACTTCACAAACCGTCGAGAAAAATCTCTAAGGTATGCAGGTTTCCTCACGATGTTTTCCTTCACCGTTTAAGCGAGTGATAATTAATTATTAATACGCACATGAATTTGAAAAGTTAGAGGTGCGTGCCTTGGGTTCGAACTCGAAACCTTTGACTTGGCAGTCCAATGGTCATACCACTAGGCTATCACTAAGTTTACATTGCTATATGTTTATAGAATTGTCATTTTGTTTGGTTTTACCTAGATGCTTTGGTTATCTTGTCCCGTATCGACGACGTCTGGATAATGGTTCGTGTGTTGGACTGCTAATCACAAGGACATGGTTTCAATTCTTACAGGACACATAAATATTTATGTGATAAACATAAGTGTGGTGTTTCTTATATCAGTATGTATTTACAAAAAAGTACATAATGTATTATTTATTATAAATACACATTAAAGTTCGCAACCATGGCATTACACAGTTCAAAATGAAAATATATATAAATAAATACGTATCCATTATCTAGGAGCAATAAGTACAAGCACTACTTAATTTGGGACTAAATGGTGCTTTCTTTAAAAAATATGTTATAAGGCGAACTTCATATACCTTATACCTTTATAGGTATATACCTTTTGCTACAGCCGGGACACACTCCGCACGTCAAAACTCTGAACTTATTTTGTCCCAGTGAATAGTCGTAGAGTATTAAATTTAGTGTTCAGTGAATGTACCCCTTCTGAACTTACTTTTTGTGTCCTGTATAGTAGCGATAAACAATTTTTCTTTCTTTCTAACTTGCTTTTTGCATTCAGTCTTCTTTATGATACGTAATAATGTCCTTAGAGTAGTTGCAATAAACGTCTTCGAGTCAGCAACATTTGTAGACAAAGTTGTCCATGTATTTCTGTACCAACAAGCCGGCTGATCAGATCAGTTCTTAGTTAAAATAAGAAGAAATTATCGGTAAGAGAAAGGTTAACAATATAAACATTCGCTTCTAACGCAGGGAATAACCGGCTGTTATGTAAGCATAACCTGACAGTACTAAGGTACTGTCGTTCTTATTTTTTTTTCTCCAAGGTCTAATCTATCTCTGTACCAAATTTCATCAAAATCAGTTCAGCGGTTTAGGCGTGAAAGCGTAACAGACTGGCAGACAGAGTTACGTTACATTTAAACTGTTAGCGAATATACAGTTCACTGATAGAACAGGCTTCTTGCGTCCAACCACTACATCTCCTGATGATAAACGATGATGCAGTTCACAATGAAGCACACTTGCCTAGAAGTAACCTATGTTTTTGAGGTCCATGAAAAAGGGGGTGAGCCTATAGCCTTCATAAAGACACACTTCTGAACACTGTGCTGCTACTAGCATTTCTGTACAGAAAATCCTAATAATACCTTTGCTCGACCTGTAACTTGTACCCAGAACTACACGCTTAGCACGCGAAGATCAACGAGTCGGAGAAGTGAAATTTAAAATATACGTGGGCTTAAGATTGTATTTATTATATTTTTTGGGTTGGCAAAAATATTAATCAAAGATTATGGTAATAAAGAACAATAATTGTAAGTACATATACATATGAAGACATGATGATTTATTCTAATCATTATAAAAGACACAAATGTGGTAACTGAGTGATCAGCTCTTGTTGCACACACAAATAATATGAATTAAATAAAAAATTACATAATCATAAACTGGAAAAACCAAGTGAACGACAATCGAATATTTTAAAATTGGGTTGGACATACGTTCTAAAATGCAACCATATATATCATTTTGACAATCTTACAAATTGGCCCACAAATCACACTTATATGACATAACTCCTTATTAAATGGATCCAAAAACCATTAAATCCACTATTATTTTATGAAACATTTACTTTCCAAGTAAATACCACTGCAATCAGACTCCAATAGCTTTGATTCCAAGCTTATTTCTTCTGAAAACACGGAAAATCTACATTACCTACTTTGGATCGGTTCCAAAAAGGTTGAGTAACAAAAATGTAACACTAGACAAAGATTCAAAGATGGCGCGAATTCCAAGTTTTCGTGACAGCGGGAATAGAATTTGTGGCTATTCTAGGATGTGTATTTTTCCATAGATATATGTATAATATACGTGCTATTTTCATGGTAGAATAATAACCATAGATATATTTTAGTGGAGTATATTTTATATCTTTCGATCCCATGTAATAGGGGGCGAGCGTATTGCCATTAAACGGGCACTATTCCACTATTTACTCCGAGTGGCTACTGAGAATTTCAAAGAAAACCCACCCATCACTCTCACACACACACTCACTCGACCTGGCAATCGAACCAAGGATTTCAAGCGTAGCAGTTGCACTTACGACCGCTACGCTAATGAGGCAGTCACTATGATCTTTATTATCTGTAGGTAATAGATTTAAAATCAGTGACGTTACTTTTAAAAAACCATTAATCTTCATTAAAAATAAGTTTTCACAAAAAAGTTCTAGTCTCTTAGGTTATTTTCTTATCAGTTCCAAACGCAAAGGTATTCAATCATACAGCCGAGTCCAAATTAATTATATCTTTTTTAATTAAACTTTTTTCGCAGTTTTATCTGACTCGAATATGGTTCAATGACTGCTATATAATATATACGGTCAAAGAGGTATCAGTGTACAGCTAGTACCGACATATTTAAATATACATATATCTATGGTACCGCCACGATAAAATAAATTCTTTCTGGTTGTTCATACTTCATGAGATAAACGTTTACGTTTCCGTGATAAACGTTTTTCCCAGTTTATATAACTCAGATGCCTCTGCCGTGTTCCCGCCATAATTACTTTTACCCTTTTGCGTGAGTTGAACCGAATTAATACGACTTAATGAGGCACCTTATTAACTTTGCCGTTGACATACTTATTCAAATATTTTGATGACGAGAGTTAAATATCAAGGAATATTTCATCAAATATGTGTTCATCAACCATTTATTCCACTGCTGGGCACGGGTCTCTCTCTCTCTCTCTGAGAGGAGTCTCAGAATTAGATTGATTAAACAAGGACACAAACGCGCGCGCAGTCAGCAATTCCACGCTGACCCAGATCTTTAGTATTAATATTTAAATTATTAAAAAGTTAGTTGACGAACAGCCACCAACCAAGCCGCGTTAACTCTAACCATTTTACCAATAACCATTTTACCATTACCATTTAACGATTACCATTTAATCATTACCATTTAACCATTACCATTTTTACCAGTTTAATATATCATTGTGATTTCTATACCATCGGGTTTTATTATTATTTGTTGGAGTTACGCCCAACAAATTGGTCCTTCGAGCCTGGTCGAATCAAATGGTGTGGGTTAGGATATAGCTCAATACTTTGACCCGGGTGCGACGGTTGCCAGAGTTCAAACCACGAGAAGTTTTTTCGGGTTTGCAGGTTCTCACGATGTTTTCCTTCACCATTGAAGCAGGCGATAGTGATTTATTTAACTATTATGATAAGAAGAAGCAGTGATACGTGATTTAGAGTGGTATGACCATTGGACTGCCAATTCGACAGTCTCGAGTTCGAACCCAAGGCACGCACAGGCACACCTCTGACTTTTCGAATTCATGTCCGTATTAATTATTAATGATCACTGGCATAAACGGTGAAGGAAAACAACGTGAAGAATAGATAGAGGATACCCTAGAGATTTTTCTCGACGGTTTGTGAAGTCTGCCAACCCACACTAGGCCAGCGTGGTGGACTATAGTCTAATCCTTCTCAATATGAGAGGTGACCCGTTCCCAGTAGTGGGACAGTATATGGGTTGATGATGATAACATAATAATTATGTGATAAGAATTTTTCTATTTAACCGTATTTTTTATTAAAATTGCTTGAATATTCATGTTAGATTTTTCTTCAAATAATAATTTCTTCTGTCTGTTTATAAAAATAGGGTCAACATTTATTATATCGCACATAAAATTACAGTGGGTGGCTGTATATCAAAACCGCTTTGTCTAACCTTTTTAATTCATAAAACTCTTGTATTTATTCAATATCGACATTATTGTTTCTCGACCGCATAATCAATTCATATCAAAATAAAATTTCCTGTTACTCAATTTAAATACTGTCAACACTAAGTGAAAACTTGATACCGTTATTTTAAAGAATAAATGCATATTAAAACTAGTCTTGGAGGCCATTTGCAATTCTAAGCGCGCAAGGCGATTAAACAGATTTCTTGTAAATATGAATGGTATGAATAATTCATCGCGGAAAAATGCAATGCCAACTTTAAATAAACTGGATTTTTCTGTAGGCGTGAAATGTTCGTAGGGTTGGTACTGCTGGCCACAAACGTTTTAAAAAGTAAAGTGGCCCAAGTCTGCTAATGATCTTCCAAAATTGAAAAAAAAAATCGATCCTTTAGTCGACTCGAAGTAAAGAATGACGACTTTGACCCTAGACTAAATTTAGGCCCTGGAAATTTTAAAATAGTTAGTTGAACTATTAATGGCAAAAGAACATTTCCTCAGGGCTAGATCTCGAAGCTGCGTACTACTGAGTTCACCAAACGCTTTATCCAAAAACAATTTTAATAAATACTTTATTATAACTACTAACATAGTACCAACCAAAAAATAATTCCAAGAAAAAATAATCCGAAAGAAAAACGTAGCTAATAAAATAAATGAGATAAAGCCCAACCCTAGCTCGCTGCCTGTGTGTGATAAGGTGCCAATTTCACATGGGAAAAGTGTTTTATATTTCTGATTCGTGTACACTATTTGTATGTGAATGAACAGTATATTAACATTTTTTAAACCCTTTTGTGAGGGGCTCATGGCAAGTGTCACTAATCTGATTAACCAATCTACAAGATAAAGATGCGCTAGTCGCGGTCAGTCTTTGGATGGCTTAACACATCGAGAACCCTCCATGCATGGTGAGCGCGTAAAGCCGTCGGTTCCGGTTGTCATACGAACACCTATTCAGTGGCGGCCTTAGCCACTGCGAGGCCCCAGTCGGCAGATATTTGCGAGGCCCTTTTCCTTTATTTAAAGTATGTGAATTGAATGTGGGTATTTCAGATGATTAACGAATAAATTTAGGTTTGAAAAAAAACACTGCAACTTTTGTTGTTAAAAAACGTAACAAACTTATTTTATTTTTTTCACTAGTACCGGATAAATGTTATTTTTTCCTCTCGATTTGTTGCGCGAGGCCCCTGCAACACCGAGGCCTTAGACGGTTTCCCTATTCGTCACTCTCTAAGGCCGCCACTGCACCTATTACAATGTTAGAGGTAGTCAGAAGTCCAAAAATCTTGACAACCAGTCTATCCTCAGTATTACGAAACGAAAACACCACTTTCACAACACAACAAACTTTCACATTTAAAATATTAGTAGGACTAATAAACTACAACTCAAAACAATAACGTGATTTGTTGTAGGTAACAAATTGCGTAAATCGTGCTGCCACGTGCTTTCAGGGCTTCAACACTAATTATAATTCCGCTTTGCACGTTGGCGATTATTACAGAAAGTATTTTGTATAAGGTTAGTAACATAACATACGATCGCGCCTGTATTCCGCGAAGGTTTTCTTCTGTGGAGAGGCGAGGTGTGATGCCCCTCCATCCAAAGGGAGGATCCTCCAACCAGGCGGATGTTTTGCTTGGCGGGTCACGGCCCAACGGTTGATATCGAGCTGAACTGCTATTGCTCTTTCTTCAAAAGGTCCAGTTCAGATTTGCCTACATTGTAAAACACATCTAATAAGCATTGAATATTGTTACTATCTGGACTTTAAAAGAGACCATGATTCTCTGAATTTGTTTCGGCGTTTCTTCTCAGAGGTCGTCAGTTAGGAAATGCCGGCTCCATCTAGTAGGTATGAATTAAATATTGACTTGTAAAAGTGTCTTTAAAAGATCTATTTGCAGAAATAAATATCATTTATTAAATCCTCATGGATCATCCAACACCTGGGTAGGTGGGAGGGTATGCCGGACTCCTTCCGGTGTGTCATGGTCATTGAATTCGTGACATTCGCCGTGACGACCGTGACAGAGGCAGTGCTAACCTTTTTTTTTATCGCGTGGGGAAATGCGCCTTATACATGCCGCCCCGCTCGGGGATGCGGGACGGTTATGTTGGGCTTTCCGGCCAGGTGGCCAGCATACCGACTAAAACCACCACCTTCCGCATAGTGTTAGGACCACGGGAATCGCTCTCGTATGATCCGTTATCCCACCGCGGACGTCCATTGATGGTCCCTCCCGGAGGGTCAAGTGCTATGGGTGACTGACGACCCCGAATCCACTTTCCCGCCGCCCAAGGCCCTCTTTGCGACGGGAAAGAAATGTGGCCCCGCCACCGTCCACACCTCGGCCGCTTCCTGTCCAAGCCCGCAGTAGCAGCCCCTCCTTGAGGTTCTACTTTGCTTCACCGTGGGCTTTCAATCCACGGTTACTATGCCCCCCCGCCACGACAAGGCGACAATCTCTTGGGGGGGAGGCAGTGATAACCCCGCCACGACAAGGCGAGAATCTCTTGGGGGGGAGGCAGTGATAACCCCGCCACGACAAGGCGAGAAGGTCTCCTCCACTGCTGGCAGTGGGACAGTATATGGGTTGATGATGACATGAAGCGACTTCCGTTAGCAAATTTCTCGGCAATACCGATATTCTGGTTGTAAGGTTTTTTGGGTTTTTGACTACCACTTACTCGTCATAGGTGTTAGTATGACAACCTTGCTTTGCTTTGTAATCATATCATTTAACACATATTATCATTTATCTTTTCTTTAGTGTCCGTTTTCCCTTATATCTTTGGGAACCCAAATATTGTCTGACGAGCAAATCCACATTCATTTATTTATTTTATTTTACAGAAGGCTTACAGACTAATAGACATAAGATATAAGAATATGTTATAAAGAGATTGCTAATTAAAAGCCTCCACATATAGCTAAAAATTAGTCGATAAGAGTAAATTACATAGTATAATTTAGTTGTCGAAAAATAAACATTGTGAATAGTACAACTGTTTCAAAGAAAACGTCAATATTTAGGCACAAAGCGTCCACTAATCTTCTTAAATAAAATGATATTGCATTTTCCGCGGCTTTGGAGCGTACTTTATTACCGACTTGGCTCTAAGAAGCTATTAATAAAACTTCAAAAAAGATATGAAAAATTAACTGCGGTGGGAGTACAAAGCTATTGTGAGGAGATAGAAAGCTACTTTGTGCGGTTATTAGATGGAAAAAGCCTGTGCGGTCTTAGCTTTGGATAGGACCACTTAGAACCTTAATACAGTGAAAGACTTCGCATAATACACCGTAATATAACATGAAAGGTATCTAACACCTTCAATGTCTACACATCTTTAAATCGAAATATTATACCAGTGAAGAATGCAACACCTCTTATATTAAAATAATAGCTGTACCCGCGACTTCATCCGCGTGGAATTTAACAAAAAATTGATTTGTTTATTTTTGGTTTTTGCATTTTTATTTTAATTATACCTGCCAATAAAAGTCCCGTCAAAATCGGTCCAGCCATTTCAAAGATTAGCCGGAACAAACAGACAGACAGATAAAATTTAAGAAAATGTTATTTTGGTGTATGTACCATAAATGTCTTCATATGCATGTAGTAAAAAGCAGTTATTTCAATATTACAAACAGACACTCCAATTTTATTTATATGTATAGAAGATGTATAGATGTCCATGGAATTCTTATCCAATTCTTTTCCATTCGTATAGTCCTAACCTAAAAGCGTTTATACAATAAACGCTTTTAATTAAAAGCTTATTTGAAAAAAAAGGCAAACTAAATGTGACTTTTGTCTGATGGTCAGAGTACAGTTAGATATAAAGACGTGAGGAACACAGTTCGCGCGCCTTATGTAGACATCGGAATTTAGAGGTTCTCGCGTTGCACTCACGCGGATTACCCGTATGGCAGGGTCGCCATGTAAGATTGTCGCTAGAGAGATGAATAGAAAGGCAACCAAATCTAACAAGATCTCGTTTAATACTAACTCAATATCAAATACATTGTATTGGTAATAGATGCGGTTACATAAAGTAGGTGTTTATTATAAAGGTACTACTACACTACGTGTCACTATACTATACATTGTTTCAATATTTTTATTGAACAGTCAGCACTCAGTTATACTTTTAAATAACACTATAAATTACTTGTTTCTTAAAATCAAAAGGATGGCAATAGAAATCAATTACCAACATAATATAAAAGTTACACCACAGATACAGCTAAATCCAAAGAAATATATTATAGAAACTCTTTTTACCCCTTATGAAGTCATTTCACGCGCTACGCTAAACGAATTTCAACTTTATCTTGTAGAAAATTATATTTACTTTTCTTTACAGTTCATCGTGGTAAATGTTATGGATCGTACGTGCGTGCGACTTTTAACGGTTTCTGAGACTTTTGTATATCTTTAGAATTTTAAAATATACTTGAAAGTTGATTACGATATTACTAGCTGTTATTCGTGGTTTGACCCTGGCTTAGGTTGCGCCTATGTCCTTGTTCAAGGACTAATCTATATACGTACCAAATTTCATCAAAATTGGTTTAGCAATTTAGGCGTGAAAGTGTAACAGACACACAGGCAGACAAAGTTACTTTCGCATGTATAATCTAATATTATATAGGGATCATTTAAATATCAATATAAGAACTGCTTCAATTCGGAGCGAGTGCTTAGCGTAAGATACTGGATTTAATTCCCTGGTTAGCCATGATACTTCCATTGGCTTTTTCCGTTAGACAAACTTCAGCAGTCTGAATTTGAAATTTGACATAGTGGTTTTGACACGACAGCACTATATCAAATCAGCCTATCGCAGTCCACTGCTGGACATAGGCCTCTCCCAAATCACGCCACAACACCCGGTTCTCCGCCTTCCACATCCAGTCTGACCCAGCCCCCCTCTTGAGATCGTCGGACTATCTGGCTAGGCGTCCCACACTACGTGTGCCGATTCGCGGTCTCCACTCGAGGACTCGACTGCTCCAACGGCCATCGGTCCGTCGACAGACATGGCCGGCCTACTGCCACTTCAGTTTGCTACTGCGACAGCACTAAGTTCTATTTTATTTATGCCTTTTTATTAGCAAAGAATCGATATTATGTCAAGTTGTATCAAGAGATAAAACGGATAGCAGAAGATAAAGAACAGTGGCGTTTCCTACAGAGAAGAGCTCTGCTTTTAAATAAAAATAAATAATAAAAATTAGCGGAGTGCAGAGATGTGTTTAAAAGGAAGAGGGTGGAGGTTTTTGTACTACAAAGGGACTGTACAAGATATTATATCGTTATATAGATTAGGTACACAAATTTCACATGAATACACAAACACCCAGACATGGAACAAACCTGTACTGTAAATAAAATCGGGGATCAAACTCACAACACATGACGGAAAAGCTGACTGGAACACTACGGCAATAGAGCCGTATTTAAACCAATTTGACATCATTATGTTAACTTTTTTAAACACTTCACTGTTCGTAAAGGTACAAGACCACTTATCTTCCCAACAAAACACCTGCGTCATTCGTAAAAAATCAGTTTAGCGAGTTAAGTCGTCCGTCTACGTCGTTTCCGCAGACATGTCGGTGACAAATAACTGTCTTCCGCTCACTCCTCTCCAAAGACAGTCGATATTTCACACGCCTCCTGTACGCACAAGAAATTACTTGGATGAAAGGAGATATAATTTCGACACCGTTTGACTTCGTGCCTTGAATATTTTTCACGTTAAAGCGTTGTGTAAAGTAATATTTCAGTGGAGAGGTACTCATTATTTAGAGACAAAGGCAAGGTCGATGATCGTTTAGAGTTTATGAAGAAATTCTTGTAGTACAACCAGTATTTTTTATTATTATTTGCCTAGTGATTGTAGGCGAAACTGCTAGACCACAGAGATCGTCATCTTATCTTCCCGTTAAGTTGGTATTTCTTGCTGTCAAGTGTGTTGGTCGCTTTGTCAACCTCCTTTGATTATTATTAAATATTTTGAACAGGCAAGTCCTCAAAACCACGTATGGCAACATAGAGATCAAGCTAGCCAACCTTACAGCTAGAGGTAAAATAACGATTAGTATTGTAAAATAACAGGCAGTATTGCCCAGAAATTGGGTTACGGTGATCTGATGGCAGTCGCTTCGTGTAAAATACTGATATTCAGCCGCATCTGGTTAAACTGGAAGCCGACCCCAACATAGTATTTTTTTATACCATTAAGGTGGCCAACTAGCGTACGGCCCACCTGATGGTAAGCGGTTACCGTAGTCTATAGACGCTTGAAACACCAGGGGTATCACTTGCACGTTACCAACCCCGTAATACGAAAGAGGAATAGTTGAGTTAGCAGTATAAGGGTCAAAGTCCCTCCACTGCCAACACAACGTTTCTTCGCGGAGAACTGGCAACCTTGCTCACCGTAAGGAACACAACACAGCTCAAAGCAGTGTTCTTACTTCGATTTTCTGCAAGGTGGAGGTACTTCCCCAGTCGAGCAGGTCTAATTTGAGTGGAATTACGCCCACTATTCCCTACCTCTCTTATCAGAATTGGGAAAAAGCTAAGACGATAAAGAGAGATTAAAACAGAAAATAATGCAGACTTTTTAAGTAGTTAAACTATAAGATAAAACCTTTTTCAATGAACACGCTGGCTATGAGAGCGTATGTCGGCAAATGGCTGCAAGCTATAATTCAGGTAAAGGCTAATTAAAACAATCAGTTTCAGGGAGGTCGCTGTAACATGGCTTTAATTAAAAGTATTAAAGCCAAAGAGGAGAACGCAGTTCATGTACCTATAATCAACTTTTATGTGGACATTATTTTACCACCTGATTGGCACATCACTGTTGCTTTAGGTAGAAATAAACTATACTAATATCTATACTTAATATAAAGCTATTTTTGTATTGGATAGTCCCTCCAATCCAAAAATATCCGATAGGATATTAGATAGGGGTATCACCTGCGCGTTGCCGACCCTGTAAAACGCAAGAGGAATAATTGGTTTGGCAATATAAGGGTCGAAGTCCCACCTACTGCATACACGTTCCCCGCGGAGGAACTGCCAAGGAGTTATTTTTAGTTATATTTATGTATTGCCCTATATATCTTTATGTAAGTTTATAATCTAAGTATATAATAATATTATATAAGTATATATTGATCATATACTTTTTTTTTTACACGTCATAGTCGTAGTGCATGTGGATGTGGCATCACAGATTATAGAATACCAGCGCTGTTGTCGCAGCATTATACTGAGATAGGGTTTTTTTGGCCTCCTACATTGTTGCTGTAATTAAAGCTATTTAGGTATTTACTTAATTTCTGTACGAGTTCAAATAAAAGTTTTCTTTCTTTCTTTATAGATTTCTACATAGACATCCCTACACGTTCTTAAGATTCTACCGACCCCTATGGGGACAAGGCGTGTATTTATGAATGTATTACCTTTTAAAACTGAATTTATATAGAAATTTTACTGGGTGCGTTCACTTGACGCATATTGCGGCTACGACAGCCGCTACACCTCGTAGACGACAGCTACGCCGTAGCAAACACGGCGTAGCCATAACAAACATCGACCGAACATTGCATCGCGTCGTAACAAAATTATATTTTTATTATAAAAGCAGTAGCGAGCTTGAATCCATGGCACTCACCAAGGACTTTTCGTAACTCGTTTTGATAATTAATTACTTTCATCTTATGCAGTAATTACGCCAACACCTACGGTAAAAATATATCCCACCACAAGTCAGGCCCTCAAAAACCAAGCGCTACCTAGTTTGGGGACCATCGCCTTAGTCACTTTGACCACTTACAGAAAATTCGTGTGGTGACAATTGATTAATAAATGATTTTATTATTGTTAAAAGTAAACATCGTGAGAAAAACTGCACACGCCCGAAAAATTTAAAAAACTCTAAGACGTAGTTGACAAAAAAATCAATAAAAAAACTATAACTATTGATATAAAATCTCTTTTTCATGCAAACTGTCACTCACTGGATTTTATTCCACTCTTGTACAAATTTCAAATTTATCACAAACTGTTTTATTAAGATTTATCAAGATTTATGCAAATCTTGCATTAATTACTGCCCTGCAAAGCGTCGATTGGCTGGGTGCAAGCCAAACTTACAGCACTCGAGAAGGAAATTAGTCAAACTGTGATACCATAACGACCTCAATGCATACCAACTTAACAACTCATTCTCTAATAGATCACCTCCGAAACCTAGCCAAGTCCAAATGATCACCATTAAAGTGCACAACGAGACATAAATATACATTTTTAACGCTTCACAACATTTTATTGCTCCGAAATACACTGAGAAATGGCAGAGTATTGCAAATTGTTTTAAATTTTGTAAACGTAACAGTTAAGACAGACGAAAATTTACTTTATCTCTATAGACATAAAGTCTAAACATAATTAGTGCTGTACTGCATATTGTTTCCTTTTATGAACCTTGAGCCAGCATTCTCATACGTCTCACAGATACCACGGACTCTGGACACAATGCAATCAAAGCGAACGATCCAAGCGACCGCTTGTAATCTCTCGAGATCCGCTAAGATGGAAAATATAATGTTCATCTTTCATCAAAACTATCATGCTTCAAGTAGTTATCTACTATACTATGTATACATTTTCAACATGCACAAGGAATCGATTTATGAACCCAAAGTTCGTAGACAAAGATACTGAAGGTCCAATTAATGCAGTGTTCAAGTGTATAGTAATATATTCTTTGATCAGAACTATCATGCAAGTAGTTATCTACTATAGTCAAGTCACATTTTCAGCATGGACGAGGAATTTATATGAACCCAAAGTTCGTAGACAAGGGAAGGACTGAAGGTCCAATTAATGCAGTGTTCAAGTGTATATTAATATTTACGGTATATTACATTTATAAGACAGCTAACAATTTAAAACATTCTCTCGGCGCTCTGAGAATAGAGGCATGATGAAGAAAGAAGAAAGAAAGAAAGAAAATTTATTCTGACAGGCACAAAACAGGACAAAATACAATTTAACATAACAATTTAATAAGTCTTAAAACTAAAGAAGTACTTTATCCTGTGCGATGTCAAAATAGGTCCCTATCTCAGCACTGTGCTGCAGCAAAAAGCTAATCAAGCTGCAGCGCTGATATTCTGATAGGGCCTGTTTATGAAGCCACGGACAGTATGTATAATTTAACAAAAATAAATAAAATAAAATAATTCAATAATTTTTAAATAAATACCGTAATAAAACCATCAGGGCTTTGCAGAAGCAGAAATATAGACGCATAAACTAAGTAAATACTATTATCAGACAGAATACATAAACTAATTCACGTCTCCACTTAATTTGTGTATGACAAAAGACGCGAGACGAGAGATGCATGTTCACAATGTAAATGTTCACTTGGCATCCAAACAAATAAACAAAAAATGATGTATAATTTTATAAGGTTTAGTGATGTGTTACCACGTTTGGTGATAGGTTCTATTGATCCGCCTGGATAAACGGCAATAGCAATATGTGCTAGTTTATGCTTTCCCTCAGACAATAGGCACTAAAGTCAAACATATTCAAGTAAACTTTTTTTTTATTGCGATAAGACGTCAAACAAGCGTACGGGCTGCCTGGTTAGAAGTCGTGGGGTTTCATGTTGAAGGTATAGGGTGACTACTCAATGAATATCACATTACCAGATATATACTAAATATACATTTTATTATTTATAAACAAACGACCCAACTGACTAGGTGCAGGGAGACGAAAGATATATTCTTATGATTATACTAAGTAGAACTATAAATGTTATTAAATAAGGGAGAGAGAGGCCATTATAAATAATGTACATCTATTGTTAATGTGTTACCTATATTATGTAATAGTGTAGTATAGTAAAATTAAAAGAGCGCCACTATCTCCAACAAACTGTTGCACAGTTTGGCTTAGTATAAGTTACTATGAATAAATATTTAAAAAAAAGCATGCGCCTTGTACACAATATAAACTTATACGTCAGCAGTGCCAGTTATTAGGGATTTTTTAATATCGTTTCTGTATTACATAAAGAGTCAATTTATATAAAAAACCAATTGCCATATAGAAGCATTTTATGTTCAAAACTTATCTTTTGTGCTTGCTGTAATACTCGTAATATCAACGAAACTCATTTCCACAAATGAGATCGCTATTGAATTTTTCGCTACATACGGCAAACTTCATATACACTCTACCTAGTTAAGGTTTACGCTATTTTTATTCGCTCTTCGCTTAAATTTTCTAGATTGCCTGTCCCGGCGTTCTACTTTATTTTATTGTATATCTGTGGTTTGAATTTGTGCCCGATTAATGACACTAATTATTGCTACTACATTATTAGCTGCCACTAATTATTTAAAATAAACCTAATAACACTTTGCTCCACCTGGGAATCGAAATCGGGCCCTCTAGTGTTGTATTCGCGCTTAAGACCCCTAGACCAATGGAGCAATCATATCCTATGCTTTCCATTCCAATGCTGAGATCACTTTCTTTTCCTAAATTTCATAATTTAATTGAAGTTAGGGATATTAAATTTAATAAATCGGAATTGGTTCTGTTGAATGTCACAAATCACTTGGCCAAAAAAAGGGGGTTATGTGTCCGACATATCCTGTTGATCCATGAAGATATTCCACATTCCAACAAGCGGGGGTATGGAACTCATCCCTACTATTATCATTATAAATGCAAAAGCAATTCCGTCTGTTTCGCTTTCACGCCTAAACCGCTGAACAGATTTTGATAAAATTTGGTACAGAGATAGATTAGACCGTAGAGAAGGATATAGGCTACTTTTGTTTTTGGTGTTTAGATGACAACAGCTAGTTGAATATAATAACTAAATATAAGTGCATTGTTAATGCTGTTCACGTTCACATAATATTAAATTCCATTCTACGTTGTAATTTTGCACAGGTAATGTTGCGTTGGTTATGTTGCGCTGAAGTTTGAAACATCGCTGAAATTCAGAGCTCCGTGCCGAACAAGTCTAGTGTAACGAATACCGAAATAGATAATGACTATAAGTTTTCTTGGGAGTTGCAGGTCCATAGTTTTAGAATTACGAATAGTTTCCGACGTTTAAATAGGTAGTTATTTCTGTAAATAGACCTTTATTCATTATTTACTTCCTATTTCATTTCTTTCCTAATGATCTCTGAGAAAAACTGAAACAAACTCAGAGAACTATGGTCTCTTTTAAAGTCCAGACATAGTCGTAAGGTTCTCGAGTGGAGACCACGCACCGGAAAGCGCAGCGTGGGACGGCCTCCAACGAGATGGACGGACGACCTGGTAAAGGTCGCTGGAAGTCGTTGGATGAAGACGGCTTGTAACCGGTCCTTGTGGAAATCTATGGGGGAGGCCTTTGTTCAACAGTGGACTTCCTGTGGCTGATATGATGATAGTCGTAGTAACAAACAAATATTAGTGTTACAATGCAAAGCAATGTCTGAAATTACCATTTGAGCAAAAGAGCCATAGCGGCTTTGAGTAGAGTAATCCCAGCTGATGGTACGCATGCATTACTCATAGTTTAATGCATCAAATCAGCCCATCGCAGTCCACTGCTGAACATAGGCCTCTCCCAATTCGCGCCACAACACCCGGTTCTCCGCCTTCCGCATCCATTCTGACCCAGCCGCCCTTTTGAGATCGTTGGTCCATCTGGCTGGGGAGCGTCCACACTACGTTTGCCGATTCGCGGTCTCCACTCAAGGACACTGACAGTTGGGCTGGTCCACAAATTTAAAGTTGCTCAGCGAGCGATGGAGCGAGCTATGCTCGGGGTTTCTTTAAATGATAAAATCTATAATAAAATTATCCGGAAAAGAACTGGAGTCACTGACATAGCTTCCCGATTAAGCTGGCAGTGGGCCGGCCATGTCTTTCGATGGATCGATGGACGTGTAATGTATGCTCGACCATAATTTAGGTGCATTCAAAGAATCTCCAAAAGTGACGATATTTATAATGATCGAGCGGTTACCTTTTTTTTTGTTTACAGGAGGAAATCTTCGAAGAGGACCAGTCATATATAGTGTATTATCTATGGGACCAGTCTACGGGGATTAGACGGGATTGTGTGGGGTTTGTGGGATTTCTACCCACTAAAACCACCCCTGTGGCCACCATCATCTACCTGCTCACTAATCTCTTTACCGCGGCATAGAAATCTCATGTTACAAGAAAACCTTGATTAGAATGAACAAGGTTCTATGATTATTTCAGTGCTTTTCAGAGTTATGTACCAAAATAACGGAAACAGAACAGTCTTACATTATCATCTCAATTTCAGTCTAACATAGCCGTGTTACTCAGATAAGTAAAATATTGTTTGGTATAGTATGCACCAGTCATTATAACAAGGCCACTGTCCTGAAAAATGTATTATTATTATTATTATTTTATATTGGCCATCGCCTCGTCATTGTGGTCGTTCCTACGCTAGAGGTTAGATACGCAGGTCGATGAAAGTTTGTGAGTTTTTCTATGAAATTCTCAGTAGCAACTCTCACAGTTTGGATTTATGCCCGGGCAATTTCACCGGTGAAATTACAATAAGCTCATGTATTACATGGGACTTAAATATACCATAAATTTAAAATACCCAGGTTTACCAGGTTTTTAAGATTATAAAGTTTTGCAGAATACAAATTTTAACATTGTTCTGATCACAATTCCTACGTAAAACATTAGGTAGGTACATCTTCAGTTACTTTAAAGAACATAATCATAGATATAATCTCTTATTTTCTGTGCCAGCCAACTTATCTCATTATACCACGATTTCTAAACGAGAGGTCTTACTATTTAGATAGAAAAGGTTGGAGCAAGAAGTTTGTATTGATACCGACTGTTATTTGTAACTTTCACACAATGTTTACTTTGGCTCATTGCCCATAACTACCTATTACAAAACTTTTCCTTACACGCCATTCTGTAAGCGTTGTTATACCCAATCAAAGCGCAAAATCTCAAAGACCCAAAACTGTTTCCGGTGGAAGTCTACGCAAAGCAATTACATTTCCGGTTCATTATATTCGAAAATTCAAATTTCGGAGTCTTTTATTTTCTTTACCTACATTTCAACTGTACCGGCGCTGACAGTTGACGGTTACAGTGTTATTGTAGTGGTTTTCTAAATAAGTATTTAAAAAAAGTACATGATAGAAAGGAATATTAAATTATATTGTTTCAAAATTGTATTCTAATTTTAACTTTCTGATGTGAACAACCTACCTACTGATAGATTATATAGGAACTACCAAGAAATAATAAAGGAAGCAAAATGAAGAACTGTAGGGGGTACCAAGGAAACAACAACAACAATGACCAATGAACATTTATTTTGGCCTCATTAATAAAATCTATCCATGACGGGAATAAGTAAAGGTGCTGCGCCGCCAACTTTTCTTAGCTTTTTATTAGGTACCTATTATATTTTTTATTTGTGTAATTAGGTATTTATATTTTGCCAAAATAATAATAATGTAAGTTTTTGTTACAGTTATTGAATTTAATCATCATCTTGTAGGCCCACTGTTGAACAAAGGCTTCCCCCATAAACTTCCTCAAGGACCGGTCATCTACAAATGTTTCGGAATTTATTATGGAATTTTATTAAAATACATTTTTTACAATTTTAAAAAGCAGGATTGTGCCATTGCCATGATTGGACCGCGACAGAAAAAAAGGAACGTCATTTAAGTGTGCTAGTCGGAATAATGGAACGTGATCTAAACGTTCCTTTTCATGTTCAGTTCAGTTCAATAACATTTTATATTTTTAAATAAAAATTATTAAATTTTATATTATTTGTGATTTTGTTTTATCTTATAAATCACATTGTAGAACTTTTAATGCTTGGAAAGACAAGACAGACAAAGACAGCTAAAGTATATTATCGCAACACAAGTGTAATGAAACGTAATACTTTTAAAAAGTGCTGCCCGAAAGAAACGGTTTTGATGGAAGTTTGTTTTGTTTTCATAAATATTTCAAAATATGAATTCTAATCTATGTTGTATTAATGTAATTAGAGGTGAAGTGAAGTTTTGAATATTGCGTGCGTCTGTCTTTTGCTCAGGTGACTTACTTTTTTATTAGGTAAATATTCATCTAATACACTGTGTCAAATTTTGATTTGTTTGCTAGTAGTAGTCTTTAAATCATTTTCAAGAAATTCTTATATATTAACTTGGTTATTAACACACGCCACTTCACCAATTGTATCATGACATACTGAGCAAAGATTGTAACAATATTTATATTTGCTTCGTGTGTTCAAATTTGTTTGACATTTATGTTTTATAGCCCTGTTCTGTCTGTTTTCCGACAGATTTCCACATAATTTGTAAATAATTGTAGAAGAGGAGTAAATTTAATAAAAGAAACGTCTTTCTAGGTGTAAGAAAGCTGTAAGAAATGCCTAAAACCAGGGTAGTATCGCCGGCGCGATCCCACGACGATGTAGCAACGCCTAAACGTAAAAAGCCACGCGGTAGCCGCAGTGTCTGCTCCCCAGCACTGTCCACAGCGTCTGGAAGGCTCACATCACTCATTGACCAATTTAAGGACCAGAACAGGCAGTCATTTGCTTTGTCTCCGCTAAACAGTAGATCTGTTTTGAATGATAACACGGATATTGAGGAACCTAGACGTGAGTGTCATGTTATGTATTGATTTAGGAACCTAGACTCAGTACTATTTTGTCTTGATTTAAGGTTTGTCCATGTCTTGCTGCTTAACGATAACCTTACACCAAGTAAATAAGATGGAGCATAGCACATCAAAACATAAGGCAAGCTAAAAGTCTTTGATTATAGACAAGTATATAATCAAAGCTAAAAGTTAACTTAACTGCAAGTAATATCATTCCAATTTGTTCAGGAGTATCTTCATCAGTATTAAGTCAAATTTGTTCGTCAATACTCTTTCTAGGTATTTGTTTGATCCTTAGTTTTTTGTTTTATGGATTACATTATATACATTCACTTGTACTTTTTCAAATAGGGTTGGCAGAACGCTACTCACTATGATTATTGCATATATTTTTGTATCCACTTTCATTCATAAAATTCTAATTTCTTAAATTATTATTATTCTTACTAGCTGTTGCCCTTAGTTTCACTCACAAACCCAAAGGGCACAAAGTCTTTTGAGAGAAATGGTAGGACATAAGGCTTCTGTCCTTCTCCAAGGTCTAAATATCTCTGTACCAATTTTCATAAAACTGATTTAGGTGTGAAAGCATAACAGACAGAGTTACTTTCACATTTATAATGTTAGTAGGTTTTTTTAATTATAGTAAATACCAACAATACACAATAAGCATCTTTGAAAGACTAATGATTCTTGTGATGCAGACTACAACCATTTTTGAATTGTTCCCATGGTACAGTTTTATTTTAAAATATAAGCCTGCTGTACTTATTAATGGATTTCAAGAAGTTCCTCCTTCAGTATCTAACTTTCTTGAATATAAAAATTTATCTTAAGTTTTATCCAGCATACACAACACAGGGAATCCTAATGTGGACACTCATATTTTAGCAATTAATGTAATGAAAAATATCTAAAATATCTAAAATCTTCTCTCTCTCTAAAATATCTAAAATCTCTTAAATATCCAAAATATCTAAAAATTGAATTTGGTGATACCGCTCTACAAATAACCTACCTAATTAGTAGAAACAAATTTAATATTGGAGAACATTAATAATTAATTTAATAAAATTGAATTTTTTTTATTTTTTTTGAAAAGTGATAATTACATATTAGAAACATAGAACCGACAAATAAAATGGAAAATCTCGACAATATTACCCAAAGACGCCCCTTGAATAAATGTAGATCTTTAGAAAAAATGGACATGAGTATTTCTATTAACTCATCTTATTCGGACGAATATCCGAGCGGGAAATTAGACCTATCTTCGCATGTTACTGCACTATGTCGGGATGAAATGACCTCGGAAATAAATGCTCTCAAATCAAACTTACAATCTACGCAAAATGAACTAGAAAACATTATCCTAGAAAATGTAGAACTAAAGAAACAAGTAAATCACCTAACCCAGGAAATTGAAATGCTGAAACAATTATGTAAAAGCCCTTTATCAACCATACGCCAATCATCCAGTAAGAAACTTAATGCCAAACGCCGACTAACGGATTCATTCAGAAACTCTCCGCACAAAAATCAATCAAATACTGAAGAACACAATACACATTCGCCGATTCAGGTTGAAAGTACCCAAAAAGCCCATCTGCAAGATACTAATGCACTAAAAATGTGCCCACCAGCCCACAATGACGCCGAACCTGAAATGAACACACGCGAGACACAAGCACTTAAAAATATTGAAAAAATTCCAAGTGCTCAACCTTCGGTGTCTCTAACGTATAACTACACTCAATACCAAATAAAAACTAAAAGTAGAGTTATGATATTCGCTGACCAAAATGGTTATGGCGTGAGAAGACTGCTACAAAACTTGCTCGGAGACACTTATACAGTTACTTCAATAATAAAACCAAATGCACCAGTTTATGAAGTACTAAGTTCATGTAACACTCTGTGCCGAGATTTTTCCAGTTCTGACTTTGTGCTATTATTAGGAGGTTCTAGTGATGATAACCCTATGAAATTTAAATCTTATCTACATAGATTCCTCAATCAAATGAAATGTACAAACGTTTTAATAGGTAAAATCTATAAAAATAAATACCTCAATGTCTCCATGTTGAATAATTTAGTAAAACGGTTATGTGATAACTATAGAAATGCATTGTATGTACCTTTGGACAGCTTAGAGGGTGTGTATACGCCTAATTACTTAAATCGACTTTTTGCAAGTAGATTTTTACACAGAGAAATACTTCATATAAAATACAAAACGGACTACCTAGCTTACAAAAAGTCTAATGAGCCTGATGTGCAATCATGTTTCAACTGTATACGTAGTAACCACTGTAATAAGCATACACAGACTGAGATATTTCTAATGCCTGGGACCCACTCAGTAGATGGAACAACTCAAACTGATACGAGCAACGAACCTTTAAACAACACCTTTTTTCGTGAATAAGGACGCAATATCAGACGACACTTTAAAAAATACTTCTAACGTCGGAAATGGGTCTGACACCACGCTTTTACATATATTTCATCAAAACCTGTGTGGCATCACTAACAAAAAAGATGAATTAGAAGTTTACATAGAATCACAATCACCTAAACTTGATTTTGTTTGTATTACGGAACATTTTTTGAATGAAATATCAGCACCATTGTTAAGTTTTTCGGACTACAACCTAGTGTCATATAATACTAGAGTTAATAAAAGGCGGGGTGGTAGTCTTATTTTATAATGTTTTTTTAAATGACATTTACGCAATAGGCATGATGGCAGTATAAAGGATGTTGAAAGTAGTCTATAAAATTAATAACATAAAAAATTGTTCTTATTAATGTTAACATAACATATTTTTCTGTAATGTCAAACAATAGTAGCCCCGGAAGTGTCAGTTTAGTCTATAGAATTAAAAAACAAACTAAGAAAAAATTGCTAGATTTTGAGACAAAAAAGAAACAAAATGTTATTAAAACAATTATAGGAATCAATTGTTTGTGCATTGTATTATTTTGTTTTTAATTTTTAGGTAAAAGTTGGTGGAAGAAGTTGGATGAGAACTCACATGCTGTCCTGGAAGTGTTAGAAGAGAATAAAGTTACTGATGCCAACCATTTAATTGAAGAGTTGATTGATATTGAAGTGTTAAGGTTAGTAGTATTGATTGGATAGCTCAATAATAATAATATTTTGGGACATTTTACACAGTACCATCTAGTCCCAAACTAAGCAGAGCTTGTACTATGGGTACTAGACAATGGATATAATACTTATATACTTTTTTTTGGAAATATATACTTAAGTATATTGTATAGCCTACAGATAAATTGTTTCAACTCTGGTTTTTTTGTTCATAATTAGATTTGTGATCAATGATATAGGATGGGGTGGCGAGCCTTTAAAAAAAAATTTAGATTTCCATGAATCAAAACTTATTCATGTTCTGACCTATTATTACACTATCTGTCAGAAGCTTCTAAATCTTACAATGTATCTTTTTGTATTTTTTGGCATTTTCCATGCTAAAATTTTAAAGTTATTAAGCATAGGAAAACAAAGAAAGGAAGATGTCACCATAAAGACGTATATTCAGAAAGCGAAGGCAAAATTCGACATGGTGGGTAGGTATCGCGGTGGCTTAGTGGTCATAGCGTCTGGTGTACCTAACCAGAAGACGCAGGTTCGAATCCTGCCCGCGGTCGAAATTTTCCTTTGCTTAATAATCTTACAATGTATCAAGTTTATCTAGTGTTATGTTATCATAACATTACATAACCTTTTTTGTTTTGTAAATAAAAAAAAAAAAAAAAAAACCTATATTAATCACATAATAACATAACATAACTTGCCATTAACAGTCCTATACTCAAACCTCTACACATGTCAAAATATATGAAGACATGATAAGTTATGTATACTTACCAAATTAACCATACAAATATTTAGAAATCATTTTACCTATATTAACATTTAACTTCTTGTATAAGTGATAAAAGAAAACATTGCATAGTCTTTCCCCGTACATGGTCAAACTAATTTCAATAATTAACCTCAAACTCAATATAATAATAGTAATAATAATATCATTTATTTTCGGACAACAATGATCCATAGTGTTAGTAAACAATATTAAAACTTATTACTAGTGTTAGTAGCTGTTAAAATAATTACAATACAATATATATGTTGTCCTTAACTTATTTTCCTTGTTACTGTCACTACATTAAGCAATGCAACAATGGTTAATGTAGTGACAGTCGAACCTCTCAGCCATCATCCTCAGGATGGTGTTGGAGCTGGCGCGGACCCTACGCACCAAAGATGTGCACCGTTTTCGCATCGTCGCATAAAAGCAGTCAATGCGCGCCTCAGCGAACATCCCCGACGCACTGCAGTACCGAGACAGCCCCAACAACATTCTGTAGGCATTGTTGAATTGGACTCGTAGGGCGCTGTACTGTTTTTGAGTATAGTAAGCCCACAGGGCGCTCGAGTAAAAACAAGTGCAATACGCTCTGAAAAGAGTGTTTTAACAAGTTAAGAGAGTTTAACATTCATATAAATACTCACTCTTATTTTCAGCCAAGAGAAGAAGAATTTTACGTTAGACCTACCAGAGAGCAGTGACAATGAATCAATTAATAGTATAGTACTTCCACAAAGAAAACTCTTTACCCAAAAAGAAAACCAGCCTCAGAAAAAGTTTGGACAGCTCATTGGGAACCGGGAATCATTGGCGAAACTTCACAAAGCCAACACCACAAATATTGATAAGACTGTAAAGGTTGGCACTCGAGAACTTTTTCAAAATGTTAAGAGGTCCAAAGCAATATTTCCAGCTGCCTTGTTACAAATATCACCAAATAAAACAGCTGCTGATAAAACTAAAGAAAATTTAATGGTAGAGCCTAAGCCTCAAGTTAGAAATATTTTTGGTAATAGACCAAGCAACAAACGAAAGAATATATTTGCTGACTTCATTGTATCTGAAAGTGAAGATGAAATTCCTGATATTCAACCTAAAGTGTTTGGTTTCCAAAAGAAGCTTGAACTACGAAGAATTAGTTCAATATCTAAAGGTAGAGATACATCGCCAACGTCAAGCATCACTACTGACATAGAAATGGACGATTGGAAGCATTTACCTTCCTCCACAATGGTTGACAACCAATTAGAAGATATGTTGGCAGGTCATACACCTGTAAAACGAGCTAGACTCAGTAAATTATCAGAAGCTAAAGAATCTGAAGTTGGTACTAATACATTACAAACAAATACAACTGGCGATAAAACAAAACAATCCAATAAGTCGACTACTTCTAAAAATAAATCCAAATCTTCACCAGACGTAAAAGATAAAACACTCGACAACTCTAGAACTACAAGAAGTATGGCAAAAAATACGTCATTAAGAGAAGAAATCCACAATATATCTAGAAAGCAAGATCCCAAAGCCAATAAGTCTCAAAATAAAACTACTAAAGAAAATGCATTTGATGATAGTCTCTCTAAACCAGAGGACACCGATAAACAAACAACACTAAATAAATCACAAAAACAAAATCTAAGTAGGACAAGAAATCGTACAAAAGTCACTGAAAACGAATCGGAATCTGATGAAAATCTTGTAAGAGCTATAAATAACGAAACAAAAATTATAAGGAAATCCTCATTAAAAAATAAGTCTACCATAATTGCCAATAAAAGCGTGAACGAGCAAGATATAGAAATTAATTCCGAAGTAAGTACAGACAGTAAAAAGATACAGGATACATCCAGCAAAACTGGTTTTAATAATGTTGACGAAAACCAAGAAGATGATGATGAACATAACTTCACGTTGCAGTATGAGAATGAGAATGACATTGCGGAGGATGAAGCGGTTGTGAACGAAAGCATAGCCTTAAAAAAAGACGACACTGACAAGAATAACAAATCGTTACATCAAGTACAGAAACCACCCAAAACTTCAGAAGAATCTGTAGAATCTCAACAAGATCAGCAAAATTCTGCAGAGGATAATGTTGATAGCAATCAAGAAAATTATCTTGAAATTGACCAGAAACAGGAAAGTGAAGTACATGAAAATGAAGATGAATCTAAAGATCGAAACAGTGACCTAATTGAAAATGAATTAAACAACAGCGAAGAAAATGAGGAAGTGCATGAAGCTAATATAAGTCGAAAAATTGAAGATGATCAGAAAATCACAAGTGAAAGCCAGCAAATACAAAATGAAAGTGAAGATGAAGAAGGTAATGTAACTGCGGTTGACGAAAATGAAGTGAATGCTAATGAAGGAGCTGAAGTCATCGCAAATGCAAGCGATGTTGATGAAAAAGTGGATGAAGCTGACGTAAGCAATATAAATAACGATGAACCTGTTGCTAGCGAAGAAGACGAGGAAGAAGCGAATGCAAGCGAGAAGGATGAGGAAGAAGCTAATGCAAGCGAGAATGAGGAAGAACCTAATGAAAGTATAGAAGAAGAGGACGAAGCAAATGAAAGCCAGGAAGTTGAATCCGAAGTAAACGAAAGCCAAGAAGACGCCAATGTGAATCAAAGTCAGGGAATTGAAGAAGAAGCAAATGAAAGTCATCTCGTTGAAGATGATGATGCTTCCGATGAGAACAATGAAGAAATTGAGGAAGATGAAGAAGAAAAAGCAACAAATGAGAGCCTAGAAGTTTCTGCTAATGAAAACCAAGTTGAAAGTGAAGCTGATGTTAGTGAAACCGAGGAAGTTGAACACGACCAACAAATGGATGACAGTGACGAAGCTGACAAAGCTATTGCTACTGACGCAGAAACTTCTGAACAAGATGATAATGACGAAATGGAAGTCGATGATGATGAACCAGAACCTCATGAAGATAATGATGAAACTGAACAGAATCAAGCTGAACAGAGTGAAATAGAACCAAGTGACGAGGTTATCGAAGAATCGCCGGACGTAACACATGACACTACAGGCCGAAACAGAAAGAAAGATCTAAATGAATCCCCGGAAGTTATTCTTAACAATAGAACAAATCAAATGGATTCATTTACTACCAAAGGCCGCAACACCAGTGCCAGAAAAACTAAAAGTATGATAAAAAATCTGAATATTAGACCGAGTTTAGCGCCGCCAAGAGATAGTATAGGATTCTCAGATGGTACTACAAATTCAAGCGCTGAAGGATCTGGCTGGGACTCTCATAGAACTACTCGCAAAACATTACGACAAACGTTTGGCAAAGATTTTACTCCAAGAAAGTCTCTTAGAGCTTTGGTTATGGAGAAATCTGCAAAAAGACAAACTGAACATATTGATTTGCACTCAGAAACAGTCAAGTTCCCTCAAGCTAATTCTACCGAGTTTCCCGAAGATTCCAACCGAGATGTCGAAGAAATTGTGGAGTCTGATCATGAAGTATCGAGGAGAACTCGACAGACCACATTGGAGACGTATTTACAGAAAATCAAACAACAGAATATTGAACAGAAACTCAAAATGGTACGTTTTTTAATCTATTTATAATAATAATTTATAGTTAATAAGCATTAATAAGGTTTTAAATTTAATAGTCTTCTGAGGTCACAATGAAATCTCTCTTTAAAAAAGAAATATCTTATCTGGTAACAGGTTACAGAATGTCTATCCAATATATTTTAATTTTTCGCTATTATTCAAAATCTATACTATATTCAACTAAACTAAAAGATATTTTATCAATTACTCTTACTATAGGAAGAAGCAGTAAGGAATTCCCTAAAAGGACCAGCCAGGGACTCTCTAAGCCTTTTCAAAGTGCCCAACAAACCCGCACCTCGCCGCCCCAAGCCCACACAGAACAAACAAAAGAAACAGGTCAAGTCCATCATCCCATTCGATGAGTTGCCATCAGAGGTGATTGCTGATATGAAGTACAAGCCCCCGAAAAGGTTTCAACCGACCAACGCATCGTGGATCACTAAGAGACTGTACCGGTTCTTGGAAAACAAATTAGAACCTAAGTAAGTATTCGTTTTTTTTATGAAGAAGACACTTTAATTAATCCTTCTTATAATAAGTTCAATTATTTCTCCCTAATTCTGGCTACATCTTGGTCTCTAAGCTCATAATTACTACTTTGCTTCGTGATATACCGATACAAGCAAGAGTAGTCATCAATTTTATTATATATGATATCCATTGTACCCATTGTAGTACCCATAGAACAAGATCTTAGTTTGGGACTAGACGGTGCTGTGTAAAAAATGTCCCTAAAATAGTTATTTATTTATTACTCGCTGCCCCCCGTGGCGCCACTCGCCTTTTTTTTTCTTTTTGCTCTGCTCCTATCAAACTAAGCAGAGCTTGTACTATGGGTACTAGACAATGGATATACTATTGAAATACTTTTATTTGTAAATACATACTTATAATACATAAAAAACACCCAGACAAACACAAATACTCATGTTTAACCCACACAAATATTTGTGTCCTGTGGGAATCGAACCCCATGATCCGCAGTCCGACACTCGAACCACTACACCATAGACGTCGTCAGTATAGCCTATAACCTTCCTCGATAATAAAATTATGTTTGTCCTTGTGAGGTAGAAGGGCAGAAATAATTCACATGCCTTCCTTCAAGACTATTATTCCGTTTTAGGTATGACTACAAAGCACGCGTCCGAGCCGAGAAGCTAGTGGAAACAATATACTACTTCACTAAGGACCTCCGTCGTCACGTCGCGGCACCTGCTGACGCCGTCGATGTACTAAAGCACGAACTGGCCCGGCTAGATATTGTGCACACCCACTTTGAGTTCTATGAGTTCTTTCACGAGTTTATGCCCAGAGAAATTAGGGTTAAGGTGAGTGGGCTTACATTTTTTTAAATAATTCACATCCAAGGGCATACGCATGACGCAAATGGATAGAAAATGCGTATTTGAATAACAGAAATTATTTTAATGATATCATATAAATAAGAAACAATTTTCAGACTACTGTTGGATGGATTAAGGGTAATATAATTATTACTCATAAGTAAGGTCCATTACAACGTAATATTATTACTTGATAAGATTCTGCTCAATCATATTGACGAATAAGACATGAAAGATACTTTAGAAATACACCACATACACAATGATACCAAAAACTGTTTACTCATGTTTTAAGTGTAAGTCTCGCGCACTTTCTATAAATCTACATTTTACATGTATTCAGAGGTTTACTTATGTACACCCTCAGTTTGCGGATATATTTAGATCGCATATAATAAGGGAAGCTGAGGCTATGGGCATTATCCGGGCACAAATCCAAACTGCTGCTTAGTATTTTCGCAAAACCTAATAACACAAGCTCATCCTGTTAATCTTACGTAGGTGCGTAGCAATAGTGCTTATAACAACTACACTAATGAGGCAGTTATATATAAATCTATCATCATCAACCCATATATAATGTCCCACTGCTGGGCACGGGCTGGCCTAATGCGAGTTTTGCCAACCCGCATTAGGCCAGCGTTTACACGCCGTCGAGAAAATCTCTGGCATGCAGTTTTCCTCATGATGTTTTCCTTCACCGTTTAAGCGAGTGATAATATAATTAATTATTAATATGCACATGATTTCGAAAAGTCAGAGGTGCGTGCCCTGGGTTCGAATTCGAGACCTTCGACTTGGCCGTAATGATCATACTATCAGTTCTTATGTGCTGTATATTAATCTATTTCAATGATAAACTATTATAACGGGTATTCATTTTATTACAGGTTGTTCCAGATATTGTTAACAACATACCGCTTCCTCGGCATGGAGTGTTCTCAGAAATATTGCGAGGAGTCAAAGGATAACAGTATTTTTCTTTTACATACGATATTCGTTTAGGTTAATAATGAATTTGGTTGATTATTGAATTATTATTAAATATTATTTAAGAAAGGAAAGCAATTGTTTCTCTTTTTATTAGATTTTTTAATAAGTGTAGTTATTCCAGGTGCGGTCGCAGTCAAAAACTAGAAGGGTTATATTCATTAAATAGGTTTTTTAATGTGACGTGTACGATTTGGGATCGCGAACCGCTACGACTCCCCTTTCACCATTTTTCATCTCCATCTTGGGCCGCGCCTGCGATAATCATAAAGCAGTTTGGGTAGGTACTGTAGTCCAGTGAATTAGATTTTAAAAATACTATTTTGTTTCTGTTCACTGCCAGCTGCCTTTCTCAAATCGTCACTCCACCGGGCCGTGCTGGACAGGCCGGTCCCATACTAAGGTCGAATTCAAACTAAAACGATATGCTTTAAATACATATCGTTTTCTATTTACGAAAAAAAATCATACTCAACTTATGCTTTTTTAAGGAAATGCAATGTTTTTTTTTCTAAATAAAATGTATTAAATAGCTAAATTGTCTTGGGTGTTCATTTCCTATCCGCCGCAGGAGTCTGTAACATTATTTTTAATTGTCATTATCGCTACCGTGTAAACAGATGTCGCCATGCGATAATCATGACGATTCTCCAATCCCCTGTATTTTATTCTATCATGTAGTTTTACCTTTGGCGCTACTAGTCACTGCTTAGTTCTTGTGTTGTAACATAGATGTCGCTACATACAATGACTGCTTCAGATTTATGCATTCCTGGTACCCCCTAGCAGAAATTCAACGAATTTATTTTGTTTAGCACCGCCATCTATTGCCTAATAGGTAAACAAAATGTACAAATATTAATTATAGATTACTACTACCCTCATCACGTTTATGTTGTCCTGGTACCGAAGAGCCGAAGCCTCAACAAAAGAAAGAAAAAGTCGTATAGAGAATTTCGTTCTAAGTTCGATCCACTTCTGTGATTTTAAATATGGCTTACTCTCTAACAATACTTTGCGACAATAATAATTTTTGTCGCTACATACAAAATCAATAAACTGTCATCTGACTGCTTCAGATTTATGCATTCCTGGTACCTCCGAGCAGAAATTCAACGAATTTATTTTGTTTAGCACCGCCATCTATTGCCTAATAGCGGTAAACAAAATTGACAAATAATTAATATAGATTACTACTACCCTCATCACGTTTATGTTGTCCTGGTACCGAAGAGCCGAAGCCCCAACAAGTCCTACAGAGAATTTCGTTCGAACCACTTTTATTATAAATAAAATTACCTGTGATTTAGGGTTGTTACTTTCTGAGTAGGTACATACAATACTCAGATTTGTTTTATTTTATTTGTAAAAAAAAACGTGTACTTATTTTAACCTATTGACCGCCACGGACGTGTATAGACGTCAAATGAAAACTTGCTCACGACACCAACGACGGCATGGCACGTCAAAAATACCACTTTTTTTTTAGTTCAAAATAAATATCTATACAAAAATTTGCTGTTTTTTTACCTATTATTAGATACTAGAATTTGTCGCTTGGTGTAGAGAACACGGATTTTTGTTATTGACGTGGCGGTCAAAAGGATAGTAAATGTTGTTCATAATGATGAGTGTAATGACCCCTTAAAGTTAATAGGTAACTAAAAAATAAGGGATATGAAATAAGGTAGTTACTTAGTAAAATAAAAACCACTCACCCGGAATCTAGGACTTGTTTATTTTGAAAATATTAGGATACAAATGTAAACCTATGTTACAATTACAATACGATGGAGCACCATACACATAAAAATTATAATTATTGTAATAATATAGGTACAATAGAGAACATAATGCATCAACATAATACGAAAAATACATCTCACTTACATGACTTACGACTATTATGTATAGAAGGGGTAAAGGCGAAGCTTAAGTCTTAGTTAATCTCCTAATTGGGGCACATTGACACTAACATTGCTTAAAAATACATAATATTGCAGGGCTGTACCTTCATAAGCGAAAATCTCAATAAAAATATATATTCGCATAACGAGTAAGTATAGATTATATTGTGTACCTGTACATAGGTAGAACAAAAACATTTCTACAGTGAAAAAATATTAATTATTACAATTTTATTGAAGAGTTATTTAAATCAAGTAACTTTTTATAAGCCTTACAAGTTATTTCTTATGAAATCTATTGCATAAAAAAATAACAGTGCAATGTATGTGAAATTTGATTATTTGCTATTCTTACCTGTACAATAAAAGTGATAAAATTTGTTCGCATCTAAAAATAAAGATCTGTACATCTGAAAACTATTTTAATTCTGAGAAAAGTGAGCTATTGTTTTTTTGTGACAATGTAATACTTTAAAAGTTAACTTTGAAACTTAAGTTGTAATAATTTTCGCTTTTTATCACTGCACATTTTAAGTTTTAAGTAAACGACATTTGGGTATACAAATTCTAAAGGAAATATATTCAATAAGATGGTACTACAACTCATAAAAGAAAACAAAAAACTGACTAGTTGATCGTTCATTTTGCAAAGGAAGATATTTTTTTCAAAAGAAAAATCTATCATTGTCATTGGAAATTATCAGCCTTTCCAAATGAGCTTTTATATTTTTTCCTATTTGTTTTCTTCGTTTTCATAATAAAGCCGTGAATACCTTATTTTGTGCCTTTTCGTTTGACTGGAATTATTGTCTCAACAAAACGAGACCCAACGGTTACTCTGCATAAACAACAGTTATTGTAGACTAGAAGTCACCGAAAAAGATAAAACGCCAGTTAGCTGATGTTTATACATATAAAATGCACAGTAATCAAAAGGTTTATAAGTACTATAATATGGTTCTGTTGTGTATTTGTGACTGTTGTTAGTTTTATTATTATTCAAAAATGTAGTTGATTTTGGCACACTACTTCAACAGTGTCCTAATGGGATTCCAAAATACATTATTTCAAACTTTAATCAATTAAATCATAAAAAATTAAACAAGTCATTAAATTAAAATTACGTAATTGATTATTTTACTAATACATATATCTCATATCATAACATTTTCTAAGTATAGCTAAAAAGCTTTAAAAAATGCAGTCTAAAGAATAATTAAAGCAGTCAAAAATAAATTGAAGCCATTATAAATACTAGTACGTAGTGAGTACATCCAAAAATGCATTCTTTTCATCGGCCGAAATATTGACGACTCCAATTTGTGTTAATTTATAAATTAAAAAACCGCTTAAAAAATGCGGCATAGTCTTTATTTAAATAATATTAATGCCTAAAATATAAATTTTCATAAATAAATGGCAGTCTAAATGACTTACAATGTCTTATAATAAGCTAGGAAATTATCGTAAGCTCTTTAAAAATTAACAACTACGTAAAATAAAATTATTGCTTAATATTTTTCAAACAAACAATCGGTAAACCGATATCAACAATGTTTCAAAAGAATTAACTTTCATTTAATCACGAAACATAGTTATAATTACTCAAGATATACATAATTATGTCTTTGTAATAAATTATTGGAACCAATGACATTCTTGGATCTCCTACTTGCATTTTTGGCCAAGAAATTACTGATTATAAGCGATAATAATACAAGATTTAATTGCCCGTTAGGCCTATGTTCATTTTTACATCCAAATTCTCTCTGAAGATTTATTATTCAAGAAGAAAAATGTATCCTTATACTGAAAATGAAGCTATTTGATTATAATTGAATAAATCGTAATACTTTTGTAAATCGATCACGGAATTATTGAATATTTATAGACCAACAGCAACACTAAACGTGCTAAATCTATAAGTAGTTTTTTATAAAAAAATCTAAATCTATAAAATTCATTCGATCAAAAATTTTGAAAATCCGAAGTCGACTAAAATTCTTTCGCATCACAGTCTAAATTGCTTTCAACTCTATTCAGTGTTACTATTATACAAAACTTTTGAATATGAAGATAGAAAATGGCTATTTTAATTTTCTTTATCGAAACTATTGAAAACTTTGTTTTTTATTCGAAAATAATTATATAATCTATCATGTCTATTGAACGCTATTGTAATAGACTTGATATTTCTATACGCTGAGACTAGTTAAATACGACCGTCTTTGGGTCGTATTTACTAACACTCGAGTTTTATATGCATTTTGCCTCGGCCCCAGACTTATTGAGGAACACGAATTTAAATTGATATTTTTGCAAGCTTCATTCATACAGAAAACTAACTAAATACCAAGTTTAAATATGACACACCATTTATTGCATGGTATTTAAAGTATTGGATTGATATTGAAATATTTATCTGCTTTATAGAGTATTATGATGTTGAGAACACAGCTCGTATTTTTTGTAGGACCAGGCTTGCTATGCGGTTTCATAAACGATTATATTTCATAAAGTGCATATTGCATCAGTCCTCGTATGATGTTAAGTTTATAACAATTTCTCAAATTTAATTCGCACTATTAGCATTAAATAATTAAAATATCGTATTGAACATGTGTAGATATAATACTGGTCCATATATTTGTTATAGGTGGATATAACACACTTGATAGGTGCTACTCACTATCTGTGATGACAGTCGATAATTATTAAAATAAAATAATAAAGATATTATGTATTGCCTCATTAGTGTAGTGGTCCTAAGTGCGACTACTACGCTAAAGGTCCTGGGTTCGATCCCCAGGATGAGCAGTATTATTAGAGGTTAGGGTTTTTCTATGAAATTCTCAGTAGCAGCTCGGAGTCTGGATTTGTGCCCGGTTAATGGCAATAAGCTCGCCCCTTATTACATGGGACCTAAACATACCGGCGAAATGTGGGTGTAAATTAGTACACCTCTGCCTAACGCTTCGGGGAATACAGGCGTGATGATGGTATGTTATTATGTATATAAACCGAATAATTACTTTAATTAGGTATTATCACACATCTAAGCAAGTTTAAACATTAAATTAAAGGTGTATGTTGTGAATAGTTCTATTTGAACCGGTGTACATAGAAAGGGCGTAGCAGCCTAGGCGTTCAAGAACGCTTCGCGCCGAGTGGATTTTACATTTTGCATTGACTAAATAAGTTCCTTTAAATGATCCTACACTATTTCTGCCAATCGTCACCTTAAACTTATTCATCAAAATAAAATACTAATTTGTAATCTATTGTATTATCAAGCCAGTATTACCTCCACACATGATAACATTCCGCAAATACACACATCCACTTATAAAACAATCATTTCATTTTGTCGCGTCAATTCATTAATTTGGCTTATATTGGATGGTTATGAATGTAATAAACTTTCAGATTTAACATACTATTTGGCGGGAACATCTGTATTTCTAGAATTACCTTCAATTTTCTGTGATTTATAACAGTATGCCGGAATTTTTGAAGTTAGAATTGGTAGACCTTCAAAAATTCTAGCATTCTGATTAATTCGAGAATCCCGAAGTAGTAAATACGTTTGCAAAATTGTAATATAGCACAAATCTCTATCATCGGGTCGAAGGTCTACAGATATTCCTCCAAGGCCCAAACATCACGCGTTCAACTTAGCGGGGCTGGCAGGGCAGCAGCTCGACGTAGTTGGCGGGGAACAGTCCGAACACTCCTTGCGGCCCGAGCCCCTGCCACCAGCCAGCGTCGATCTGCTCTATATGCGTGATTATGTCGCCAGGGTCGAAGGTGATCTCTGATTCGTCCGCTGAAAACATCAAGAAATAGTCTCCAATCAGAATGATACGATTTTGAAAACAGGTGAAAGTAACTTAGGGTTATTTTCAACTGCCAGTTTCTCCCAGATTTATCCTAGTTTTAAAACCCGTCTGCAAATTATCTCTGACAATAAAGAAAACATATGGACAAGTTTAGTGTGTGATGATCAACATTCCTTCCTTCTCTGGTATGTTATGTTTACTTATTGAATCGGATTATTTGTTCAATACAACAATATCACCATACAAGGAAGTTTTAAAACATAAACATTTATGTAAATAACTCACCGGCTTGGTAGTCATACAATGCTCTGGCGGTGAGACCGGGGTCATCGTCCAGGTCTTCATATATCGCACCTTCTTCCTCCAAACCTTCTGGCGATACATCTGTAAATATTGGTATATTATCTTTATACATATTTATAAAACCAGAACTTAAGTTCCAATAACGCTTATACTCAATTTCGAAAGGGGTTATTTAAAATTTTAATGATTACTTTTACATTCGATTTTTAATATACTAGCAACCGATTATCGAATACATGATTTTAAGGTGGATCATTCGACCTATCCACCAAATTCATTTTTGTTTTTTTGTTTTTCGCAAATTGTAGGTCTTAAAAATCGTTATCTTGTTACATAATTAGCATAACCAATTTTGATGAAATTTGTTACCGTGATAGAATATACTTTAGAGAAGGAAATAGGGTACCTTATGTCTCAAAAAGTCCTTTCAGATGCGAATGAAACCGAGGGTACAGCTAGTGTAAAATAATCAATGACAGACTTCATGCAGGTCTATCTCTAGACTAGTTTACATAGACTTTAAGAATGCTTAAGAGTTCAGAGCTGTTGAACGTGTGTGATTGCAAACAATAGCAACACAGTGTTATTTATTAAGAACTCATCTTAAAAAGAGGTAAGGAAGGAGTTTTTAATTTGCTCCTTTTTAAATGAAAACATATTTTATAACATATTTATTCGTAAAGCGGAGGCAAATCATTTCCACAAAAACTCAGAATACTTTGCAAGAGAAATTTTATAAGATTAGGGCAGTTATTGCATAAAATCGCACTTTATTAATAATATAAAATAAATAAATATTTAGGACATTTTACACTTCACCATGACAGGGTGAAATGGCGCACATTAGGGGAGGCCTATGTCCAGCAGTGGAATAATATAGGCTGATGATGATGATGATGACACAGCACCATTTAATCCCAAACTAAGCAGAGCTTGGACTATGGACATCATACTTGTATACTTTTTTGTAAAATACATGTGAAACACCCAGACAAACACAAACATTTATGTTCATAACAGTCATAATTATAATACTTGTGTCCTGTGGGAATCGAAACCAAGACCTCGTAATCAGCAGTCCGACACTCAAACCACAGACATCGTCTATAATATTTTAAGTAGGATTATATAAGTACTCATATCTATTTACATCCTCTACTGCATTTACTGACCAAAAGAAGTAAAAATAATAGTATTCTTACCTTCAAGAGTAGTTCCATTCTCCTTTTTATAATTGACATTCTCTATAACCGTGTTCTGCCGGCTCAGCTCCGAGCGTTCATTATCCTCAGCAATATTATTCTTACTGTAAGGCGACCGCTTGATCGTGCTGAACTTATTGTCACTATCATCGTCATCATTCTCATTGGAACTTGAGTATGACGCGTCAAACATATCGTTTTCCAGAATATTCTGTTTGATCATCGGCTCACTTTGCTTCAAAGGCTCGATATCTCTGTAGGAATTCTCTTGTTTGTATTCTGTGTAATTGATGTTACTGAATGATCCTGGTGCTTTTTCTGTGCCAGGACTGAGGTCAGCAGGATCGATGATGGGATCATATTGTATTTGTGATGGGCTCTCTAAGCTCATTTTAATTTTGTCTATGTTCTTCAGTGGGCTGGTCTTGGGTTCTTCTGTGTCGGATAGTACTTTCGGTTCCAGTTTGGTGGGAGATTTAACAGGTGACGCTTGAGGCGACTGCGGCTGCGTGAATGTGTTTATGCGCTGCGCTATTACTGAACTGCGTACTGGTTTCTCCGGTGTATTTGAGTTCGACCTGTGGAATTAAAAGTAAAATTATCAGTCTTAGGATTGTGCCTCCGTTCTTGCCATTTTCCAAGTAATGCTGAAATGGGGCCTATTTGATACAGCCGTGGTAATATTTTTTTTGTTATTTGTTTTCTTTTACTATGTTTTTAATGTTGTGTGCATTGTCCATGGCTGTGTCAATGAATCTTTTCTTTTTATTTCTTTCTAAATAATATATATTTTTAATAAAATAAAAACTTTAATATCCGTATACCGTAAATTGAAGATATTAAAGAAAGTAATGTGGTCCACTTGCAACAATTATTAAATATGTTTATAACTATTAATTAATTATGTTAGTCGTAATTCGTCGTTATTTCAGTCTGTGGACGGATGACCACTTTTAATAGAGATAACTCCGTGCCCCGGAGAGCACGTAAAACCCGGTTGTCGCACGAACACATATGACAAACATTAGTGGTAGTCAGAAGCCCAAAAAACCTGACAACCAGTCTATCCTCAGGATATCGATATTGCCCAGAAATTGGGCTGCGGGGGTCTGACGGCAGTCGCTTCGTATAAAATACTGATATTCAACCGCATCTAACCCCAACATAGTTGAAAAAAGGCTCGCAGGATCAAGATGTTTTTTCTTCCAAGTGGCAATATTAGTAAGAAACTTGTACAGTCTGGGGCCATAAGTCCAGTAGCACGTCAACGATCATATTCGTTTGCACGGTACTGTGCATATTATACACACATGTGTGATTTCAATGCAAACACTTACCCGTCAAACAGTATAACTACGAGAAGGTGATAGTGTGTGGTTTGTCACTAAGTCAAATGATCATTATATCGCACTCTTTCTGTCTAGATAATGATGAAAGAGTACGATATGCGAGATTGTGTATGTGTGCAAAATGTTTGTTACAGAAAAAGGTCGTAAGTGCGACTTGTTTTGATGCGATAAATTTGTGAAACTGCTTCTGGACTTATGACCCCGACCGTACCAACCTCGTGACGGCCATCTGTCCCTGCGCCAGGTTCTGTTGGAACAGCGCCCTGGCCGTAGCCGTGGAGGCGCCGATGAGTTGCCGCGCCTCGGCCGAACGCTGCCGCCGCAGGGCTTCGCTGGCACTCACACCCGGGCTTGGACTTGATACCTCCGGACTTAATGTCCTGGGGCAAGACGGAATACGATATCAATATATTTATCTATATACATATAATAAAATAGTAACGAATCAATCAATCAGACGCCAGCAGGTCAAGCTATCCAAAACTGTCAAACAATAAGGTTCATTATTGTTTTGTATTAACGTTGAAAACCTATCAAAGAAATTTGACAGATTAGGGACATCAAGCTTGAAGGTAGCTTGATGTACATTGAATATTATATAAAAAATATACACGTCGAATTGAGAACCTCCTTCGTTTTTTGTTTTTCGTCGGTTGAAAAATGATTGCTACGTAAACGCTGATGAAAATTTTAACACAGTATTTTTTTTTGTTTTGTTTGTTAGTCTGTATTTCTATTTATATCTGAACTTCACGTCGACACTGCTGGACATGTTTAATAATAAGTATTTCTACATTCCTAGAATTTTAGTTATGCGAAGAGCAGCGCAATTATTGACGAGGATGTGGAATTGGCAAAGTTCTGGACGAACAGCATTTAAAATTCGTACAATCGACACGAAGAAGTCAGAATCAATAAATTGAAATACTAAATCTTAGAATAAGAACCACAAATCACAAGTATCGAGCTGGATTACTATGAAGCCATAAATCAGATGAACTTACTTTTCCTGTTCAGTTTTGGCCCTCCTTTCTGCTTCGAGTTCATCTCTTCTCCTGGCTAACTCTTCTGCTTTCCGCTTTTCCTAACAAACAGATATTTAACACTAAGTTGATATAAGCGCTGGTTACGACACTTCTTTTTTTAATGGGAAGAAGACAATTTTGTTCTTAATAGGCGTACCTAAAGTCTCGTAAGACTTTCTTTTTATTCATTTAAAAAAATGCCAATACACTAGGATTTTCTCCTGTAACTTGGGTTCATTTACATACACAAATTCTCGCAAATAACGCCCAGACCCAGTACAACTGCAAGCCCAACAATGATGGAATCAACTCGATCGCTCAGCAGAGGCTGAGCGATCGAGCCGGTACGGTCTGAGCAGAGGCTCAGACCGTACCGGCTACTGGTGTTAAAAACTTTTTTTATTTACTTTTTCATAGATGGGAATAATACATTTTTACATATAGGAACACAATACAAGGTATTTCTTTCCGTGAGTGTATGGCACGTCTGGTCAAATGTAACACGCTTAACAATGTTCCAAGTACCTATGGGAATGGAATTTATTTAATATTCTAGAAAAATGGAGAGAGGTAGAGGTAGACAAACTATAATAACAATATACCTCATCTCTTCGTTTCCTCTCAGCTTCTACTCGTTTCTTCTCTTCCTGTTCTTCTTTCAGCCAAAACTGGTCCCTTTCTTTAGAATTTATTTCTTGCACTGAAACAACGTTTTCTTATATATTCAAGATAATCAACAATCTTAAAATTTAATAAGGTGTTCTATGCGCTCGCGTTACTTATTAAGTATAGAACCAGGAATCGGTATGGGTTACGATTATATTAGGGTTCATTTTTAGTATTTCGTAGTATTCAAAAGATTAACTTAAAAAAGCAAACACTAACTTTAAATTATTTTATAATTAACTTTTAAAAAGAAAATCGACTTAGATAAAAACAATACCTACTCAAAATTTATTCATAAACAACAGAATTTATGTGCGAGCATTTTTAAAATAAATGTACAACCTGCTCTTTTTTGTAAGTCGGGTAAAACTTTAAGTTACCTCGTCGTAAACTGTTTTTCCGTCTCTTAATTTCGTCCGCTACCTTCCTCGGCACGATCACATCGTTACAAGCCATAACTACTCCAGTCATTTTCACAAAACACTATATTAATTAAAACCACTACGTACTTAAAAAATCACCGCTCATTTTGCACACGATCGCACTGGAGAGTAACTTGAGCAAATAGCATTTTCTGTTTATATTTACAATTTAAAACTGGTGGAGAATGGTAAATAAATCCTTTGTGGTCACGGTATTGTTATTGCAGTAATTGTAAACATGAGTTCCAATATGATGTTAAGTCAAAACGCTTTCAATAACTGGACTTTAGATGTATGAGAAGTCGTTTCCTGATTCATTCGAGATTGTATAGTGGGAGGTGTTATTCAGTAAACAAGAAACGCACGAATCGATTGAACTGCGGGGTGTAATTATAACCCAACTGGAGTTTGGTAAGCTATAGTCGCAAGCGCTACCAGCATTTTTTATACGCGGTGGACGGAGACGATACTACGATAATAAATATAATATGTTGTCTGAAACCGCGGGACACCCGCATCACAAAGGGCATGTAGGCACAAAGGCAGCCTATGTCCTTCTATGGTCTAATCTATCTCTGAAGCAAGTAGTTTGTTTTATACCAATAAGATGGCAAACAAGCATACGGCCCACCTGATGGTCAGCGGTTAGCGTAGCCTATAGACGCTCGTAACACCAGTGTGTCACTTGCGCGTTGCCGACCCTTTAAAAAGAAAGAGGAATAGTTGGGTTGGCAGTATAGGGGTCAAAATCGCCCCACTGCCAACACAACGATTCCTCGCGGAGCACTGGCAACCTTGCTCACCGTAAGGAAACAGCTCAAAACAGTGTTATTTCACTAAGATTTTCTGCAAGGCGGGGTTCTTTCCCAGTCAGGCAGCTGCAATTTGAGTGGAATTACTCCCACTATGCCCTACCTCTCTTGAGAGGTTGTCTGTATATTTTGAAACACTGAATCGTTAAGTAAGCGCCAACATATCAAACTATACAGTTTGCCCTTTGGACCGCCAGTATTCCGTCGCAATAAAGGTGATATTGAATTCTATCTTATGGGGGAGGCCTTTGTTCAGCTATGGACCTCCTGCGGCTGATATGATGATGATGATACCGACGACAATGACAATAACGATGAAAATGACGATGAGGACGATGATGATGATTAGGATGAGGATGATGATGATGATGATGACGATAATAATGATAATGATGGCGATGATGATGAGGAGGATGATGACGATGATGATGATGATGAGGAGGATGAGGCTGACGATGAGGATGACGATAATAAGGATGATGATGACGATGATGATGATAAGGAAAATGATGACGTCGATGATGATGATGATAATGTTGATGACGTTGATGATGATGAAGATGGGGATGATGATGATGAGGAGATGATGATGAAAATAAAGATTATGATAATATACATATTGATGATGACGTTGATGATGATGATGAAAATAAAGATTATGATGATGATGAAGATGAACGGTTATATTTTTAATGCAACTGTACAGATTGGTTTACTGCCATATCTACCTACGATAATTTATTATAAGGTTCTTATGCCTAAATATCGCTTTCGTATCGTGCTGTCTCTATCACTTAAAGTCAAAGGTACTGTGTCAGCACAAGATTTAACAGCATTAACATTAGTCACGTTTGAATATTTGGCAAATATTGGAGCAATGATGACACCCATGCATAGGTGTAGCTATCCCGCAGCAGGGCAAAGAAATGCACACCTTTTTTTTAAAGTCTGGAAATCCTCATGGGCTGCCGCCGCCCGTAGAAGGCGACGGGGTGTGTCGGACTCCACCCATAGGGGATGACCCTGACCTACCGACTAAAACCATACAGGTGTTTCGCCTCACTACTTTTTGCTGGGGTTGGGAGCGATAACATTCCTCCGCGACAAGGAAATGCTCACCTGGGTTAACTTTCTGGTAAGCTGTACCAATAGGTCCGCTCGGTGGCAGTTCCTCTGGCCGACTGGTCTTGAAGTTGAACGCAGAACCTGCCTTCGCAAGCTTGTCTTGGATCACTTTCTCGTCCAAATCATCCTCAGTCCTCGCGTGCATGGTCAAGTGGAAGCCCGTGAAGAAGCTCGCCACTTGCTTTATGTGGTTGGCGCATGTCCCCTTACGTACTGTCGGGGCGCCTTCACCCTGGAAAGAAGGAAAAAAAAAGGATAAGTATATTAGGTAGAATTAGGGACCCACTTTTTATTATATTTATATTGTTATAGATTGCGCCCTTACGAAGGAACAAGCCCTGTGTGGACGGAGGACGTGACAAACATTTAACGGACACAAAGTACACCCATAGCATAGTCGTCGACATCTAGCGTGCTACATAGGAACTACTACGAGCAAATCCTGAATCGCGCAATCAACGTAAGTAACACAAGTTTTATTGTATATGTTAGGTACACTCAATGACCGAAAACGCTGAAAACCGTGAAACAGCAGGCAATATATGTATATTGCAGTGGGACATGATGGATGATGAGGATGATGTCATCCTCATCATCCATCATGTCCCACTACTGGGCACGGGTCTCCTCTCACAGAATGAGGGCGGATTAGGCTATAGTCCACCACGCTGGCCTAGTGCGGATTGGCAGACTTCACACGCCGTCGAGAAAATATCTAAGACGTGCAAGTTTTTCTTCACAGTTTAAACGAGTGATAATTAATTATTAATACACACATGATATCGAAAAGTCAAGGTGTGTGTGTATCCTGGATTCGAACTCAAGACCTTCGAATTAGCGGTCCAATGGTCATACCACTAGGCTATCATTGCTTTTTAACATGCTTTGCAACAAACAAGATATACATAAATCCTAAAATATAGTTTTTTCATAAAACCTGAAAATATACAAAAAATTTAGATTTTTTACAGCGGAAAGTAATTTGGCACAGCAAACAAAGACAAGTGACTTCGCCGTCACCACATAGAACGCTGGTGCTGCTGGTAAAGTACAGTTTACGGATTTTTTATGAACTTTTAAACATGTCGTGCTGTCATTAATGACATTAAAGTGATGTCATTTCACGTGACTTGTGTTCCAGAGCGAATTTTGAAGTATAAACTCCTCCTTTTCACATCAAGTAAAGGTTAACACAAATGCTATTGACCTTCTAGTTCTTATCTTGCTTTTGTCACAGTGTCAACTACCTCATTAGTCTCTTACGTACTCGTACTTCCCTATTAAACTGAACGGAACTGACTGCGATATCGACAATCAATGAGTGCAATGGCACTTGTATTGAACAATGTACCTACTTGCAATAAATAATAAATAATAATGAATGTATTACTTATTGTTTAGAATAATTAATAATTACAGGATATCGGTATTACTCATAAAATTGGGTTACGGAGGTCTGATGGCAGTCGCTTCGTGTAAAATACTGATATTCAGCCGCATCTAGTCAGACGTGAAGCCGACCCCAACATAGGAAAAGGTTCGGACGACAATGATACTAACGACGCACCTAGTAATTTGGGCTTAGTAGGCGTTTCGGCCGCTGAGTTTCACCCGATCCGGTCGAAACAGGAATTTCATTATTATTAATATTTTTGAGTGGTGTTTCGGACTATACTCAGCGGCCGAAACGCCTACTAAGCCGTAATTTGTGCTCTAATTCAGAAATCCTCTCTTGTTATCTTAATCTATGGCTAATCTTTTTACCAGAGCGTGAACACACATATCATTTATTGTGTGACGACACGGTACCAGAGCAATGTTTCTATCGCATGGATTATAAGTGTTTGTCAAAGTGGGCGATAACGTCCCCTTCAATGGGTACTGGAGTCTTTCAGAGGGCAGTAGAACACGGAGAAATAATGTAACTCTGGTTTCCCTTCAAAACGCATAAATCTTTCGCCTTTTACGGAGAAATAAGTAATACTTTAAAAATAATACGCGTCTATCGTGATGTTTCACCGCTTACTTATTCTAAACCACGCAACGAATATTGATACGGTTTTCACTTTCAAATTAGAGAATTTCTATCGAAGGTTCGTTTATTAGGTACACATACATATTATTAGTATAAGTGTCTCGTGTGAAGTCCGGGCGGGTCTCTAGTTTAGAATATGTAGCTGTATTAAGATGAACAAAAAATGATAAGTTGAAAAAAATGGGGGCTCAAGGAAATAAAAACTCTCTAAGTTGAAATAAAACTACTTTTTACCGATTTTATCGCGTATATTGATATTATTAATCCCGACATTTCGGACCCTTTACAGCGTCCATGGTCACGGGTAGACTGAGGTGGTGGGTGACTCTCTAAGTTGGCGTTGAGTGACATAAGGTTAAGTTCAAAATCATTGTGCGTGCAACTCGGACCGTAAATTTTGGACCCGACTGAACCGATTCCGTTCCAACCATGGAAAAACTAACCAGCACCTCCATAAATGGGGATTAAGAGAGTCACGACAATGCGATTGCGGAGCACCTGACCAGACCCTGTCGCATATGGTAAACGAATGCCCACTTCGCTATTTTCCCGGTGGAATGTCGGAAGTCCACAAACTCACACCGGCCGCCGCAACCTGGCTGAAAACGCTAGACATAGACATTTGACCCATGCAGGACGACTGCCATACGAAATGATGATGAGTTCAAAATCGAATAAAAAAATTTGACAGTTTGTGGTAACTTTATGCTGTAGACTGTAAGTAAATTAGAGTAAGCCACGGTAACTACTAAATAGTAGTAATGCCCGTAAATATTAATAATAACTCGATTATAATATTGATTTCCTATAGGTATTATAATTAATTCGGTTTTCCTTTTTACGTTAACAACTGGTGATTTTATAACTAATGATTTCTATATCGGTGCTGATAATACCTAAGTTTCTGCCCGTAAAGGAGATCACCATTTAAAACTCTAGAAGTAGTACTTTACTGTAATGACAGTAAAGTTCTATTCTATCATACTCATCGTCCTACGAGACTTTTTCCATCTATGTTGGGGTACCGGCTTCCAGTTCAACCAGATGTGACTGAATATCAGTATTTTACACGTAGCTACTGGCATACTGGCATGGAAAACCGGGACCGACGGCTTTACGTGCTCTACGAGGCACGGAGGGGTCTCGATGTGTTTACATCCCATGTAATAGAAAGAGCCTATTTCGCCATTATTAATGCAATCCAAACTCCGAGCTGCTGCTGAGAACTTCTTAGAAACACCCAATAACACTTTGCCCAACTTGGGAATTAACTCTGGACCTCTAGTGTAGCAGTCGCAATCAAGACCACTAAACCAATGAGGCAATCTTATGGTAGAACCATTACCATTAAATGGACACAAATCTAAATTATCATGGTGCGTGCACCTCAACTGGATTTTACCAAGCTTATAAATCAAGGAAAAACAGATACAAATACATACAATAGGTATTAAATTATCTGCTTGAGTTATATTTATAAACAAACAAAGCTATTATATTCAGAGTAGGTAACTAAATAAATTAATTGGTAATTTATTATAATTGCAACAACATTCACTTTTGAAAAAGTAAAATGCATTATAATTACCTAATTAATGTTCTAAGTTGTGAATCTACTTACAGATAGATAGTGCTGGTTAAGTATATACTTAACAAAGAAATATATCCCAGAACATTGTATTCTTTCAAAATTTCTAGACTATGAGCAGATGTGTTGGCAGATAGAGTGTCATGCAGAATCATCTAGGGGATTTAGATGATGTTTAGCCAGTTTTGGATGCTCGTTAAGCTTCTTTGCAGAGTTCTAGAGGCGTCTACAGGGTCTGGACTTGAGCTGAGTATTGCTGTATCGTCTGCAAAAGTAGCCATTGTTACCCCAGCTTTCTGTGGTAGATCTGCTGTGAATAGGGTATACAGTATCGGTCCCAGGACGGAGCCCTGGAGCACACCGACGGCTATATCGTGAAAGCATGACGTACTATCACCCTCTTTTACTTGGAACAGTCTTCCTGACAGATATGATTCCAGAATTCCGTAATATTTGTGAGGTAGGAATGATTTGATTTTGTACAACAAACTTTTGTGCCACACCTTATCAAAAGCTTGTTGAACAATCCAAGAATGCTGCTGAGCAGTATTCCAATATTATATAATAATATTATATCTATATAAACAATTTTAAGGTGTTCTGACTAAATGAATATGAGTCAGTGCCTAAAAGGGTTTTTACTCGTACTTAAAAAATTGTGTATTACTTTAAAACTGTTTTTAATTTCCATCAGGCAGACTCATTACTTATAATCCATCCATACCATCACGACTGTATTTCCCAAAGGAGGTTAACTAAATTTACACCCATAGTTTGCCAATATGTGTAGGTCCCATGTAGAGTCTAGATTTGTGCCACACAAATCCAGAGTCTGAGCAGCTCCTCGGAATTCCATAGAAAACACACTGCTGCACTTGTGAATTGAACCCAGGATCTTAAGCATAGCAGTCAAAATCATTCAAAATCATCATTATGGGACTAATGGATGTAACCCTGCTTCATAGAACCTCATTATCTTTATGAATCCACCTAACATAATATTTTGCCTTCACCTTAGCAAAGAACAATCAATATAAGTGTGTATTACACATGAATGAGTAAGATAAGATAGTTTCTGATAGTACTATTGTATTTCGAATGATAAGGCAGGCCTGTTATTTCTGTGTAAGCAATGTACTTTATCTGTATAACATGTTTCTTTTGAATATCTTGATATCTGATTATGTAACTGCATTATAAATATTGTCAATTAAAAATATCCCCCTGTTGCCTCCATTCAGTTATTTTATAGGAGCCTCTAACAGTTGTACTAGAAGAATTTGCAATGCATTGTTTTTTTTTACTTAAATAAGTTTATAAAGTTGGTTGATTGTTGCATTGCGTGTTCGATTAGATTCCTTCCCGAGACTAGGGTATTTTTATACCCTATAACATGATTTCCACAATAATAACACCACTTTACCATTACCATACCGAGAAACATTATCAGTATTCATTGTTATCTACTTACTTGCCAGTTGATAAGCACATATTTGGATAGGCTCCCATTTGGCTGGTCCACCTTGAGGAATGCATACTGTATTTTGCCGCTGTTAAACTCATCTATAAGTTCATCAAGGCCTCCATCACCTTTCTCAATAAATTTCAAGTCATTTGATTGGCCATCATAGCCAAATAAGGCCCTGGAAAAGAAGATTTAATTATAAGTTGATCAAACTTTTTTGTTGATATCTCTTTGGTGGGGTTCTTCAAAAAGGTCAGGTGTGTAGTACTCACAACTGGTGTGTGTGTATGACAAGATGTATGAATGTGTTCAAAGCAAAAGAAGTATGCAAGAATCATAGCAAGTGGAGTTCTTTAGTTCCTGCCTAACCCCATGGGAAAAAGGGGTGTGTATATGTATATACTGAACCTTTTTTAAGAACATACAAATAATAATAATAATAAATGTTTATTTAATCTCAAAATCTCTCAATACATATAAATTTGAGGCAGCCCCAGTAAGTAATTAACAATACTTGTGTTGGGGTTGTCTCGCAACTTCCCATTATTTGCTAGTTAACAATTTTGAGACTATAATTAGCGAAAAGTAAGTAAGTAAAAGTAAATAAAATAAAACAATTGACTAAGTAAAGCAGTGAGTAAGTAAAGTGTGTTTGTGTGGGTGTGTGCGTGTGTGTGCGTGTGTTATATGTTTTGCGATGTGTGTGTGTGCGTGTGAGGGTGGGTGTGCGTGGGAGTGTGCACTTGTGGGGGAGTGTCAGTGTACGTGTGTATGACTATTGTTAATTTAGCTCACTATAGCTAGAACATTCTCAGTTTCCTCATACGTTAGAGATTTTAGCCATTCAGTTATGACTTTTTTACATTCATGCAAGACCTTAGGATAAACTTCCAGTTTTGCATTTATTTTATTATAAATGTAGGCTGATTGAGTTTTATACTGTCATTTTGCAAAAGCAGTACGGACCCTTGGGGAGTGAGCCACCATATCACTCCGTCTTCTATCCTGATTAGCAGGGTCAAATGGAATAGATTTATGTAGATGTAAAGACACATTTAAAAAATACAACTTCCTTACTGTTAATAATCCACTGATCCTATATAAATTATCTGTTGGGTATCTGTATGGTTTAAAATACATAACTTTTATAAGTGATCGCTGTGCTCTTTCCAGCTCAAGAAGTTTGGTTTTATTGGCTCTTCCCCAGACTGGTATGCAGTATGTTATAACTGATTGTGCTAGCGCAACATAGATGTTATTGAGAAGTTCTGGAGACATCACATAATGAAGAGTTTTGAAAGTCCATATCAACTTCCTAACGCGTGTCATAACAACATCATTATGAATAACAATTTTATTTTATTCTACAGGAGTATTTTAAAAATACTTTTTATTAGATTTTAGATACATCTAGCACATTTTTATAATTAAATAGAGTATTTAATTTATTTTAACCTACTTTAATTTATAGGGATGTTAATTGTTATCAATTAAACCCATTTGTAGGTAATTCAAAATTATGGTTCTATGTAAATCAAATATTTTTAATTATTATGGTGGTACTTAGGTACATTATAATAATTTAGATATATATGTACCTTGATTGAATTATTCAGTACAAAAGACAGGCAATATAGGTATTTAACAAATAAATCAAATTTAGAATTGCTCAAAGTTTTTGTTTATGCATGTGTCATACTATGATAAAGTCGCTGAGTAATTTATTATGTCATGATTAGATTAGACAAACTGATTATGTACTGATTTTTTATATGAATGAAGCAGTACAGCCGCCTTAAATTCTCAATATCCATTTTATAATGAGCAACATTTTACACTAAGCTTCTATTAGATTGAGGGTATTGAACTTTATAAAGGTCTAGGTTTAATTTTTAAAGTTATCTACCATATAGAAGAATTTTATTGCATACAATTTACATTTACAAAGTGGTGCCTACCCGCATCAGGGTTACGTGCTAAGTAAAAAAATCAGGGCACCGACCAAACTAACAACTTTTTCGACTTGATCGTTTTCACAATAAGCGTAGTTCCATTACAACCGCTTTTGGTAACTGGAATGCTATTACAAACGCATGTGAATGCACTGCCTGTTACTTCAATCTATTGTTGCCACTTATAAGGGCCACTGCAACGACACGCTAATTAATTCAATTCATTATTTTAATTAAAAACGTCAATTTTAATTTCCCTACCAAGTAGGTCGGTAATACGAGAATTTACACTTACCAGTTGGTATCACTTTTTTCGTCTAATACGTCTTTCCATCCAGCTACTAACGCTTGCTTGTGTTTATCCAAATTTATAGCCATTTTACATTATTTGTTCTAACTCCTACACGAAATAAAGAAGCCGAATTGTAGGAAAAAAGCAAAATAAAACGCCGATATCGCCTGCCTGACTCACAACAATTTTTGCCACAGATAAAAATCTGCTAAGGTTTTTGAACTTTGTGATTGTGACAGAATAATTACGGAGTTGCCACATGGAAAAACAAAGACAACCAGATTTTTTATACAGTCATATTTTTTTTATTACGTTTTCTTACTTCTCCGCAATAAAAGTAATATAAATTTACCTAAATTAAATACATATTACTATATTTACAAATAAATTGTTTATTGTCACAAATTACAGCCCGAAAAACCAAGACTTCAAAAAAACGCCTAACAAAAAATGCTATTCACTTTACTATTCGCTTGGAAGCAATCCATCTTGCTCATCTATTATTCACAGGCGTTCGCAAGATTCCCCTCTCATATTTTAAAGAATGAGATTTATTAACCATTAACGCTTGCTGTTCCCACGTACCTACTACATACAACTATCTTGGATTTCCCCTTGCGCGCGCATTCTATTTTATAAGCAAGCCCTTAACGCAAATAGGTATCACAGAAACTTTCATTCATATCACGCGGTTCTCGGTAGTCACGAAAGAGATCGCTTCGCGGACAAACGCCGCGATTAATTCGCCATGACTTATTTTCGTCATCTAACTTAAATAAAGTGTATAAAAATGTGGGTAGACGTGAGTGCGCGCGAAAAACAAAATTACATGACACAAACTAACGGATCTTTTATACCTGGGTAAGTGGATGCTTGTATAATAATATGTAGGTACGTTTGTTGTTGTTAATATTGGAGGGAAAGTATGCGTTCTACCTCAAGCACTAACCATAGAAATATTATCATAGGTAATAAAAATTGATGCTAACGACAGCGTGTTTTATTGATATAGTGGCGTTATAAATTTAGTCTTGGACTACGGTACCTATGCCTTAAGTAATATAGCTTTCTCCTTTATTTTCTACGAGTATTTATGAAACAATTAGTTAAGTAGGTACTTATTTGAATTATTATTTATTGAAACATTTAAAATAGCTCTCACAACGAAGAAAACCTTCGTACAATTCTTGTACCTAAGATATAGTTACGTAGGACTTATGTACTTTTAAATTTTATCAAAAGAAACTACCAAGTAAACATTTAAATATATTAACTAAAATATTATATAAGTAGGTATGCTTTCGTTTCTTGTTAATAAATTCACATAGGTTAAAATGCCAAAAATATCACAAAAAGTAAGAGTCTGAATGAGAGCTAAATTAGCATTTAAAGATTTAAAGTTATTCAGATAAAATAATTTTGTCTGAGAGAAATTATTATAACGAGGTCATCGTAGAAATGTAATAATAAAATTATAATAAATAATAATATAGTATGTAAGTAGCTATATCTGACTAAGATTTCGTTCTGGTCATGAAGTATATGTGTATTTATGGGACGCGGACGTCGGAATATATGTTGCCTCAGATTATGAACAGTATACCTGTCGAAATACACAATAGTATTAATGCAAAAAAATTTAAAAAGGTTATAATTCGACATTACCTCGACAAAAATACATGAATATGTACTGAGTTGTTGTAACTGTCATGCCACGGTTAAACTTAAAATGGTTTGTGTGGTATGATTACTATAATTAATTATGTTATATTTCTTTTGTTTTAATCAATAAATAGAAAAAAAAAAAAATGAAAAACTTCACTGAAGATATTCTGCCTAAAAGAATTATGACGGAAATAAGTTTATACGATCAAAAATCCATAAGAGTTTCAGTTAGAGAGTAAGTTTAATATCTTGTTCATCAATTTTTGTTTTGTTTAAACCTTACTTGCCTTGCCTTGCTCTATAGTCGGACGGAGGTATCTTGCGTTCCTCTAAGCATCGCTGCCACTTCGTCAGGACTGGTACTGGCTGTATGTAGTGGTATGAATAATATTTCACCTTCACGCCAAGTAACATGAGTTGTGGTGTTTCTTCAAAAGCGCTCAAAATCTATCCGTGTGTGCGTATTTAAAACTCACGTGGATTAGGCGGTGCAGCGGTGTTACCACTAAATCCACGTGACATGAATGTTGCTGCTGTAAACTTGCCCGAATTGGCTCTATAAACATAACATATTGCGACATACAGGATAAGTACGCTATGCTAATAAAAACTGTTGTAGACATAATAAACCACCACAATGACATAAGAGTAGATCCATTGACGTCTTTACCATCTTTGTAAACAAACCTCGTTATTTCACCTGTCTCATCTATGTGTGCTTAATTATAAGTTGCTTTCTTCGTAATTAGCCTTATGCTTGAAGTATAAATTATAGGTGACCTACATTCCACCTTTGTAAGTAGTTTATTTGTATAGAATATCGATATAATTAGTACCTATCTGCAAACCCGATTTGCTCAGACAGATTTAAAACGTTGAGCTAGATCTATTTTATATAAATTACGGTTATTAGTTTGCTGCTTTGTGTGAGAAATCTAATTTTCGGAGAAATTAGATCTAGCTAGATCGATTTTTCGCCTCCGTAAAACATCATCATCCACTAACCGCGTTACATTGTAAATTTCTTCGAAAATGTTAGAGCCGTTTTCAACACCGCGATTATTAGCAAATATATCTAAGCAGCGGAGACGGGTGCTCCGCGAGGAAACGTTGTGTTGGCAGTGTGGGGACTTTGACACTTGTACTGCCAACCCTACTATTCCTCTTTCATTTTACAGGGTCGGCAACGCGCAAGTGATAGTGTACCCGGTGGTGTGTGTGTTACAATCGTCTATAGGTTACGGTAACCGCTTACCATCAGGTGGGCCGTATGCTTGTTTGCCACCTAAGTAGTATAAAAAATATATACAAAATACACAGTGGACGAAAGCAGCGTTAGGTAATATACGGATGCAAGACCCATAGGACCTAGGAACGGTCTTAGTCCAACCAATGTCCCCGTCCACAACCACCAGCTGATTATATAATTTATTTTTTACGTACTACGACTACCCAACTAAATCGCTCCTTGTAAATTATACAATAAGCTTGCTTACGTAAAATATCCTTCTATAAAAATCAAACAAATTTTTCCTTCAACATTATGTAAAGTCTGTTGCGTGCCTAGAATGCCTATTAATAAAAAAGTAGGTATTCCGTCACAGAATTTTTACAATACCTGAGTTTTTCACTCTAAAAAAAGGCTCAATAAAAAGTGTGAGCTTTATGTTCGTATTCTTATAAAGCAAAGTGATATAGGCACAATATATGATTTAAAAATAGAAAAATAAACAAACATAGAATTAGAATAGAATAGAATAAAACTTTATTGTACACCAAGACAAGAAGCAAACATTCTGAAGAATTAATTTGTATTATATGTATAGTACCGCACCATCATTATCAATCCATATACCGTCCCACTGCTGGGCACGGGTCTCCTCTCACAGAACAAGAGGGATTCGTCTATAGTCTAGTATTCGAAGGTCTTGAGTTCGAACCCATGGCACGTACCTCTGACTTTTCGAAATCACGTGTATATTAATAATTAATTCTCAATTGCTTAAACGGTGAAGGAAAACATCGTGAGGAAACCTGCATGTGTTTTACAAGATTACTACCCATACTTAAACTAAGTTGTACTAATATACTACTATAGGTACATATAATATAATTTCATAAAAAACCAATAACACTGCTCGAGTGCTTGAGCTGGGAATTGAACGCAGCACCTCTAATAGCAGCCCTTATAATCGCTAGGCTTATGAGGCAGCTAAGAGAAATGTAATCTCGAATCAATCACGCTTGCGGTTATAAGCAAGTATAATGTGCTGTGTCCGTTTCTTGCTTTTTGTTTGTTACGTTTTCACGCGACCCAATTTGATGAAATTTGTAGTTAGATATAGATTTATCTATATCGTGGTTGTAGAGATAGATTGCTTTACATTCGACCTTGGCGAACGTCTTCTGTCTCTAAAAGTCACACAGGCAACAGTTAGTAAAGTCTATATTGGAAATGGAATCTAATATTCGAAGGGAAGCGTCGAACTGGTCTGGTTGTGCGAGAGTTTCCAATCCATCGCACTTTTTACCACACTAACAGTACATTACATTTTGGTATCACTATTTCACTGAATATTATCGTGAGTTCTATGCCCAATTGCCCACCCTAGACAAATATTTCTGTGATCCACTGCATGATCCACAGATCTTTTATTCGAGACTCAAGTACTTTACAGCTGTTAATTAAATTGTATGTACGCTTGTAAAACTTAAAAAAAACTTATTCCTGATCTAATCGGTAGGTATAATTTTCTTCAAATAAAAATAGTTATGATTGCCATGATCGGACCTATGACGTCAAGAGTCGAAGACTCTAATAGTCACGCTTGCACGCTTGGTAAAGTCTTATTACCGTTTTTGCAATTAGGTATTGTAATTACAATTAGTATCTACCTATTCATTTAAGGCCTTGCTTACATTAATGAGAACAGGTCATTTTATTTTTACCCTCAATTATTACGTTTTTATGTGAAATAAACAAGTATATTAACAAGTATTGTTGTGCAAGGAAATGTACTAATTGTATCCGGATTGGAGCTTTTAAGGGAATTAAGGTCAATAATGATCGTTAACCTTTTGGCCATAATAATACTATGACAGGTTTTATTCTGTTGTATGACTTTCAAATTTTGATAACCAAGGTTCTTCTTCTAGCTGACAGACAGAGAAGAAGACATTGAAGGTATGATCACACTAATGTCACATGAATAATGGTGTCTCGTAACAGCCAAGTAAATTGTACCTCCCTTTATTGGCAACACTAACAGCCTAGATCCAATACCTATGTAGATCAATCAAAAGGTTTATTTGGTAGGCACTCTACCAAGTGTAATTATTTTGTGAAACAATGATGTAATTCAAACAGTTTAGCATAACAAAGCTGCAAGTCACAGCATACCTAATTAAAACGTAATATTTTAAAATTCTCTGACAACAATGGCTTCGTCAAGTGTATTTTCTTAAACACGGAGACACCTCTATTCAAGTCACGCTAGATCTCGATAACATGAGTAAATGTATTCAAATAACTGAGTAAAACTATAAAACAATGTGGGAGATACCCTGAGATAATAGATGGAAAAAAATTGTTTCAAGTACACACACACATACATAAGACTTCCGCCTGGTGAAGAACGTAATGGTGTTCATCGCATGGCCTGCGGGCGGCTGACTTGGGGAGTCTGCGTCCCGACCATCAGGCAATGACCCCAGTAAGTTCGTGTTGGATGCGAGCATTTGAAGACCATAGCCTATCATGTTCTCCGTATCAATTATTATTTCATTCTACCTTGTTTAGTAATTTATCAATTATATTTAATAATAAGAATATTTTGTAATTTAATAATTTTACCACTGTTTTTTGTGCTAGCGGTGTTAACCTATAATTAATTGTTGCTCCCGCAATTGTATCCAACTATAATTATTAAGCTGCTAGTGTACTGGTGTAAACAGTTGTTTGTTAACTTGAATAAAATAAAATAACAATAAAATATGTTCAGCACCCCAAAAAAAAAGATTTCCATTGCGCTTTAGACCATCAACAAAATTCTGTGGTTTCGTGCTAGGACCGCGATGTATTTAATCTAAGCCGCAGCTATACATACATGTTGGTCAAGGTGAAATCAAGAAGGAAGTGGGCGAGTCATAATTCACACCTATTTGTGTAGTGGTCGAGTAATCGGCTGTCATGTCGAGCTGCACTAGAGGTCGCGGTTCAATCCCCGCACGGTACAATTATTTGTATGGCCTACAGATTACGGGGGTATGTGAATGTGAGATTTGTGTTTGTAAATGCATCTAGGTACAATACATAAAGAAATTCTATTGTGGGGCAACACTCTCTTAAACAAAATGCACTAGAAGAAGACATTCCCGTAGAAAGTTAGAAACTACGAATTGTGATTCGACTATCCTGGTGGTTGAAAAGGGCATGATGAAATGCCTGTTATAGGCCATGAATTAACCAACATTAAGTTAACCAAGTCGTTACTTCACGATAAGTAAGAATACTGTATACTTAAATTAATATTTTTTTCCTAATTTAAGTGGCATAAATCAACTTTATATTAAGAATTCTGCACGGCGTGAGCGAAACGTGTTGAATTCATTGTATTGATCAGGAAACGTTTTCTCAGCGGAGAAAGTACATATCTACTCGTATATATTGCCGTTACGCTGTTTACTAATGCGACATACTGATGAGACAGCCAGCCTTAACATGGTAATACATATTTTTCTACAGTGATTGGGAATTTCTCTGTAGAGCTATTCTATAAAATGCCAATTTAATGCACGATATGGAATCGGCAATTCGATTCTCAGTTCGCCAATTGAGTCGGGAAATTTCTTTCTAAGTACCAAACACCTGAAAGCCAAATATCATCTAAAATGTCACACTTGACAGTTCATATCAATTCCACATTCGGTCATGTTGCGCTACTGGGTCTATAGAATTCTAGAGAATACGAATTTCATATCTCACCGCGGATTCAGCTGTCGAGATTTGAAAACATTCTTACAGAATTACTCTTCTGAAAACGATTCATAATCAGAATTCGTTCCAGATGAAGGACCAATTCCTAATGTCAATCATAGTTTATCATTCATCAAAAACCTTACCGAAAACCAAATGTAATTAAGTAATACTAAAAGTAGTAAGTACCAATATTTTACACATAAATACTGTCAATTATTGCATCATCTGTAATTCGAGTAACACAAGCCCATCTTCTTCTTCGTGTCTATGATGCTGTTCACCCAGAATTTTGCCACTTCCACAGCGTCGTCAATAGCTGCGCAGAGGGCTTTAATAAGCCCATAAAAATCTTTTTATTTAAATAAATAAGATCGTAAACGCTGCAGCCAAGCAAGAACACCTGAGTTCATTTCTTAGGGTAAGCAGTGTTATTGGCTTTTCTATGAAAATCTCGTAAGAGTTATATGCCCGTTCATCATATCAGCCTATTTCCGTCCACTGCTGAACGTAGGCCTCCCCCAAAGAGCACCAACCATCCCGGTCTTGGGCAGCCCGCATCCATCCGCTGCCAACCACTTTCTTCAAATCGTCTGTCCGATTTTAGTCATGCCGGTTAGTTAGTAGCAATATGCTCGCCCCGTTTTACATGGGGAGTTGTGCAACATGATGACGAACTATGGGTGTACAGAACGTCTCTGCCTATAACCCTTCGGGATATAATGCGTGATGATATTGTATAAGAAGAACTTAGTTCAAATTTTGAAAACTTTCGTTGTTAGCAAGAAATTATGAAAACCAATTTAGAAACTTGTTTAGAAGTAGGTATTATAATTATGTAGAAATATTCAGCTATTAGAAAGACTTGGAAATAAACTACAGTACTTAAAGCTATTAAAAGATAAACTTAGGTTCTAGGCTTATGATTGACGACCAAATTGATATAAATTATTACGAGCAACAAAAACAAATTCACATGCTCGCTCAGGTCCGCTCCGCTCATTTCCGGCAACGCTGCTTAGTAAGCGGAAAATGGAAATGTCCGATACGAAAATATGATAGTGTTATCGACTTTCGCCTCATTTCCGACAATTTTCGTATATGGTTACATTAATTTATTGGGTTGATTATATGCAAGCCATATTTTTGTGGTTCTCATCTGCCTGACAATCGGACATAGTTACTTTTAATATTTATAATATTAGAATGGAAGTATGACGAGATCGTAGCTAAGTAATCACTATGCCGATAAATTGATCTGTAAGGTTAAGCTGCGCTAATCGCGGTCAGTCTGTGGATGGGTAACCATTCTTAACACAACTAGACCCCTCCGTGTCTCAGAGAGCACGTAAAGCCGTCGGCCCCGGTTTTGATACGAACAACACCTATGACAAGTTAGGGGTAGTAAGAACTTGTTATAAGCCCAAAAATGCCTGAACCTGAACCAGTCTAGTCTATCCTCAGGATATCGGTATTGGCCAGAAATTGGGCTGCGGATGTCTGATGGCAGTCGCTTCGTATAAAATACTGATATTCAGAAGCATCTGGTTAAACTGATAGTCGACCCCAACATAGTTGGGAACAGGCTCGAAGGATGGATTATCTTTGCTTTAGCCACCAACACCACACCCTTACGTGTGTTCATCCTATTAGGCATCCTATTAGTATTACTACCATGATAGATCATCCACAGCTTGAACCCACATACTGAGCAATAGGCCTCTCCTTTCTTGTGAGACCTATAGGTACTATTATCCCGCTATTTCATCGTCGATAAATAGTAATTAGCTCTTTACTTTTAAAAACACGCCATGTTTTTCTCTTTTACCTAGGCTACTAAAGTATTTAAATTATCCTGAGTATTCCCTTACTGTAATGTATATAACTGTAAAACTTCGAATTCTTTCCCGAAAATGTATAAAGAAACAACTACTTAGAATTACCCAAAGGAATTAAATAACTTTTATTATCGCCAAAAAGAAACCGAGAATTCTTTAGACGAAATGTACTTGAACTTGTTATGAATGAAATGTTTATTAGGTAGATGTAGGTAGCTACTGTAAAGACTACCCACCTTCCCACGCGGTTACGCTCACCGTTGAATATACTTATAGAAAGATGTCCCACGAGAACGAGAATATCATGACGTAGGTAAGTAGGTTATACCGTATTTTAGATAATAATAATAATTATTATTTTTTTTGGGTCATTTTTTACACAACATCATCTAGTCCCAAACTAAGCAGAGCTTTGTAAATACATACTTATAATACATTGGAAACACCTAGACAAACACAAATACTCATGTTTTATCCACACAAATATTTGTGTCCTGTGGGAATCGATCCCACGACCCCATGATCAGCAGTCCGGACGAACTCGAACCGAAACGAAAGATATAAAGTAATTGTAGTCTATTGTAGAACAGTGAAATGCTTTAAAAAGCTAGACCACCCAGCATCGGTGACGGACCGGTTGAACAACTCACCGAGAATAATCGTCAGTTACTCAGAGCCTATAGGAAGACCTGCAATACTTTTTGGCGGTGTGTAAAATCCTGTCTTGTCTGAAGTTGTCTGCTACCTGGGGAGGCGACAGGGAATGTCGTACTTATTATATCAGCCTATTGCCGTCCACTGCTGAACGTAGGCCTCCCCAAAGAGCGCCAACCATCCCGGTCTTGGGCAGCCCGCATTCATTCGCTGCCAGCCATCTGTTCTGTCCATGTCGAACTTGTACCGACTCAAAACCACACTTGCCTTCCTTTGGCCTACAGTGACCGTAGGATTCACAATACCTATTCACCACGACCATAGGTTACCGCCTCATAAGTTTAATGGTCGTTAGCACGTCTGATGCGCTTACGGATCGCGGGTTCACGAAACAAAATGTGTGTATGGCATACACATAAGTACAGCAGGCCAGCACATCAAGCTACCACAATCTGTCAAATTTCTTTGATTGATTTTCAACTTTAAAACAAAAGAATAAGGTCATATTCAATTGGGAAAATTTGACAGTTTTGGATAGGTTGACCTGTTGGCGTCTGTGCATAGCTGTTGAGGTCTAGGAGCAAATCCTACTGTGGGTAATGTTTATTTTTTCTAAAAGGAAGAGCAAAATGGTGCATCTACCTACCTATTTGTTATAATATCAAAGACGGATAGATACCTACTCAATCTGAAAACAATCTACTTAGATCGTAAGAGAAAGTGACGACCAACAAGACGCCAACGGTATCCGCAACTAAAATCTCATACAATGAGTGTTTGATTGAGATCGTTCCATACTTTTCGATGATAGTGAAAACTAGATACTTCGATTGTTCTCAAGCAAGCTGATTCGCACGGAGGTTTTTATAAGACTGCTACTGAACTGAATGTAGCGCAGAAAAAATGTAATCAATTATTATTAATCTAAACTTGCTTGTAATAGAAACTAATTTGTGCTTGCAGTGTTTAATAATTTAATAAAAGATTAGAAGCTCGGTCTTAGTAATTATGGTACGATTAATTATATTATGTTAGCTAATGAACTGTTCACGCTTTACATGTCCTCCTCATGTCATGCGTCTAAAAAGAAAATAAAATTTTTAGCCGACTTCAAAATAATATGTAGGATATTTTTAATTTGTCTTGTTTTTTTGTTGTCTTTCCTTGGCACCTCCGAGATGTCAGATTTTTTTTATTTAGGGAACTTCTTCAGGTTGTTCCCCTAAAAAATGAATTGCATCGATGCAATGTAATGAGTAGATTAAGTAGAGGTACCTACTTTTTACCTACCCAGCGAATTTACCAGCGAGTAGTTACTTGTATAGAAAATAATGTACAATCTCCCTAAATCATATTTTTTCTGTTAATGTTGTAAATTGATATTATAACTAAACAAAGCCTATTTATAAGGATTTTTTTAGCAGGTGTGCTAAGGCTAACTATGCATTACGGTATATTCCACCTAAAATCAATACTCTATTGAACTTGCTAGTAAATTTACTTATATCTACTGGCAGGCAGGTTATTATGTACCTGTTCAAGAATCTCGTTTCCAGGCTGTGGTGATGTGCTCTACGTGCCTAAACTAAATTTGGCCAATTCAAATAATTTGAAAACAATTATTTTGAACCTTATTATTATCATCAAGAAGAACTTTACCAAATGTAAGTATATATGTTTTAATGAAAACCATCTTCGTAAATATTTTCATAGAGATTTTTCTAAAAGGAAAAATATTATTATGTAGGTAGTAGAGCTTTCCGACATATTCGTTTGTGAAAATTATCGAATAACGAACAGACAAAGCAAGTTGATGAAAAATCCGGACATACGGCGTTCCGATAAACGGTGAATCGGGACATGTCACAGACCCTTGTAAATCGGGACGTCCCGCGTAAATGAGGACACCTGGCAACACTAGATGCGAGTACCCAGTCAAGGAGTCCGTGCATTATGTGAACTGTCAATACTGACTCGACGGAACGATATTAACTACCAGCCTTCTTTCAAAGGCAAGCCCTTTCTTTAATATTTTAAAAACCAAATCAAGGTAAAACTTGAACAAATGTAGGTATTACGTAACACAATTTGACCACAACACTATAAATGCTTTCATATCTAGCATAGGGTGGAATTGGGTCATGGTCGCTCAACCGACCTAGGCTGACCAACCCTGCTTCGCCGCAGACGAGTTGATGGTTACTCATGCATGTCAAAATCATTTACCTATTATAATATATATTTTTACGCATTTCGCCGTAGGGATAGGCAGTACCTAACTAAAGAAAAAAATTTTTGCGAAAAAATGGGTGAAAATTTTCCTTATTGAACATGAACCTTATTGACTTGTATTAAAGTTGAAAATCTATCAAAGTAATTTGGAAAATGACGGTAGCTTGATGTGGCCAGCGCATCAGCTATAGACACGTTTTTTTTTATCAGAATAGTAATATGTATATGTATAGGTAGGTTGTATTATTATAGAGGTCAGTCAGGTAGGTACTTACTGTTTACCATAACCTACAAGTTAAAACTATTAATTAATTCATAGGTACCTACTATAAGCATTCATAAAATGTAGACCTGCGTAATTCAGTAGATAAGTATTTCGTATTTATCCAATATAAGAATGCCTATCAATTTAATTACATTCTAATTTAATAAAATTAACCTTGAAAATTAATTCGAATCGGAAAATCCATTATCAGGGCAAAAGCGTAGGTAGGTATTCTTTAATGTATGTTGGTAACGAAAACTTTTCGAAGTAATTTAATTTCGAGCATTGACGCACGCAACTGAAAATCGCAAAAATATTCTTCGTTCTATTCTTTTACATGTTGAACAGCGGGTCAAAGCCTAAAATTAAATGGAGCAAATTTTATTTTGTAGTCACCTATAAGTTACCTACGTAATATTACGTAATTTAACTATTACCAATGTGTCACCTCCAATAGATGATGACAAAATTAAAGGCTAAAATTTATATCTTTAAAAAAGCCGTCTGTTACGCTTTCACACCTAAACCGCTAAACCGATTTTGATGGAATTCGGTACAAAGATAGATTAGACCTTGGAGAAATATATAGGCTACCTTTTGTCTCAAAAAACCGCATGCAACAGCTAGTGCGAAATATACCTACTTAATAAAAAATAACTTTAAAGTTACAGAATACATAGTTATTTTATATTATTATAGACGTGACATCATCGTCACGTCTGGCGTAGTGGCTGACCTATCGCTTCTGTGCCGTGTGTCGGTGGTTTCAATCACACGAGACATTATTTGTATGGCACCTACCTACTTCTAGTTGTTCCGAGTTTGGGTACCCAATGTGTATACTATACATATAATCATATATCTGATAATTAGATAGTGTTCTCACAATACAGGAGAATATCCCAGTGTGGATTGGACTGGATTACAAATACTCATGTAGATATCTCTTAGAAGAAAAGCGTGTTTCATCGTTGACTGCTATGTACCATCACCACTGTACCACCGCTTCACGTAAGTAAGCCTCATGGAAAGAAACAATAATGTGCAAACGCAATTCTAAAGTATAAACAACACTAATTGGCAGTTTCAGAGTAACCGACAGAAATTATTCTAGGATCATATTGTACCTTCGACTCAAATCAGTGTAGACCCTTGGACAAATTAGCAAAATGTTCTCAAAGCAATCTACAGTAATTGGTACAGTTAATCAAAATAAGTACGGAAGGCCACATCCTAGAAACAACGAAAAACCCATCGACCAATCACCTTAAGTAGGTTGGTATATGGCACAGTGCCATGCAGCTTTCAACAAAGGAACTAACCTCACTTACTAGAAAATCAATGCCTTTCTTTATTCATGATACAATCAGCTAGTAATTAAAGACAATAGCAAATTACACACAGTATCAGTTTACAAATACCTTTAAATGTACCAGTTACGGTAAGATCGACGTAGGAAGGCCGCAAGCCGCGTGCCTCCGTACCAGGCACATTTTGATATCTTGCCTGTGTGTAGCTCTCTTATTTACTGTACACCTATATACTACCTACTCACCTATATTTTATAGCGTTAAACGGGTCATAGTTTCGTGATCAAAGCTCGTTTGTTAGGATTCGCTAACAGCTGTTTTCCTTTGATACCACTTACTGACGAAGTTCTAATAAACACTTTTAAAGTTTCTGCAATAGGCATTGGATTGTGGATTGCGATCGTTAATTATTGGTACTGCTTTTGTTTAAGGGTTTTGCTAAGCTAGTATGTATTACTCGGATAGCAAGATAGCTTTTATATATTCGCCTAATGATCATGATGATTATCCATCATTTTCTGTTACTAGGTGGTTACTTATGTTCACAGGGGGCAATGATGTCTGTGGTGGTCTAGATTAGACTACCCCGGTGGCCACCATCACATGCAGGGGGGTACCTGCATGTGATGGTGGCCACCGCGGTAGTCTTAGTGGGTAAGAGTCCCACACTCGCCGGTCTAATCTCCGTAGACCGGTAGCCTTTTGAAGGTTTTACCCCATAAACAAAAATAAGGTGTCTACTTAATTATATGTGACTCACTGTGACTATAAGTGAGTGCAGTTGCAGTAACTACTGTGTAATTAAAATTCGACTGCAATAAAGAGCCATGACTCGATCCTACTATTTTCTTGTATTTTCTTACTGAAAACTGTCTTGTATCTAAATTATAAAATGAAACAGTTTATCTAATTCACATCCGAGTTACCTTCAATGAATACCTCCCACAGAAAAATATTTCATCCAAATTGTTTTGTAAGTACCTACCTAATTATCTGAAGAATCTATGGTCAGACATCAACCAAATTCATATGAATCTCGGAAGTTGGTTAAAACTTACTTTGTCAAACAAAAGAGAATCGCTAGTACTTACTGGTTCTTTTTTTAAAATTCATTAACTAAAGTACGTTGCATACCCCGTGAGATGCACACGGCTAAATGATATTAATACTACATACTCATCCATCCAAAGACAATACATCTTTCCACCTATACCTGTCCTCTACTGTATGAATGGTAGAAAAAAACTACTAGGCTATATTTCCAAAACATCGCATACATAATGTAAACGGTAATAATGATAAAACTCCACGTTTGGCGTGCGAACGCATTTTCTGCTTCACATCAGTATTATGTCAGTCAAACAATGGATTTGTCGGCTGTTATTCTACTTTCGTTGGTCGGTTTCCTTGATGCATTCAACTACAGGCAACGTTGTCTCTTCTACATTCATGAATGTGAGTGCCAAAGTTCTCAGTAGTTCAACAATACATTAAGCAACATTTAACGTAAGCACAGAATATCTAATAGTACTATGTCAGGTAAGTGATATCCCTAATAATATTATAAATGCGAATGTAGCTCTCTCTGTCTGTTACGCTTTCACGCCTAAACAGCTGAACCGATTTTGATGACATTTTTGGGAAACGGGCAAAAGGTACTTATAAATAAATGGGGTTCCACAGGGAAGTATTCTCGGCCCTCAATTATTATTGAATAACAAAAAAAAATTGTTATCAATTATTGAACGAAGTTTAACGCGTGGCCAAGCGATTTTATATCGGGTCTATTGCACTACTACACCTTTAGATACTTGACCCGGATTTGAGTGTTTGTGCATAAGAGATTTGTGTTTATAAACGCATCTACATCTAAAACGGCTTACAATTTCTACAAGCAATAAAATATTGTTATTATTGATAATTCATATTTATTGAAAATTCTTCACCCAGGCAAGGTGATATTGGAAGGCTTTGAAGTGTTGAACAAAAAAATGGATCTCAATGGGTAATATCAACTAACAATTTTACCTATGGTGTTTCAGGTGTAGACCACTGCCCTCGTATGATGCACCCCTACCACCCGCGCTGCGATGGCAATACGTTATCACGACGTACTTGCGATGATCAAAAATCATATAATTTAGGTGGGTATCTACTATCTACTCCCCCAGGGATGTGCCTTAATAGGCTGTGCACAGGGGGGTTCTGGGGGGGCCTATTAACAGGACACAGTGCCCCTCCATGTGCCGATTGTGGCTACCAGGGTGGTTTTAGTGGGTAAAAATCCCACACTCCCCGGTCCAACCCCCCTAGACCGGTAGCCTTTTGAAGGTTTCCCCCCGTAAACAAAAAAAGGTTTTTTTTTTTTAATTTACTCATCATCCTCTGAGACTTTTCCCAACTTTGTTGGGGTCGTCTTCCAGTCCCACCAGATGAGGCTGAATATCAGTACTTTACATGAAACGACACACATAGCTACTATACTATCCTATCTAGGTATATAAATAAAAATGAAACGCTGTCCGTTGGCAAGAACATCGCTTGGGAACGGATGGACCGATTTGTATAAGGAAAAAATGGAAAAGTTGCTCGGAAAATTAGAAAATTCTGAACAAACTTAATATGTAGGTAGTGATAGTGATTTAGACTCCACATACATCTTTCTGACATGACTTGACATGACAAAACATGATTTTGTCGTTATATTATTATTCACCTTGTTACATTGACCTGTCACGAGATAGTTATCTGGTTCTGACCAACTATTCTCTCTGTTTCGGATTTCAGACGAATATGAAAAACCGTCTGTTCTTGTTGTATCAAAACATATAGCAATAGCAACAAACAGGAGCTTACTTTTTTTATACTAATAAGGTAAAATAATCATATGGCCATGGTAAGCGGTTACCGTAGCCAATAGACGCTTGCAACACCAGTGGTAATGGTTGGTGGAACAGTTGGGTTGGCAGTATAAGGGTCAAAGTCCCAGATTCCTCGCGGAGCACTGGCAACCTTGCTCACCGTTAGGCACACAACACAGATCAGAGCTGTGTTATTTCATTACAATTTTCTGCAAGGCGGATGTACTTCTCTATGCCCTATTCCCACTATGCCCTTCCCATAAACCTATAGCTTAGATTCAGACATGAGTCTAATTTGTAAACTTATGCCTCCATTTGCCAAAATTCTGTACAAATTTGGCAAATTGAAGTATTAGCCTAAGAGTTAAGAGATCAGTCAGAGGTAGCTTCTCCATATAAATACAGAGCTAGCCAATCCCTCATAGGAAATCGCTAGAAAGATGCTGGAATTTTATACGTTTGGAACTTTCCACTTCTGATTGTAATACTGTTCCAGGATATACATGTGGATGGTCTCGTTGTGACTGCAATGGCGATTACGTGTTAGACGAGGCTAACGGAGGTTGTGTACATCGCTGGGATTGCCCCACCCCGCTTAACCGCAAGCATATGAGGGAAGAAAGAAGAAAAAAGAAGAAACGGCCATTTGGCATCGGCAAGAGAGTCAGAACCTCACAACTCAGGCAGCCGTTTGAAGAACATATACGAAGCTAAACTTATCTACACGGAATGTCATTATTTATAATTTGTATAGCGATTAAAATAAATATTTTTTTGTTTAAATAAAATTGTTTTAGTCTGCTACCTACTCGGAGTACCTACCATTTAGATACAGCGAATCTTACAGTATAAGACCCTATATAAAAAATAATTGTGTTAGTAATAATATATAATTATAATAATCCTAATTCATATTTTTAAAATTTTATCATATGCATTAAGTATAACTATGTAGGTACCTACATATTGTGTTATACCAAAACTAAATATATAATAAAATAATAAGTTTCATAAAGTTATCCTGTATAACTTTATGTAAACTTGGTGGAAGCTCGACAACTGTTGCACAACGTTACTAGATAATAATAATAGTAATAAACACTTGTACAGAAAAAATTACTACAATCAAGCTTATTTTTACCAACTAGTTCATAAAATTATGGTAAATTGTACAGTTTCTCTGAAACCCCACACTAGGATTCCCTGTGTCGTAGGGTTCAGTCTCTTCCCAAGTAGCCATGTATACAAATTATTACAAGTGATATGAAATTAATACAGTCAATGTTTTCTATATATATCATACTAATATTATATATATATATATATATATATATATATATATAATGATATAGATCATAATATTAGTTTATATGAGTGTGCGTGTGTGTGTATGTGTGCGGGTGTGTAAGCGCGCATGTGTGTTTGTGTATTGATTGATTACGCGTGCTTTATTGATTATGCTTGTACATTAAAGGTGTTGTATTTATTTAAATACTTTAAATGTAGAAGTAGGTATCCATTATTATATACGAGTACTTATGCAATATCCGAGTATGCAATAGGTCTTCAGTTTCACTATAGATCAGCGGAACATTTGCTTATGCCTCATAAAATCTCAAATAGGTACGCATTATTATTAGGTACACAATTTACTGAAGGAAATGCTCGAGAAACAGCCAGATAATTATCGAATTTTGCCAAGTGTCTACATTTATTCTTGTGACTGTACCTACTATTATTTTTCTCGAATAGGTACCTAACAGATCAGCAATTTGAAAGCCAATGGACTACCATTAGAATTCCATAAAAACAATGATATAGACTTTCATCATTTTTATTAAAAGATGAATTGAAAGTGCTAAAACAAAAGTTGTTGTTTATTGTGTTAGTAGATATTATAGGTGAGGAACCGGTGGACTATAGCCTAATCCCTCTCATTATGTGAGAGGAGACCCGTGCCTAGCAGTAGGACAATCAGTAAATGGGTTAATGATGATGATAAGATATTACAGTCCGCGAGGTTATGTGTTTTAGCCTGTCATCCAAAAATGGTTCCCTTGATGCGAGCTTTATGGCATGGGTTTTAGAAAACTGCGGCCCAAATGCGTCCCTTTCTTTTTTTAAAGGAATATAATAAACCGCGTATCAAAAATACTGATTGAGCACCAAATACAGATATCGGTTAGGTTAGGTTAGAACTGTGACCACACAACGCACGAGCCGAGCGAGCGGAACGAGCGGTGCCGCGGCAGCGGCCGGCGAGTGCCAGAACCAAATCTGAATGTTTTGAGTGTATATAATAATATTTTAGGTGACTTTTATATAGATGATTTATTTGATGAGCAAATTTAGTGTGCAATTCAGTATTTTTGGTGCTAATTTCGAATATTTTGATTGAAAAAAGGGGATTTATAGTTAAAGTATTAAATACCATCCATTTTTAAATACGGAATGCCCTCATGGATCGTCTGCCACCTGGAAAGGCAGCAGAGCATGTTGGACTCCTACTGACACAAACCACACGTGAAAAGCAGCCGAATGTCGAAAGGTCGAAATGTTACAAGTTACAAAACAATCAACAAGCATCTCCAAAGATCGACAAAGGTAGGCAGTGAATAGTTTACATAATAAAGATCAAACATCCATTCAGAACCCGGAAGATGCTAAAACAAACAAACAGTAGGTACCTAGTTCTGCAACATCTCGTTTCCCGCAAAGGCAGTGCGAGTTTCAGCGGTGAGGACGCGATGCAAAAAATCTTTGTCATTTTGTGCTTCATACATGTCATAGAAACCCTGTACTACGGCAAAGTTGGAAAAATTGGGTGTCTTATGTACAATGGAACATGTAAGTATGATTAAATACAATACTTATACTGTTATTATTAAGGGTTAAAATTGGTCAACCTCCAAGATTGCGACGGCAATTTTTTTCTGCTTTGTTATTTTATTTTTGTGTTTGTGACTTTTCATTAACCGTGGCCAGAACATCAAGCTACCCCAATCTGTCAAAGTTCTTTCATAGATTTTCAACTTTAGTACAAATTAATAAGGTTCATTCAACTGGGAACAATTTTCAGTTTTGGATAGCTTGACCTGCTGGCGTCTGGCGTATATTCTTGTAAAGATGAAGTCTACACATTCAATTTGGAGAAATGAGGGAAGTGCGCTTTTGTTAACTATAACCTTCGGCTTATGTTGAGCCATGAGAAAATCAAAGATGGCCTAATCTCTATGGTTAATTTTGACTAAAGTTCAAGTTCCTTAAGTTGTGTGTCCCAACCAATAAAAAATATGTATCTATGCACTGCATTCCATCCAATTCTCCTCTACAAGATGGGAGAATTTGCTCGACTATTTTCTGCAAATCCCTATTTTTTATTTGCTATTTTGCAGTTCGGACATTGTGTACTTCCCTCGACATCATATTACAGAGTAAAGCAGCTAGGTGACCACATTAGATCTCATGTTTTTATTTCTCCTATTCTTAATCTACCTACTTGGAATCCGTTAAGTCAGTAAATTAAGTTGTCAACTGCGGCAATCCATAGATAACTCCATAATATACATATAAACATTACAATGTTTAAAATAATATTATCTAAGTACCTACTTACTAGATCAGGGATTTAGGAAAACCTAGAGCTAAGCCTAAAAATAAACTACTTAACTAGATACTCACATAAGCTGCTTTGCCAATTCCTAAAACTCTGCAGTGTGACATGTACCTATATTCTAAGCCAATTAGGCTAGCCTAATGCCCTGTGACTATAGTCACAAGAATAAATTGAGCAAGATTTATTTAGAATTAAATACGACGTGATATCCACCTGGGTTGCCGATAAAATACCTACATGGGGTATTTTTCCCTTTTATAAAGTAATACTTTGCTTCACCTAGCCAGCAGAGTCTGTGTCTCGTTCATTATTTTTTATTTTATTTATTTAATGGCACACGGTCAGCCTATTCCTAATTTCTATTATACAGGAAAATTTGACTGTTTTGGATAGCTTGACCTGCTAGCGTCATTGGCTACATTGAGCAATTCCTCAAGAATTAATTCACATTTCTTATTAGATCCTTAGTTATGAGGTGAAAGATTAATCGAAAACAGACCTTTTTAACGATTCTGGTATCTGAACTCTAACCCTGTAGTATTACTCTGTTGGACTAATTGCAAGTTTGGACTAATCGCAACTTAACCAATTTTACAGGTGTATCTGAATGTCCGGAATATATGCATCGAGTGAACAGCGAGTGTCGACCGACGCCGTCACAGCGCACGTGCGACGAGCCTGTCGCAATATCAATGGGCATCATCTGCGACTGGTCGCGCTGCGATTGCGACTTCCCCTTAGTGTTACACCTGCCTTCGGGTTATTGCTTCTTGTACGAAGATTGTCCTTGATTCGATCATGGAATTTCGTTCGATTTTGGAATGTAAGATTAGAAGTTAGGAACGCCGAGGGGAATTTGTTATGATTATTAGAAATAAATTGTGATTTGCAAACTGGTTTTTATTTTCATATCCTAGCAATGATATTTCGTGTTATTAATAGATACGTTCTGCTACAAAGTAGTAGGTATGTGGTTATTATGAGTTTGTGCCAGGTTATAAGTACGCTGATCAACCGATCTGCTAGGTAAGCTGCGCTAGCCACGGTCAGTCTGTGGATGGGTGACCATTCTTTACACATCGAGACCCTGCGTGCCTCGGAGAGCACGTAAAGCCGTCGGTCCCGGTTGACATGAGAACACCTATGACAAAACGAACCTAATTGATATGTTCTTTATTATTATTTTACCTTTATAGTATAAAAATAAATACCTACAATATGTATATAATACTATTATATACCTAGGTTATTACACATATACAATATGCATAAATACTCTACACTCACTTTTTTAATGTGTCACCTAACTCATAATTTAATATCCCCGAAAACGATTTTTAAAAAGCTGCAAATTGGCACTCTGCATACCTTTTACAAATGTAGGTTAAAAGCAAGTTGAAGTCTGTTTTCCTTGCTTCATCATCATCAACCCATACACTGTCCCACTGCTTGGCACGAGTCTCCTCACAGATAGAGAGGGATTACGCTATAGTCCACCACGTTGGCCTTGTGCGGGTTGGCAGACTTCACATACCGTCGATAATAAACTGTAAGACATACAGGTTGACTCACGATGTTTTCCTTCACCGTTTAAGCAAGCGATAACTAATTAATAATACGCATATAAATTTGAAAAGTCAGAGGTGCGTGCCATGGATTCAAACGAAACCATTGACTTGGCAATCACTGCAGTCATCTTAAAAGTTCATTATTTTGTTCCAGATATACAGGACACTGTCCCATGCTTAAATTCCGCTTCGGAAAATGCTACGGAGATAACACACGTCAAATTCTAAAGGAAATACGCTCTAAAGGACTCTTCAAGTAAGTTACATACCAATAAGTAGGTATTACATTAGTATCTCTTTTTTATGTTTTTAAGAATTGCTTTGACATAGCAGCATTTCAAAACCGCTATCATTCAATAGCTCCGAAAGCTCTAGTAGGAATGAAAAAGCGGCATTAAGTTTTTAACCTCTGACCTCTCTAAAATGTCATGATTTAATACAAGTGACAAGGTGACGTTACAAAATTAGATCCTAACCTTAAAATATAAACTTGTTCAAATGTAATCTTTATCATAATTAATTCAGGTCCTTTATCGCATTCCCTCAAGTCCTGTTAGAATATTGGCAGATATCAGAGTGTAACGTAAGCCTGAAGCTATCCATCTCGGCTAGCTGTTGTCTTAATTTCAAGGGCTTAATGGGTCTTTTTTAGCTGTAATTTTCCGGTATTCAATATATCTATAAATATCGCAGTGTAATCGCACAAAAGAAGGCCCAGAACCCTCAAACCAGATTATCATCCATAACAAAGTTTTAGTAATAGGTGCAATAGGTAAGTAGGTCCACTGCTAAATAAACCTTCCCTTAGATCTCCACAAGGACATGCCACTTCCATCCAACGAATCACAGCTACCTTTACTAGGTCGTCTGCTCATAACATTGGAGGCCGTCCTACGTTGCTCTCCAGTGCACCATGCACTGGAGAGCAACGATTCTAGAACATTTTTCTCCCCAGCGGCCATATTTTATAGCTATGTGGCACGTTTAAATCAGAATGGAGATCATTAGATTACATTATCGAAAACATGAAAGCTCGCGACACTGGTACGATTTCCTTCCTCGTGGAAAATATACAAGTTACATGATTCAAGGACAAGGAAAATCTCAAGTTTATTTCGATTATTTCAAAACGCTTTGCGCAATACCAAATAGGCTTCACTACCCACGCAATCATTTCAACGGATGGAATAAAAATATCAGCCTTTTATAACCGTGGTTGGTATTTCACGTTTGTAAGAAGAAAACAGCTAATTGTTCTATTGTACCTACTGAACCAATTCTCGTAAGCAGTCTTTTTTGGGAACTGTCACAATTTCGATAAAATTTCGTAATTACTTGCACGTGAAACTGTAATTTCGGAAGTATTATATTCTTTAGTTGGGATAGTTGTAAGACGGTAATTTATACGGTAAGTTCATATGACATGCACCAGGGTTAGATTTTACTCGCGCGTTGCCACCTTAAGACATCAAATCATTGTTAAGTTCATGTGCCCAGCAATTTTACTGGCTAAAGGTCTATTTTTTTCTATTGTGTCTGTTAGTTGATCCTGGAATGTTAGTTATAATAGAATATTGGCTATGCTGTGGTCCACGCCCGGATCTGGGGGGTGAAGGGCAGAAGAGTTCTATTGCCAGGAGACGAAGATTATTTGGGGTGGTCAGCCAGTCTTGCTATCTGTGTTATGCTGTATCCGATTTACAGAAGGGCGGTAAATAAGAAAACTGCACCCTTCTTTTAAAAATGAAGATCCAGAAGTACCCAAACAACATACTCCTACTACTCTTAAAAGTACTTACTTTATTATAATAAAATTGCAGCAAGCCACTGGAATACCGTCCAAGAGACAACTACGAGTTGGACAATCTGCCGCGCTTCGAAGCACCGCAGAGAGACGTGTACGACGGGATCCGGAACAAGTCCACCAAACACATGACAGGGTACACAGGTTACGTGCCGGGGATGAACTTTAGGTACGTTGAGGTTATTCATATCATTAACCCATACTTATACAATAGTGATCAATAGCGACCAGCCTATTTTTATTTATTCCGTCAAGCAACAATTTACAGAATAGGAAATTGTTTTTGAGCGCTAAGGACACCACTAGCGCCCAAAAACAATTAATTTAATTAATTAGTACCAATTATTATCATCATCATCATCAGCCCATATAATGTCCTGCTTAGCACGTATTGAGAGGGATTAGGCTATAGTCCACCACGCTGGCCTAGTGCAGGTTAGCAGATTTCACACACCTTCTAGATAATCTCCAAGGCAGGCAGGTTGTCTCACGATGTTTTCCTTCTTCGTGTAAGCGAGTGATAATTAATTATTAATACGTACATGGTTTCGGAAAGTCAGAGAAACGAGTAACCATGGAGTTTCTTGCCCATTCTTCTCCATAGGAAACGACTAATTTGGAACCGTGCACCTAGACTCGATATTTCATAAGTGCCTGTATATGGTTTATATAAAAATAAAACTATTTTTATTTTGATTTTTGAGAGGTGCATTGCCTTGCGTTTAGGTCTATTTGCCATTAACCGGGCAACCTCCAAGCTGCTACTTAGAATTTTATAGAATAACCCAATAACACTTTGCACTACCTGTGAATCTAACCCACAGTAACCTCATGGTTTTTGACGTCCAAATCCGAAACAAAAATCGATTGGTACGAAATGCCAAGGATATTAGGATTTACGAGCGCCATAAAAGGGTCGAAATCGGAATCAAGTTCAAACTGAGTGAGCGTGACATCAAAACGTTAACATGATAATTGTATATTCTTTACTGGAAAGTATTTGGGTCGTCGAAAAGGGTTACGTACTTTGTACAGAGGCCAGCACATCAAGCTACCCAAATCTGTCAAATTTCTATAATAGATTTTCAACTTTAATAAAAAATAATAAGGTTCATATTAAATTGGGAAAATTTGTCAGTTTTGGATAGCTTGTCCTGCTGTGTCGGTTTCCATGTTTCGGCGAGCACGTACAGTCAGCAACGAAAGTCGCTGAACATGTTGCAATTTTCAATATGATTTTTAATAAGTGTGAAGTTACTGACCTGTGAAGGTTATGCGAAATAATTGCATAGATGACCATTCAAGATTCAGGTTACCTTAATAGAAAAAACCTCTGCACAAGTTTTGGAGCTGTGAAGTTTTCAAAATTTTTTTATGTTCAGCTACTTTCGTTGCTGACTGTACCTAAAGCTGTCGATCCCAGTTGTCATACGAACACCTATGACAATCGTTAGTGGTAGTCAGAAGCCCAAAAAGCCTAACAACCTCAGGATATCGGTATTATCCAGAAATTGGGTTGCGGAGGTCTGATGACAGTCGCGTCGTGTAAAATACTAAAATTCAGCTGCATCTGGGTAGAAGACTTGGGGTCTTCAAGTTCTCAAAGTGGGTAAAAGCCTAATAAAAAAAATAACAAATGATTCGAGAAAGCGTAGCAAAGTTCCCACACTCAACCGTTCTGCCCACGCGCATGCTTTAATAACCCTTTCCACTGGCTTAATTCTTATTTCCACCAATTGGGGAGCAGCACCCGATGTCCTTCGCACAACCGGCATGGCCCTTTGCGAATTTGCGTGCCCAGTGTGGCATCGTTCCGCTCATGCAAAGCAAGTAGACATTGCTCTGAACGAGACCTGCCGAATAATATCGGGCTGCCTAAGACCTACTCCTCTCAATAACATCTACCCGTTGGCTGGTATCGCACCACCTGCTGTACGAAGGGAGGTCGCATGCGGCCTTGAGAAACAAAACCAGGAATCCGATCCCCGACATCCCCTCTACAACTATACCACAGCCCCGGGTAGACTTAGGAGCCGGAAGAGTTTTCTTCGCTGCACAAAAGCCATTCAGGACCAGCCACCTAATGTGAGGAGTAAGTTGTGGAAAGTACAGTATCCACCACCACGCGACTATGTTCCACCCAAGGAACACCTGCCACCCGGACGTGATCTGCAGTGGATTGTATGGAGAGCACTCAACCGGATGCGCTCTCAAGTTGGCCGCTGCAAACACAACTTGGCGAAATGGGGGATCATAGATCCGGGCGCCACAGAATGCGAATGCGGTGCCCCTGACCAGACCATGCTACACTTGCTGGAGTGCCCAAAATGCCCGTACACCTGCACCTTTGAAGATCTAATGAATGCCACTGATGCCGCAATTAACGTGGCCACCTACTGGGCTCAAGTAATATAAACAATGTATTTACCATCGACACGAAAAGAAGAAGACTGGCTTAATAAATAAATAAATAAAAATATGGAACATTTTACACCGCACCATCTAGTCCCAAACTAAGCAGAGCTATAATATGCGTATTGGTTGTAATAACATAGATACTTTATTTCTTGGAAATTGATACTTAAATAATACATAAGAAACACCCAGACAAATACACATATGTTCATCACATAAATATTTGTATCTACACCACAGACGTTGTCGTATTATTTTTAATAGTAGTATTAAGATTCCAAATTCTTATATTTTTTTATTAATGGTTAATTCTGAGAAACAATTAAGTGACCTAATAATAATCTTATCGCGCAAAAATCAAAATTAAACTGAATCTGATAAGAAATTATAACGACATTCACTGTATTAGAAGATAATAACGAAGATATCATTGAAAGCATCGAATCGATCGATGCACAATTACAAAAAATTCGACAAATCTATTTAATATATAAAAATTAATCCCTGGTTCCCTTGGTAACGCCATAACTATAGAACGACTTTAAAGATTTCATTCATTCTTTTTTTATTTATTTTTTTAATACTTTATATAAAGTTCTTACGGGAAGAAAAATTAAGAAAATTGCGCAGGTAATTGGAAAAAAATCAGAAAACTTAATGACTAGATACTTTTTATCCAGCTTTGGTAAAGTCTACGCAGGCAAAGTCGCGGGCAGAAGCTAGTTTATATATAAAAATCAATTGCTGTTCGTTAATATAGTTAAAGTAAAGAACGGTTTGAGCTATCCCTATTTAATATTATAAATGCGAAAGTATCGTTGGACTGATTTTGATGAAATTTGGTACGGTCGGCAAAAGAGTTAAGTATACAGGCAGCTAATTAAACATCTGTGTTTTGTTAAAAATTGTGGAATAAGTATCACGCAATATGTGTCGCAGGTATTGTAAGCTGCTACACATCAAACCCATTGACGGGTAATTTTTAAATTACAATCTATGTAAAGATGCAGATTTCGTTCGCTACCTGTCATACCAATCTCTTTTGTTGACAAAGATAGATTAGACCTTGGAGAAGGACAAGGTTTTGTCTCAAAAAGCCTTTTGCGATGCTAGTGAAACCCTGAGCAACGTTTTGAATAATTTTTAAGTTTTGAATAAAAAAGTTTTGAATAATTTATGGTGTTTTGTTCCTTGATGGTTTAGAGTCACAAATGGACCCGGTAGTTGGCGCTGCAATCGGGATACGGGTCAGCTAGTACAGACGCCAGCAGGTCAAGCTATCCAAAACTGTAAATTTTTCCCAATGGAATATGAACCTTATATCTTTGTGTTAAAGTTGAAAATCTATCAAATAAATTTGACAGATTGGAGTAACTTGACGTGCTGGCCTCTGTACATAATAAATAATAAACAGATTTTATACATACAAGCTTTCATATTATAGTGTTTAAAAAGAGGATCTTCAAAAAGATCAGGTGCGTAGAACTCGCAACTGGCGTGTGTGTATGACAAGATGTATGAATGTGGACGAAGCGAAAATTGTAGCAAGTGGCGTTCTTTAGTTTCTGCCTAAACCCATGAGAAAAAGACGTGAGTGTGTGTATTTATCAAGTATCGGTTTTGTCTTTCAGTTATGGAAAATCCTATGGAAGAACAGCAGATGACTGCATGGCGAATTTTACAGACAGACAACGTGAGTTAAGGCGAAAAGCAGATCTAAATCGGAGTTACGTGCGTTCAAGAAGCGCGCCCAAGATGGAAACGATACACTCCAGAGATGAAATCCGGCGAGACTTGAACAAATTCAGAGAAATTAACAAGTATAAGGGTAAGGTTATAGAGTTGAAGAAAGCCTTCGATAGTGTAAGCGAAGTATAAAACAATAAAATCACAATTACACTCATACATTCCAGATGCATAAAGGCTCAATGCCTTTATGCATCTGGACTATAAAACATATCAACAATAATAAAATCTCTTCATTTAAATCAGTTTTAATTACATCATATTATTATAAGTAAAAGGCGATCCACAAGGTTGTAACTTAGGTCCACTGTTTGAATCTTTGTTTTATTTCCAGAAAACACAATATCAGCCGAATTCCCGCCGATAGCGGGCTACACAGGGCACATACCACGAATCAAAGGATCTGAAGCGTCTTTAAGTCAACGATACCATTGTGCAGCCAAACGTGGTCTAGAACTCATCAAAATGGAAAAGGATAATCGTAAAGAGTTACAAAATGCCGATACTAATATTAAAGCGATTTTAAAAGAAAACGGCAAGAAGTATTCGTATTGGAATTGGGGATAGCATACAGGCAGAAGGATGTTTTTCACCAAGAGACGGTGAACATTCTTCTATAAAACGGAACGAACAGTATTTTCTTAGAAAAACTAAATGAGATTTGAATCAGTATACTAGATTATATACGTTGATGTCATAGTCATTGTCCATGGGCCTATTTTTAATGAATGCGTGGTTTTAAAAGATATATTTTGTTAGTTAAATGTTAGTGAGTTCGCTGTGTTGTGTTGAGTGAGAATTCCTGAGAAAATGTGATATGTTTTAGAGTCAACATTTCGAAGTCATAGTCGACGGAATAATCCTTTCTTCAACCGCATACCATAAATGGTGCACAAATAGAAAACTAGCATTCAAAGAGTATATTGATGATACTCCCAATTTGACAATGCATAAAGTACAAACACTGAAATAGTTTTGTTATATCTACTGTAAATTTAAAAAATAAACTACATATAAATCGAGTACTAATTTGTTTTATTAATATCAAAATTTTAATAAAATAAATGTCTATACTAACGATAAACTAACTGTAGTAAAACATACAAAAATAGGTACATATACATATTATTTCAGATATAAAAATAGTAACCTTTGTTTTTTTGGTTTTAGTACTACTGGCCAAATATTATATTCAACCATACATAATAATAGCATAGCTGTAATTTTAATAGTTTACTGTCATGTCCTACATGACATAACTTAATTAACGCTGTCATGATATACACGACTATTAAATAACTTAGAACTTATTAATTTATAACTAAATAATGCTTGAGCTGTAAATTTAGATGTTTATGAAGTAATTTATGATAGAATTCTGCAATATATTAATATAAATGCAGAAAGTTATGGGAACTTAGGAGTCTTATAATATCTAGTGTGTGCTATATAATACTGCTAATAAGATATTTTTTAGAGTTTAGGAATATAGATTCATATTATTTTCAACAAAATACAGCTCAAGCATATAAGAGGTACATAAATATAAGGCACTTATAATCTCGTTATTGTAAAAAATAGTTTCATAATTAGCCACCTTCATTAAAAAATCGTTGCCATAAAGTTTCAATTAATGTTAGTACAGAGGTACATACATAACTAAAATAATATATTTTTTTATTTACTTAATCTGCCTACTAACTAAATTAAAATAAGTTTGTATTTGATTACTATTTTTCCTTACAATATTATTATTAATTTATTATGACAACACAAATACAATATTTTAAAGACAGCAATACAGTCTATGAGGTTATACTAATATTTAAATGCACCAGGAATAAAGAAACGATTATTTTTGAATATAGAACGTCAACAAGATTTCATGCTTAATGTGTTGATTTGGAATTTGCTTACTAAACTTTTTGACTACATATTATGTATATTATGCAAAAGTTCATCTTTTTCTGGGATCTTAATAGATTTTCTTGTTAACATTCTCTGAGAATAAAAAATATACTTACAGACAATCAACTTTCAGGTGTTACCTCAACAATCTTACCAGTTCTTTCATCAACACCGTCTACTATCACTGGCTTCTCGTCATCCACTGTTGGTTTAACTTCATTGACTTCTGGTTTTTTGTCTGTGGCAAGTTCTAACATTAACGTTTCTAACTTTTGAGCTTTCCTAGTCTCGTTATGAGTGATCAGAGCACATAAATGTTCTGTGAGTAACTCTTTCTTTTCTTTCTCTTTTTGTAAATGGATTTTTGCTTGTAGGAACTCCTTCTCAACTTTTAGGTAGTGTTTTCTGGAAATTAAGTCAGTAGTGTTATTTAAGATTATCTAGGACATACGATAACAGGCGGATTTCCCTTGAAAATTCAATTTCAGGTTAATAATTAGAAAAGGAAGAACGATAAGATGAGGTATACAAAAATCGCTGTCATCTGGACCAAGATCATGAGACTCAAGTATCCATTAAACCGGAAAGTAGAAACGGAAAAAGTAAAACAACGGCGACAGTTGGCGTTCCGGCCACTATATGCTCAGATTTACGACATTATAGTAATAGTGGGAAGAAGTGTCATACCAAGACAATGGCACGAGCCGAAATAATGTGACTACAATATTCGTCGCGAATGTTTGCCCCCTGACAACGGAGATATATAAAGTAGAAACTCGATACGAACACATCCCTAACATAACATAAATATAACTTACTCTGCATCAGCATAGCTCAAACACGCCTGATCGATCTTCCCCCTTAACACCGCCACGTCCTGCGAAAACTGACTGTCTAAAACTTGTAACTCTTTCTTGATTTTCTCTAGTCTCATCACCTCTTCCGCAGTTTGTTTGGTCCTGTAGCATGATCAAAATTATTTTTTAGCGAAAGAAGAAAAAGAGGATATAATTTATGTTTTTATTTATATAGGAATATTAAAATGAGAACAATATGAAAATAAAAGAAATCGATGGGAAGATACGTGTCACTCCCACGCTAAAACGGCCATCGCTCAGCATGATGCAGTATCTCATGCATATAGGGAGCACTATCTTTACTAATGATTATTTAAACTTTGTAAATCTCTAAGAGGACTTCATAAAGTTTTGAACTTTATTTTTGGACTTCATAAAGTAGTGTCCAGCAACAGCTGGACCACAGCCTGTTATGGTCGTGGGGAATTTCATGGATCCCATAGCCATAACTATATGGAAAGATAAGGAAAGTGCGGTTTTTAGTCGGTATGCTGTAGCTGTTTAAAAATTGAATGACAAAAAGTAAACATTACACTAGTGATGCAACAAAAATAAATACTTGTGTATGGTGTCAATTATACAAAAAAGTACCTATAGAAACATTTTTAAGTACATCAAAATAAATACAAAATTTACACATTTTGAAGCAATAATAAATAAAATTGGACAGAACGATATTGCTTTTTCGCCCGTGCTATTCAGTTTTTGCAGCCATACATTATAGGTAGGTACCTAACCATAACCCAGAAATATCACTATCTTTAAATGCCATGGTGGCACCATAAGCTCACAGATGACTTGAAACAACACAAAACACTGACCAAATAGTTTTAGTAACAAGGTTGTAAAACTTATTCAAATTAACCATTTTTAAAAATATATTTATTTGAAAACCATAAGTGAATTACAATGCGAGGCATTTGAACTGAACACACTAAACTGAATCATTGAGAGATAAAAACTCGCATCCACTTCACTGAGATAGTGTTGATAACGCAAGATATATTCGGTTTACATGGTCAGTTTGTTTCATAGCTGCTATGATTTTGCATGGATTTATTGCATTGCATGTATTACAAAATTTGACTTTGAATGCATAAACACTTTTTAACCGAGTATCTTTAAGCTGCGCAAGCCGTGAGCAGTCTGTGGATAGGTGACCATTCTTAATAGATCGAGTCCCCTCCGTGCCTCGAGCACGTAAACGTAAGCCCGCTTGTCATGCAAACACCTATGACAATCGTTATTGGTAGTCAGAAGCCCAAAAAGCCTGACAACCAGTCCTCAGGATATCGGTATTTTATAGCCAGAAATTGGCTGGCGGAGGTCTGATGGCAGTAGCTTTGTGTAAAATAGGTAGTGATATTCAGCCGCATCTAGTGTTGCAAAAAACTCGAGTCCTCGAGTCGTAATTTTAAAGACTCGACTCAAATAAGCAAGACTCGGTGTGCTAAAAGGCTCGGAGTCTAGAGCCAAGCCGAGTCCGAGTCATTTAACAACCACTTGTGTCTTACAAAAGGACTCGAGCCTTAAAATGAACTCGAGTCTTCAAGAAAAACTCGAAGCATGAAGATGAGACTTGAAACTCATCATTCGAAAAGACTCGAATAGGTGATAAGTTTTTTGATGTATCAATGGAGTAATACTGCAATAAAAAAAATTGACACGACAAAATCATTACAAATCAGCTAAAAACTCACTTCTATGAAAATAGAGATGTGAAGGTAAACTGGCTTTATATTTTGAGATACTACCCTCTAAGTTGATAATATTTTAGATAATTGAGTAAACGTGTTTACCAGTTAGCATATTGCATTTGACCGTCCGCTATAAACTATATTTATATCTTATTGCCTAGAATAGTGGTTTTCCTGCGTGTATTAATTATTTTACGGAATCAAAACACTGAATACTTCTGTTTGATAATGGAGCCAATAGAAGAAGTCAATTTAATAGCAGAAATTAGCTTTTCATATTCTGAATATTCCGGCAACGAGTGTGCCAAGCGAGCTTTTTCAAGATCCGGCAATTTAATCACAAAAAAAAAGAAACCGTCTTGGCAATAAAACTATACAAGCTTCAATGTGTCTCACATCATGGCTGGACTTTAATTAAAATTACCCATTTTTTATGATAATTAGAAATGATTAAAAATATCCTTAATCAATACTATTATTTTTTTATCTGAGCCTTTCTCCCCGCCCTGTAAATGTAACAATTTAATTGTTAGACTCATAGATGAAAAGAACTTGAGTACGACTCGCCGCATAAAAAGGACTCGAGCGCACAAAGAGACTCGAGCTCTCATGTCACATACAAGGGCTTGTAGGGAACTTAGTTTTCTAGTCTTGGAGTTCTGTTGTAATGAGTCGAGTCTTGTAATTCATCATCCGAGTCGTTTATATAGGACTCGAAGACTCGAGTTTTTTACAGTGTTTTTTACAGTTTGTAAAAAAGCCGCATCTGGTTAGACTGAAAGCCAAACCAAAGACAATTAGTGCAAAGTGAAGTGTTACTAACATAGGTGTAAGCTTTATTTACTAACACATTTTTGTATTTACTATATATATGTTAGTTTGTAAGATATTTATCTATGGGCCATAGATGCCTGAAAATAAATGAAAAAAATAAAATAAATAAACATAATAGTTGGTAAAATTTCGCCCCAACCATAAGAAATGCTCTGGTATTATATATACATATAAATATTACTAATCGAAGACTTAATTATTAATTTTATTCAATGATGTAAGATTCCATCATAACTTAAAGCAATTTTAGATACAATAAAATTGCATAAACAGTACATCATGTCACAAAGAAATAATTTCTAATTACCTCCCATCCATATTATGCTTTAAGTTATTATAAAATATTGTTGAAACAATAAAAAATATCTTACCTATCAGCAAGAGCTTTTGCTAGCATCTCCTTCCTCTTCTTATTCTGTTCTTCCATTAATTTCTGCCTCAACTGCAGTTCTTGTAACTTCACCCTATGATTCATCAACTCATCTTCTGAATAATTCTCGGCACCCCTTACAATATCTGGTGCTACATCTACACTGTTTTTCCTATCAATTATCGGTAAAATGGTTTCATTATTACTTCTGTCCAAATTTTCTGTATCCATTTTATTGTTTAAATTTGTTGATTCTAATATATTTTGTTTATTGGCTTCTGTAGTAACATTGTCATTTGTATCTACATTTTCTTTGTTATTTCCATTAATTATTTGTGGTTCGCGACTTGGTGTTGTTGGTGATCGTAAGCTGAGTTTGCATTTGTCGAATTCGATGTTATCTATAGCATCATCGGAATTGACTTTCTGTAGTATTGGCAGTTTGTATTGGTTCGTGGGTCTCTTTGGCTTAAAACCAATCTTATCCAGCTTCTTCACATTTGATGTGTTTATTTGAGGAGCTGCAATATACAAAAGTAGTTAGTTAGTGATGCTTAAGTGGGGACATTGGATTTCAATAACAAATTGTACATCAATTTAATTGAAATTAATGAATGAGTGACTGCCTCAATAGTCTGGTGGTCGTAAGTGTTCCTACTACGCTAGAGGGCCTGGGTTCGATTACCAGATCGCGCAGTGTTATTAGGTTTTTCTATGAAATCCTCAGTTCCAGCAGAGTTTGGATATACATATTGTGCCTGGTTAATGGCAATAGGCTCACCCCTATTACATATTGGGGCCTAAACATTTCAGCGAACTGTCGGTCTACATTAGTAGGTATGTGTTTGTTGTTGTTGTTGTTTAAATGGAATGGGTATAATGTGGATCGAAAAATTTGGAACCAGTGTTGTTTCCAATGCAAATTTCTAGTAAAATACTTACATCACTCATCAGCAAGACATGGTAAGAATTGATTAATTGTATTATAGACTTCAAATTGTACAGTAAATCACAACAATTAAAATTATGACAAAATTAATTAGGCACATACATTGATTACAATAAATATTTTTAATTCTTCTTCCATTTAAAATTAACTAATTTACAATAAATAATTTATCTAACTAATAATACATTATAGCCAATGTTACTTGCTGATAATGTAGCTTTCCATAGGTGTAAGAATTTTTAAAAGCAGTTAAGTATTTTTTTAGTTTAGTACAAACAAACATACAAAAATAAATTTCTCTTAGTTTTAATTATAATTAAATTATTCTTAGTTTAGTTTAAACAGGCCCGATATTCTTTCAGCTGATTGTATGACACACGCAAGCTCTGAACATTACAATCTACTCATATTTCCATGTGGTGCACAACATAATTGGAAAAATAAAAAAATTTAGAAGCTGTGAACCTTTGAAGATTTTAAAACCATAGATATAACTAAGAAAAAGTTTCCACTATCAAAACAGTAAATACCTTATACATGGGATAGATACAATAGATCAACATTCAAAATATCAACACCACTTAAATCTATTTTAATTTTTATACTCCATGATTATAGAGCAAGTGAAGGCAAGTGCGATATTTCTGTCTGCCGCCTATGCTGACAATGCATGAAGACTTTATGCACTAAAACTTTTAAAAAAAGGTAGTACTTATATGGTGCCACCTTGAGAAGTAGTTTCACTATCACCTAAGCATTTGGCTTAGAATACAATAATGTTAGCACACTACTGCTAAATGGAACAATATTTCATCATGAACCCATATACTGTCCCACTGCTGAGCACGGGTCTCCTCTCATATTGAGGGGATTAGGCTATAGTCCACCACGCTGGCCTAGTGCGGGTTGGCAGACTTCACAAACTGTTGAGAAAAATCTCTAAGGTATGCAGGTTTCCTCACGATGTTTTCCTTCACAGTTTAAGCGAGTGATAATTAACTATTAATATGCACATGAATTCAAAAAGTCAGAGGTGTGTGCCTTGGGTTTGAACTCGAGACCTTCGACTTGGCAGTCCAATGGTCAGACCACTAGGCTATCACTGCTTTTTAACACTGCTGGAAAGATATTTGGTGTTGCTAATTCCCACCGATGTGGAAGTCCAAGAACATTATGCAGTAGTTATACCATCTAAAAAGACCAAAAGACTTTTCTGTTTCCGATGGTATGACTGCTACAGAAGTCTAGATTAGATACTTGACTGCTGCAGAAATAGCTAGTTGTTCCGGGTAACTTGAATGCTGGTAAGTACACTGAAGACCTGGTGAAATATTCCGTGAAGCTCAGACTAACTAGTTTCGCGGAATATTCCACCAAATCTCACAGTGTATTGTAATGGACTTTATGGTGTCTCTTACAGGTCCTGCAATGGCATGCAATAAAAGATATTCTATAACTATATGGTATATGGTATAATCTTATTATAAAAAAACTGTATAGTTTTTATAAGAAATAAATTCTTTAAACCGATATAACCATGGTATAACCATAAAATCTTAGAAAATAACTAAGCATTCTAAAAATGTATTTCTCACAAAATTGTATGAATGTCTTGAGATATTTAACAGAACACTTGTTTAAATATAGATCTTACTATAAACTTGTTATATAAATATGTTCAACAGGTGTTTAAATTAATTTTTGATAAAATATGCTAGTAATTTAATGAAAAATGAGTTTAGAATGACAGGATACATTGTTACTACCATCAAAGGTAATATGTCCTTTCTTAAGGTCTAATCTATCTCTGTATCAAATGTCATCAAAATGGGTTTACCCGTATAGGTTTGAAAGCATAAAAGACAGCTAGCTAGTTATTTTTGCACTTATAATATTAACGCGGAATCATGTAGTTTTACTTATATTTTAAAATTAGCTCAAATAACTTCTCTTTAAACTCACAAATGCTGAATACAAACAAAAGATGTGCTTCAATTAAATCATTTTACACAAAAGTACAACAGAAAGCACTATGCTTTCTGTTGTTAAAACCACTACAAATAACATACAAGATAACAAATATCTTGTAATATAATAATCATTTATAGATAAAATAAAAATAATGCTTGAAACTGGTTCATAAACAACAAAGCTATGACCCTTGTACTCTTATTTTAAAGCTGCTTTGCTATAGTTTTATTTTTCACTTAAAACTTCTATAAAGATGAGTAGGCAGGCTGTGATTAGTTGTTTCTAAGCATTATAAAGGTTCGAAATTACATCATAGTTTTATTATGATATCATCAGAGTTATAGTACAAGTTCAACTATTTTCAGTTTACCATCACAATATCTTAGTATAATTTTGCTATAGTTTTACATAGGTAGTGTAGTGAAAATACTGTCATTATATTTGATACAATGCGGTACCATGCACAAAGCGTAAAATTAATATACCAATACCATTTCCTGTGGAAACCAGTCACATAACAGATGATGATTTGCCATATATTTAGGTATGAAACTATACTATAATATTAATTATTATGGATAGATTGTATTTACCGCTGTTGGAACCAGTTTCACTGGATTTTATACGATTCAATTCCTCTTCGCTGAAACCAGAGAAAGTCGACATAGTACAAGCCTAGCTGCAGCACGTGAGCCTGTTTTCTCATTAAATATATTTCACTATTAAATACGTTAAACGGTTTATTAAAAATAACAATAGTAAATTCCGTTTTAACTACGATTTTACGAAAGCAAAGTTCGTGAAAATGTCTAGTGACTACTGACTACCGATCGATGAAATCAACAATCAAATCATGAAATCACTGACAATGACAATTGATTGACATATTAGAAATTGTTTTTTATTTTGTAATATTTTGGCATGGCTTCAGAGGCCTTCGTGCCATAATTGAAATTGAAATACAGTCTTGTCTACTCCTAAAAATCCATGTCTCTATCTCTAGCTAGACTCAATCAATATCAACAAAAGTCGATAGAAAATCAGTCTGAATCTACTGGGGTAGGATGGACTCAGAATTTTAGTTGAGAGGGCACAAGCCAGATTCTAGTGATTTCACATACTTCTGTGAAATGTGTAAAAAAAACTTAATTGTAATTAAAATTATAAACCAGCTTGTTTCTATGTATTTAAAAATATAAGCTTAATTTATTATACCTTTCTTTATACGTACCATAGGTTATAATTAATAGATATGCCAACACTGCCAACAGATGACATATCAAGCTATCCAATGCAAATTGTATTAAGTAGGTACTTTCAACACTTTTAGTCAGACTATCCATACATTGATAAGACGCGGTAAGTTTAAAAAAATCTTTAAATATTATTAATTTCTACACCCAGTAGACAAAGACAAATTCCTTTCAACATCACTCTCTCTCTCTCTACCTTTTTTTCTGGTTTCGAGTGACATAGTGCGCGATCCTGTTTAGGTAACCCATTCATGAGCTACGGTGCCTTTATATCATAGACTAATTCTGTTTTTGTTGATTGCCTCACCTCTCACTCTTGACCTCATTGTAATTTTTTAATTTGTCATTTGTTTCATTCAATTGTTGTTTGTCTCTTGTCATTGTCATATTGTCTATGATAAAGTTTGGCGTTTGGCGGCTGAAAGCGGCACCTGTTTAGGTTATTTTTTTTCGATCTAACGTAAAAAGGTAAAAATTTAAAATAATATAGCTCTGAGCCATGTTTAAATAGTGCCCAAATATAAATCGCGCTTCATTTACAGATAAACGACTAAAAATGGCGGCGGCAATGCCCATAAACCCGAAACCTTTCCTCAATAGTTTAACAGGAAAATCTGTGCTTGTAAAACTAAAGTGGGGTCATGAATACAAAGGTTTACTTGTGTCGGCTGATGGGTACATGAACTTGCAACTGGCGAACACTGAAGAAATAGTCGATGGTTCATGTACAGGTTAGTTTGTTGCTGATGAAAGTTCTTCAATAAAGTTTATATTTTATTATTTTCTTTGATAGTTACATATTTGCAGATTGAAATAGTTTTTATATTGCAAATTCATCTACTTTAGCCTTTCAAACTTTTCGGCTTAGATAGTTTATGTAAAAGCACTCCCATATGCGACCCTGACCCTTTTCAGCTTCCAGGAAGACAAAAATATAAATATCAAAATAAAACTGGTGGCCACCCTGATCAAGTATTCCCTCAAAGTGCTAAATAAATTTGGTGACAACCATCTTATGATTTAGTTTTTGTGTTTCAAATTGAATAAACTTCTAGAAATGAAATCATTAGCACCTACTGAGGTGGCTATCGATCATGTATGTTTGAATCAGAGAATGTTATTTCCAAATGTATATTTTTGATTTCAGGTAACCTCGGTGAAGTCTTAATCAGATGTAACAATGTACTGTATGTAAGAGGGGCTGAGGAAGAAGATGAAGAAGGTGAAATGAAAGAATAGTAACTTTAATGTATGTAAGTTAGATTAAGTATTTCATAAGTACTACCTAAAACAAAATAAATGTCGGAAACCTTTCTGAAATGATTGCTAGATACGGTATCTTGCTATCTTGATGGTATAGTCAATAAAACTTGTAATAAGTATGTGTGATATATAAAATTTGTGATATACTTATTTACATGTCCCAATTGTCTGATTCCTGAACTTCCAAATAAATACAGTTTGACATATTATTGTAATTGTGTCATTTACTACAACTTACAACCCTTTCTTTTGTTTATATTTCAAGCAAGTTTTATTTCTGCATCAGCAACTATAAGTTGTGCTTGTATTTCTGTTGGCATCTTTTTAATGGTTCAAGAAGAGAGAAAACCTTCAAAAGACGACCAGAGATTAGACAGGGCAGTATGGGATTATTACCTATTAAAAGCACCTCAGTGGCCACCATCAGCAAATCCAGCACTGGAGCACTGTACTAACTTACAATGTCCTAGATGTGGCCATGTGCATACACCTAAAAATATGTGTTTAACTATAAATAATAAACTTAATTATCTACTAACATCATCATCAACCCATATTCGTCCACTACGTCACTGACGGCTGACGACGTCTATGGTCTAGTGGACCGCGTATCAGACTGCTGATCACGAGGTTGTGGGTTCGATTCCCACAGGGCACAAATATTTATGTAATGAACATTTTTTGTGTTTGTTATTTAATTTCAAGTATGTGGGTATAAACAAAAAAGTATATAAGTATTATATCCATTGTCTAGTACCCATAGTACAAGCTCTGCTTAGTTTGGAACAAGATGGTGTTGTGTGAATTTGTCCAGGAATATTTAGGTATTATTATTATTACTACTGAACCTAGGCAGCTCCTAGAGAACACCACAGAGCCCAATCTTCGGCTTTCCTCATCCAGTCACTGCCAGATGCCTTCCGCAAGTTGTCACTCCACCTGGCCGGCGTGCGTTCTACACTACGCTACGTCTACTAAAATACCCAAAACACAACTAGGATATTTATTTACAAGAGAAAAAAAACACGTTTACATTAGATCTATAAACTATTATTATACGCATACTAACTATTGCCCGCAGTTTCACTCTCATCCCAAGATATTTTGATACAAAAGGTACCTAGTCTATGTGTACTTCAAATTTGATCAAAATTGGTTCTGGTGTGAAAGCGTAACAAACAGACAGATATTTTCGCATTAAAATTTATAATATTAGTATGGATTGCTTTTCAATAATTTCAGCAACTAACTACGACTAAACAAAGCTACGGAGCAAGCATTCGGCCCTGCTCTTTGTTGTCAAAAACATAAATTCTTTGTATAGGCAGAAGCATAAAATAGGGTCTAAAATTCTAAATGCTCTTTCATTTGTGTGTCTTATCCATAGAAAAAATAAAACAGGTCATAACCCGTGCCAATGAAAAAATATAAACGGTGGCTTGTACTTGACAGACCCTCAAGGTCGATTTCTTTACACATAGGTATCCTCACGGTCTAATAGTCGCTGACTCGCTGCAAGGGCTCCATTCTCTTTTTCAACCTAGTTTGGATTTGTCGCAAGGTGAACTATGGTTTTACAGCAGTTCACCTTTGCTTTACTATTCGGGGAATACAGAGGGGAAACCCCCTAACTCAGAAAATTAAAAGAAAAACAAATTCACCACAGGTATATTTATTCTCTTTAATATTAGGTATTTACAGAGCAGAGATCACAACATTTACACTCATCAGACAATAATTATACCTACTGTAGGGTTAGACATTATTGTAGGTACCAAAATGTATAGAACCATTCAGAAATTTAAAAATTCGTACGAATTAAGTAAGTACCTAAATAAAATTATTTAAATGTAACATTTTGTGTAGGAATGCGCGGGAACCGGGAACAAATACATTGACAGCTGTCAATGTTAGCGATGTGATGTCCCTTACACACCTCGTGCGGCCCAATGTTCCCCATGCACAATATTCATATATTGCAAATTGCAAACAATTCACAATAATATAACAAACTCGCGACTGTAAAATATGTTCCTCGTCATTAGGTACCGCCCAAGTCCCATATAATCAATGACAATGTATGGTTTCGGCCGACAACTTTGAAATTCCCACCGTAACGCCATTTTGTTTCATTCTTGTGATTAGTATGAATTTTCGACCCATTCAAAACGAAAAATACCGAATATACATATACTTAGAGACAGAAGAAATAAAATATTCGTTTGGAGCCTTTTCGAGCTGTTTGAACTTTTAATATAGCCAACGCGCACGGCAGAGGTAAGGTTAATCGGAAATAATCATGTTAATTTATTAATATAAACTTAAATTTACATTCTATTTAAGGTAAAATTAATTTCTTTCGAATGTTTTTTTAATTTTAGGATGTGATATTTTAAGGAATCAATTATGTTGTGTCATGTAGTTGACATTAGGCCGTTATAACTTTACAGTATTGTACGATGACGACATTGTGGAACACCTCTACGAGTTCTGATGTGGGAGACTTATACCCTCTAGTGACCTCGGTGGCGTGTACACTCGGTGTCTGATAGTGATGATCCCGACTCCGAAACCACCGAGTCGGAACAAGAAATACAAGTCGCCACACTGAAGTCGAGGTCGTTCAGTATCAAGTCGTGGCACTAGAAGTCGCCGTGGTCGTGATTATCAGTCAAATAGGCGTGTTGAGCATAGAAGGCTGGACGTAAGGTCTGTGAATTCACCTTCTATATCAGGATCTACAAATTTGACTGCAAACTCTTTTTCGTCAAAGACTCTTTCATTTGATAAAACTATCTTATTTGGTTAAAGACCTATAAATTTAATAAATTTGCCTACTTTCAACAGTACATTGATGATGACATAATTATTAAATTGAATAGTTGAGAAAACCAATCAAACTTGTAAAATTAAGAACACGACCTAGTCTAAAGTTTGCGAGTGCTATACGTATATCGGCATTACTTTTATTATGGCGCCTCGGAATTACCTTTCTATACGCATGTACTGGGAGGACGCAGGATCTTGGGTCTGATGATGGAGAAACACCTTCACCACCTCCAGATAATCCTAGAAGATGCGTCTACACCATTCCAAACATAATTATGCCCACTTTCTCGACTCAAGGTAGGTAGACCCCGAGTCCGTCACTTGAATAAGATTATTTTTTTATATAGGGCATGCAACATTATATTAAACATCAGTTTATGTAACAAATGCCCATTGTCCTTTATAATAAACCGAATGTATTCTACTTCTGATGACGTAGTCGTACTCTTTGTCACCTTGTTATTACTTACCCTAAACAAATATTATGAGCATAACAAATGTCTAGCTATCAATAAACGTAACGTAATGATCATAAAACTTGTGTCCTCTATAATGAACTTGGGCGGTACATAAATGGTCACAAAAATATACTTGGGTCGCACGAGGATAAACACTTTATTTTGATACTCCATCAATATAAATATTGAAAGTCACATTTCAGAAGTAGATGAAGTATAAAATATTCTACAAAAATAATGTAGAAATTAAATTAAACCGTGAAGCATGCACAAACTATGACAATGCGCAACAAAATAGGTTTCAATGACAAGGTTTTATTGTATAGTTATGATACAGACAACATAATTTCTAGGTACCTACCTAATTATCAAAAGTGCCTTCAATCTGAACTAAAATCTTTTCACCGACTATGTACTGCATCTTATTCAAGAAACAGGCACTAAATACGAACTGTAGAGTATATATTATGTTACGGTAAGAGTGAATAATTGAAGATTATTAATAATTATCTATCATTATTAATAATTACCGAAAGTCGAGGTTAAAGTGATAAATGTACTTACATAAGTAACGCTCAAGGACCAAAAACAGCTCAAAACGCGTTGTGGTCAATTATATTAGTTGAGCTCCAATATGCAAGGAATTATAAAAACTAAATAAAATTAAAGGTCGTACTTAGGCCAGGTTAGGTTGTTAGGTTTTTTTTATATATTCAAAAACTAAAAGTAATAAATTTCGATGGTTTATTCACATTTACCAAAACATGTGGTTATTATTAATAATTTTGTAAAAATATTAATAATTTTCAATTAATCAGATTTACCGTAACATATACAATAAAATAAAATATAGCTATGTACTGACAATCGAAACCAATATCATGATATTTATTTTTATTATATAATATATGTATTATTATTATTAGCAAGAAGTATCTAATATTTCCCAAACGGACAATTCTATAAATAAGTACGTAATTTGAAAAGAACAATACAACACCGATAACTGGCTTATTATTATATTAGCTTTCTGATTATGATTACTTGAATATAATGTTATGTTGTAGCTTAAATGCATCATTATCATCCCCCAACCCTTATCCCAAATTAGGATCGGTGCAGTGTTATGGCGCTATAGAATATATGTATAATACATATATTCATACATACATGTTTACGCTTTATAGAACAGAACAACTGAAAATATATTTTCATATTTAACAATTAATCTTGAGCTTATGGCTTACATTATACTTAAGTTAACTTATTGCTGTCGTCAGGAGTACACTTAATTTTGTCGTTTTACATAGATCCCGTAGTAGGGAACAAGCCCTGTTTCAGGGAGGGTTATACAAACACACAATTAACGGCAACTACACTCAAGCTCGATAAAATTATCTGTTGATCACACATATTTTTCTCGGGTGGGAATCGAACATACGGCACTCAGCGCAACTGTAATGGCCCAAGAAAAAATTGAAATGTAAAAAAAACGACTCCCACTTATTATATTAACACATAATATGTAAATATATTAATAAATACAACATTATTTGTAGTGTAAGCGAAACCTGAATATAGTTTAAGCATTCAAAAGATTTATTAACATTAAATTGATTAATTAATTTTATTAACTCTGAGATTAACATTATCGCAATATTGATCTAGAGTGCTGGTGCAATGGCTGATACTCGAATAAAGTTGAAAAGTGTATCAAAATCAAAACCGAAAAAACAGAATTATAGCGACGATGAGACACTGCGTATGGCTTTAAAGGATATACATGAAGGAAAGGAAAGCATTCGATCTGCTTGTAGAAAACACGGATTACCAAGGTCTACTATTCAAGATAGATAGATGGATCGACCAAGAAGAATGGAACCTTCACCAGTTCTCGGAGTAGATGGAGAAAAAGAAATCGCATTACATAATCGAGATGGCACAATGAGGATTTCCTTTGAACAAAAAGAATCTGAAGATCCGTGGAACAGCGCTGTGTCAAAGGCCAACTTTTGTCCCTTGCTTGAAAAAGCACTGAATGCGTTTGATATGCCCCAACAGATCAAAAATGTATTCAGAAAATATGGTTTGTTACCCTTGGATGAAGACGCTGTCGACTATACAAAGTCTGTTAAAGAGAATGCTAAGCCGAAAAACCGGCGCTCATCTACTGGAATAACATCTCCAGACATAGATATTGCAATCAAGGTTATACGAGCTGCAAACCTTGATTCAAAACACGGAATTAACACGAATTTAATTTTAAAGGAATTAAATGATATGAAGTCAAAAACTGGATGACGCAAATCCAGCCCCAGAGATTGCCTTGATAAATTGTTCAGATTTGGTCTCAAATATTCAAATTACACAAGCGCGGATTCGGTCAAAACACGTGTAGATGAACTCAGCGACGACGTATTAACTAACTGAAAAGATTTAAACGCACTTAATATTTGTTCCGAAAATATTGATAGAAAGAATGTAGAAATCATTTACTGAGAAACTTTTGTAACAAACTGTAACAAATACCGACGGATAACAGATACCCAATCAGCCATCGAAAACTTATAAACAAAAATATCGCTAAAAAAAGGTATCGCTAAAAAAAGCGATGAATGTCCAGTCTATTCGACGACATAATGCTAGCTCATTACCATGCTTTTGGAAAACACACTAGATGCAAACCATGCTTCTGCCAGAAACAGGGCGAACAAGAAAACACTTCGAACGAAATTTTTTTGAGTTCATTATGGCAGCGAATTTGTCTACTGATACAAATGTAGCAGGCCATGTTCGAAGTCTCTTAAATGACGTGGACAGTAATATTCTCGAGCGCTACAATAGCATAATAGCCAAATATATTGGAGGAAAAAGAATTATTTTTTCTATGAAGGGGTCATATGCTGCGAGATGTACTGCCAACTGTGTTATTCAACACAAATAAATCATAATCATCAACACAAATATCTCGACTGTATAAACACATCTTAGCAAAAAGTCCTCAAGGAAAACTAAAGATGATAAAAGAAAGAAGAATGAAAAAGATACATTTAATTTGCAATTACGCCAATAAAAAAAAGCGTAATATATTTTCAAAAACGAAAGAAAGTTATGGAGATCAGTGTAATAAACCGGATATGCCAGAAGACATTCTTCAAAGAAAATGAAGGACAATATTATCCTTTTACTAAAAAAAACTGACAAAGAACGAAATTTGATAGGAAAGAAAACGGTTCTCCAAAAAGATAGAAGTGAGTGAAGGGTACTTCGGAAGTCACTGCTGACAGCCTCCAATTCTGGCCGCGTGATAAAGAGAAGACCGAATACGGGATGCACCAATTTGGTAAAAGACATTTTATACAAAAAAAAAATGTGGATCACATTTCCTCAATCAAACATGGCCAGTTAAATGAAAAAATAGCCATACTACAATTGAGTCATATAAAATCATAACCGGCAAAGTAGGGTCGACATATATTTTGGCAATTAAAGAAAAAATATTTTAATATGTAGATTTCATAGACACATATCACAAAATATTGTTCTATTATCTGTGGGTAAATATAAACTGATTAATATATACAATAACATGAAATAAACAATCCTGTAGGTGCAAAGTATGGTCTGAAGAAGAAGTAAAATTAAAGATAGAAATAATCGAAAATGAAACAGAAATTGCAATCATTTTATCTGACTCACCTACTTCCTGAAATAGTAGACCCCAGGTTTACACGAAACCTGCCTATAAGAGACAACATTCAACAACGATCAACCAAAATATTCAAGTATTTACATAAAAATACTAAATACGTGTTTCAGGTTTCGCATATACTAAAACTAATGTTGTACAGTTTCAAAAGATTGTTACACCCAGACTTTAAATTATACATACCTACAATGGCAGAGTAGCATGACTTTGACATCGATACTACTCACATTTTGAAAGACGAAAGACACATAGAGAGAGATATTTTTCACAAAGTTGTCGATATTATATATATTTATTTAATCAGACAAATTGAGTTAGTATCTGTTGGCCGCGGATTCACCCGCATCCCAAAGTGATTTTTTAGACAAAAGGTACCCTACGTCCTTCTCCCAGTACTAATCTATCGATGTTCAAAATTTCACCAAATTCGGTTCAGCGGTTTAGGCGTGAAAGCGTAACAGACAGACAGAATTACTTTCTCATTTATAATATTAGTAGGGTATAATAAAAAAAATGACATAATAACTGATTTATATGTCCATTACAGATAAACCCACCATTCACCATATAGACAAAGAATACATGTTACTGTAATACCCTACTAACAAGTCTAATAGATTTTAATTTTATACTTAATTATTATTCAGTACTAAATATTATATCGATATTTGTTTGTTCTCATCAATGCAACGTGACTGATAAACTATTGTACGCCAGCAGGCAAGCTCTCCAAAACTCTCAAATTTTCCCAATTGAAAATGAACCTTATAGTTTTGTGTTAAAGTTGAAAATCTATCAAAGAAATTTGACAGATTGTGGTAGCTTGATGTGCTGGAGGCCAGCACATCACCATCATGTACCTATGTCGTAGTTATTCCCTGGGATAAAACATTAATTTCGTTATGATTTGAATAAGGTTATACACACTTTCACTTAAATCTAAATTACCTTAAAACTCAGAGGGTTCAAATCATAAGGCTAGTTTGGTTTCCGCTATGAGCTGTAAGTCAGTTGTCACAATAGTCGAAACGTGCTCGTGTAAGTAAAGGTTTGTTATGTTGACAATCAACGAAGAATTTGACAATATTTATTCACATTTCGCAGCAGAAATTTAATAACCTTGATTTTAAGACAATAGTTGATTTCAGTTTTATAAATATTGTAAAACTATGTGAATTGGCAGTAGGGGATGTGCGTTGAGTATATATATAACACGAACTATGACTAAGAATAGACACCAAATGGAGAGCCAACATAACGGGGGAGGGTTCAGCGATCGTGAGCATTCGTTTTTACTTTAAAAAACCTCTTTTTATCTTATGTAACTAATAATATACATATATTAAACTGTATTTTCCTCTTACAATATTGTAATTTAAGTTTTTTTCTGTCAAACCGCTTCTCTCATCGTCACATTTGGCAAATGACGTTGTATGAAAGCTATGAAAATGTACCGGATTGACATTTTCATTCGACGAATCATGTGACAAATGTAAATCCCATACATTTTATTTTCATGATTAATTACAACTACAGAACGTAACTTGTCTATTAGTAAAGTTTATGACCCGATAAACACCTGCTGATCTCATGCCATCTCTCTTTCGCACAGTACTGTATTGTGTTCTGTGTGAGAGAGATGGCAGATGTTTCATACAACCATTCTTCATTGGCACAGGTTATATTATTACCAGAGATCGGAATAGGTATATTTACCCTAAAGTTCGAGGAAGTAAGTAACATAGAGTAGATAATACCTCGTCTAAAATCCCGGAATATATAAACATGACAAATTAAAACCCGGGATTATAAAATCATGAACTGGTCTTTGAGTATAGTTACAAATTATTGATTTGAAGAATCATATTTAATTTTTTAGGGTTCCGTACTAAAATTCTATCAGATTTAAATAGGTAAATTAAAACTAAATTGGCTTTACTTACGTGAGTATTTGATAAATTTTAACTTGTCTCAAATGTATACATACATACATACATTAATTTATTGTACAATTCGGTTATTATTATCTAGGCAGCGGTGGGCGGCGGTCTTTATTATGTCTAAATATAGATGTTTGGTCCGTGGATGGCAGCCCAATTCCCTTTTTAATACAATATACGCAGGAAATAACAACTTTCAAGAATTAGTTTTGTATGTAGAACAAAGCTCTTTAATTGAACAGTTTTAGTACGAAACTCTAAAAACATAATATGATTCTTCATTATAATAATTTAGTTCAAATGTATTCAAAGCGCAATAAGTTTTGGAGTATTTCGGGATCGGCCTACTCCTAGCCGAGAAATGATACTCGCTGGTGTGTGTGAAATTAGTTTAATCTCAAGGGAAGCGGGGAGAGCGATCGCGCGATCCGAAGCAAGCACGCCTCGCCCCCATCCACAGACAATCCTCCGTGGTATTTTTTAGTCGTTCAACCACAGACAATAAATAGTTGAACTATTAAAGACGTGCCGATACGCCACAAAGTAATTTGCAATTTCTCAATTCCCGGGATTTAATCGTCATGTTTATGATTCCGGGATTGTAGAGGAGGTATTATCAACTCTATGTTACTTACTTCCATGAACTTTAGGTAAATATACTCTACCTATCTGATTATTCTCTGATTATTACATAAATGGTGTCGAATCTGAAGATATTTTTTACATTTAAAATTTATATCTGATTTTATTCTTACTGCTAGTAGAAATAGGCAGTGATGGCTACGAATCTTCGGTCGAGAAAGCTTTGTTCCACCTCTACTGACCCGCCTACTTCCTTCGCTAACGATAATATCTGAAAACCAATGATTCCATTTTAATTTGATGTCTGGAAGTAAATTATTATTTATGATAATAATTTAGTTCAAATATAATTTTTAAGTATAGACCTGCTTAAACTGTTCATTTGTAATACTATTTTTATATTTAGGTTATGAAGCTTTTGGATATATTATTTTAGTCTCGGTTTAGTTTAGAACATTATTTCTTAACGTGGGATCATGTTCTAATATTATGGTGTCTCATGTGTTCAATAAACAAATCTTTACAAGTCGAAATATCCTTTTGCCATTTACTAACCTGATCAGGCCGCGAGTTCCTGGGAAGGTACAACGATATGGTGGGCGATATTGTCCGTGCCACCCTCATCAACTCGGACGCGGGCTTCGGTTCTAACATCGTCTCCAAATCGTACTCTTGATTCTGTAAAAATAAAATACGAAAAACTTCATAAAGTATTTATGAAGACGCCATAGCAATAGGGTCTCCAGGTATAACACAACTGACGAAATGGGGGTTGGTCAATCAATCTATGATAGTCCACTATAGACTTTACCCAGCAGTGGCACAGCAGCAACAGCAGCAGGCCGATTTTTAATTCATTGACAACTCTTCACCGTACTTGTTTAGTATCAACAGAACATATTATAAAATTCATATCATAAATTCTGAGAGCTACAACTGGTTAAGTCATTAATAACATTTCTTTTAAATCTTTTTTGTTAAATGATAAATGATATTTATTCCTGTAAATAGATCTTTTAAAGACACTTTTACAAGTCAATAATAAACATTTTTTTTTAAAGCTAGATGGCTCCGGCATTTCCTAGCTGACGACCTCTGAGAAGAAACGCCGAAACAAACTCAGAGAATCATAGTCTCTTTTAAAGTCCAGACATAGAATAGTGGTAACAAATATGTGTCTTACAATGTAGGGCAACGTCTGAGATGGCCTTTTGAAGAAAGAGCCATAGCGGCTTTGAGTAGACCAGTCCCAACTGACGGCACGCATGCATCAGTCATTGTGTAGCTCAACCATAATTTAGGGAGCTCAACAATCCGTCGCACGACGATACCAGATCAGAGAAACATTTGCGTAGGCCATATAAAAAAGGCTCAAAGCCACCAGACTGTTCAAAGCTGAGTATGTATATTTAGCCTACAAAGTACTCACATTTACATTGTATTAAGTTAAACATTATTAAATAATAAGAAAAAATATAATCACAGTAATTATTGCAGTAATGTCTGCTAATATCAAAATAATATAAATAATTGTCAGACTTACATGAGAACAATGCAGTTTGATGTGTACTTTCAAATTAATATAGGCTACTAAACAGAAAAATTTAAATAAATAAATAAAGAGATTGCCACTGACAGTAAGAGCTGACCAGCCCCGACAGACGGCACCCGTTCACGAGTATGACGTGTGTATCGGCGTCGTTTGACTCAACCATGTTGTAGGGAATAAAACGACCCGACACGCAACGCCACCATCAGCAGGACATTTTAGTGAGCATGACAAGCTCAGACCGCTAGGCAACTGAAGGGCACAATGTAATTTTAAGTCATTTTATTGCTTATCAATATATGCAACATCAATGGCTGCACGACTCTCATACTTTACGATAAATTCATGTTTTTACAATATTAATCTGAATAATATTTCAATTTCAAAAAAAATAAATAAAATAAAACCAAGAAATGTCAGAATAATAGAATATTAAAGCATCAAAGCCTAGTTCATTAGAACAGTTCAATCCCAAGCATATTTGTCATCTGTATAATCTCTTATTGAATAGTATCCTTTAAGACACAATTTCTGCTTAACAATTGATTTAAATTTGTTAAGACTAAGTTTTTGAATGTTGCTTGGGATTTTATTGTAGAAGCGTATACATTGGCATTTGAACGAATTACTTATCTTCTGGAGCCTCGTTGCAGGTACAATAAATTTATTTTTGTTCCTGGTATTAACATTATGTGTATCACTACGTTTTTTAAAGAGATCAATATTCTTGTGTGCATATAATACATTCTCATAAATATACTGTGATGCAACAGTCATAACATTAATCTCCTTAAATTTATCCCTCAGTGAATATCTGGGACTTAAATTGTAAATCGATCGAATGGCTCTTTTCTGCAGCACAAAAATAGTTTGTATGTCAGCCGCATTCCCCCACAACAGAATGCCGTACGACATCACACTATGAAAATAACTAAAATAAACAAGGCGCGCTGTATCTACATCAGTCAAGCTACGTATTTTTTTGACGGCGTATGCTGCAGAGCTAAGCTTTTTCGACAATTTATCTATATGTGGGCCCCACTGAAGTCTAGAATCTAAAGTGACACCTAGAAATACGGTGGTGTCCACAAGGTCCAACTCTTCGCTATTAATAAGAACACTGGTTTTCACCTGTCTTACGTTAGGTGTTGTAAACTTTATGCATTTAGTTTTCTTTTCATTCAAAACTAGATTATTAGTATTAAACCAATGCACCACCTTTGAGAGAGCACTGTTTACATCGTCTGTGACGATTTGTTGACGCTTGAGTTTGAATAATAATGATGTGTCATCTGCAAACAGTACTATCTCATGATTGTCCCTTATTAGGTAAGGTAAGTCATTTATATAAATTAAAAATAAAAATGGACCAAGAATTGAGCCCTGCGGGACTCCCATTTTAACTACGGACCCCGAAGATCTCTTTCCATTGACGTCCGTGTTCTTGTTTCTTATGTTATAGTTTTATAATTAACTACCTGATTTCCGCAGTTTCACTAGCATCGCAAAGGACTTTTGGAGACAAAAGGCCTTTGTCTCCTTTCGCAAGACAGACAAAGTTTATAATATTAGTAGGGACTAGACTATACAGGATGTTTGGTAGAACGTTGAACATATGAAAATGGTGGTTAGTTGGGGTATCTGCTACCCACTTGGCCCAAATTATTTGACCTTGGCCGCACCGTTTTTTTTTTTACTTTTTTTAATTTCACAGAAAATTACCAGTTTTTTTTAACTTTAAATTCGAATATCTTTACTTGTGACGGGTAAAACAGGCAGGATGTTGTTTTGTATTATGTTATCTCATCATCTCATCTTTTTGTACCTTTAAAGACTCATAACTTTTTTTCCATTAAAATCTGTACCAAACAATAATTTTATGAGAGTCTGCTGCAATTAGACATTAATACACAAAAACATCCTGCCTGTTTTAGCCATCACAAGTAAAGATATTCGAATTTAAATTGATAAAAAACTGGTTATTTTCTGTGAAATTAAAAAAAGTAAAAAAAAAAACGGTGCGGCCAAGGTCAAATAATTTGGGCCAAGTGGGTAGCAGATGACCCCAACTAACCACCATTTTCGTATGTTCAACGTTCTACCAAACACCCTGTATAGACAAAATATTATCCGTGTCTGTGATATTTGCCAATGAATTAAAATCACAAAAATATTATTGCTCTTCTTTAATTCAAGAACTCGGAGGCCTTACCACAATGTCAGAACGCGATCATGTTTAGGTTGTGTGAAAGAGATGGTGCTATTAAACATGTAGAGCGGCATCTCCCTCCCTCTAAATTGCAAAACGATAGCAGTAACACGTTGTGGTACGGCGTCAGGTCTTGTTGATGGAGCAACCTGCACTATCTTCTCTCTCTGCCTTCTGTTTGACCCCTTGATATGACCTGATTCCCGTGTTTTCCTCCACAACTGTTAAGTACTACCTACATTTTTGAAATAAAACTACTTTTTATGGAGTTTATCGCGTTATCCCGACGTTTCTTTGCAGTATACCCGTGACCATGGACGCTGTAAAGGGTCTGAAGCGTCGGGAATAATATTCGCGTAAATGTCAGAAATCAATATAGATACTATATGTATTTTTATAAAAAATTTAATAGTCTATCTCACATCAGAATAGTCAGGTCCGCCCCAAGGCGGGCTAAGGAACACCATGTCGGCCTTCAGTGTAGGTGCTAGCTGGAAGAAGTCTCCCACAATAAACTCGATGCGGTCCGCTACGCCGTACACCGTTGCGTTGTGCTTAGCCATTGTAATCTTCTGAGGATCGATGTCTATTGCTATCACTGTAGAGCAAAACATAAATTAGGAAGTATTCTTTAAAAAAACTGGAAATAAAAATGTTATAAAAAGTATACCATAATGTATTTATTATCGAGCGACCTGCATGGGTGTGTTCATAAATTATAACTTTTCTATTTAATCCTCCTTTTATTCGTGTAAATCGTATGAAAATCCGTACAGTGGTTTTTGAGATTAGTCCGAAAAAAAACACAATCACAGCTTACATTGTTACAGGTGAAGCCAATAAAGGGTGTTATAAATAGGCAGGCAGGTTATATGTGTCATACCTCTCCTGCTGGTGTTGGCGAACTGTATGGTGTTCCCGCCGGCGCCGCAGAAGGCGTCCAGCACCACGTCGTACACGTACTTGTGCGCGATGTGCCGCGCCACGCTCTCCGGCGTCACACTGAACCAACTCTCGCGATCCAACAATATACCCTCATCGAACCTGAATGATGAATTATATATATTTTTTTTAATATTATATATATATTCTTGGAAATTTTCCCAAAGCCCGATCTAGTCCCCAACTAAGCAGAGCTTTGTACTATACTAGACAATGGATATAATACTTACCTATATACTTTTTTTTTGTAAATACCTATTTATACTGGTACTGTGTAAAAAGTCCCAAATATTTATTTCAGTATTATTATTATTTATAATAATGATCTCTTAGATTTCAGACGATAATAGTATCAAATATGTGATTGTCTCTATACAATCTATTTAATCTCTTAATGTATAAAAACCTTTGAAACACGGTTCCTGCTTAACAACAAACCTAAATTTATTGACGCTCAGTTCTTGAATGTGGCTTAGGATTTTGTTGTACAAGTGTATACATTTGAATGATTTACTGGCCAACATTTCTTAATTTAGATTTAAATGTGGTGTAGCCAAATTATTTTTTTTCTACTAATGTGGCAAACAAGCATACGGCCCACCTGATGGTAAGCGGTTACCGTAGCCTATAGACGCATGCAACACCAGAAGTATCACTTGAGCGTTGCCGACTCTACATTGAAATAGGAATACTTGGGTTGGCAGTATAAGGGTCAAAGTCCCCCCACTGCCAACACAATGTTTCCTCGTGGAGCACTGGCAACCTTGCTCACCGTAAGAAAAACAACACAGCTCAAAGCAGTGTTATTTTACTTCGATTTTCTGCAAGGCGGAGGTACAGAGGACAGCACATCAACTTACCACAATCTGTCAAATTTCTTTGATTGATTTTCAACTTTAACACAAAGCAATAAGGTTCATATTCAATTGGGAAAATTTGACAGTTTTGGATAGGTTGAACTGCTGGCGTCTGTACATCCCGCAGCTCCAATTTGGAGCTGTGGTAACTCCAAGTAACCTAAGATTAGGGGTTTAGCTCTCAGCTCCTGACATGTCAAATAAGAACAATATTTTGACTTAAAACAATCGTCATATCAAAATGCAGCAGTTTTATTTAATAAATCAATCGGAATAAAACACGTAGCATAGTATCTCACCTGTGGAACAGAGAGTGCCTCTTCTTCCAGTACTTGTGCATCTTGGGGTCGCCCCTCAGTTCAGCCGGCATGTCAGATGTATCGACACTATCATCCAACTTGGTATGTCTCTTCTGTCTCTTTCTGCGTTTTGTTGACTCCACTTGTTGAGTAACTGCACACCATATATTTGATTATAAGTTCAATAGGTAATATAAAATAATAGTACAAAAGATAGGTAATTATATTAATATTAAGCAACTATTTTATTTTTATAGGAATTTGTTTTATTTTTTACTTTCATTTCATCAACCCATATACTGTCCCATTGCTGGGCACGGGTCTCCTCTCATATTAAGAGGGATTAGGCTATAGTCCACCACGCTAACCTAGTGCGGGTTGGCAGACTGCACACGCCGTCGAGAAAATCTCTAAGGCATGCAGGTTTCCTCACGATGTTTGCCTTCACAGTTTAAGCGAGTGATAATTAATTATTAATACGCACATGATTTCGAAAAGTCAGAGGTGCGTGCCTTGGATTCTAACTCGAGACCCTCGACTTGGCAGTCCAATGGTCATACCACTAGGCTATCACTGCTTTATGTAGAAAAATATTTAAAGATTTAAATAATATAGAACAGTATGTAATATGTAACATACAGAAAAGTGAACTTCTTTAAATGTTAAGAGAACCATAGTAACAATGACATTTACATAAAACTACTTTAAACAGATTTGATAATAGAGTATTGATATTATATTTACGTAAAAGGTACCATGAACGATTGCAAAAAGATGTTAGAGAAACCATAACAAATTCAATAAAAAATAGACAATTTTAAAGGAATATATGAATACCGAATCTGAAAACCAAGACAATACTTTGAGGTGACTATTTTGTTGTGCAATAAGTATTTTTGCTGTGCAATAAGAATTTTTGCTTAGGATTGGGAATTATTTTGTTATACAAAACGACTTTTTTTGATTTGCAGTTAAATACTAGCCAATTTTAAATATCAAATCATACCAGTGCTTTCGGGCGGCTCTACAGCTTTTTCCTCTTCATCATTAGAATCTTCAGCATCGCAAGGCAAAGGTACTGCTGCCGCTTCCGCCAACTTGCTGCTATCATCATCCAAACTAGAATCCTTCGACATTGCATAGTGTGGTCGGGGGTCTACGGGTATATCTTGAACATTTTCTGTGTCTGATTTCACTGCATCGTCGTCTGTCTGCATTTCTTTTTCATCAGAGTCTTTAGTCTATTCATACAAATACATTATTACAATATACACTTGGTATTAAGTAGGTGTTTCAAGAGGTTGATCAGCAAATTGATGTGCCACAAAGACAGTATACAAGGGTACTTTTCTTTTTGAAAAAAAATAGCAAGTTAAATACAGAGGTACATTTTAAGAGAGGTAGGGCATAGTGGGAGTAATTCGACTCAAATTAGAGCTGCCCGACTGGGTAAGTACCTCCGCGTTGCAGAAAATCGAAGTAAGATAACACTGCTTTGAGCTGTGTTGTGTTTCTTACGGTGAGCAAGGTTGCCAGTGCTCCACGAGGAAACGTTGTGTTGGCAGTGGGGGGACTTCGACCCATATACTGTCAATCCAATTATTCCTCTTTCAATACAGGGTCGGCAACGCGCAAGTGATACTCCTGGTGTTGCAAGCGTCTATAGGCTACTGTAACCGCTTACCATCAGGTGGGCCGTACGCCTGTTTGCCACCAATATAGATTAAAAAAATATATAAAAAAAAGGTAGTCTGCTTATCTATCTAAAGAACCGGCTGTGGTCATTAATCAAATCAGTCTATCGCAGTCCACTGCTGGACATAGGCATCTCCCAAGTCGCCACAACACCCGGTTCTCCGCCTTCCGCATCTAGCCGGACCTAGCCGCCCTCTTGAGATCGTGACCGTGAGTGGCATTGGGCCGGCCATGTCTGTCAACGGACTGATGGCCGTTGGAGCAGAGGAGTCCTTGAGTGGAGACCGCGAATCGGCAAACGTAGTGTGGGTCGCCCCCCACCCAGATGGACCGGCTTTGACATTTATAGAGATAGAGTATTCTTTATTGTACACCATTACATAGGACAAATCAGAATAACAATATGCAAACGTTACAAGAGTAGGTACAATTGGCGGTCTTATCGCTATTCGCAATTTCTTACAGACAACCATTGAATGGACAGGAATCTAGGATAGAGACAGATAACCTACCTATATACCTAATCCTGTCTCAGTAATATCTTACTAAATGAATAATAATTTGTAAATAACTGTTAATTCTAATCTGTCTGATGTTGATTTATTGACGACCTCTGTGGTCTAGCGGTTCGAGTGCCGTACTGCTGATCATGGGGTCGTGGGTTCGATTCCCACAGTACACAAATATTTGTGTGGATAAAACATGAGTATTTGTGTTTGTCTGGGTGTTTCTTATGTATTATAAGTATGTATTTACAAAAAAAAAAGTATATCCATTGTCTAGTACCCATAGTACAAGCTCTGCTTAGTTTGGGAGTAGATGGTGCTGTGTAAAATGTCCCAAAAATATTATATTATAAAAAATATTGATTTAATGTTATTCATGCAGTGCTTATCTTTAATTGATTGTTACACTAAACTTATTTAATTGTGTTATGTATTCTTGTTGTTTTGTATGAGTGTAAACGTTGATGAGCCTAATAAATAAATTAAAATAAAATAACAAGTGGTTGAAATTTGTGTAAATTTTATGAAGGTGAAGTAGCAGACATAATTCTGTTCCGCCTGTAAACATATTTAACATCGCAGCAACTAGCTCATACCATACACAAGCTACATGATGACTGATGTATGCGTGCCATCAGTAAGTACTAGTCAACTCAAAACTGCTATGGCTCTTTCTTCCAAAGGTCCAGTTGCGATTTGCCTACATTGTAAACCACATCTAATAAGCATTGAATATTGTTACTGTCTGGACTTTGAAAGAAACCATGATTCTCTGAGTTTGTTTCGACGTTTCTTCTCAGAGGTCGTCAGCTAGGAAATGCCGGCGCCATCTAGTATTAACCTTTTAAATCCGTGTTCTCTACGCCAAGCGAAAAATTCTAGTATCTAATAATAGGTAAAAAAAAAAACAAATTTTGGTATAGGTATTTGTTTTTGACGTGCCATGCCGTCGTTGGCGTCGTGAGCAAGTTTTAATTTGACGTCTATACACGTCCGTGGCGGTCAAAAGGTTAATTAATATTGAGTAGTAAAAATGTCTATAAAAGATCTATTTACAGAAATAATTATGATATATTTATCATAGTAAATCATAACTTCATAGCTCACCTGATCCAAAGTATATGGGTTGCCATCCTCATCATAGTAAGTCTTTCTCCCTGCCATGGTCCGCCTGTACCGCGGCGGACGCAGCCTGGCTGGGCGCTTCCTGTATATAAGTTCGCCTTTTGGGAGCTTCTCAGGATGTACACAGAACCCCATCATTTGGAAAGTATTCTTGATCTTTGCATGTGCCATATCTTCGTCAGGGATGATGTCTAATTCGTGACTATAATTAAAAATGTTGGCTTTATTTATGTACATTATTGCTTTCTGAATTGATGGATATACAAATTACATCATTTAGTACATAGTATCAGGATTTTATAGAGTGGGAAGAGGTTGTATGAATCATTCAGAAATTGGTGTACCTACTAACAACATTATCTTTCGAGTATATCCTCACATATTATAAATTAAAGTCTTAGTCTCTCTGTATGTTCACGATAATATCAAAAACTACTGAACGGATTTTCATGCGGCGGTAAGCGACAGCGGGAATGGCGCGCGGGGCGCGGGCGGGGTGCCTCCATCAGGAGAGTCCCGTCCGTCGTCGTCGCGTCGTTATAACGAATAAACTCAAAAACTATGATTAGTATAATGTTCTTTTCTATTAGTATAATGTTATTACCCCTAGTTATTATACAATTGTGAATACACTGTAGATATAAATCATTGAAAATAAATAATAAGGTTTATTAAGGTTTTATTAATCAAAGGTAACATTTGCAGTACACATTAGCATTGAGCCACAAACTAAGCATTGCTTGTATCTTGTGGCTCTAAATATAAAACATTATGTGGATATACATTTTAATAAACAATAAAAAGAAAGACTACAATTGCTTCAAAAAACATAAACAGGGTGATGTGCTTATATTTTGATTGAACAGTGGTGGTGTGCAAAATACCACTGTGCACCATCCACCTATATACAAGACTGTACTTTTGTCAAAAAATTAAAATTGATCAAAAATTTTCCTGATGCATCAAGCATGGCATGATACTGCCCAAAGATCTCTGCCCAGGAATGTGCACAAGTCTAGCTAAAAATGCATATAAAGAACTGACAAATCTATTTACTACTAAGTTTTTCCCGCGACTTCGTCTGCGTGGACTTGGATAAAAAGATTAAAAAGTATCTATGGTCATAAGAAACGGCCAGCGAAACACAAACACTTATATTCATCTCATCAATATTTGTGTCCTGGGTTTCTAACTACCCACTAACAATCGTCATTGTTATTTAAAGACGATTATTATCGTAGTTTTCTGAAATTTTCCAATTTCTTTAATTTGCTTCATTTTAATTTCAATACGAACCTTCTACAAAGTATTAGAAAACTTAAAAAAGTTATGACGTGACCGCGTGACCAAGGGAAACAGGGATTCATTGTTTGTAAGTTTGTATACAGATTTAGAAGTACATACTGTAAGTTATAGTTCTCGAAACTTGCTTGTGGTTTTTCTAAGTTAATATCTCTTGACCTTGAGCAAGAAGGTTTTGCATGTTTTTGTGCCCATTCTAAAGCTGCCCGAGGGTGGTCCTTTTTATAATGCAACCTCATTTGAAAATTACTTTTTAAAATTGTGCCACATATTTTACAATGCCTTGATGCTACGCCAAATTTACGAAAATAGTGTCTCTTCTTGTTAGGGTTCTTAGTTTTAGGCATTTTGAATACAAGTTAATTATCTATCACTTTTTGGAACACAAGAGGGTTTTGCAAACTACTTTGGTGCCAATTTATTTTCTAACTGACAGTAGTGACAGAAATCATCAGGAATTCCCACTCATAGACTAGGTAGACTTACAAAGTCCAAACTGTAATTGGATACACTGCCAACTTAAAATTGATTAAAAAAAATCACTTATAAATATATAAATAATTATTGGACTTACATGATCATTATAAGTTTAATAAAACTATAGACATAACAGTCTGGTAATAGGAATTGTGCAAAATGATAAATTATTATTAACATTCAATATTAATAATTAGTTTAGCTATTTTTTATATTGAGAAAATTATTTAATATATTTATATAAATTATATACTTTATTTATTTGCTTTGATGTTTAAAGCAATTATTATGCAACCTATACCATTAGCATACACTAAAATTTCCTTGATATGGCAAAAAAAAATTCAGTGGCAACACTATATTTAAAAATCTAAAATCAAAATAATAGTACCTCCTTTTCAATGTGACAGGGGTCTCTTCAGGTGGATCATCATCACCATCACAGTTATTATTTAAAATACTGTTATTCACAGGTTGCACATTACTTGAATTTATGGTGTCAACGGCGGTATCCACTTCAGGTTTTGCTGGACTTTCAGTTTGATTGGTACTATTAGTACCATCTCCTGTATCAGAAGGCTCATTTTCATTTTTTGCATGTTCCTCTTTCAACAAATTCTGTAACAGTACTCCAACTGATGTTATATACTTGTTATTTTTTTTCTTATTCTTTTTTTTTGGTTTACTTTTGTCTTCTAATGTAATTTGATCAACCTGATTCTGTATTTCTATCACTGTTGGTGTTTCTTGGGAGTTGCCTTCACTGTTCTCACATTCTATGTCCAATGGCTTCTCTTCAACTTTGACTGGTTCTGGAACAACTTCAATTTGAATGTTGGGGACCTCATTCTCTGTAACATTATGATGGTCTGTATAGTTGGCATAATGTAATGCATACTGTTCTCCAAAGTGTTTCTTCCATAGAAACTGCCAGTAATTTTCTGGGTCAACTTCTTCTGATGGTATTTCTGTACTGTCATACTTTTCATCTAAATTAACTATTCTTGTCTGGTCATTTGAAGGATCATCAGACGATGATGAAGATACACTGTAGTCAGTGTCAGTAGGTGTTGACTCTGATGTCACATGGCTAGAAGTGACATCATAGCTTGACAAAGTCAGTTTGGTAACATTGGTCATGGAATCTGTGCCAGCTACAGTTCTAGGACTTAATATTCTATCATGTTCGGAACAGGACCGTCTCCTTGCTATAGGTAACCACACATCATCTCTACTCTGTTCATTATTCTTATTTATTTTCTCCGTTTGGTTTTGATTTGTATTATTTTTTTTATATGGATTTACTTTGGAATCATATGAAAATTTTCTTTCCCTCATATCCTCACTAACCTCCTTTTGACCTTTATCAAACTGTATCCTGTAAATCTGATCAACGGAATGCTGTTTCGGTATGTTGTTTTCATCCATGACTAGACCATTATTTTCATCTAAGTAAGCTGGATTGATGTAGTCACTGTATTTTTTAATCCAAGATGCCCAAATTAATCGCTCCCCATTTATAGCCCAAAATTTCTCCCAAGTATCTTCTGCCATATAATTTTCAAGTGATTCGGAGAAATCTTGGTCCATACGTTCCAGTTTATCGTGAGTGTCAGAGTGATAATCCTGATATGTGAGGTCAGCTCCACTGTCGCTGGGTTGTAGAGCATGGGAGTTGGTGCCATGGGTGTGAACTGCATCATGTTCATCAGTGGAGCAGCAGTTTTCTGTGTGGGATGCACTGCAATAGCAGCTTGCACCATCATCTCTCTGTGAAGATAGAATATTATTTAAAAAAATATACAAAATTTGATTGATATTGATACAGCTAGCTACTACTGGTGTGGAGACTGAAATTGTGATATTCTTTTAGTAAAAGACAGTAAAAAAGACAATATATTGAATTGCTTGTTTCAAAATTAAAATACCATTTTTTTTAAACTGGTCACTTCAAATTAAGATGAAAATAAAGAAACTGTTCATATGGGCTTTTAAGCCTCTCATAATGAGAGAATTCATACCCATATATTTAGATATTCTAGTCTATCTTTTTTATTATTAGATATACTACTAATATACTAAGTATCATATACTAAGTCAATAATGTTGACTTAGTAGTAAAATACTACCAAGTCAACATTATTGACAATGCTGTGAACTCCGTAAATGTTAACTTTTTCTGTATATGGACTCATATAACTTACCTCACACTTGTTTTTGTAAGAAGTATCTAAAGAAAAATGCACATGAGAGTGATCCTCCAAATCTTGAGACTGTGAATCACGGAGGACCTCAATGTCACTCTCACTTGGATACTCTTTCTCTGCATAGTATGTTTTTATGCCATCTCTAAAAATATATAATATTTATAATACTTATAACATAAATAATGTATTCTGTACAAAAATACAAAAGAATCTCTCGCACTTGCCCTAGAGATTAACAATGGCAATTACAAAACAAGAAGTAAGTACTCTGGCTTTTGGTAAATATTTATAAATTTAAATTTTTTTTTAACAAATACCACTAGTGTACTGAGTAATTTAAACAATTGCTCTGAAATGATAAGCAGGGTGAGAGGACTTGGATAGTTATATTTATTAATAAAAATTCAAATAAATTCATGTAATTTGTACACAAAACCTTCTCGTTTTGAATTAAAATATTTATGTATCTGTACCTTAGGTAAACTCTGCTACAGTAACAGTAAATATAATTATTATCATCATCAATTTCTTCTTCGGTATCATCACCAAAGTAAAAATTAAATTCGGCAAGTGTCTCGCAACGGTGGTAATGCTCAACCTCAAAGTAATCCGACATTATTATTATATGGCCGCACTTCTCTACTATATTTGTTCAGTTAACATAAACATGTATTTGTTATAATAAACATATTCATTTTAAAGCGCAATTTCTCAATAAAACAAGATAATTTATCAACAACCTTCCCGTAAAATCGAAGTCTCGCTAGGCTAGGCTAGCTAGACTTGCTCTCGCTCGCTCGCGCCTCTCTCGCTCGCTCTCTTTTGCGGGTTTGTATAATTTGTGGGTAATGTATAATTACGTTCCGTTATTCTCACAGATTACATAGAGTGATAACATGGTGTTATTACTTTATACATTAAAGCTTTTACCCGCGACTTACAATTGTTGTCGGATTGTATTCATGGAATAAGAAGTACTCAATGATAGGGAAATTCCCGCTTTGTTCCGAGAAAAGAAGTATTATGCCAGCGCCAATCACAAACTATTAGTGTAGGTACTTACCTACACACCAACATTTCATTCAAATCCCGTAAGTAGGTCTCCTACGTAAGTTTTCTGGGAATTCCCACATAATTTTGGGGTAAAATGTATCATATTTGTTATTCCCGGTCACATAATGTGTCTGTATGAAATTTCATTCAAATCCCGTAAGTAGTTCTCCTATTTGTTTTTCCGGGATATTCCCACATTTTTCTGGGGTAAAATATATCCTACTTGTTATTCCCGGTCACTTAGTATGTGTGTATGAAATTTCATTCAAATCCCGTAAGATACTCGTTATTCGAGATTTCCGGGATATTCCCACATTTTTCTGGGGTAAAATATATCCTATTTGTTATTCCCAGTCACATACTATGTGTATATGAAATTTCATTCAAATCCCGTAAGATAAGTATTCGTTTTTCGGGATATCTGGGACATTCCCACATTTTTCTGGGGTAAAAACCTTTAAACAATATATATATTTATTTATTAATACTATGCACACTTGGTGCAAAGGTGGTCTCAAATCTCAATACCATACGGAATTTTCTGCCAGACAACCTTGGGGTGATGCTGAGACGATAAAACAGTAGATGCACTAGTAAAGTTTCTTGTATATATGTATAATTAGATTAATTATACATATATACAAGAAAAACTACATATTATATACAAAACCACACATACTTATATGTATAATTTAAATAGGTATTTTTAAATTTAAAGATCAACGTCGAGATAATGAATCTGCCAATTTATTATCTTGAAGATATTTACGTAACTTTAATTTAAAAGAAAGGTGACTGTTTGCCATCCTGTTCTGATTTCAGATGAGAATGGGAGACTCGTGTTTATTGATCTATGGACTAATCTTTGTTCGGTGCTTAAATATTCTCATTCTCTATGAATCTCTATCTAATATCTAGTATTATTTATGGTCATAACTAACATTAGTTTATGGTCACAACCTCACAAGAGTTGATTCTGAATTCTATGGCACAAAGGCCTCTGAAGCCATGCCAAAAATATTACAAAAAAAAGGCGGATCGGTCCGGTCAGCCTCGGGTCAGCCCGGGTCAGCAAGTCATAGTAGTACACAAAGCAGGGACTTGAAACGTTATAGAAAATAACGTTATGTACTGTTCTCGTAACGTTAATTTGTAACGTTCCACTAGGAACGTAACGAAATTCTTTATTTTGTTATAACTTTATGACATAACGGAACGAAATTAGTAACGGAACGTTATATAATAACGTTATAACTATATCTCAAAACGTAACATTACTTATTTTGTTATCGTTGCCAGCTTTATCGCTAGGCCGGTAAGGTGCGCAATTATGTCCGATCTTTTCTAGTTTACTTTTGATCGAACCCGTAATTTGTTTGGAAGATCGTTGGCCGTTGACTATTTTTCGACTCTATTGTGATAGAAATAAAGGTGAAAACTGGTCAACCGCCAATCGCGTGTGCAGATACTAGGCTGGAGTTGAGCTCGCAAGTTAATTTTAGAGAAACAGTCAGCTGTTTCCCTTTGTTTGACTTCAAACCTACCAATAGGTAGCACATACAAATAATAGTATTTTATTAATGTTGTGTAAATAGAACAGTACAAGTGGTATACAGGATGAAATTGAATTGAGTCGACAAACTTTAATGGTTAACCCTACATGCAATCAAGAATATTTAGGACACATAATTAGATCAACTGAGTAATGTCTGTGATGCTGCAAAAAAACGCAATAGTAATCAAAAGTATCAAATAAATTATACCATGCGTCTTAGTTTTGTTTATGAATGAATGAAAGACGATACGGGAGGTGCGCGGTGGGTGTGCTAGCCGCAGCGCGCACATCGTCATGTGGCAAAGGTAAAATTGCAAATCCGACTTTCCGTTCATCATACTTTTAGTTACTTGAGTATTCTTAATACTGCAATAGGTAGATATACCTATCGCATCTTGGGCGTATTTAAAAAGTTGGAAACACGATAGGTATTTACAACAATTGACATTTAAATTAATATAATAATCACGATATCTACGATAATTGACATTTAAATTAATAAAATAATCACATTAAATAAACTTACATGTAAATGTTCGGAAGAACCTACTGTGCCTAATCTAAGTGTATTTTAATAATTTCTCGAAATGCTCACCTCCGTTTCAAACACAAGAAAGCACGACGCAGCAAATTGTTTTAATTTTACGCAAATGCACTTACATTCTGTTTTTTAATTGTTGCACTGTTTCGGATTCGCGTTTGTAAACATTTTTTTTTATTTCTCTCCACAAATACCTAAGTCTAGTGGGGTAAGATCAGGCGACCATGCCGGTCATGGTACGGGTTCTCCGTGATCAATCCAGCGATCTTCGAACTCCCGATCTAAGTACGCACGCACTTCACGGCTAGATATGACACTAGCATAATTATCTTCCAACAATTCGGTCACTACAGACATGGAACATGACAGCATGCGCTGGAACATGAAAACTACCGAAGTCTAGAAGGTATTGAGTTGCAGTCAGGATTCTTTCAACGACGGTGGATTTCTTTCGGGATATCTTTGCCACCATCTTCGTTGCGTTTCACGCAAATTACTAGTTTGGCCGTACCATACAACCATGTTTAGGTATTGTTGGTTGGTAAATGGGACACGGCTATTTTCCCTTGTTCTAGGCATTTTTCCCTTTTTCTAGACACACACACACACAACACAATCTTACAAATCAGCTGTCGTAGATCGATAGATCGATAACGCACGCGTGACCATGATCTATTTTTGGAGATAGTTTTAGCACGACTAGCGCAGAAGTGGCGATTTTTTGTTTGTTTACATTACAGGGCGCGTGCGGCCTATGTGTAAGTACTTGGGCGGCCGGGATCTAGCGGTTTGGCAACGTCGCTGTGTCCTTACATTTGTACTCGTTCTTTACAGATAAAATAGGTAAAAATTAGATGAATGACCGTAAGTTCGACGTGTTGCCAAACTTCTTACGATCTACGAACTGTCGATGTCGTGTGTGATGCGCATCGATGTGACATGACGTGATACTTTGAATATTTCATTTATTTGTTAAGGTTTTAGTCATTTAGAAATAATAATAAAGCACTGATATTTTGAGTTTACCTGAAGACAATAGTTTAGTTTGCATCGTTTTATGCGATAAAAAAGGTTGTTTTATTACAATTTAAATTTGTTAAATTTCGATGTATATTAACAGTATTACCGATACTGAATCACCCATATCAATTTGTCGACTGTTTTCAATTTCAACCTGTATAGGTTAAGATAGTTTTATAGTATAGTTTTCAATGTGTTGATTTTTAGTAGAATAGTGTTAATCTTATTAGAATAGTACTATACTTAAATATAAACGTAAATACTAAACTTATAAGATTATATTTTTTCTACAATGGGTTGAATAATGAGGATTCCGGCGACCGGGACCGCAATTAACTCGAACGGCGGTCCTAGTCACCGGATCCATTTTTTAAAATATTTTTGATATAAGGAGTTTATTTTATTAGGATAATGTTTCGTAAAAATACAAACAAATAAAGCCTTTATCACATTACAAAGGGTCTTCATTCAAGTAAAAGATCTAGGCACACGTTAGGTAGTTGGGAATTCCCCGAACTTCATGCTTGCTGGTGGATGACGTTTGTTTCTTTATGAAACGTTTCCAGGTATATTAAAATCGTATATTTTCCATACGATCATGTTCTAACAATCGTACATAAGTAAAAATGCCAAAAAATCGTATGAGTACGATTAAAATCGTACATCTGGCAACCCTGCCGCACGGTGTGCAGGGGTGAAAGAATAACGTTAAACTATAACGCAGGTGGAACTGTTACGGTCGTAACAGAACGATATAATATATCGTTATGGAAAATATTGTTCTGCTAAAATGTTATTCTATAACGTTATACATTTCATAAAGTTCCAGTAACGTTATAAATTTTGGAACGTTATGAAATTAAAGTTATTTAGAAAAGGAAAAATACGACCGCGGGCAGGATTCGAACCTGCGTCTTCTGGTTAGGTACACCAGACGCTATGACCACTAAGCCACCGCGATCTCGAATCCTGCCCGCGGTCGTATTTTTCCTTTTCTAAATAACTTTAAAATCTTAGCATGGAAAATGCCAAAAAATATACAAAAAGACGTTATGAAATAATATTTTGTGGAACGGAACGAAATAAATTTCGTTTTCATTTTTCATTTTCGTTTTCTAGACTACAATACACGGTAGTACAGACAGATCACTAATTTAGGGATGGCGTTTCTTTCTGGAAAATATTGATTTTTAAATCGATTAGAATTACAATTCTAATCGATTTAAAAATCAATATTTATTATATATTATATTAGCTGATGAATCGATTCACAAAAAAATCGAGGTCTAAAAGATCGCTTTCTGAAAAACCGTTTTTTTTCCAAGTTGCATAAAAAATGTAAATATAAATCCATTTTATGAAAAACAAGAAACAAAATATATCATTATAAATAAAAGATCTCTGGCTGGCTTCGTGCCAGACTACAGGTTATCAGTAAAATCAGTTTTTTTAGTTCAGGGAATTCGATAATAACAATTATTTTTATAATCAAGAGTCAAACTCAGATCAGATATGAAAGAAGATATATTTTGTTTTCAAATGTATCCTTTTCATGAAAAATCCAATGACGATTTACATGGGTGAAATACCGATTCAGTACTTAGTGCATATCGATTTAAAAATCGATCTTTTGGGCTTGAAAAATCGATTTTTCGAATCGTCATCCGTTGACTAGTAGCTACTACTACATAAATTCAATTCATACCAAACCGAAAAACATTTACTAATTTTGTCTCATTAAAAAATGTAATACCAACGTTTTGTACGTTTGGTATGGGTGATTTATTTCCAAGTATTATAATAATATTTTACCCTACCAAGTACCATTGATAACAACGTCATTCATTGAATAACTTTGAAATTGAAACTACCGGAAAGGCAATATTGTTAGTGTTCGAAATAAGTTAGTTTTTTGAGTTCAATGAAATAAATGTAGGTAATTTAGTTATATATTTCGTACAAAGAATCCATAATCCTGTGGCATGTCATCGGAAGTTTCATAATTTTGTCGCTCGCTAAAATATTGATTTTGTGTAAGATTATGAACATAATTTCCAATTCTGGAAATAAGATGAAGAAGACTCAAAGAAGAACCAAAGAGGTCATTTTCAATGTTTTCATTCGTTGTTTAGCGGAATATCAAGCCGGAAGACTTTTATCAGAACTGGATGATGTATATCAGAGAGTGGCTGATATGACTGGTAGGATTCCTAATTCGTTATTTTTGTACCTCCGGTGTAAATTTACGAGTGTTGTTTTGGTTCGGTCAGAGAATCGCCTTTGGCATTAGGCATTAAAACTAAATACCTTTGTTCCATCTTAAGTACTTTAAAAATAAATAACTGTTTCGTATTGTCCGATTCCTAAATCCTAGAAATAAACTATATTTAGTTAAATTTTTTTCCAATGACTTTTTTGTCAAGTTTTTAACTTGGTATTTTCAAAATCTCCAAAATATTGTACCTTATATATTTTTATGTAAATTTTAGGCAAATCAGTTTCTTGTATTCGTCGAATAGCAAATGAAGGGGAACAAAATGATGGCATATTTGATAAACCACCAAAGGCAAAGACAGGTCGCCCTAGAAAAGAAATAGATAGTTTTGATTTATGTGCCATCAGACAAAAAGTTCTAACTTTCTATGCTGTAAAAAAACAGGTATACAATAGCAATTGTATGTATTTGTCCACTGGATGTCTTATTTGCACAAATCACACAAATCAATATTTTACAGGTCCCCACTCTTAGGAGTTTGTTACCAGTGGTCCAGGAAGAACTAGGTTTTGATGGAAGTCGTGAACATTTGAGACATATATTGTTAGCACTGGGATTTACTTACAAAAAACGCCAAAACAACCAGAGTGTATTAATTGAAAAGCCATCCATTGCGGCTAAACGTGAGAGATATCTCAGGGAAATTATAGCAAATAGAAATCTTCCAAAGGACCTGCAAAAGAACATAATTTATTTGGATGAAAGTTATATGCATTCATCCTACAAGTTGGAGAAATGTTGGGAAGTAGCAGGCCTCAGTAAGGTAAAGCGTAATTATTCTAAAGACAAAAGATATATCATTTTGATTGCAGGTAGTATAAAGGGATTTGTTCCTAATGCTCTATTGATCTGTAGTGGTACAAAAAAAGAAGAAGATTATCATGCGGATATGGACCCATACAATTTTGTAAAATGGGTTAAGGAAAATGTAATGCCCAACGTAAGTGAGCCATCCATTATTGTAATGGACAATGCTCCATATCATTCAGTGGTATCTAACAAAGCTCCTACAACTGGTACGAAGATTCAGGATATCAAATTGTGGCTATTAGAAAATAATGTAAAGTTTGACCCAACTTTAAGTAAGCCTGAATTGTTGATGCTTGTGAAACAGAACAAAAAGGAACCAATATACGAAATTGATGAAATTTTAGGAGAACATGGCCATACAGTAGTCAGAGTTCCGCCGTATCATTGTGACCTGAATCCAGTAGAACTAATTTGGGCTACCGCAAAACACAAAATGTTCACGATTGATGAAGAGTCTTCTGACATAGTGGTATGTAAGATTACATTTACTGACAGCTAAAATGCTCAAGTTTCTTAGATTTTGCCTGTTCATCCAGCAACCCTGTAATCTGGTATGCCTATAACTTATATACCAATAAATTATAGATATGTTTATTTGGGAAGTATGTTTACAAGGGATGGTAAGATTGATGGGGATGTGGAAAGAAGAGTAAATGCGGGAAAAAAAGTGAATGGTGCTATACATGCTGGTTGTGGCTAATCAGTTGGTGTCAAAAAAGGCACGGATGGCTATCCACAATGGTGTGTTGGTACCTACACTTATGTATGGTATGGAAGTGTAAGCTGGGTATGGCAGAAGAAACATGAAAGTAGAATAAATGCTGTAGAAATGCGTTCCCTGTGAAGTATGTGCGGTGTAACTCGGAACGACAGATTGAGAAATAGTGTGGTAAGAGAACGTTGCGGCTTATAAAACGATGTAGTAACGAGGATTGAGAACAATATGCTGAGATGGGTTGGGCATGACGAGAGAATGGATGAAAGGCAACTAACAAAAGGGATTTCTATGGCAAATGTCAGTGGAACCGCCGATAGGGGAAGCCCTAGAAAAACTTATGGCAACCTTATTGGTGAGATTCTTCGAAAAGGTCGGGTGCGTAGTACGTATGTATGACAAAATGTATGAATGTGGTCGAAGCAAAAAAGTATGCAAGAATCGTAGCAATCAAATGGCTCTCTTTAGTTTCTGTCTACCCCCATGGGAAAAAGGCATGAGTGTATGTATATAATTATGTTATTTGCCAGATAACAAGATATGTACTCTTTTTAATAAAAAACACTACAGAGAGTACTCTAAAATCCGACAAGGGTCAACTGTAATTGATTAGTTCAGGGTACAACAACTGCAGACAATGTGTATTAATTTCATAAACTTTTTCTCTTTCAGGAAGTGGCTAAGCAAGCTTTTCAGTCAATAACAGTTGAGGATTGGAAAAATTCCTGCCAACAAGTGATTGACATAGAAAACGAATATTATGAAAGAGGACATACATTATATGATGAAATCGACAAATTAGTCAAAAACTTTGCAGACAACAGTAGCAGTTCCAGTAGTGATGATGACTCAAGTAACAATGACACCACATAAAAAAGGGGTTTTTAAATGTATTATTTCAACCAAACATTGGAGGGCTCAAAAGTTGCTTGATGTTTACAGGAGCATGTTACAGGCTACATTACTAATTCGCAAATGTTTTTGTTGGTCCCAGCAGTAATAAATATAATATAATAATAATAAATATTATTAAGACATTTTTACACAGCACCATCTAGTCCCAAACTATGCAGAGCTTGTACTATGGGTACTAGACAATGTATATAATACTTATATACTTTTTTTTTTGTAAATACATACTTACCTAGTTACCTACTATAAATTGTATAAGATAAGTTATACCTAATCTCATAAATAGGACTTGGTGATTATATTTTATACTTACAAAAAGCAAATAATTAAGTTTCCATTTTTGTAACTGTGTGAGACATCACTGAGTTTAATTGTGAAATAAAAGAAACAATCTTTGGAACTTTTTTTATTGCATCATTTATCAGCCAGACAAATATCCTCTGAACTTCTCCGAATCCTCTTAACCAGCTGATACGACAGACGTTGTTCGGGCCAAATTTTATCCATCCGCCCTGATTCGTTTTTGCTCAACTCCGAACGGTACGAACCTTGCGTGATGTTAAATTCCTTATATCTTTCCTCGAGAATTGGGCTAACAAATATCAAAAAGATTTTTCTGATCAGATTGGTAGTTTCAGAGATTAGCGCTTTTAAACAAAAAAACTTCAGTTATAATAATTATACCATTTAGGAGAAAGTATTCACGGCGGTGGTGCCCTCCATTTTTCGTTATTATTTTTTTTCCGTACAACCATAATGTTATCCGAAAGCTTAGGTGTCAGGTACCTAATAGGTATGTTTTTATATTCCACGTAATTGGGGGAATCTTCGAGCTGTAACCTTGGAATCGAACCTAGGTCCTCAAGCGATCAGTTAGATGTTATTAATTATCTGTGGTCAAACTGGTGAGAGAGGATTTGAAACTGCTCGAATGCAGATTTTAGGGCTGTTAGTATTCGCACCGTGAGGCAGGTTGATGGTTAGCGTTCGCCTGATCATAGGCCTGAGGCCTCTGCCTTTTACAGCTATGGATAACAAGTTCAAAAACAATGTCAGAGATTTTTAAATATTGCTTTAATTCCGTAGACAGAATACTTCTTAATCATATATATCATAGGTGCGGTCGGTCAGTTATGTCAATCATCAGCTGTCCCTGTCCTGTCAGTCAGACTGACAGCAGACTGACTGTCAATCTGTCAATTGAACTTCGTCTCCGTGCTCGTTGTACGTACTCATAGCACATTGGTTTTAAATAAAAATATAAAGTCTTTAATTTTGTTTATTTTGCTTAAAATCCTTTTTGATTTACAATATGGGTAAGAAAAATAAAGATAGTCTAGGTCGGGCCCTCATCAAGGACAGATTTGCGAAAAACCGTCACCGAAAACATGTTGAAGACAACACCATGGTTAGTAATATTTTTCTTTTTTTTTGTGTTAGAAAATTAATGACTGTACTCTTACAAATGTTTTACAATAGCATTCTGCTAAAAAAAAATGTGTAACGGAAAACCGCCTTAGCAAAAGCCTTATTTTTATGCCTCAGTTTTGTAAAACAATTATTTTTTATTTAACCTCGATTATATTAAATAAATGATTTTAAAAACGTCACAGACGCAATGTTTAACTATAAATAATTAAATGCTACATGTAACAGTCATGACAAAATGAAGTATGACATGTATACCATAACTGAACTGATATAAATATTTTTCTATGTATATCGCTCTGCCCCTAAGACACTATTCTATTTACTGACACTATTCTATTCTTGTAACAGCATTTGCGAATAAGGTTACCATTTCAAAATGAAACTATGCCTGTTTAGGGTGCCTGAAATGCCTGATTTTCTAGAAAAAGGTCTTGAGAGTTAAACCCAAAATAAAAGTAAAAGGGTCTCGTCAACACGGTTTATTAAAATAATTAAATCAAGTATAAAATGAAGAAGGATTTTAAAAAAAAATTAGGGACATGTATATACATATATATATATGTTGTGTATGTCAGTGCTAATTGTGAACAATTCTGTAATATCTCTGTTCAACCAACTTGAAGATCTCAATTATTTAGGAATTAATAATGCCTACCCCACATCTGTCTAAGCCTTAAAATGGGGTAAATGTCTGCAATATTGTGAACCTTTTTTTATATATTCTTAGTGATCTGTGTTAACACAACAAACCATTCAGTTGTTGTTTCACATTGTGCATTTATTTCACATTCGCAGTGAACCAATCAAACACCTAAAGTCCCAAGAAGAGAGAATGGATAATCTTTCCTAATTTTACGACTGATAAAATAGGATAATATGAATGTTGTAGAATAATAGAGTATGCATATTATATGAATATTGTTATAGCTACATACAACAGAAGTAAATGATGGATATGACTGGGGCCGCCTCAATCTCCAATCAGTGACTGCAGAGTCTTCTCTTCAAGAATTTCTCTCCACTGCAGAGTTGGCTCAGAGAGAGTTTACAGCAGAGAAAATGAACATGAAATATGTGAAGTCAGTTCCTAGCGAAGTGGAAATGGTGACTTCACAGCCAAACTTTGACGAGCCACTCACAGTACCAAGGAGGTGAGTTTCAAAAGAATAAATATAAAGCAATGGGTAGTCTGGATTGTAGCTAAGTATTAACTACACTGATAGGCAATCGATCGAAATTCTTATCATATCAAGGCACATTGTTTTAGGTTATCATTATGAATACCTATAACAATTTTTTTAATGGTAGTTGGAAACCTGAATGAATATTTTTTATTAGTTCTAAAGTTGAAATAAACATTCTTTACAGACCCCCATGGCATCCAGGAATATCAGCTGAAGATCAGATGTTGCGTGAGCGCGACGCTTTCTTAGATTGGCGACGTCACTTGAATGAGTTGCAAGCTAAGCTTGGAGCAGCCGTTACTCCCTATGAGAGGAATCTGGAACTATGGAAGCAATTGTGGAGGACCCTGGAGAAATCTGATGTTGTGCTCATCCTGTTGGATGCAAGGAATCCTTTGCTATTCAGGTATGTGACACATTCAGATTTAATCTAGGAAGTGGAAAAGAAGTTGGAGCAGATCCTGTGAAGTTGTCACTGCTCCAATATTCTTATTATCTATAATTATTATATGTATTCGGTGTGATGAGACAATGAAAGGTGATTAACATAAGGGATAGGAAACGTTCGAATGCCAGCAAAAGCAAATAGGGGCTACTGTAAAAAACCATTTGTCCAGTCCATTTTGAAAGACCTAAGGTCTTATTGGTGAGGTCTTTCTAAACAGGGGGTCTACTCCCTATCTCAGTCAACGAAGTTACGAGCTGTTCGAAAGTTCTCCGAAACTTTGGAGTCCGATAAAACAAGTCTCAAATTAAATTTTTCGAACGGGTAAAAACACATCGAGAGTAGGGACAACTGTCAAATTGTGTTGTCATTCATTCTTAGTTCGGGCCCCGAACGAATCATCCATCCGTAGGTAATACGGAGTAGGAAACGCCCGTAACTAAGGTCGAAACTACGGACTTCGTGCTTAGGGAGTAGACACCTAGGACAGGTGCTTTGTACTCATAAATTATTGTTTTTGTATTTTTTTATACCACTATGGTGACAAACATGCATACGGCCGACGGTTGGCCTATAGACGCTTGGCCTATAGATGCTTGCGACATCTGGGGTAAAGAAATAGCAAGAATTATTGTCAAGTATAGGCATCCCGTCATTTCTTGCTGAAAGCACAAAGGCGTGAGTGATTATTTTATGTTTTTCATATAGGTGTGCAGATTTGGAAAAATATGCTCAGGAACAGAACTGCAAATGTATACTTCTGTTGAACAAGGCTGATTTAACTAACGAGTATGAACGGAAATGTTGGGCTGAATACTTCACTAAAGAGGTAATTTTGAATCGATAATCATTATTTATTTGTGGCTATAGTATCACTTGTGAAGTCTGCCAACCTGCACTAGGCCCACGTGGTGGACTATAGCCTAATCCCTCTCATTCTGTGAGAGGAGACCCGTGCCCAGCAGTGGGACAGTATTTGGGTTGATGATGATAGTATCACTGGGACCATAGTCAGTTTATTGTGATCACACGTAATCACATAATAATTGGGGAGTGGCAATAGCCCTTTTTTATAGTTCACACATACACAGGCAGTAGCAAAAAGGTTTAAAGTTTAAAGGTGTGAAAATTTCTTGTTACAGAATGTTTCAATAATGTTCTTCTCAGCGGCTAAAGAAACAAATGAGCGTAAAATATCTGAAGCCAGTGAAGAATCAATTCCTAAAAATGACGAACTTAACTCGGAAACGGATTCTGCAATCTCTGACAATGAACACGATTCTGATGATGATGTCAATGAAAAAGAGGCCTTAATATGTGCAGAAAAGGACATAGAATTGTTTAAAAAGCAACTGGGTGATCTGGATAAGGCTGTAAACAATACTGCAGATAAAATAGATAGGATACAAGAAGTGCTAGACAGGGTTGTAGAGAATTTAAGACTGGGCAAACCTATTGAAGATTACCCTGAACAAGAAACAACACAAAATGAAGTAGCGATATCGCAAATCGAAAATGAAAATAATTTACAGAATTCCCATGAAATATATGACAGAGAAAAACTTCTGGAAGTGTTGAAGAGGCAACATGTAGATAGGTTAAAGAATCCTCCAAGGTTGAGTGTGGGCATGATTGGGTATCCTAATGTGGGAAAATCTAGCACTGTCAATGTTTTGATGAAGACCAAGAAGGTAAGTTGGTTACATAATATGTTTAAATTTATGTTGTGCGTATTTTTTTATTAAAAGTATGATTTTCTGATTTTATGTACAGACGCCAGCACATCAAGCTACCACAATCTGTCAAATTTCTTTGATTGATTTTCAACTTTAATAAAAGACAATAAGGTTCATATTCAATTGGGAAAATTTGACAGTTTTGGATAGCTTGACCTGCTGGCGTCTGTACTAACAGTGCTGATCGAGGAACTGGTCGCATTGTGAATTTTATACCACATGTTCAGCGCCATCTGTTTGCAGGGGCGCGCGGTTGTTTAGCGGTGTTGCGCGCGTTCTGCAGACAGATGACGCCACGAACTTTAAATTATTATTGATTTGTATAAAATCATGCATTAGCTATCTATATTATCTGTGGCAAGAAAAAGGTGCTCGGTCTCTTTCTCTTTGCCTTACAACCACGACACGAACAACGTCTTTATAATTTTATTTATTTTACGATTATACCTTAAAGTATATCACGTACTTTAATTTACAAAAACGACGAAACGAAAACACCACAGATTAACTATAATATAGTTTTTTATTTTTTTTATTTTATTTACTTAGACGGATTTTTTTTTTTAGAATTTACATCATAATAAATATAAATTATTATTATAATAAATTCTGAATGTGAAGGCAAAATTTATTCGTGATGGTGGGTGGGACTCGCGGTGGCTTTGTGGTCATAGCGTCTGGTGTACCTAACCAGAAGACGCAGGTTCGAATCTTGCCCGCAGTCGACTTTTTCCTACGCTAAAATAATTTAAAATGTTAGCATGGAAAATACAAAAAGATAGAATAACCATTGTTCTAGGGCGTACCTTTATGTAGTTACGGAATTAATTAACTAAAACCATTGAACATTTCTGGCAATTAAAATAAAATGGGAAAGGCATAGTGTTATTAAAATAATAACATTCCTTCATGCTTCCCCAGGTCAGTGTGAGTTCAATGCCGGGTCACACGCGACATATCCAGTCATTAATACTCGACGAGGATATAGAACTGCTCGACTGCCCCGGATTAGTGTTGCCAGCGTATGCCGTAGCACCGGACCTGCTGCTGACTGCTGTGTTGCCAATTGATCAGGTGTGTTAATTTTTAGTAGATTTTTTGGATTGGCATGTTCTTGTTTCTGTTTTTAGACTGTGCTGAGTGTTACTATTAGTGTGTTATGTTAAAGGAGAAATCTTAAAGAAATGTCTCTTGTAAAAAGGACATTCATTAGTTTACATAATATGTATGTATGTACCTACCGACGCCAGCAGGTCAAGCTATCCAAAACTGTAAAATTTTCCCAGTTGAACATGAATCTTATTACTTTGTATTAAAGTTGAAAATTTATCAAAGAAATTTCACAGATTGTGGTAGCTTGATGTGCTGGGGTCTGTACCTACCGACGCTAGCAGGTCAAGCTATCCAAAACTGTCAAATTTTCCCAATTGAACATGAATCTTATTACTTTGTATTGAAGTTGAAAATCTATCAAAGAAATTTGATAGATTGGGGTAGCTTGGTTTGCTAGCTTCTGTATAATAAAAAAATTGAACATTTCTAAATCAAATGGTATAGATGCGAGCTCACGATGCTGCAATGGCGCGGCTCTGTCAGCTAGTCAGCAAACACACGTTCGCCGATAAATATGGTCTGTTGCTACCTGACGACGGCTCCAAGGAACCGGACTACAAGCAGATACTTACCGCCCATGCCTGTAAGTTACAACTTCTTGACACGCTATTGTGATCTCCCTAAATGTGTGTACAAAATAATCTCTTCTCATTTTAAATTAACATGGTATCAGTGTACAAAGGCCAGCACATCAAGCTACCATAATCTGTCAAATTTCTTTAATAGATTTTCAACTTTAATACAAAATACCTGCACGCCTTAGAGATTTTCTCGACGGCGTGTGAAGTCTGCCAACCCGCACTAGGCCAGCGTGGTGGACTATAGCCTAATCCCTCTCATTCGGTGACAGGAAACCCATGCCCAACAGCGGGACAGTATATGGGTTGATGATGGATGATGAATACAAAAATAATAAGGATCATATTGGTGTATGTATTATGTTCGGTCAAACGAGCCCGAACGAAACGCTTTAAATCAAGTTTCATCATGCGTACCGCTGAAAATTTTATGTGGAATGAGTTTCCTGAGTGGGTCTTCCCCAATAACTATAATCTGTGTGTCTTTAAATCTCGAGTGAATCGGTTTCTTCTAGGCCAGTGCGCTCCACCGTAGATCGCAGTGTCGCTTAACATCAGGCGAACTAGTGGTCAAGCGTAGGCCTATCGTGAATAATAAAAAAAAAACGATGCGTATTAACGATAGTACTGTATTAAATTTTCCTTATAAATATATTAAAATTGAACTGAGCGGCACTAATAACAATGCTCTCTCCTAAGGGGTCCCTGGATTCACACACACTACTTACACTCTTATTATAGTCAACAGAGGCTTCATGACCGCCGCCGGTCAGCCGGACCAGTCCCGTTCCGCCCGAATCATACTTAAGGAAGCCGCGAGCGGTCGCCTACGCTGGGCACAGCTACCGGCTGGGTGCGAGCCGCAGCCGCTCGACGATATGCTGCTCGAGAAAAAGAATGAGAAGAGGAAACCTACGCCCAGGGAGGCCAGGATGGTCGAGGTACGTGAAGCTAGTATTACCGTGTAGGAATGAGAGGTATATTTTTTAGGATGAATGATAATGAAGAAAATTCGCTTTCTCTCAAATCTTGTAGGTCATAATGTAAGTTACATATTATACAACAAGGTTTTAGAGAATGCGAATTATTTGGTTTTATAAATTAACCTTCTTTCTAATGGGGCTTTATAGTAAAATATATTATCGAGGTGTTTGTTACAAAATTCTCAGCAAAATTAAAAGACCCAGCAAAAATATTAGGAAGCCAGGAAGGGCGGGAGGTTTCGAGACTGTCTAAAATGTAAAATTGACGTTTAAGAAGTACCTAGTAGTATGTGGAGAGGCGAGGTGTGTTGCCCCTCCAACCAAAGGGAGGATCCTCCAACCAGGCGGGTGTTATGCCTGGCGGGCCACGGCCCAACGGTTGATGTCGGGCGGTTGTATATATGCAACTTTTCGTTGCGAATGTTGCTTGCGCGATTCAGGCCTTCGTAATGCTATGTAGCGCGGTAGATGTCGCTACAAGTATAATACGAGTATCTTGAATATATGATTTTGACTCCTAAAAATGTTCGTGCGTTTATTTTCGAAACTACCCACTAAGAAATAATTACTTGTCAAAGATTGCTTCCAGGAATAAATTATGAGTGTGTTGGTAAATTAGCCACCAGATACTGCCAAATACATATACATATTTCTACTACATCGTACGGCATAGTTTCAGTTGGTAGAAGATGTAAACCTAACAAAAATACCTGACATATTAACTGTCATGAAAGTTTCATATTACAAGGATTCCGGTCATCGATTGATGACCTGAACTTCTTAACTACATTAATATTATAAAGAAGAAAGATTTGTATTTTTGTGTTTGTAAAGAATAAGCTTAAAAACTATTGTACCGATTTAAAAAAAATCTTCACCATTAGAATGCTATATTATCCCTGATTAACATCATCAACCCATATACAGTCCCACTGCTGGGCACGGGTCTCCTCTCACAGAATTAGAGGGATTAGGCTATAGTCCACCACGCTGGCCTAGAGCGGGTTTCCTCACGATGTTTTCCTTCACCGTTAAAGCGAGTGATAATAAATATTAATACGCACATGATTTCGAGAAGTCAGAGGGGCGTGCCTTAGTTTTGAACACGAGACCTTCGACTTGGCAGTCCAACGGTCTTATCACTAGGCTATCACTGCAAGCCATGATTAACATACGCTATTATTATTATTATTACAAGCCTGTAGTGTGCCACTGTAGGGTACAGGCCTCCCCACTCTTCTTCCACTTCTCTCGGCTAGGCTATATTTATGTATGATATTAGCTAGTACGTTGCACTCGTGCGAATCCGGGGCGGATCGCTAGTAAGTGATAAAAACCTTTACGAGCTAAAACGATGGTTAACAGCAGAAGATATAGGACATACTGCCCATCCACTTAGCTTTTGACTAACAAATCTTCCAGTTAATGCACTGCCCCATATAATCAATCTCCCATACAAACAGTTAGCCTACATACAATGTTTATTATAAGTCATGGTGTAACACTTTAAACACTCCATTTGCCACTCAATACCCAATAGAAAACATTTGAGTGCTGTTGTTAGAATTTGTAAAGTACTTTCATAGATATACTAGCTTCTGCCCGCACCTTTGTCTGCGTAAAATTTAACCGAAAGTATCTAGCTCTAAAGTTTTTAAAATTTTCTAATTTCCTGCACATAGTTTTAATTTTTTTTCTTTCATATGAACCTTTTCCTGACAATAATTAACACAACAAAAAAATAATTAGCGAAATTGTTCCATCCGTTCACGCGTGATGTGATGACCAAGGGAAATAAAGATTCATTTATATATATATATACTAGCGACCCGCCCCCGCTTCGCACGGGTGCAATGTACTAATAAAATACATGTTTTATACATATAAACCTTCCTCTTCAATCATTCTATCTATTACAAAAAACCGCATCAAAATCCGTTGCCTAGTTTTACGATTTAAGCATACATAGGGATATAGGGACAGAGAAAGCAACTTTGTTTTATAATATGTAGTGATATATTATTATATGAGGTAGGTATTTACCTCAAATGTAAAGTAGTGATAGCCCAGTGATATAACCATTAAACTGCCAAGACAATGGTCTCGACCTCTGACTTTTCGAAATCATGTGCTTATTAATATTAATTTATCACTCATTTAAACGGTAAGGGAAAACATGAGGAAATCTGCATACCTGACAGATTTTCTAGACGGAGTGTGAAGTCTGCCAACCTGCATTAGGCCAGGGTGGACTGTAGCGTAATCCCTCTCAATCTCAGACGAGACCCGTGCTCAGCAGTGGGACAGTATTAATGAGATGTATGTACAGAGGCCAGCATATCAAGCTACCACAATCTGTCAAATTTCTTTGATTGATTTTCGACTTTAATACAAAGTGATAAGGTTCATATTCAATTGGGATAATTTGACAGTTTTGGATAGCTTGACCTGCTGGCGTCTGTACTTCGAAGTTTTACTAAAAGACATTGTAGTTTATTAGAAAATGCTACAGTAAAATTTGCGAATTCAAAAAAATGGTAATAATTATTTATTTCGAATGGTGCTTGATTTTTTGTTTATTGCCACACCGACAATCTTGACAGTAAAAGTTAAAGCTTTGTGTGAACAGTCTTAAACTTTTGAAAATCCCTCTCATTCTAAGAGGAGACCCATGCCCAGTAGGACAGTGTATGGGTTGATGATTATTATAAATGTACTCCGAATCACTAAGAAATCGTATTTAAAAGATTTTTCTTCCAGGGGTGGCTAAACAAATCGAGCGAGATCGACAAAGCGTTCTTCGCGATGCAGAAAAGTGCTGCTCACGTCAAGGGCAAGCCGGTCTTCGGGTAAGAAATTGCATGAAATAAGTGTCTCCTACAAATTCAATGTAATAATTTGCTATTAATGGCGCCCTTTCGGTGTTGCATTTATGTGGAAAGAAAGAATAGTAGATAGTTTTATTGTTATCGATGTTTTAATGTATGGTAAATAATGTTTTGGATATGCTATATAGATTTGCTATAGTTCGTTAAGGACTAATTCTGATTGGTTCTCAGTCTAGCCAATCCACGCTCAGATCGCAGTGTGCCAACTATTAACTGTAATGTTGTGTCGATGGCTAATTATTGGTTGGCAAATAACAGCAGTAACACTAAGTAAATTATGAAATTTAGTTATAATTGTACACTAGGAATGCGTTTGCGCTATATTGTTACTTTATCGATCGTTTGAACGGAACTACTTAATCAGCGTTCTACTTTTGAATATTAGTAGGCACTTTCTGGGTGAAAAATACTTTGTTTTTAATTACGTTATAATCTCGAAATCAACACAAAAATGACGTTTTCTCTCAAAAAATGCATTGAGCATTCGCCGCTTACAATCAAGTGGGCTGTATGCCTGTTTGCCACCTTAGTGGTATAAAAAAAACCTTTGGTAATAAGGGAGATGTCTAATAGTTTGACAATACTAGTAGTTAATGACTCCTTATCATTATAATACACTTTAATGGAGAAGATTTCACCTCAATATTTTAATTACACATTATGAATCAGCACCATGTTGAATCAGGTGCTTCCAAGGGTGGTTATAGGAGGTTATTTCTTTCATTTCCAAATAAATATTCCTTGATATGTATATTTGTGTTTATAGAAGAGATTTGCTGTAATTTTAGTTAAAATAAGCTCAAGTCGCCGTGTCGACAGAATGACTTATTATACATGTATACCTGAACGCTCCCTCATTCGGTATCAACAATACCAAAATCAATCAAGACACTAGATTGACGTGCATACAATCTTGTCTTTCTACACATAAACTCAAAATCAATCTTGTGTAAACAACATAGAATTCAATTTACCGTCGTCATAGCTATAGAATAATTATGTACTTATGAACTGAACTTTCCGACCTCCAAAACAGTAAGGTGCAATGTAAAAATATCTCGGTTCTAGTTGGCCCAGATGAAAGATATCTCTACGTTATTATCAATTACTAAGGGAAACCTAAATAAACTTCGTGAAGACGAAACGGCCACCCTGGATACACGCCAAGTGTTAATTCATAAACTTTGAGCATCTTTATGAGCTGTTCTAACGGTCGCGAAAATTGGTCTAACCTCATAAGACTCTGTGCCTTTTCGAAACTAAATAAGCCGTGTACTGTCGCCAACAAATCCAAAAAGAAAGGAACAAGCGATACTTTGAACTAGCCAGACGGCGTAATTAACGAGACATTATTTATGGAAGTTCTCAACTGAGTGAATTTATACTTTCAATTATTGAGCTAACTTTTTAGTTCATTTTTCACTTGCGTAGTAGACTGTACTTATCCGAAAGTTTATAATAATCCCGACAGCTCTGAATAGGCGTGGGCCTAAAAAATGTTGATGTTTTGAAAGCCTAATGATGATTTATTTTTCTACTGAAATATACTCCTAAAAATACGAAAATATAGTGCTATTTGTCAAAATAAATCATGTAAAACGTATTGGGAGTGTGAGTCTTATGACCTAAGAAATAAGGTGTATTTTATTACAGCATCGTGGGAGCGCAGTCCGCAGAGAATCAACTCAGCAAGCCCTGGAAGCAAGAAAAGAAACACGCTAATAAAAATAAGAGAGAAAAGCTAAGGCGGAAGTATGCACACTTAGATGAGCACTGATGTCAGAATGAGATAACAATATATGACTTTGTGTGTGCGAGAGAGATGGCAGCATATTTGTTCGCTGGATGGCCCAAAATTACGTAGTCAGCATTGAGAGGCTATACTCAGTTGTTTTTAGTTAAACTGAAATCAACGGGATAAAGCCTGACTCACTGATGTTCGCAATATTTACAGTTTTTTTAATAATTTACTGAATTTCAAACCCGTGTACTTACAAGAAAAGAGCAATACATAAATGCATTTATAGTGATTATTTTGTTTTTAATTTTCTTTGAATTTGACAGCTCGAAGAATTCCCGTGTTGGAAATAACCTTTTTTAAAACATTACACGTCTCGTATTCATGGTAGATAAGACGTTTCGACATTAAATGGAAGCACTGCCTTCATTAACTTAAAGAAACACTTCAAAGTTCAAAGGGAAATGTAAAATGGTAACTTTAACAAAAAAAAAAACATCATAAACACCAGTTTGGCGTAGGTGTAATACTCCCGTTAAATAAAATTTGTTTCAATAATAATTATCAATTTTGTAAAAAAAATAAGAATTCAATCAAGTGAATTTCGTTAAAATTACAATTTCCTATTTTAGAGTGATTCTTTAGAAGATTAGGTTAATATCGAATGTGGTTTCATTTAATGTGGTAAGTCGTATTCATCTTGAATAGAAAGGTGAATTAGCGTGCATTGATAATATTCATCTTCTATACCAGTGTTTTTCAAACTGTAGTTCCGAGCCCCAGGGGGCCGTCAGGTCTTCTCGCTAGTCAGGTAAAAGTAAAATCAAGTGTTGAACTACAGTAAAAATACAAATTTTTCAGGACATAGGCATAATCAAACACAGACCTGGAAAGGTCGCCAATTTTTTTTTACTTGTAAAGGGGTCGCGTATTCATCTTCTATATCAGTGTTTTTCAAACTGTAGTTCCGAGCCCCAGGGGGGCCGTCAGGTCTTCTCGCTAGTCAGGTAAAAGTAAAAATCAAGTGTTGAACTACAGTAAAAATACAACTTTTTCAGGACATAGTCATAGTCAAACACAGACCTGGAAGGGTCGCCAATTTTTTTTTACTTGTAAAGGGGTCGCGTATTCATCTTCTATATCAGTGTTTTTCAAACTGTAGTTCCGAGCCCCAGGGGGGCCGTCAGGTCTTCTCGCTAGTCAGGTAAAAGTAAAAATCAAGTGTTGAACTATAGTAAAAATACAACTTTTTCAGGACATAGGCATAGTCAAACACAGACCTGGAAGGGTCGCCAATTTTTTTTTACTTGTAAAGGGGTCGCGTATATATAAACTTGGAAAATCACTGTTCTATATATAATAATCCTTAGATATTTAGTTTATATCAAAGTTAGCGTTGCCGTGTTAACAGTTGGCATCTGATAGATAACAGCCGACTTTTAAATTGTAAAGGTGTATTAATACACCTTTGCGTAGACTAAACAATATTGACAGATCCATAGGTGCGATCGACAGCTCAGCAATGCTACAGTTTCTTACAGAAATATACAATCTACGTAATACATACCGAACCTGATGTAGGTATTTTCTTCATTTGTTTATTCATAATTATTATTACTTATTCAGCAGCTAAAGATATTTTACCTATAGCTTTAAATTTTCAACACTAAAATCTAATTGTTGAGTGAGCTCCCTAAATAATTGAATGAGCTACACGATGACTGATGTATGCGTACCGTCAGTTAGGACTGGTCAACTTAAGCTGCCATGGATCTTTCTTCAAAAGGCCAGTCCAGATTTGCCTACATTGTAAAACACATATTTTATAAGCATGAATACTAAGATACTGTCTGGACTAAAAAAAGAGACCACGATTCTCTGAGATTGTCTCGGCGTTTCTTCTCTAGTAGTTTCTTTCTCGTCAGCTAGGAAATGTCGGCGCCATCTACTATTAATTAAATATTTACTTTAAAAGTGTCTTTTTTTACCGTGGGAGAGCCATGCTTCGGCACGAATGGGCCGGTTCGACCGGACTTGATACCACGGCCTCACAGAAAACCGGCGTGAAATAACGTTTTCGTTGTGTTTCGTCGAGTGAGTGAGGATACCGGAGGCCCAAACCCCTTAAACGCACCTGAAACTCCTCTGGTGTTGCGGGTATCCATGGGCGGCTGTAATCGCTTACCATCAGGCGATCCGTCTGCTCGTTTGCCCACCCTATCACATAAAAAAAAAAGTCCTATTTACAGAAATAAATATAATGTATCATTCATCATTTAGATATCAATAACCTTTAATCACATACCTATTTAAAAATAAACTTTTTAACATACACTGGGCAAAATAAATGAAAGCTTTATACTTACCTACCTACCTGTTCTTAGAATAGCTCATACTTTCTTCTCTCTGTTATGCTTGGGTTATACTAGGATAACGGAGATACCAAGTGGCACAGTGACTCTTGACTTTCTGTGACAAGATGCCGTTTATTTACTAATTCCTAAGACACAGGATATAGGTACACACATAAAAAAAAGTTTGCGATCACTAGCATAATAAGCTGATATATTTTTTAAAATTGAACTTTATCAAGAAAAAATCTTTGTTGTGTGTTTTCTTCATGTTAAATAAGCTAAAAAGAAGAAGGAATAATATAATCTACCGTAACAAAAAAGATTTCGATTTTTCAAAGTGATCGCAAACTTTTTATCTCCCAAACTCTTAGCTTAAGAGTTTGGGATTTCACGATTGTAATTTTACTATTACAACGGACATGTCTACCGCATGTCAAATTAGCTGTGGGTTAAACAAAGTACCGAATGGGTCCCACGGCAGATGACAGCGTGACAGGCCTAGACTGAGATGATGATCCCTATCGTCCGCTACCCGCATTCAGTGGCTGCCAACCTTCGCAGGCTATCGCTCTTTGTATAATTTGCAAATGAAATTCAATCTTCGGGTGGTATAACAGTTTCTTACCCTTTCGTACTTCGTATAGTAAGTTCTATAATCGCATAGGTGTGCAGATACAAAATGCGACATTTTCTCGCATCACTAAGTAGGATTTCTATCAATCGGCCTATCGCAGTTCACTGCTTAACATAGAGCTTGCTACAATGCCAGATTGTCATTACTTCATCATTCAGGCGGACCGAACAGAGTCACCGGTTTTTTAATTATATTTCCACCTGATTGATGGGCACCTTACATTATGTTACGTATTCTATCTAGCTGGTCCCCCATAACCTCACACAATAAAACAAAATTAAACTTGTAAAGATATAAATTAAACTTATAAATAGATGAATGAGTCACTGACGCCTATTGGCATCTGGTGTTCGCATCATACCGCTAGAGCTTTTGGGTGATCTGTGATTCCAAGTAATAGTTCTAGCAATTACCCGACGTTTGCCAACCTAACTCATAATGAGCATGTACTGTAGTTACACTAGTTATAATAAACACGCAGTTTCACAAATATGTGCGGCATTCTCATGGCGTAACGTGGCCCAAATCCCTTGATTTACTGGGGAGCTAATTTAAGACAAGTGCTCGATTTTGCGTTAGAACAGTGTAACATGACGACATTAATCAGTGTGCGTGCCACGTGCGCTTCCTTCCTGTGACAGATTGTAGGAACTGCGATAAATTGTTTTAAGAGCTGTTGGACACGTGCTATTAGTCACATATTTTAGTAAAGGAATTGGATCTTGACGTTTGTCGTGAAATATGTGTGGTCAGAGTCTTCTGAGTACCAATTACTTAAGCACTTACCTGTGTCATGAGTCGTGTTGTTTGGTTGCTAATGGTTTGCTTTGAGTCTCATTTGAGAATAAAACCGAACAGAGTTGCATAAGCAACCCAGAAAATGTTTATTTTGATTTGATTGACAGACTCGCTACTTGAGCCAGTGGGGTAGGAAATGTTAATCAAAATTAACAGTTTCACTGCCAAGCTCGCCATTGAATGTGTTAAGCACCCTTATATTTACAAATTCTTTAAACTATCCATTTTGATATTAGTTGTAGGTATCAATGTTGGTGTGATTTCCCAGTTTTAATGGTATGGTGATTTTAATGGTCTCTGCGATGCTGACGTCAATCCTCCATCACAATTTTCGAGACTGCTTCACTGCATTCTGTTAGCGTGTAGTGTGTTATTTTTCTGTAAATAAAGTAGGTACGTTTGAATATTCATATTTATTGATTGCATTCGATAATGTACAATACAGGTGGTAAATATAATAAAAATAAACATTAAAGAAAGAAATCATTTTATTATACGGTGTACAATAAAGTAAGGTATGTGGAACTCTATGAGCGCTCTAATTTATGTTGTCTTGCTATAAATCAAGATCGTTTAGCATAAATTGATGAAATTCGCTAAATTCCTACGTTCTTTAAAAATAAATATTGGCATAACTTTGAACATATCATAAAGAATCGAGTAAATTATAAAGGAAATATTCAGATACTATAAACAGTACCAAGCTACTTCATCTCCCGACGGGACCTGTAAGCCTACCTATAAAAATAAAACTAGACAGCATAACAACTTTTAGAAATAAAGAATTCATTCCGTGATCTGTCTAGAAAATGCTGTAAAACTGTAAAGAAGTATTATATAATTCTCTTCTAATTGATACGATTATAGCTTAGGATGGTACAACTGCATCTGCAAAATATTTCTTTAATAATAGGTACAATAACAGTTTCACTCGTTTCAAAAAAAAAATTTTTTGAGACAAAGGGGTCAAAAAAGCATATACTCAAGGTCTAATGTATCTTTGTACTAAATTTCATCAAAAGTCGGATCAGCGGTTTAGGCATGAAAGCGTATAACTGACAGACAGAGTTACTTTCGCATTTATACTATTACTAGTAGGGATTATGGAGGTTGACCAATTTTTGAACTTATTTACATGAGGCTGAAAGATCCACCTAACTCATAACTTCTAGGAGATTTATTTCGCTGTATAGTACAATCATATTCGATGAATACTATACAATAAATCTACAGATATATAATTACATTCCGCATTCTTTGTTTTACGATGTCTGTTCTTAATTATTTAATGATTAACGACATAGGCATAAACTAATTTTCCTAGAACAACTACAGCTCATAATATGAACACTGATCTTTCAAAGCTTTTACTTACAAACATTAACCACCTAATAATTTACTTAAAATCAATTGCAAACAAGTAATACCTATAAATTATTTTACTTGTTTGTCAGTGCTTAACATAGGTAGGTACTTATATGACAGAACAAATCAATTTGGTGCAGATAGGTATCTGAACAAATCTATCTGCTGCTGTAAAAAAGGTTAAATATAATATAATAAAAGGCTAAAAAAGAAGTAAATAAAATGGAGGTTAGGCAAGGAACAAAACGATCACTATTCCAGTAACTTGGTAGTAGCAAAAGATTAAGGTAATACACATCAGTAAATAATGAAAAAATAAACAACTACAGATCTCAACCGTACCTACTTATTATTGACAGTGTTAATAAATTATTTTTTAATGCCTCTCCATTAAAAAATAATTTCGTGTAGAAATTGTAAACAGGCCGAAAAAAATGTTAAAGAAAAAACAGAACATAAATAAATATACCTACAACATAGAAATATCTGCGAAGTCTGGCCTCAGATTGGCCGATCAAAATATTGAAAGGAGAAGCAAGCAAGCCTTGCTCTCTCGACAAGTATAAAGTAACGACAACTTTGAATTTCGTATATAGATTCTTCAAATGACGTTTTTTCTGATCAATATTGCGATGTCAATAATTATAAATCCGTTTATTAAAATGTTAGTCAAAATTACCCCAAGTCGACAGCAGAATCCCAATTCTGGTAATTAAACATTAGAGTAGGTGTATTTAAAGTTCAGATTTGGTCATAAACGTCACAAATGCCACATTTGTGTCAGTTCATCTCATTACGTTGCCTGGAAAAGAGAAGAAGAACATAAAGGAGAATACCATTTCGAAAAATTTTAATTAACAGAATTGGCTTTTTGATAAGACAAACATTTTGTTTCCAGAAATGTGTTGTGTCCTTCTGTGTCTCCGGAACGGTTTGCTTCTGAGGAGATTCCACGGAGATCGTTCTCATAAAGGAGACCTTTTCGCTTTGCTGTTGACATGCACATAGTGATCAGCAGCAAAGCGGAAAAAGACAAATTTATGGAGAACTATTGCTTCTGTCTTCTGCTTCTTCCTGCTTGTTGCTTAGTTCGACGGCCTCTTGAGAATGTTTGCGTCAATGTACCTGTACAGGTTAGTAGATATTATGTATGTGTTTTTAAAGTCATGCTTGTTCCGTTTGTGTGTGCTTAGAGTCTTTCATTCTTCAGATGCTTCAATTTTAATTAAAATAGTGGCCAAAGGCATCGTCGAATCCGGTGAGCGATGGTAAAACTATGAAAACTTATTTTAAGTTTTTAACACACGTCATATGACGTTTTGATCGTTGAGTCGTTGTTTTACGCTTACGCACACACATGCAACGTTTATGACTCGTAGCTAGTAGCACCGACTATAGTTAGTAGGGCGTGGCAATGGGCGTGTCCACGGACGTCCATTGTAGACAGCTTCAGGTGAATTCAGGTAAGTTAAGGTAAGTTTTACCAAGTCTATTAATATTCAGAGCTTTTTAGCGACCGGTGAACAACGCAAAATATAATATTTTTTATATTTATCACTATATTGTATTTTATAATTTTAACCTGACTCAAAAATGTAATCTGAGATGGTGGTTTGGAAGGTAACTAAGTACGCCTGCAATGCTGTTTCGACACTATTTTATAATTTCAAAACAAATTCGTAATAGAATAACATAATAATCTTCATATAAATACTTTTCATAGGGACCTAAACTTTCCAAACACGTATGTCTATTAAAACTAAAATTTTACCTGGAACAACCTTTACCTCAAATATGATTACTCTACCAGATTTTACCGACCATTCCGACAGATTCCCAAATAAAACCGAATGTTTTATTATTACTGAGAAAATAGCTCTTGGCGAGCGCACGAATGTACCCTATTTATAGTGTTGTATATCATTGCACGGAAAATGTAAACAAAATTACTGTTTGCAAATACTTACGAGTATAGAACGCGAAGGCCGACCGAAGTGAGAACTAAAATGTCGGATCCCATTTCATTAGAACTTTGAAGTACTTATCTCTGAGAAATCCCATAAAGCTTTCTCTTTCTCTGCTTTTCCCATTGATTTACCGATTGGAGATCGATATTTTACATTACTTCTAATTCTATGGAGAGTAGGGAAAACAAGTAAGAGATAGGTTATTAATTCCGGCCATTAGCCAACTCTACTAACTTCACATGATTATGATCTATGGGAGAGTGTAGCTCACGTATCGGTTTGTTTAGCCACTAGTAGCCGTAGACAGTTTTAAATCTAAAACGTCATGCTGTTACTAACTGGCTTTTACTAAAAGCTTTAATATTGCTTTTAGTGAAAGCCAGTTCATCGTTCGATGTTCGATAAGTTTTTGTGGTATCAATATCAAGGTATTACCTACACAATATCTGTTTTTAGTAGGGTTTTAGGCACGTGTATTGATAAACTTACTTTTATTGTATTACACAATCTCCGTTTTGATAATAATGAATACTCCTTTAGAAAAAAAATCAGAATAAACCAATACACGCACAGAAAATTTAGATCCTATACGAGTTGAAATTAAGACAGATCCAATAATAACTGTCAGTCCAAATCAGTGCAGTAATTTTGGATGAAGCCTGTAGGCGGTAAAATATATTTATTCGCACTGACACACAAGTGGACAACTCAAGTGGAAATTATTACACTTATTTTAGCTTATCTTTAGGCTCGTTTACGGCTATTTAACATAAAATAATACTTTTAAAACTTAATTTAGGTTTTATTCGTAAGTATTCAAACCTCTTTTGAATGAAACTACCTTTAACTTCACAAAGATTGTGCCGTATTGCGAATTGCGATGCGGGCTAATTTAAAAAGGGAACGTTTAATGGCGGCAATGATGAAAATGTTTTATTTTATGAATAATTAATCGGAAATATGCAATCAGTCTGTGGTGTGATTAGGTAGTAAGCAAACTTAATAAGTGGAATAAACAAAATCTCGATATCTCGCGAGGACGATAATAAATGTGTTTTTCATAAAATGACTTATTAATTAAAATTGATATTGCTTTAGTTGAATACGCGTTGTGGTACCGATTTTTCATTTTTTTTCTAGCTGCTCATTAGTCGTAAGCGTGACTACTATGCTAAATGTCCATGGTTCGATTCTCAAGTCGAGCGAGTTGTTATTGGGTTTTTCTATGAAATTCTCAGTAGCAGCTTGGATTTTGGATTTCTGCCCGGTTAATGACAATAGGCTCACTATTACATTGGACCTAAATACATATAACAGAGAACTGTGGCATTCATTATTACTCCTCTGCCTAAATTTTCGGGGAATTGAGAGGCGTGATGGTATAAATAATAATAATATGTTACGTTATATTTTTTCTTCTAGTTTTTATTCATTATTTCGTCACCACGGTCTTGTTATTTTTTGCCTACGTATCTACTTATAAAATAATAATAAGTACTCTATTACAGTCTCACCGCAGCCTGGGCCGCGCCCATATCACTGTTCTGTGTCATGCTTTCGTTGGAACTTATGATCTAAATTATTTTAACTATGTTTTTAATCTGAAAGGCCCTTAGTATCATTGGTCTAGATATCGCAAGCGCTGTTGCTGAGCGAGACGGTTCCATTTTCAGGTATTCTATAAAATTAGTAGCTTTAGTAGTACCTTGGATTTTGGATTTGCGTGCGGGTACTGACAGGGCCGCCCTTTATTACATGTGACCAGAACATACCGGCGAATAGTGCGTATATCAGTACCTACACATCTAGCTGATTGTATGTTATTTGTTTACTTGCAACCCGTCAAAAGTTATTTACGTATATTTGAAATATATCTGTTTTCAATAGGTAACAATATCTACTTTGTTTCGCGCTTTAAGTAGTGATATTGATATTACCCCCTGGGTCGTACGTACGTGTATTGTTTTGGCAGTCTAGGCGGGAGACTTGGTCTCTTGCTCTATATTACAAAAGATGTTTTAAAAACCCAGGTTTTAAAATAGCTTTTTGTGATATTGTCTATAGCTACTATCGAACTAACCTAAGTGTTTACTAGCGATCACAATAGACCGACTGCGTTCGCAGAGATACTACAGCCGCAAATAATTAATGTGTTTACTAGGAATTTGCCTTAACTATTTCTCTGGCTAGGATGTATTGGAATGTAGCACAGTTGGGGATTGGGGCGGCTGAATTGGGGACCAGATAAAGGCCCCAGTAGGCAGCACGCATGCCTTCAATTTGGATGCAAGGCAAGGCCTTGAAGAGGTACAATTACTGCTGGACTAGAGTGGCATGGTCGTGGAGAATTTAACGAATACTAAGGCCATGACTATAGGGCAACTGTAAGTAAGTAGGTACGGTTTTTAGTCTGGACGAATCCGACATACCCTGGCGCCCCCCCCAAGTTGTGGATGATCCGTTATGATTTACCTTATTATGAAAAAACGACGTATTGGCAGCTATAAAGGTATTTATTGCCTTCAGTGACGTAAGACTGACAGCGGGAGGCGCTGCGGGCTACACCCAGTAAAATAATAAATTCATAGTTGCGTTCGTTATCATACTGGCGTATATCCAATGCCACATTTCCAGGTGTTTAGAATGTGTGTGTGTGTGTGTGTGTGTATATTGAATTTGACCGTTTTATTTGAACATTTTATATTTCGAATGTATTTTTATACGGTCTGGCTTGATCGAAGATCGAAATAGTACAAGGTTGATCTCTAAATAATCAAAAGATTCGTAGGAAAGCGTAGGATTGGAGTACCTACAGACGAAGTATATATTCGTAAACCAGACGGGTCGCAAATTAAATTGTGACTTCATTGACGATGAACATTTTCTATCGGTGAGGTCATCATATACGTCATTTAGGAAAGGTAGGTCCTCCTTATCGTTTTCAATGACGGCGACCTTCCATATTTAAATTACATACGTACTTACATAAATAATTATTCCCTTTACTTACATTATTCGCATCTATAATAATATTATAGTAGGTATTATTATTATTTTGACCTAACTTATTACTGGAATAAAACTATTTTATCGCGTTATATTGATATTATTAATCCCGGCGTTTCGGACCCTTTACAGCGTCCATAGGTCAGTAGACACTTGATTATGTATGTTATTTAATTATTATCTACTTAGCGTGAGCCCTGATATGGCTCGCTAGACCGAACTTTGTCAGTCTGTCGCAGGTGATGCAGTAGACTTAGCCTTGAGAGTTGTAGGTATAGGAGGCCTTGGGTCTACTTAGGGAAGGCATACTATGACCATTGCTAGCCAGGTATACCTTCCGAGATGAAAGAACATTTAAATATCTGTGTACATAAATAATAAACCTTTGAAGCAATGTACGTGTATCTAGTAGATCATCATCAACCCATATACCTACTCTCCAACTATTGAGCACGGGTCTCCTTTCAGATTGAGAGGGATTAGGCTATAGTCCACCACGCTGGCCTATTCCATGCTCTAGAGATTTTTCTCGACGGCGTGTGAAGACTGCCAACCCGGTCGAAAAAAAACTCAAGGGCATGCAGGTTTCCTCACGATATTTTCCTTCACAGTTTAACCGAGTGATAATCAATTATTAATACGCACATGAATTGCCAGAGGTGCGGTATAAGGCAGTATAAGATTCGAAGCCCCCTCCCCCCAATGCCAACACAAAGTTTTCTCGCGGAGCACCGTAAGGAACAACACGGCTCAAAGCATTGTTATTTCACTTCGATTTTCTGGAAGGCAGAGGTACTTCCCCAGTCGGGCAGTTCCAATATGAGTGGAATTACCCACTATACTATATAATACCTCTCTTAAAATTTATATCTAAGGGGTTTGTATAATTTTTCGTCTGTTATGGAGGTGTAATCGTCATTTATAAGCATAATGACAGTTCACTAATGGCATTAACTACTCTTGCCGTAGAAACCTTTCAGTAGAGATTGGTCTTGAAGGTCTAGGTGGTTTTATATAATTAATTTACTTACTTTTTTATTTTGATAAGATGACAAGCATTTGGGCCTATTGACAACGACAACCGCAGTCTATAGGCACCAGCAACAAACCGGTAGTATTAGGTACTCGCGCGTTGTCATCATGAGATCTGTTGTTCTCATATGCCCTGTAATTCACTCATTTCACTATCTATGTTGCCCTTCAAATCGAGAATGTTGCTCATTATTGCTTGGTGGCAGAATATTTGGAAGAACGGTGGTATTACACCAGATGATTTTTGCAGTAGTGATGTTGATAAGAGATTATCATTAATCGATTAATTCATTTTCATCATTACAGCATTGAGATGACAGGAAGCAAAGGTAAATAAATTTTTAGCTTCATTCATTCATGATTATTGATTATTTGAGTGAGATATGTATACCTTCGAGATAATTAAGATAATTTTACCTGTTTCACTCCATTACCAATAATCGATTATCAACATCACTACTTTGAAGTATAAGTAGAATCTGCCACCTTTTTAACTATTTTAAGGAGACGTTGATGATCAACTTAATGTTTAGTTCTGTTAGTGTTAGTGTGCATGTCTTCTTGGTACTCTTCCGTTGCTGTGTCCTTAAAATGTTAGGTTTCACACATCTAACATTTTCGTAGCATATTTCCGATAGTTCAATTACGCCTAGAATTATTCAACCAATCGTCCAAGACATTTGGAATGGACCTATCAACTTCATGGCCCCATGGGTCGACCTATAGGTAGAATCTCTACTTACTATTATCATATACGTGCAGAGAAAGATAATTTATAGGTATCTATATTAAATTTAATTCAATCACATATTTAGTTAAAATTGTAGAAATATATACCGTCATTCGCAGAACAGAAATCTCGGAAGACTTTCTTAGCAGCTTTATAAAGATTGTAACTAATCTTTAAGCTACTAAAATACATGGCGAAACTAATGCGTAAGTCTGATTTAATAGAGACACATCCTGTATATCAACGTCACAAGCTTAAATCCGGTGATAATTTCACGTCATTCATGTGAAAGAGACAATCAAAGTACCTAAACTGAATGCATCCATACAAAACCTCCTACACATGACCACTCTTCACCCGATTGGTTCGCCCACAGGTTGTTTGAAAGATCACAATCGTAGCGAAAGAAATATAAATCGCAATTTGACGTACCGACAGACGCAAGACATTAAATCCTGGAGAGCACTTAACTTGTCATTGTTTACACGAATTCTTCGGGATTTAAATATTTTCGAACAGTCTATACTTCGCCAATGCGCAAACGCATGCGTCGTAATGTGCGCCCGCGCCGCACAGTGGGCTGAAACGGGCCGGTAAAGGACTTAGCATTTAAAAAAAAAAAGTTTCTTTTTCTGAAATTTTAAATATTGTGTTGGATTTTTCTATCGATTATAAGTAATTATTTCTATGAGGGTCGTTCAGATAACTTAGTATTTCCAGAGTTATAAATATCCAAAGTAATTTTTGTATGAAGCAAAAGAAAAAAATGTGAAAATCTCGAAATTCTCAAATTTTCTCAAAGAATTGACTCTACGTATGCATAGTACGTATATTTGTCCTATTTTAGCGCCTATTCTCGGGTTGCGATTTTCTGCGATTTGGTCGCAATTTCAAATTTTGTTCTCTATTCCACACCACCATAGAGGTTAAGAACTAGGCGCGTTTTTTTTATGTAGTGGTCTCCCCTTTAGGCCTAATCCACTAAGGACTAATAAAATAAATAAATAAGTAAAAATCACAATCACTACTGGCCACTGCACTGTTTTAATCTAATCACTGTCAAGGGTATCCACATTAACGAATGCAAAATTTTCGTATTCGTCATCATCAAATGTTTCCGCTTGTTCAATTATTAATAAACTTTGTGCTTCTACTGACAAAGTTTTATGTTTTCTGCGAAGTTTGTGACGTTTCGCTGAGATGAGTGGATCAGAGCTGGTCAATAAATTATTTAAAATGTCTTCATTTGTAGTTTTTCTACTGCATTTCCTGGAATGGTGTTGGCGGTATCTACGAAAGTCTTTATTTCTAGCTTCAGCAGCTTCTTCAGATAGCTTTCCAATTGGTATTAGACCAAAACTTTCAATAATAGCTGCACCATGCATAAGAACTTTATGAACACTTGAAGGCATATAATACCAGCTATATAATTCCAAATACAGTTGCATGAATGACTTGAGCATATTCGTGAAATTTCGCTGTGTCAATGTGGTAACCTGATGAAATTGCCTCTAAAATGATTGCAAATCGCCTTATTAATTCTTCACTAACACCAGTTATCTCAGCAGTCATGTTTGGATATGCAAAAAATCTTCTAGCAGTATTTCCGTCATTCGTGGAGCCGTGCCCTTGTTTAACAACATCAATCAGAAGTCCCATTCTATTTTTAAAAGCGTCTTGTATGTCTTTCTTTCTTCTTTCCATGATGCACTTGTTGTCTCCCTTTACTGTCCATGTCTGTATCGTTAATCTGTAGGCTATATGCAGAATGCATTCCATCATTCGTATCCAGGTATGCAATGATGACAATCCGTATTTACAGAGATCTGGATCAGTCGGTTTTGATGCAATTAAGGGCAAATTATTCATCTCTGTTGGAGTGGCTTTACAAATGTCGCATCTCTGAGATGAAGTATCACATAAAATTGATGTTGCTTTTCCGTCTATCATAGTCATTAATAAAGAGTGTGAAATTTTTATTTCTCCAACTTCTGTTTTCACTAAATTTACAATCTCTTCCTCAATAGCACTTTTTTCCCGCAATATCGTTATTTTATTTTCTTTCACAAATTCGAAAAAGATTGGACGACACCAGTAAGATGAATTTGGTGAATCGTTTTGCCAGATAACTTGTTCGCCGCACACTAATTTTATTGGCACTAAACTACCCATAAATATGCTTGAATCGTCAAGTTGACTTTCTTGTTCATCGTCTGTTTGCATTTTTTGTTTGTAATTGGCTTGATTAGAAGCACCGTCAAATCCCCACTTACTGATTAGTGTAAATTCTTTACAACCACTATCTATGACGAGTGACGTCATTATTCTTGTTGTCGTTATATCCAATAGAGCTTGTAACTTTATTTTAGCTGAGGTTTCTGTCACTGTAATAGCATCTTTTGGTGGATAGCATTTCTGTTTCGCATGTTGCACTTGATAATAAGATGGAAATATATTACTGTCTTTTTCGTTAACACTTTTTCTTAAAGTATTGTATTGCCACTTGGTCAGCTTAAGTGATAAAAATAACCCTAAAGCCTCATCCGGAGAAAACACAGGTTTTGTTTCTTTAACAGATATGCACTTTTTAACTTTTTTTACATCTAGGGGATTCTTTAGTAAATGTTCTAGTATTTTAGCAACCTCCTCATTCCCATCCGCTTTCAACTGCTCAAAATATGCATATTTTATTTCGTCCGAAGATAAATGAAAGTTTTCTGCACGTCTTTTTTTCTGTTTAGGCGCTAATTCACAAAAAGGTTTTCTTGGGGTTTGTTCGGTGGAGACACCGACAGAAACTTTTGATGGTGATACATACTGAGTTGATGTACTCGGTACTGGTTGATCTTGATTACTGCCTATTAAACACTTAATAATGTCTGGCCATATTATGTTTTCTTGTAACCATTCACTATTTTTAGTTCTGAATATATTTTCTTTACGATAAGCGTTTTCCCATCTTCTATTTAAATTATAACAAAATTTTGCACAAAACAACTTTAAGGTCTTTTCGTGATCATCACTTAATTCGACTAAAAATTTAGATCTTATCTCACTACACAAACTGTCATTATTTTTAATACTGCCACTGTTTTTTAAAATAACGAAAAGATCAAGGTTTGTCACTAAATTTTCAAACATTTTCACAAATACAAAATAACAAATAAGTAAGTAATGAATGTGTGGGGGTAGTGCGTCTATTATGGTGGGTAATAGAACACTGAAGTACTTTTGAATGCAACCGAACATTCCGTAGGTACCCTATCATTGTACCAATCACGTTACGACACGTCATAACTTGTTGTTGCGCTCGCGCACTCTTATCCCTTGATTCCCGGAAATAAGTCTCAAAACAAATTACGTCATACCTGCCTATGGTGGTGGAAAATGTCGAACATTGTTTTTTTTTTAAGAACTAAGTAGGTATTGAGGTTTTCAGGCCGTTTAGTATACATTATTTTAAATTTCAATTTAATTGGAATAAATTGCTTAACTAAAATAACATGACTCTTCATACAAATTTGATATGGCTATATCTCCGAAAGTACTCGTTAAATTAAAAAAAGTCAAAGAATAAAAACGTTTTAAATTTATGCCTAGATACCAAAAAAATACATCTGATCTCTTAAGACCCAACCTTGTAATCCCAGCCCACTGTGCGCCGCCCGCCTCTCGCAGATCTACTAATATATTTTTCTTTAGGACTTCATGGAGTCATTGAACGTCGAGAATTTTGTATTTGACGGGAAAACATCTTCCTACACATTCATGAGAACAATAGAATAACATGTAGTGGGTGCTTAGGTACTACTACAAATTTAGATTTTGGTGTCATGTTAGCCGTTACATTGGCTGTCCTAATCTTTTATTTTTATTTGTGTACCTAAGTGCCGGATCTGGTCGATGTCCACCTGATGTAAAGTGGTTAAACCTTCCTGTTATATGCAATACGACCAAGGGATTTAATTTTCGTCTCGCTGCATTGTTCATTAATATACCTATCTTTGTACTTCCACCTCAAATTCCTAGGCTACATGTAAAAAACCACTACTTATAAAAAAATTATAATATATACAATATTGAATTGAAATAATCCATTGACTAAAATTTTCCTACATCGTATCGAGAAAATACCAAGACTGCTCTCTACATTCCTTCGTTTTCTTTTACTGTATTTTATAGCTTACGTCGTTTTGTCGGAAGCTGCTGGCAATATTCCCTTACCACCGTATTTTACAACAGAATCGCACAGGTATAAATAGTGGGCGAATTAGTTAGTCTGTACATTCTTTAAATTCTTTCGTGTCATTATTCTAGTCTATTTTGTTGTGAAGATAAAGTTTTATGCTGTAGGTACAACAGGCGCAATATTAGGCCTGGACTTCTTTTTTATAGAAAAACATAATCTATAGGACAGATGTTGAATAGTAGGTACAAAGTAGAGAAAGTGTGAAAGGAAGTATTATTTCATTCACTGTTCACTATGGAATTGGAAGATTGGGCTAGTATGTCCGTATAGTGCATGTTGGAAGCAGAAAAACTTGCGGTAGGTACCTACCTGTACCTAACTGTCAGAAAGTTGGTTTCCTATGTTTTACCAAATGAAGAGGACTTTAGGATCGCTAATGCCATATCAGAAAAGAAATATTTTAAGTGCAATATTAGATACTTTCGTGTGATAAAATTTTAAAGACGAATATAAAAATCATTGCGCATTGACGTTTCACAATTAACATGCGTAGTAAAATGAGTAAGTTCAGACAGAAATAGAAACGTCTTAAATTAAAATAAACTACGAGTTGTGTCACTGGGAGTTTAAAAAAACACCTTTGACGTCATTGATGGACTCTCGAAGTGGAGTTTGATCTTTCTAGATGTCACGTTAAAATACTAGGATTTCTTTCGTATGTTTGCGACAAATAAAAAATTCATATCACAATGTTTCGTTTGGACAGGGAATTTCACTCTCAGCTCTAAATATAACGGTTTGACAAGCTTTGGCCCAGAAACCAATCGTCTTGTTCAACAAATCGTTTGTGTAATGGAAGCCGATGCAGTAAATTTTCATGATTCAATATAGCGCCGACATTTTTCGGGCTTCAGCAAAAATAATGTGTTGAAATATTACATGAGAATTAGATACATTCGTATGTTTGACATGCGTTTGCGAATTAAACGCGGTCATTAATTAATCGAAACAAATCGGTGAATCGGTATAGCTTCCGCCTCTTCCCTTAATGTTTTGGCATCTTCGCAACGGAAGCACAAATGACGCAAACTGTTCAGCCCCGATATTATTAGAACAAGATGTTTTAGCGATTTTCTGTAGATTCCATGAGTGGGTCGTACGCACCGGAGTATCGGAAATACCATCGATTGATTATTATATCGAGGATGTTTATTTTTAATCTGTAATAAGGAAATCCGCAGCCGTCTATTTCAGGTTCGAAATTAGGTTTGTTGACAAACTCACGCGGTCACAGTTTGGAAACAAGTTTTATAATAGTCAGACGGGGAGTTATGGTCTCGACGGGTTTCTTAGCAACTGTCGGTAATACTTTTTTACTTAGGTATATCTTCATCTACTTATTTGAAAAGAGCAATCCGTCAGAAACTATACATAGATTTCATTTAGTTTAACACGCTTAAAAGCACTTAAGAATTCTTTTGAAGATTTTCTCTTGATAGGAATCTTTCATCAAAATCCCGTTTGCATCGACGCTGCTCTCCCAAAAATACACATTCAAAGAGTTCAAAGATCATTTTGCAGACAAGACAAATTAGACATGACTTACAACACGGAGAATTAGATCGTTTTGGACGTCGGCCCTTAAGCAGTGATGTAACAGGACAGCTGTCACCCGAAGGGAGAACCCAAACGACGCAAACTCATTCATCCGACGCGAAGATATTATTTAAGAATTCAAGAAAAATGTTTAGATATCCGTGTCACCTATTTCGACGGCGACATTTTGATTTGATAGGTGCCGCAGAAAACTTGTAAAACAGAGATTATAACGTGTTTTATTATTATTTATGTTGCGGTTTCCAACAGTTTTATGCTTCCGCCAGATAGTGCAGTTAAAGAAAATGGCTTCTAAGGTGACTTTTATTTGTATCAGAATAATGACGTATAAAAGTCAGCCATTATTTATGTTGCGCGACAAAAAAAGCTGTAAAATTTGTGATTGTCAAACACGGTGTCTACTGCAGCAATACAATAGTGTGCTTTTTAAATTAAAATGAGGGAATTAGGTTCCATTGAAATATCAGTTTTACGTACATATTCGTTCATAGATGACTGGCCGGAGAAAACCTCAAATAGACAGATGTGGAACGTTATGGCGGAGAATTTTCCCCGCCAGTGGGACAGTATGGGTTAACAAAAATATATCGGTGCAAGACTCGTCGATAGAGCTATTGTGTGGTGTATCATAACAGCCAAAGGACATCTACTGCTGAACAAGGGCCTCCCCCATACATTTTCACAGGAGGGTTATATGCCGCTCGCGTATACGCAAGTAATAATGAAAAGAAACAGAGAGCAAATAAACATTAATCTACAGACGAGTAAACAATGTTATGATAAACAGCTGCTCGAAAGCGAATTTTAGTTTGCATCACAAAACAAGACGTTATTAATCGCCGACAGAGACGCCCCCGATCACCCCTCCGGTACAAAAATACATTATTATTTCGTTGGCATCACCTAAAAATCCGCTTTGTCTTAGCCAAGTTTTTTAATTTAAATACCGTGGGTATGGTCGCGCGTAAATTCAAATGTTGCAATTGAATAAATGCGTGCTTTCGAATCTACCACAAGCTAATCAAATGTACATCAACAACCATGGCACACTTCTTTTTCTTATTCTGTGACGTCAGTCGCTGGATTAGCCTCTCAGCAGGTAACGATCTTGCAATAATTTGTCTCAAAAGTCTAAATATTGAAAATCCAGATTGTACTATTTCTAGCTTTCCTAGGCTTCTTAAACGCTACAGACCTGCTGTCTCGGCTGACTTAGGGAATTTGTCGTCGTACTGGACATTGGCCCCAGTAGGTAGCAGTGGTGGAAACTAGGAAGCGAGTGAATAAGGTCTCACCCTTTGATAGAGTTCGGTGTTTGTAGCGGTTTAGTCGGTACAAGTTGTAAGTCTGGCATACCCTGCCGCCTCCCCACGCGGCCACGGAGAGTAACAGCTTTTTAATAACAAGAGAGAGATACCTACTGTTGATTTAGTTATTTTAGCCTTTACAGGTGTACCTGTAAAGGCCAGCCTTACAATTGTAAAAAAAAATGTATGCATGGCTTTGATGTTATTTGGCATTTCGCCGCACATCTTATTGTCTGGCGCATGTCTACAGTTCGGCGTATCATTTTACTTTCAACATCATTAATTGTCGTTTATTTTTAATTCTGTGTAAAGGAAATGCTTTAATTTTGAATTTCGAATGATCATTTGTCTTTGGAAATGATGCCAATGTATGTTCTTGTTAGAAGTGATTTAGGAGCACATTGTTTTTCGTGCTGTTTTACTGCAATGGTTGATAAAACAAAACTGGCCGTTCTACTTATTGAAAAAACAGGAAACCTACGTGTGTTTTAGCTAATAAAAATACAAGTTCAGATATACATACTCACACTTACGACATAGGTTTCTAGTGATGTTGATAATCGATTAATCGATTATTGATATTCGATCGAAACAGGTAAAAGTATCTTAATTAAATCTCAAATGTATACATATCTTACTCAAATAATCAATAACCATGAAAGAATGAAGCTAAAGATTTATTTACCTTTGCTTCCTGTCATCTCAATTCTGTAGTAGTAATGTTGATAATGGATTATCAACATCACTATAGGTTTCTTAGATAAAGTATTGAATAGGTATTCAAAACTTGAGTGCAGTCTGCACAGTTTATTCTCGAGTAGGCAGAGGTTACGTTAAAAAATTAAATTTGGGCCTAGTATTATAAATGTTCATCGGGTTCATCCTCCGACCCTTTGCCCAACTATATAACTACAATATAACTTTATGTTGGAGTCGGCTTCCAGTCTAACCAGATGCGGCTGCATAAGTATCATATTAGACATCCGCAACCCAATTTCTGGGAAATACTGGGTGTCAGGCTTTTTGGGCTTCTGACTACCACTAACGATTGTCATGTGTGTTCGTATGACAACCGGAACCGTGCTCAGTGCTCGTACGTACGTTTACGTGCTCTCCGAGGCACGGAGGTATCTCGATGTGTTAATGGTCACCCACACACTGATCGTGGCAGCGCTGCTTAACCTTGGAGATCGGTTGATAAATCATTGAACTAAGATCACTAAATTATCTTAAATTGAAAGAAATTACCAAGTTACAATTAACAATGCAACGTGAAATCTCCTCTTTTACTATTTAAAAATGTATAAAGTCCATTAGTCTAATAACTTAAATTGTGAAATGATTGAAATTCAAAATGCCTACAGTAATTTCAGCACCTATCCATACATAAGAGAGATGAGATCTTTTAAACTACCCAACGGATATTAATGCGATTTTCACTACCATTTAGATTATTTCTTCTAGAATGTTTATAAATATGTATAATACATGCATGTTATTAGGGTTATTAGTATATTGTACCTGTGCGAAGCCAGGAAGAGTGGGTAGCTAAGACATAAAGTATCTTATGTTTTCTCTGTACTTAGTTAGCATTTTAGAGATGCCCTGACTTAAAGATTTATCGAATTCTTATTAGGTACTTTTGGTACATATTAATTAATCGATGTTCCGAACCAGAAACATACGCCTTTCTGCCTCGCACAACTAAACTGTGGTGTGGTGGAATGAACTGTCGCCTGTAGTATTTCCGGACCAATATGACCTTGAAACCTTCAAGAAAAGAGCGTACCTACTCCTTTTTAAAGGCCGGCAACGCGCTTGTGACTCCGCTGGTGTTGCGGGTGTCCATGGGCAGTGGGAATCGCTTACCATCAGGCGATCCGTCTGCTCGTTTAACCCCAAACCCATAAAAAAAGAAAGCGTAATGAAATTGGCTCTGTTGTTACTAAATAACATATTTGTGGGTATTTTTTATCTCTAGCTAATTACTTACATCTTGAATTGATTGTATCCCATGGTTGCGAAGTATTCCTTGAAGAAATAAATATTTTTGAATCAGATATTCTAAGACGTAGCATGGAGAAGACACCATTTGAACGATATTATGAATGAACGCATGTGCAACCCAGAAATACACGTCTAATGAGTCGGACACAATTTATGTGTTAATGTCCACGGCATGATGTTCATTCACTAACTGCGTTTAGTTATGGATCAGTGCTGTGTTCTCGTTTGTCGGCCAGTTAGAACACGTTGAAAGGGCAGAGTAATTCAGATTTAGTTATCGACTACCTAATTTTTATTATTTTATAATCGAAATTCCTGCGAGTAGTTCCTAAAGATTTGTTTTAATATGTGCGTCATTTTAAGTTGCGGTTTTATTTTTATTTTGAATATTTTTCAGAATATTCGACTTCATGTAATTACTTGTCTATCTAATATACTGACCCATCGAATTAGTTATACCGCATTATATGACTATGGACTGCAAATTTTTAGGTGTCGTGGTGCCTTTGAAACCAAGGCACTACGTACCTTGCTTAAACGGTGAAGGAAAATATCACAAGCAGAAGTGATGAAACCTGAATACCTGAGAGATTTTCTTGGTGGTGGACGTCGTGGACTCTTATCCTAAAAGGAGACCAGTGCCCAGCACAGTGGCATAGCGTGGGAGTAAAAGACAAGACTATAATATGCAGTAGGTAATTCTAAAGAACTTTTCGGCAAGAACAGTCATCAATATAGTGTACTGTATCTGTGCTCATTTCTATCGATCCGATCGGCAAAAATATGAAATGATTCAAATACAAGATATTATTATTATTTATTGTGAAAATTTGCCGCCCCCATTACGCTACGCCACTGCCAGCAGGTTTGATGATGAATTCTTCTGACCAGTGATCAAAAGCCCCTAACGATACTTTTTAATTCTATCAGACCATAACGAAAATCTGAAACGATGAAATATTATCTTTAAAAATGTGTTTTCGTCTCATTAGATGAACGCTTCTACCATGTCCTATTAATATGAGATGGCTACAAGTTTCGGGAGCTGATGCACGGTATCGCCTTACAAATCAGTAGGGTGCTCCGTAAAAATAAAACTTTCAACGTTGTGATTCTAAAATTAAAGTGAAGGAGATTCAAAGAATTTCGTTTGAATTTTCCTTTTCTAATTTCTGTTTTGATTGAAGAGTGATTGAGTTATATCGATTGAGATTTTTCTTCAAAATTGAATTGGATAAATTTATGAATGGTATGAGGAAACTGGTGAATTATTGTTTCTTTGAAATTAAAAGATGAATTCTCTCGTTTGTAAGACGTCATAGACAAGGAACAATGACTTATTGGTAGATATTTGGATGGTTGATGTACAGCTAGTTGTTCGGAGTCTACGCACCCAGGATACACGAGAAAATCCCAGTAGGGGGCGACGTTTTTATAAAAAAAAGCCTAGCTCTAACCTTCGTACTTATAAACGTCAAGTAGTTCTTTGAATATTAAGTCAAATTTTTTCACTAAGCCACATTCGACAACATCACAACATTGGACTACACGTCACAAAATTTCTACGACTAACCATCGTTAACCAAAAGGTTATTCCGGTACTTAAAAATGGTTTCAAATTTAATTTCGGTTCAGTTTCAGTGTCATAAACGTCACATAATGTCGTTTTTGGGTTAATTTTCGATCTCAAATAGAATTCAATTAAGCTTGTTGTTCGTTTTCGACGTTAGGAAGAATACTAAGTACATATTTGACATTTGTGAGATTGAGACTTGATCAGAAATGTATTTGGAGCATCTTTTAGTATCAAAATTACATTAAAGTTACAAATGTTTGTGTAACCAAAATTAAATAAATATTTTGGGGAAATTTTATACAGCACCATCTAGTCCCAAACTAAGCAGAGCTTGTACTATGGGTACTAGACTACTAGACAATAGAATTAATACTTATATTCTTATATTTTTTTTGTAAATACATACTTATAATATATATTAAACACCCAGATAAACACTTTATGTTCGTCACATAAATATTTGTGTCCTGTGGGAATCGAATCCACGACCTTATGGTCAGCAGTCGAACCACTAGACCACAGAGGTCGTCAAATTGACCCTATCCAGTCGAACTAGAAGTTCTGACACCTTTACCCCTGATCTCCGACGAACCCTAGGATAGGACAAGACTTAACTGTCCTAGATTGAACCGAACGACGCAGGTTCGATATTTTTGATCATGAAATGAATCATGGGTAGGATTTATACCAACTAAAACTGCACTTACCTTCACTTGCCCTTTAGTAATGGCCCCCAATTTGGCCCGAATTTCATGGATCCCACATGAAATTCGCCACGACCATCAGAGACCATCGACCATTCTAATACCTAGCTCGTTTGCTATATATTAGGTATGTAGGTATGAATATTTACGACATCAGTAGGCCGATTCTATTTTCGCCAAAAATATGTGGATACCGAACTACAACATTGTTTACACGTTATTGTAGCGCCGAAAGAAACTTAAAACACATATCAAAGTGTTTCATCGCGTCCTAATAAACGCGTTACAATAAATAAACGTTTCAGGAAACATTGTGCTATTTGAGGCGTTCTCGCCTTTACACGAGTTCATTTACAAGGGAGTAACGCCCTTAATTTAAAACTTTGATTCTTAGAATGCGCCCGGTTTTATTTTTGGGTTGGTTTGTTTGGAAGGACATTAGGCCAAACATTGTTTTATGACAGAAGAGGTCTTTTCTTTATATATCACTAAGGTGGCAAACAAGTATACGACCCGCCTTATGGTAAGCGGTTACCGTAGTCTGTAGACGCTTGCAATACCAGGGGTATCACTTGCGCGTTGTCGACCCTGTGAAACGAAAGATGTTTGGCAATATAAGGATCAGCCCCCTCACTGTGAACACAACATTTCCTCTCGGAGCACTGGCAACCTTGCTCACCGTAAGGAATACAACACAGGTTAAAGCAGTGTTATTTCTCTTCGATTTTCTGCGAGACGGCCGCGGCGGTACTTCCCCAGTCGGCAGCTTCAATTTGAGTGGAATCACTCCCGCCTACCTCTCTTAAAATGAAATGGTGAAATTAAAAGGAACAGATAGGTAGTTTCTGGCCCTGTTGTGTGAGACTATGAGATCTAATTAGGTACTTTGCGATTGAAATTGGGGTGAAAGACTAACGTATTACCTTATGGTTGACCCTCATCATCACCTAGCCACGGCAATTTTTGACAATACAAGACAATATCGAATAGAAGTACCAACCCAATCGCGCCAACCCTTCCTTTTCTTTGCATGAGACGCACTATTTATGTAATGTACCTATGTTTTTGTTATAATTATAAGTTAGTCATAGTCTCATTGTTTCTGCAAGGAATCAATTGGTTTTCTTTCTTTCTTTATAATATTTATCTTCAATGGTCCACATTATAATATGTAGGTACACCCCAATATTGTTGAAGATGCAGAAGAAATTACAGTTCATATTCATGCCAGTTTATACCTCAATAATCCAGCACTTTTGACCATCTGCCAAGCTTCACCATTCCTAGTTTCGTTGATGGCTGCTGGCGATGATTGAGGAATAGGATTCGCAGACCTACAGATTTCAAATTGATCGTATTATAAACTGCGGTAGTATAGAATAAACATGTGGGTTAACAGGTTGTTAAACACTGGCAATTAAATAAGGTGCATGTTTACATTTGTCGGAGAATTTAAATGAACGGTCTTTAAATGTGCTAGCAATATTGTTTTCTGATTTAGCGCCTGCTGAAATAAAAGTAAGTTTATGACTAGAATACTAAGAAGCAGGTTTTAAGAGTTTTTAATGGCTTGAAATAAAACAATTTCCAAAAATCATTACAGATAGGTACAATTTGCTAATTTTATGGGATTGAAATTCGAAAAAGAATGATCTGCTGACACAAATATTAATTTATTACTTCTTCATTTATATAATGGTTTAAATATGGTATCGTAACTAGGTAGGTACTCATCTCAGTTTTTGGGAGACAAGGCAGCAATTCTGACATGTCCGTCAATGAGATCTTTATCAAATTACGTTTTATAATCTAATCTAAGTCACATAAATTCCAGTTTGTGTCTCAAACCATCGTCGAGAACTAGAATAACTATGAATTACTTTAATAAAATTTAAATTTTGTTCACCAATTTCCATGTTTCAATTCTTTGATCGCTCACCGACATTTCTGTTAAGTCGCTCGTTGAATGTATATATTTTTACAATTATTTCGTTTTCACTGTGACATTAATGGACTATCAACCGGTTGATGTCACGTCATATGTTTTCTGCGGGCAGGAGATTGTGGAAATATGCAACAACGTTCTTTTTAAAGTGGAATAAATCGTCGTCTTACAGCGGTGTGTTATAGGTATTGTGAAAAGCTGACTCATTAAAATGCGTTGGTTGTGTTCAGTCCGAGAATATATTTCACAAAGGTCGTAAACAGATCGTGTCTGGTGTAGGTACTTCATCGAAAAAGATCGGAAAGTAAAATTGATTTAGAGGTGTTGTCATGTCTTCTAGAGATTAATTACTGCGGCGCTAAGACTTCATTTCATTTTAGTGTTAGATAGGTAGATATGCTAATGGATTATCCATTCATATAAACTTTTAAGCTGGAAGAAATACTTGGCCCATTTCGATCTATGTAAGTACTGGAATTGTAAGTTTTAATATTCAGGGATTGTAATATCTACTAAGTAAGACGTAAGATAAGCAATATTTGATTTAAGATTGATTTGGCAAATGAAAACACGTAAAATATATATTACGTGTTTTCATTGTTATATAACGAACGTGGGGGAACTTTTCGATTTCCATAATACTAAGACGTCAGTATTATGGAAATCGAAAAGTTCCCCCACGTTATATTTTGTTTTTTAATCATTTTCACCGACCAAAAGGTTCGGCTATGGCAATTTTTATTTGGAACATCGGAACACGATTTTGAAATGAATAGGTAACAAACTACAAGGACGAGAAAACAAAATGGCTGCCCAAAACATCATTCAACCCAGAAAACAAATTTGAGGGATTATAAAAATTATAATTGATCGTGCTTTGCAGTTAAAAATTGTATCATGAGGAAGCGTTATTTTAAATTATAAAGTTAAAACAGTAGTCGTGACTGATCCAAGCAGTTAATTTCGTAGGATTTATGTTAGACAACACATTTATATGGAGATGCTATTTATAATTTGTATTATGACGTCAACGTTGGTATAGGGTGCCCTGCTCTCTATGTCGGTGCCCCTGTTAGTGGTGCCAGTTTAATGCGTAAGTAGGTACATTAAAACTCACTGCTTGGCACTGGTTTCTCTCAGTATGAAAAGCATTCGCTCATCCACCTGTAGGGCGAACTATACGCTGAACGAACAACTGCATAATCGCGTACCGAGAGTATGCAATTACATAATTAAGCATAATGCATAGACATTAGGCCTCTCACTCTATCTATATGCGATATATAGCTGACGAAACCGTGTAATTTGTTTAGTTCGTCAGGGTCCAATATAATACTCACTTCCCCGGGGTGCGGACATCCATCAGGATCTACTCTGAACAGTGCACATCAGGTGTAGGGAACACCTCACCCCTCTGACAAAGATTAAGTTAATGGCGGCGGCGTATTCTTGAGTGGCGCAGTGGCGTTTTCTGAAGCACTCACCCACTCAAGCCCGATAGTAACTTGATGCGAGAAACCGAAGAATATTCTGCTAAAATCTTACTTAACACCTTTTTTATAAGTGAAAATCCTTATGGATTGTCCGTCGCCAGGGAAAGCGTCGGGGTATGTCGGACTCATAACGACTAAGAACCGCACTTGTCTCCCCTTGCTCTATAGTCAGGGCTATAGGAAATTTCATATTCGCCACGACTCCGAGGTGCGTAGGTACCTTTTTTCGGAGAGCGGAAAATGCTCATGGATCGTCTTTCACCGGGGCGTCAGCGGGGTGTGTCGGACTCGTACGGAGTAAAATTTCCTACCTTGTCATGGCCATGGGAGGTGTGTACAACCCAGTAGTTGACGTGACCAAGTAGGTACCTATTACCAGCTGATGATGATGATTTAAATTTAGTTCCCCCACTAAGATTAGTGTGTAGGACACGTTGCCACAGGAAATAGATAATTAGCTGTTTTTATAAATCTTTTGTTACTTAGCAGATTTTCGTCTCCCGCCCACGGATTGGTCATTTGTATTTTGAAACGCTTTTGAAGTACAATATTTTTTTAATGATCTATTTGTATTCTGTGAGATATTTAGAGATATGTCAGAGGAACAATAATATAACGTAAAAGAGTGACAGTTAAATTTGTTGCAGTCTTGCTTCATCAAAGTGTTAATTTCATTATATTCTTTATTGCAGCCTTTGATTATATACTTGTCCAAAGATTGCAGCATTATTTCGCGTATTTAGATAGGTACTACCTAAGTAGGACCGAAAACGAAACGTAAGTTATTTTACAAAGTACCTAATCTTTTTTTATGTTATATTATATACCTAATTAACCTGTTAAGAATCAATTAGCAGACACGATACAAAAACTATTGTTACGACCCTCCGGAGGGTCAAAAAAGCTAGTGGTAACTTTTATACTTTACGATATAGGTACATTGTAGCGTTTACGCACCGCCCTATCATTGGTTTTCGGTGACAGATATAAAGGTATGAGGCATGTTATTTCTAGTTTTAAAAACTACGATGTTTCGTATATATTTATGTCCCATTAATAACAAGCCACCGTGTGGTTCAAATATTAGAACGCATATCATAATTTTTATAACGAGGTCAAGAGGTGTTCTGCAGGCTCAGATTATTTTCTTATGATTTAAAAAAGCATCAATTTACAACATGTTTCTTCACTGTGACTAGATTTAGTATGAATTAGATAGAGTATTCTTTATTTTAGGTACACCAAAGGATACAGTGAAAAAAAAAAAACTTGTGAATGTGAACGGTGAATCTTAAAATCCGTTAGTTTATTAAAAATATAATTATGTTTCTTTTTAACATTTCGTGTCACATACAGGCTAGCTGTGCCTCGCGGTTTCACTTCCGTTTTATTTCTTTTCGGTTTCTAGGGGTCGTAGCATGATGTTAAATAACTTATAAAATTAGGCTAGTATTTAACTGCAAATCAAAAAATGTTGTTTTGTATAACAAAACAATCCTAAGCAAAAATACTGATTGAGCGACAAAATTACTGATTGAGCAGCAAAATTACTGATTGAGCAGCAAAATAGTCACCTCAAAATATTGTTATATACACTCAAAACATTCAGATTTAGTTCTGGCGTTGTGTGGTCACAGTTCTAACCTAACCGATATCTGTATTTTGCTGGTCAATCAGTAATTTTGCTGCTCAATCAGTAATTTTGTCGCTCAATCAGTATTTTTGATGCGTAGTTTATTATATTTCATAAAATTATAACCTTCCTCAAGAATTGGGATGAAATGCAAAAATATTTTTTCAAATCCGACTAGTAAGTAGTTCCAGAGATTCATCATCATCAATACATAAACTGTCCAGGGCTGCCAGATGTACGATTTAAATCGTACTCATACAATTTTTTGGCATTTTTAATCATGTACGATCGCTAGACCAAGATCGTACGGAAAATGTACGATTTTTATATACCTGAAAACATTTCATAAAGAAATAAACGTCATCCACTGGCAAGCATGAATTTCGGAGAATTCCCCAACAACCTAACGCCTTCCTAGATCTTTTACTTGAATGATGAAGACATGTTTGCATTTTTATGAAACTTATTACTCCTAAAAAAATAAACTTATATAAAATACGTTACGACTACATATGTAACAGTATTCAATTACTTAGTAATATTCTTGTTTCTCCTACAGGCATTTATTGCGTGAAGAAACGAAAATTGTACGAAGTTTAAACCAACAAAAGGAATGTTAAAAAATATGACAACTGAAAATTTGTGTGTCTAACATTTTTAATAAAAACTTTGTACTTAAAAAGTTGTACGATCTTTTTATTTAAAAATTTCCTTGGCATACGATTTTTTTGTAGTTTGTGTACGATCACACCATTTTTGCACCTGGCAGCCCTGATACTGTCCCACTGCTGCGGGTCTCCTCTCAGATTGAGAGGGATTAGGCTATAGTCTACCACGATCCTACACTCTAAGAATTTTCAAGCCATATTTATGCGCTCTGTGTTGAATAATGAACGCTGAACGCCGAGTGTCGAAAGGTTGAATATGTCATTTCTATACATTTTGTTTTAATACAAAGGTTTGTGAGTGAGGTGACCCAGTGGTCACCACGACAGAAGTAGATTGATTGACAGTGTAGATTTTTCACGACGTTTGTGTTCTCCACTAGACCACAGTTGGTCTAGTGGAGAAAACAAACGTCGTAAAAAATCTACAATTTAACACTAAATATACCTTCATCATCAACCCATATACTGACCCACTTACGCTACTACTGCTGGGCACGGGTCTCCTCTCATATTGAGAGAGATTAGGCTATAGTCACGCTGGCCTAGTGCAGGTTGGCAGACTTCACTCACCGTTGAGATAAATCTCTAAGACATGCAGGTTTCCTCACGATGTTTTCCTTCACCGTTTAAGCGAGTGATAATTAATTATTAATACGCACATGAGTTCGATTGCCTTGGATTTGAACGCGAGACCATTGGACTTGGCAGTCTGGTCATATCACTAGGCTATCACTGCTGCGTTCAATTAAAAAACAAACATTCTCTTCAGCTTTATATTAGCATAGATTTGTTGTAAATTTGACTAAAATGAGAAATTGTAACTTGTTGGTACTTAGATGCTTAACTCTCCTATTATTTCTAATGATCATGTCAACTATTGAAAAAAATACTTTTGTGTCTACGGTCTACGGAATAATCTTCAAAATGTCGCAACTGACTTTATGGAACGTTGGATGCCGGCGCTCACGGACAGCTTTTTCCTGACACTAGCAAATAGTTACAAGCCGTGACGTATGAAGATGAATCGTTAGTAGATTTAGCACAAACGAACATCGACGAGCTCATAAACTTATTTAACGGATGATGGATGTCTAGGACTATCCCTGTTTCATGGAGGTACAATTAATAAGTGTTTTAGTGAGCCCAATTTGGGAACCCTGTACCGATGCATTTCGGGTCAAAGGACAAAGATAACATCGGATAAGTATGGAAACCCTTTCTAATCCTAAGGATATCCTTATCCGAGAAAAAGGGTACGTAGAATCCAAAGAACGTTTTGTGAAAGCATCGAATGCAGGACAAAATTGTTAACTCTCACTGGTCATTCTATTATTCAGAAGTGCACTAGCAACCTTAAAAGTGGATGCTAATCTGGGGCGCTTATTCTACGCGCGTCATTAACTGTTTTCCCGGTCCTGCGTGTGGTCTTTATGGCATACCATGACAGAGTTAGCAGGTTAATTTCAAAATACTGGTCATCCCGTATTTAAATTGGCTGTTACGATCGCGCGAAGTGACAGTGTGCTATTCGTAGCTAAACTCTGCAAACGTTAACCAAGCTCTAAACTTATTCACGAATTTATGCACAAAAGTAGCATAGTACTGCGCTGTTTACCGCTCGAGGCGCCCCACATTACTAAAATATACGCACGAAAATCGCCTGAAAAATGGGCTGCTGAAATTCAGTCTGCAAGCCGCGGCACTGACGGATGTTTGTATATGTATTAAGAGAAATATGTATATCGTGGATACCGTAGTTTTTCTTTACAGTATGGGCTATATGCCCTAGTTTTAATACTCTTTATAGCTTATACCAGCACTTTTAGTGCGTGATGAAACGTAATTTCTGTGTTTATTTAGTTTTTTCGCGTCTGGACGGGTCTTGGTTTGCTTTCATTGGTTTATGGGGCTGAGCACAACCATTTTGTATAGAAAGAATGTGGTTAAAATAAATAATGGAATCGTTGGATTAATATAGCAACGTGTTGAGTGTAAACTATGTTTGTATTAGCTTCAATTTGATCAGTATATCGCTCTATAACTCTTGCGAGGGAAGACTGGGTGAGAAGGCGGGAAAATTCCTTCTTTTTTACCTACTAAGTATAACATCGTAGTTGTCACGATGGCAACGCCCAGATATGAAAATTATATTGTGCCATGCTCGTATAATTCGAACGATTAGGTGTATTGATAATACATTGATTTCTGACACTTACGCGAATATTAGAAAAAGTATTTTTATTTCAAATGGTGTACGGATGATCGAGGTCACGGTATTCATGATAACAGCCGTCGTGGTTTGTTCATACTACGTTTTCAACATTTAGAACTAGTACCTAGATAAATACCTACGCTTATTTATCTTGTTCTTAATATCTCTTGTTCTTAGAACCATTATGATATGCCCGTAAACTCCTGGAAGCACGAACGCAATTGTTGCAAACGTCTTAATTTCGCGGTCCATTTAACCGACCCATATCTCTTTAACGATTTAACACTTGTGATGTTCTGAAGTTCTACCGATATGCTTCATACGTTCTTTGAAGTCCTGGTATGTTAACGTGCCCAACACACACGCAATCGGGTTTACTGTGAGCTGTTAAATGTAAACATCAATCATATTTTTATACGTTGTTTGATATACCGAATTAGGGTAACACAGTTTACGTCTTGTGGAATATATACAATTTATAATAATATGGTCGTAACTTAATATGTTCTATTGGATGTTGATTACTAGTGATTTCAGCTTTGTAGCCAGCATCTGCTTCGAAAGTATGAGTCCTACCTGTCAAATTTGTTACAAATTTACAATGCGAAAATGTCTTCAGACTCCAATGCAATAAATAGTCTATCGTCAATCTACTTGTTGGTAGACCATAAGTTAATTAACGCGATATCCTATTACATGCTGTTTGCCTAAACTTAAGCCTGCCTCAGTGACTGTCGGTTCACTTTTATTTAGAAAATTCGGGCGCAGGACTGCTCCTGCGCACGCTGCTTACGGCGGAATCGTTAGCGATAGACCACTTTTCGATCCTATCCTCTTAGTAGTAGTTAGTCAATGGCAATCTTTCTTTTATTTATTTATTTTAATTTTTTATTCTGGATTAATTTATTAGTAGGTACACATCAAACTGCATTGTTCTCATTAACTATTCATAACAAACTAGTAAACCAAGATTAACATTGTAATCATGTTGTTTTTAAAAGTGTCTATGGAGTTTCTTGCCGGTACTTTTCCATAAGACCCACTTTTTGGAACCGTGCAACTAGTTTTGACTTTTCAAAAGTGCTATTTTATTGGTCTAATTTGACTTAGTATTATGGGAGAAAATGAGTCAACCGCCAAGATTCTCTATTCCACCAATAGTAATATCTAAATGGTTTAATGGTAGTGGTTCGATTGCGGATCTCAATGGAGTTACCGACAAAAGATTAACTATCTGTAGCACCTTGCTAATACCTTTTCCAGATGTACCGCATTCTAAACATTGATTGAGGATGAAGAATAGGATAGCATCACTTAAAGTCTAAAGAATCCGAATGTGTAGTTTTCCCTGAGATACCTTCTTAAAAAAATTAAAGGATTAATTGATCTAGTTAGGGTTTACAAAGCATTTTGAGATAGGCCCCAAGTGAATTGTAACTATATACACGATATGTATATACAATATATTGAGGGAGAGTTTCTAGTAATTGATATGAAAGTTAAACCCCTCGCTCCAATACTTGGTCGGCGAGAGTACTAATACTGAAAATGTCGATGCTGTACTCAAGTAAGTTTGGTATTTTAGATACATTATATATTTTAACTTTGACAAATGTTTCAACCAAAATTTGCTGCTTAACTGCTACAGGTCTCTGAACTCTTTTATGAGTTTAACTTTGCTTGATACTCATCAATGTTCGCCCGAGGCACCCTGGACAGTCAGCCTCGCTTGCTGACTGGCTTATTCCTCTACTACGACATGAACTGCTTTTAGGTGTGTTCTATTCCTAATGGTGAGCAAGGTTACTATTGCTCCGCAAGGAAACGTTGTGTTGACAGGGGGACTTTGACCCTTATACTGCCAACCCAACTATTCCTCTTTCGCTTTAGAGTCGGCAACGCGCAAGTGATATCCCCTGATGTTGCAAGCATCTATAGGCTGCGTAACCGCTTACCATCAGGTGGGCCGTATGCTTGTTTGCGCCACCTTAGTGGTATAAAAAAAAGAACTACTATTGTAGACTTCATGTTGGCAAGACAAAAAAGAAAAAATATGTAGGCAGATATTTTAAGAGAGGTAGGGCGATAGTGAGAGTAATTCCACTCAAATTGGAGCTGCCCGACTGGGGAAGTACCTATACCTCCGCCTTGCAGAAAATGGAAGTGAAATAGCACATTACTGCTTTGAGCTGTGTTGTGTTCCTTACGGTGAGCATGTTTGCCAGTGCTCCGCGAGGAAACGTTTGTTGGCAGTGGTCTTTTACCCTTACACTGCTAACCCAACTATTCCTGTTTCGTTTTACAGGGTCGGCAACGCACATGTGATACCTTTGGTGGTATCAGCGTCCATAAGCTACGGTAACCGCTTATCATCAGGTGGGCCATATGCTTGTTGGCCATCTTAGTGGCATAAAAAAAAGATATAGGTACCATCTTTCTGTGAATAAGTTTATAAGTAGGTACCTAATTAGATACCTACTAAGTATGTTCATGTCTGTAAGTTATCTGTTGTAGTAAGTATCTATTGTCTATCAGCGTTTATGTGTTAGTCGTGATTCAAACATAAGTCGTCCTACGTTACCCACTTTAAAAACGTATGGCGAGTTTTACAATCATATGCAAATGAAAGGAAATGTACCTAACTAACTACATAATTATTGTTTTAATTCTGAGATATTTTCTCTCCTAAGCTACCTACATAATTCGCTACACCCGCGCAACAAAAGCGCTGTACCTAATACTTGCTCTAGGCTTTCTCCGGGCGGCGGTAGTCCATGATAAATTTCCACACGATAAACAAAAAAAAAATTGTCTACCAACGTACTTAGCGTTCTAATTGTAATGAAAGTTATCCGGAGATTTTTGACATGACAATCAACGAGTTTTACCAAAAACAATCATACCTACAGAAACGACCGCTTGACGGTAATCGTTAATCGCAGCCTACGGAAGCTGTCAAAACAGTATGAAACTAGGGCGTTGTCATCTTCAGGCCTCAATTGTTATGTCTGATATTCCTAGTAATTTTACTGGCTACATTAGGTACCCGTCATAACAATGATGTTAGCACATTAGGTATCTATAGCTTAGCTGCAAAATATTTGGCAATATGACGGTATGGGACTTTGCAGCAGAGGTCTACCATCGCCAACGCGTTTGTTTAGTAATCACTGATCTATCACGGGATATGCTGTGTCAATCTGCTGCCTTGCTTTCGAGTCGTTTTTCCTAAGCAAAGCTACTTATTACTGCTTACTTATCTAATGCCGATATGATAAAAGGAGTATGCTTACTCCTGCATATGATACATGCAGCATTCAGTAAGGACTAGTCCATGAAATAAACGATTATTAAAAAACCGTTTTAAATTAATTACTTCAGGATTTATGCAAGTTTAATACGATTAAGTTTTGAATAAAATTCACAAGGAGAGACAATAATATATAGGTTTTTGTCTAGATTCCACAAAAAACTCTCGTTTAACCTGGTACCTAGATACAATAAAAAGTTAACAATAGACTTTTACTATCAATAAAACCTCATCCGTAGGCTACACATTTTCGTTCCAAAGCTTTGAAAAGATGAAAGAAAATTATCTTTTCCATCATAATTAAAAATTAAAAACTATACAACACTGGCCAAAGCGGCCATGCAGGAGGATATGTAAATGATCGTAAATATAAAAATGTCTGTAAAAGATACATTAGGTATTTAGTGAGATCATATCGTCATAAAAGTTTACGGCCCTGCATGCCTATTGAAAGTGCTGAAACGGACAAAAATAAACCTTTCCAAGCTTCATTGCTGTGTATTGCGGCTGGTGTGTATGATTTATGTGCTTTTTTAACAAAATTATTCTTGCTAGAAATAGGTGAGACCAGCTCTAAATCGTCTGAAATTAACGGTTGCTGCAGCTAAATTTATCTTCTTTGTCTTTTTACATCGGAAAAAGTTGAGCAGATTGAGGAAAATCATAATTTGCGATGTAAGACGGATACGAGAACTTAGAACCACATTTGAAACATTTTCTTTGAGGTGATACTAGACGTATTTTCAAAATAATTGATCCATGGAATTAAACAAAAAAATCACAACATATAGGTACTACTTACTTGGGTGTATCCGAACAAATCACAATATCCTGTTCACAGCAAAGCGCCACCCTTGCGCAAACGCACGTCACAGCGGCGCCAAACTCTATCTACCCCGCTATATTTTTATAATACATTTTTTTCTAGTCGCGTATCGAATCATAAAAATATAAATATTTTAGGATCGACCGCGCGCGCAACACCAACCGAGTCTCGACTGCCCATTGACGCATTCGTTTCGAACTAATTTCGGTGCAACGACTATTCCGCGATTCTGTAAACACCGCAGCGGCGGTAAAACTTGGCTAGAGTATGTTGGCCCCCCTCCTACATGGTGACTTCTTCATTTTCATGTTTAAATCGAGGAAACGAGGGAGACGCGATGGTTCAGGTTAGATTGGGATCATTGAAGTGTTGCAAACTTATGTACGCAGCTGATATCGGCTTTATGTCATTAGCTTAAGATGAGTTTTTGTTTAACAGAGAATATGAATAAATTTGTAAGTAATAAGTTCTGTTTTGGGCACACCGTGAGTCAGCCGGGATGAGGAAATGCGTGCAAGTTATAATTTCGGAGCGACCGACATTGTTGGATGATTTTATAAATCATTGCTGGATTCACTATAGTCGAAAAATATTTTAAAATGGTAACATTTCTTTTCTATTTCAAAAGTAATGAAATAAGCAGTTACAAAGATGAACAGGTACCTACTTTAATATCAATCAACATTCTAGTTTATCTCATTTAGTCTGATTTCGTAGACAAAACTGTTAAAAATCAGCAATTCTGAAGTCATTGGATGACAATTTCGACACAATAAATTAAAGACTTGGATACATTTCTACAAAGGAATTACAAATGATTTACGATGAACCTACTTTAGCATCCTAAATTTTAATATGCTTGCGTCACAAAGAATTACTGTTTAAATTTACATAAGGCCCACAATGATTTCCTGGCCTAGGTTAGGAATGGTGTCTTATCATAGAGAAGTAGTAGATATTTAGATTAATTATTAAATATAATTCAATATGATTATTAATGTTAATGATTATTAAAATAATTCAAATGGAAAAGTATACATACGAGAAAGAGAAGGTATGCCCAGTCAACTTATAAAATCTGAAGAATATTTGGAAAAGAGAAATGACTAGTCTTTCTTATTCTACTTCTCAATGAATTGTTTGTAAATTCTTTTTCCTACCTGTTAAGATATGCTATAATTATGTTAACAATGAATACTAACCAACTTCCTTATAAACATGTACAGATTGATGGTCAACAAACTTACAGTCACCTTACATTCTTACATTCAACTTTCATTAATCTTACCTTACACATTCTTTTACACTACTGCTACTCACTTAAAAAACAAAAGCTGTTATTTACACATTACACAAATCCGCTACTATTTATTCACGCCAAAATTTCAGTAATTGTTACACTAAATCACACACCACAAGTACTACAGCTAATAACTGTCACAAATACATACACTTTAAAAAGTCATAGCACTGTTAAAATGTGCAATAGGAACTTAAAACATAAAGTTCGATAACATAATAAATAACATACAAAATATAGATTTGATATCTGTGTCGGATTCATCGGTCTGTGATCTTGACAGTTGTATCCCGCCTAATTTTAAGCCAAACTTATCACTAAAAATTATCAATCAAAATATACGTAGTATAGCAAAAAATATTGCAGGCTTCCACACATTATTGGCTAGAACAAAAATTGATTGGGACGTAATAACACTAACTGAATGCTGGCTTCCTAACATTCATAACTTGCCTGACATAGATGGTTACGATTGCTCTAGCACATAAACAACCTCACACAAAATGAAGGTGTAACTGTCTATGTTAGGAAGGAACTTAAGGTTTCCGTTGAAGAGCCTTCATTCCTAAATGCCAACTGTTTGCAAATAACAATTGATCAAAACACTATACTACTGGCAATATACCGACCACCAGGCTACAAGGATATCACTAATTTTCTAAGCTCATTAAACCATACGTTAACAAATATTTCACGATACAAAAATATAATAATTACCGGAGATATTAACATTAATATCCACAATCAAAGCCAAGATCCTAACAAACATACCTACTTAAATTTACTAGCCTCGCACGGTCTACTGCCTACTCACACATTGCCTACTCGTCAAAATGCCTGCCTTGATCATATCGCCTTAAAAACGCAACGGCCTGCTTCAACACTTGTAGCTCATTCTGCACTAACTGACCATGAAGCAGTAATATTGTTCCTCGCTAATAAAAAAAGCAAAACGGTTGTAAAAAAAACAATGATCCGAATCAATCATGAGCAGTTAGATATTGACATCAAGCAACTCAACTTCAGCGAAGTATATCACACACGAGATCCAAATGTTGCAGCAGAGATTGTGGTCAATCAAATAAAAAAAGTTATAGATGCTAACTCACAAACTGTCAAGGTCCCAAATCGCAAAAAAATCGTGAAGGCATGGATAACGCCAGGCCTTCTACGTTGTGTTCGACACAGAGACAACTTGCACAAAAAATTTAAAAAGACACCAGACAATCACGACCTAAAAATTACCTTTAGCAGATACAGAAACTTTTGTAACAAGTTGCTAAAGAAAATTAAAAATGAATATGAAAAAAATGAAATAACTAAAGCAGGAACAAATTCTAACTACTTTGGACAGCAATAAACAACATAACACATAGATCAAACAAGAAAGAAACACCATCTGATTTGTTAAGGTTGTCATCGACTCCTGAATTATCGGTAAACTCAGTTAATAACTTTTATGCTGAGATTAGTAAAAATCTTGCGGAAAAAATTGTGGGCCCAACAGTTCCCCCCATTTCACTTGCAAATAAAAACTTGCAGTCAATGGTTCTATTACCAACAGATGAAGATGAAGTTGAAAGATTATTAACGTCTCTTCGTAATGACTGTGCGGTGGGATGGGATAAAATATCTAGTGGACTTCTTAAGAAGCATAAAAGGTTAATCGTACCCCCTCTCACATATATTTGTAATCTAGCTATCTCATCAGGCAAATTCCCTAAAGTTTTCAAAAGATCAATCGTACACCCGATCTTTAAGAGTGGGGACAGAAGCCGTGTCAACAATTATAGGCCTATAGCAGTGTTGCCAGCTTTCTCTAAGGTACTTGAGCGTGTCATGAATAATAGACTAAAAGACTACCTTGAGAAGCAGAATCTACTTTCTCCAACACAATATGGGTTTAGATCTAGTAAATCCACATCTGATGCAGTACACGATCTTACCAACTTTATCGTCACTAATTTAGACAGTAAGAAAAAGGTACTAGGAATATTTCTGGACCTTGCTAAAGCATTTGACACGGTTTCTGTACCCACCCTCATCCGGAAAATGGAGAACTTGGGAATCAGAGGGACCCAGCTAGGGCTGTTTCAGGACTACTTGAGTGAGCGTACTCAGAGCGTTAAGATGGATGAGTTCATTAGTGAGGAACGAACAGTTACTTACGGCGCAGCGTACTTGGCCCAACTCTCTTTCTCATTTACATCAACGACCTGGGTATGCTCACACTCCCCAAAGGGAGGATTATAACATTTGCAGATGATACCGCCTTACTCTTCAGTGCTGACACTTGGAGTGAAGTCTTTTCCCACGCTCAGTTGGGCTTCAATACTGTGACAGAATGGTTACGAAATAACTTATTAACATTAAATGCTGACAAAACTAACTACATAACATTCACTCTAAAAACTAATAAAAATGCTCCCACATCACTAACACCTTATGCAATCACAGCACACACTTGTCCAACACCAAATCATAAAAATGCATGTACTTGTCCACAACTTCGAAACACCCAAGTTGTAAAATACCTGGGTGTATTAATAGATAACACCCTTAGATTTCGGGAACACATTGACGCACTTAATTCTAGGTTACGCAAGCTGATATACATCTTTAAAACTCTGAGGGAAGTGGCAGATGCGAGGCTGAAAAAATCAGTATACTTTGCCCTCGCTCAATCATTGTTAAACTACTGTATTAATGTGTGGGGTGGAGCTCCGAAATCTACACTCCTTGTCTTGGAGAGAACGCAAAGAGCCATACTGAAAGTGTCTTCATTTCTACCTTACCGCTATCCCACAGAGCTCCTATATAAAGACGTGAAAGTTCTAACCGTTCGTCAACTATTTATTAAAAGCATAATTTTAAAACAACATTCTATGCTACAATACCACCCTCCGCCTTCACAAGGTAAGAGACGACACAACCCCGTAGATCCCCGAGACACTCGCCATTCAACCCAATTCTCAAAGCGTTTCTTCTGCCATCTAGGTGGTTTTCTTTACAACAAAATTAACAGGATGCTACCTCTAGTCAATCTTACTAAGATCATGTGTAAAAAGAAAATAACTTCCTTTCTACAAGAATTAAATTATGCTGACACCGAAAAACTTCTTGCTACCTTAGTGTAACATAGGCGCACACACACATACACACACATAAATGCTCACACACACACGCACACACACACACAAACTTATACTAACCAAAACTAGTACATAATAATTATATTCGGGTTCACCGATCAATATTATTGTTTAGATTTCTATGAACTTTATTAAAAGGTAAGGAGATAATTACTTTGTAAAAGGCGGAGTCCTGGTGGCCTGAAATACAGGCTTACAGCCTAGCTTAGGCACCAGTCTCCCACAATAATAAAAGCTATTGTAATAACATTTAAATGATATATTCTATAATATTGTGGTGAGAAATAAACATTTTATTATTATTAAAAAGATGTCGCTAGTAGCGATTAGACCCTTTAGTGTCACAGTAAAACCTTCAAAGGAATAAATAGCTTGCACAAAAGTCCTAAGCCTGTGGTTTGTCTAGCGAAATGGTGACGGTAGTGCACAGACTACTCAAACCTTTCCAAACCGTAGGAGTCAAGTAGCTTTCAATTCATCCGTCTACCGACCTCCAACCTTTGCAAAAGTAGCGGGGTTCATGTTTGCCCCCACTAAGCAATAAATTACGACTCGCCTGGTGTTTCCCACTGCTGGGCTCTCTTTTGTTGAGCATGCGTTTAATTATTGTAAATTCAAGTATATTTGTGCTCCATCGCCCGCGCATTTTATTCGAGATATGAAATAAATAAAACAGAAAATCTATACACAACTAGCCTTTAATATTTTTATCTTACAGCTACGTTTAAGTGGACGTCATTTAGCGTTTCTCAGTGCCTCACACGCCTCTGTCATTTTTAACCCTTCCATAATATACAGCAGATTCTCCACGGAAGCGTCCTCATCATCATCGAACCAGAGTTGCAGCATATTCTTAGCTCTCGCTGCTTCAGTAGCATTTTCTGTCTCAAAGAATTGAATTTCGTCCGCTTTATATCCGAGTTTAGTGGCCAATTTCTTCCAGTCTGTGAGTTTCGCGGATAACGTATCAAGTTGAGAAGCCGATATCATTGTAACTCGTGACCGGGTAGTTTTATCGTAATCCTCTTCGACGCCGTGGGTTGAATCCGGAACCTATGAACATAATACAAGTTATATTACATTTTTTAATTAGTCTCTTATTCCTTGGGGTTTTAGTAAGGGACTTCTACGGTAGTACACTGGATGGGGGGGTTGTAGATGAGCAATGCCAGCAGCGAGGACTTACTACTCACCTTATGTGTGTTATCTTTCATATAGGATATGGGTACGAAGTTCTCTTCTTGTATGAAAAGGGATATGAATGTGAAAAAAGCGAATGGACTACGTAATGTTAGTAGCCTGTTAGCGTTGCGTTTTGATGAATCGGGTTAACTCTATTAGGTATGCAAGGGGTGGGTGATTTAAAAGTTGTGTCGTACAGAGATGGTACAGCGGTCATACTTGATTTGCAAGAAAAGGCACAGGACTCTTATTCCCCACCAAAAACTTTAACGCATAAACTTTAAAACTTTATAAAATTTTAATTACTTTGTCAGTCAGGAACAGGGAAGTGTATAAGTACTGGGAAGCGTCTGTTTAACGAAGACTGAAGAACACTTAGTTTTGTAAATCGTGTTTCTTCAATTATTTTCTGAGAGCGGTCAGCTCCGAAACGAACAGCCTAATTGTTATCTTTGATACACTATCATCTTTATTACAAGGCATAATATCAATGGGATACAATTAATGCCAGAATGACACAAACCGGACCAATTAAAATGTATTTTTTTACTTCTAGTCTATTATCTTAAACGCCAAGGCCCACGACCTCCTATACTAAGGGCGCGAACAGACGACGCGAAAGATTTCGCTCGACCGCGAGAATACCCGCATTGCTAAGGCCTTTCATTAAACTCATGCAAACCGTGACGACGCGAAAACTTTTTACACCTACAATTCCTAAGACCAACTCTAATAGCGGTTTAGCGAGCTCATGTTAGAAATTACGACTATAGCGGGCCACACAGGTTTAGCTCTATAAAAAAATATCGTTTGCAATGAAGAAAAAAATATTTTAAAGCGAGCTTCGTTCACTATTTGACGTCGTACACGAGAAAATTAAAAATAAATAAATAAAACGTTAGCAGAAACTTCAAACTGATGCTGGAAATGTTAGTAGGTATATTTTTTGTACTTAAATGTTGCAAGCTGATTAAATTACAAAGCCTAAATTCCAGTATTAGCTGCCCCGCATTGTACGAGTTTTTCATAAAATGAGCCGTTATCTTGTACTAGAATGCATAGCTGCAGGAAGCTATATAATTTAGTGGTGCGGATAAGAAAACCTATCCTATCTATTTACAAGTTATTTAAGTTACCTGTTCAATATCATTGGCGTCTCCCTCCTTTATGAGATCCGCTTCCATTTGTTCCTCAGTAATTTCTTCTTCGGTGTTTTCCTAGAACATCGGCAATGCTAATAAGTTATTTGACTCAGAATTTATAGAAGTCCCCATGGACAATGTGGGGATAAAAATTTGACACCACAAGTAATGATCTCGTTACTTAAATTTTTATAGTCGTAAGCGCAACTGCTACGCTTGAGGTCATGGATTCGATTCCCTGGTCGAGCGGTATTATTCTATGAAATGCTCTCCCCCTATTACATGGGACCTAAACATACCAGCAAACTATGGATGTACATTAGTACACCTCGGGATACAGGCGTGTGAAGGTATGTTTTTTATTTTTGTAGTTCCGCACCACTCTGCTCGTCTCGGCTTCAGTGGTTGGGAACAGTAAAAAGAGCGCTCCGTCGCGAGGCTAGGTTTGCGTTTACGCAATCAATATTTGGGTTTGATCTGTTTCATACAACACGCGTCAATATCGATTGACAGATGTTTTTTCTAAAACAATATCTACACATACAATTATGTTACTCTTCATATAACATGTAAAAGTATATAATATAATAATAGGTACATTACAGTATTCCAGGTAACTGTGGCCTGTAAGAAATTAAAAACATGAAATGCCACCGATTTGAAGTCAAGTGAAATTAGTTTCTATTCCACACCTTATCATAGTCTTGAAAATACTTTAAGATTATTGGGTGTTTAAAAGTGTGTTTGATAAAAACATATTTTTAAATATCTTAAAATTACTTAAAAATGTTCTTTACTCCTGTAAAACATTTTGTCTACTAGTTCTATGACCTCAATGAGAGTTTATATGTATAGTACGTAAATCTTACCTGTTTCACAGCTTTATCATTATGAATTTTAGAGGACTCTCCGTTAGCAACAGCCGCTGCGTTGGCAGCTACTTCGCGAGTCACACGATCAACCTGGGTCATAGAATATTAGCGTTAATATTTCGATACGAATAAATTGTTTTAGGAGGTATACATTTGTATTGTTATGTTGTACCAGTGCACCATGACAATATAAAATTAAAGAAAGTTAGTCCCACTAAAGAGTTAAACTAGTATACAGAAATATGTATATTATCTTAAAGATATATTATGCACCAAATTTTTTGTGGTAATCAATGACATTTAAATTTCGTAACTTGAGAAACTCGAGAACTCGTTTACTGCAGCGTTTGTCAGTTCTCCGCGAGAAGTGGAGATCGCGTCTAGATAAGCGTAGTGTAGGCCAGGTGGAGTGACTATTTGCAGAAGGCAGCTGGCGTGACTGAACGAGGAAAGCCGAAGATCGGGTTCTGTGGCGTTTACTAGAAGAGGCCAACGTTTAGCAGTGGACGAATATACGCTGATGATGATGATAGACAAAGAAGAAAATGACTTTAAGCACTCATTAAACACTATTTTTAAGTACAGACGCCAGCAGGTTAACATATTCAAAACTGTTAAATTTTCCCGATTGAATATGAACCTTATTATTTTGTATTAAAGTTGAAAATCAATCAAAGACATTTGACAGATTGTGGTAGCTTGATGTGCTGGCTTCTGTACTTCAATAGGTTCTGTTGAAGTAATGTCCATATAACCTCTCTTCTCTCCATATCACTCACCATAGCAGTGAGGTAGTCAGGCAACCGTCCTATAGGGTTGTTGGTGTGCACGAAGAAGTGTGGCGAGCGCCGCGCCAGCAGCCGCAGAGCGCGCCAGCCCCACCCACCGCAAGACGTGCGGTTCGACGACTCCGACCCAGACTTCACCATGTACGACTCTGTGATACATCAATAGATAACTGTATGGAAGCTTCGTGCAGCACTGAACTTTAAACCCCGCATATTTGTCTTTAGTTTCAGCAGCTGATCTCAGATTCTCAGCCACTATGGTTTATTTTTATTTATTTATTTATTTATATACGCTTTATTGCACACCAATACAAACACAATTATAATAGAAATGAGCAAAGTTTACACATAGGTAGGTACAATGGGCGGTCTTATCGCACAAGGCGATTTCTTCCAGACAACCTTTGGATGGACTGGATTGGATGGTTGTTATGAGTTTCTAGCTGACTTGACGTTTGAAAAGTTATAATATAAATCGTTATTTTAAAAAGAGATTTTAATTAATAACCTTTAAATTACTCAATGAGTTATTTACAACAACTGCATCTAACTGTATGGCCAGCATTGCTACTTGTAATTAAATTAATGTATTTGTAACACACAGTGTAAATTTTAGCTTTCTGCAGCTTTTTCGTATAGCTTTTTGCCATTGTTAAAGTTTATATAGAAAAGGATGTATATATAAACTTTAACAATGGTAAATGTAACACTCCTCTTTGCGCATAATATGCTTAAAAAGGGGTACAAAATTCTCTCCTCGCGTATTAATAAATAGATAGATATTTCTAATTAATAGAACTCGTAACACTGACTCACTAATTGACAGATGACACGTAGCTTAAACCTTTACCTTACCTTAGTAGTTTCTATTATAACATAGGTGGGCACGAAAGTGGGGTTTAGGGAAATTCAAATATGACCAGGAAAAACCAAATCATTGCGGGAGTACACAGATATAATAAAAATAATTTCGTATCTTTAAACATACCTAACGAAGGCATGAAGTCTCTCTCTTTGGTGCGACACGCCGCGAGATTGTCAGGGCACAAGTTCCACAGCTTCGTCAATTCATTGCTGGAAATAAAGATACGTATGAATGTTTTGTACATAACATTCACACAAACAGAGCCAGATTGACCTTAGGGCAACTGCCTATAGGTTCCGCGGCACTTAGAGGGCCTGACAAAAATAAGTATTTTATGTACGAAGGCAGAAAACGAGAGGATCTCAAGCAAGAGCCGTATTGGCTAGAGGCTTGATCCTGCCTTGCACACAAATATAAATGATAGTAATAGTTTCTATATGAAACAGATGATACACAAGTAAAAATGAATACAAATAACAGACACTAATGTGTCTTCTTAAAGCATGGAGGGCAATAACCTCCACAAGTGACAATGGCTATATAGTATATACTTGCATATGGTGATCAAACTTGCTGACTTTCTGATATAAGAATACTACTATGTGTACTCATTGATTTAATTTTAACTTTTCAACCCTAAATATCGAGTTAAATAGTACTTACTTGCCCATATAGGACTTGTTTTGTCCTTCATACTCTTTGATGATGTCGCCCACAGGGCGGCGACGTTTTCTGGACTTTTTCACTTCGTCTGTCGATTCCACTTGCACTGGAGGCTTTGGTTTCTGGAATTCTGTGAAAAAATATGAATAACATTTGTATCATCCTCTTTACTCATGCCTTTATCATACTTTCCATATGTAGACTGTAGAATTTAGCCGATTCTGCTGAACATCATCTTTATAATTATATTTCCACTCACTGGCAAATAGCTGTCTACTTTTATTCAACTAGTCCGGAATCAGGAGCTATTAATAATCGAGTTATAGATGGTCACCCAACCACTGTATATTTTTGCCACAAATGGCAAAAATATTAAGCAAAAATAATAATTTATTCTTATGGATTCTTTACCTGGACATCCATCATTTTTCCAGCTGTTCCAGTGTTCCTCCCTCTTTAGTATATGTTTCACACACTCCGCAAACTGCTTGCCATGCGGTGGAGTTTCTCCTAGCAGCTTATATACAAGTGCTGTTGTCTCCTTTACCCAATCTATCTGGTCCCCTTTCAACTCTTGAATTTCCCTGAAAAAATTATAACCTAATTTAAGTACCTGTAGTTTTTTTAATAATTTAATCTATAATATTCCATCCATGAGTATTTAAATTTCAAGCTATTTGCAGTTTGAAATAAAAAACATTCAAATAAAGTGGGTCAGAAATCAACATTATTTGCAGATCTTAATTGTTATCCAGTAATCTGAATTATTTTTGTTGCATGAGATACCAATGTCATCAATGGTGTTTTAATAAGGTATATCTGTCCGCATGAATGTATTTCATATCATAACAAGAAGGCATGCATGGCTTGCAATGCAACATTACTATTTTGAGCAAATGTGATTGAAAATGTGTAATTTCTAGTTATTAGATTCAGTATTCATAAAACATAACCTTAATTATTATACCTACATTTTAAACTTCACAGTAGAAGTAAGATACTGGAACAATATCAGGAACTGTACAAGGACACATCTTCTAAAGTTAGAGTCAGATAGCTGAAGCTCTAACAGTTTCTGATTGGTTAGGAACTTTGCGAAGTAGTGTGGTTCTTTAGACTCTGAGTCTTGCATCTCAACATCAGTAGCTACTGTCTTCACTGCCTTCAGTAAGTTAAGCTTGGATTTCTGTAGCTCAATGTTTTCTAGCTTGTATGATGAAAATGCTGAAAGCACACTGCCGGAATGCTAAAAGTGATATTAAGATGTGAATATTTTGTTGGATAATTATGAAATTTAATTTAAAATAATGATATTTGTTGGCTGGATCATAATTCACACAAGATTTAGATAAACATAAATTAGGAATGCTATTGTTGGGATTTCCATTGTATACCTACTTAAAATGGATAGAATAACAACAACATTTTAGACATATTTTTTTCTTAAATAGGTATTATAAAGTAAATAGTAGGATAGTACATTAATTGTAAAATTAATACAATTCTCATTTGACAGAAAGCATTATAGGTTGAAACATGTACTTACAGCAACAAAAGTCTTCCACTGTAACTTATTATAACAATTATTTGGACTCCTGAAAAAATCTTGAAGACTCCAAAATCTACAGTATAGGTTGTAATCTATGTTTATTTTATTTTTTTCATCAGTATCAACCACCATTGCCTCATCCAGGGTATCCTTTAATGTACTTGTGCTATCACCACCAAACTCTGTCACATTCTCAAGATTAAATTCAGAGACAATATTCAAACCTGAGCGTTCAGAAAATGGAAAGAATTTTGCAAGAAACAGTAAAATTCTACCACAGAACACTGTGTTCTGAGAACGTGAGAGTCTCCTGAGGAGGTCATTGCACATCCTGAGTAAATTATTCTTGCAAGCAACGAAAAATAACTCTTCCTTCCATATGTTAACGCCATTTTCTACATAGGAGAACATTTTCTCACATTTGTTGAGTGTAAGCGCATCGAAAATATCACCAAGGAGTACTACAGGCATTGTAGGAGTCACCATTTGCCGTCTACACGATTCTATGCAGAAGGACACGTAGTTTTCCAACGTGTCTGGGTCTTCAACAAGCAGTTCTAAGAGTTTATCCCTGAACGCCTGGTCCATCGCCGCTTTCCTGTCAGTCTCATTAGTGTTCTTGGTAAAAGAATCGAGCAAGTCAATATTGTTGGTTGCGAAAGCTTTAGACAGCACATCCTGTAAGAATTAGTAGCTTTTATAGTTTATAAACATACTACGTATTTAATAAATACAAAAAGAATCATACAACAAACATGAAAGGTTAGAAAATAGTATTCATGATTACCTTGTATTTGACTCGAAGCTCTTCAAATCCCAAATTGTCGAACATTTTGTAGAAGTACACCCTAATTAATTCTGCAATCCTAATTGATCATTTATATATTTTAAACAAAATCCACAAATAAATAAAGATAACTTTAACGAGCGTCGAGCGAACGAAGGATTAAGATCGATCGATAGTATTCAATTTATTCATTCAATCAGTAGTGTGTCTCATTCATTCAATCATAGTGACTACTATGAATGAACGAGGCGAGGGACAGAGAACAATAGATGACCATAACTCGACTATGGGCCTTGAATAGGCACTAGGAAGAGAAAAAAATCGATAGTTTCTTGATTAGTGCTTTTAATTATTTTATGCCATAATATTTTCCGGACAATTTAAGCGGAAATTATTTAAAGTAGACGGAACAAGTTCATCATATTAGAACTTTAATTCACAGCTACAGTAATCAGTATGACTTCTGTTTTTTAAAGCAAGACTAGTAGCATAGTTACAGTATCCATCCATTACTCCGTCGTCAAGACCTCGTTTATAAGTGCAAATAGGTATTCATTGTTAATAAATAAATAAAGAAATTAAGTTTTCGAAGAAAGAATCTTTTCAAATGTGAGCCGTGGCCTTGTTGTTCGGTATTCTGGTTGCAGTAAATCAAATTATCATCGTAAATAAACCATAATTAATAAATATTTATAATAAAATGAACTAAAATAAACAGGCACAAGTAAAGCAAAGAAATCGATTTGGATTCTCTGTCTGCATTGTAAAATATTATGTATGTATAGCATCTCTACTTTTTCCCGCCTTATTGGATCTAATGATTTTGCGCATTCACCGTATTACGTTACTATTGGTTGGAATTTTGCTTGTCCAACCAATAGCCAATCGTAGATCGAGTTCAACGTACGGACGGAAGTGCAGCTGATCTGATAGCTAATTTTTTTGACAGATGTGTGTCGTCGACGTTGTGTTGTGTGGCGTCCTGTCTATTTATCTTTAGAATTTTATTATTATTTACAGATTTTTTACTCGATCCTTTGTTTAGAAATGTGTTAAATTGTAAGGCTAGCATAACTTAGTCTATTTAGTAATTATTGTTAGGATAATCTAAAAGGAGTGTACACTAGAGCGCAGTGTTTGGAAACATGGATCGTAATAATATGAGGTAAGAAGAATCTTGCTTTCGCTTGCAATTGTGCTTACTTTCACGCTTGGCTGTTGCTCAGAACGCATTGCAATTATTAGACGATGTGTTGGAAGCGATGCCATTACAATGGGGTATAATATAAATAACAACATTTGGAGTGCATGCGAAGATAACCCAGTTTTAAATATTTGGCTTTGTGTTTGTAGAAAGATACGATACCGTGTGAAATCATGGTGTAGAGTCGTAATCGTGAGTAGTAAGCGAGTACTCGTTTATTAACATGTATTTCACACATTCATACAAAGTAACTGTCGTATGTTTACATGTTGTGTGTGTGGGTGTTATTTATATTATTATCACGCCACGCGTTTCTTATCGCATCGTTTGCTAACAGTTATGTACATACAAAGTCAGTAATGCGTACAATACATGGCAACTACATTTTTTATTGTGATTACCTACAGCATTCATGTTCTTTCTGTCAAGTTTTTACATTATTATTCTGATAAATTATTTGATTATTTCAGTATCAGTACATTTACCTTGTTAGAGAATAGATATCTGAGATGATGTATATAGTAATCTCTTCATGAAGCATGAACAATGAATACAGGCATTTATTATGTTTTATCAATTTATAACTACATTTATTATGATTCTATAGTTAAATATGATTCAGATTGATTGAATGAACACATCTTAAATTAATAACATTGTTTGTAAACAATGCTAAGCCATACTAAATGTGTTTAATGGTTTTATTTGCTTGCTCATGTAGGAAACAAAGCATGATCAACATGTTTGAATAATTACTTAGTATATTAAGTTAGTTACCTACTTTTGTCAAAATTATCATTATTAACACGCTTATATGGTTTTGAGGGGCTACTATTGACAGACTACAATCACAGTAATTCTATAGGCATGAAACAAATGCATTACCTACTAAATATTCTCCCGCTAAGCAATAATGTGCTAACATTATTGTGCTCTGACTTGAAGGGCACTGTAAACCAGTGAAATTATTGGGCAACTGAGATCCCTAGGCGACCAATGCACTGACATTACTGGAGTACATGGACTGTGGTTGCTGCATAGTGCATACCATCAGGCAGACCCGGTGCTTACTAATGATCATTAGAAATTTTGTTGACACAAAAATTATAATATTTTCATGTGTGATGGTTTAATTTGGTCCAGACTTGTTGGTGGAGGTTTTCAGTGGGTCTGATATGCCAGATTTTTTGTAGTCCAAAATGCAAAACTGCGGTAACAATTTTTAAGAAACATTTTATTTTGAATTTGTTGAAAAACAAAATCTTTTATGAAAATCATTAATTTTCAACATTTCTTCTTGCCCTTTAACTGATTATGTGGTGGTGCAACATATTTCCTTCTAATCTCAGCCTTTATTCTCCTATCTTTGTGGCATTTACTCCTTTTCTCATAAAATTATACATCAAACAAACCATTCAATTCTTTGATTTTTTTCTTGTAGTCTATCCATCATCTTGCTGTAGCTTCAGTAGTACATTTAATGCTACTTCATTCAAGGGATAATAGGCATTCTCATGGTCATAAAATAGTTTTATTAAATATTATATTATCACAGGAACCCATCAAACTACTTCTATTTTCAGGTCAACCTATGTGAGCAGCGGTACGCGTTCACTGCCTCACATGGGGGGCAGTAAGCGCCACAACAGTAATGGGCATTCAGCTCGGCTCAGCCCACCTGCGCAGGCGCCGCCACCACACGCCAACAGCAACAACCATAACAACAACAACAACAACATAAACCAGAATGATGATCTCATTAACTACATTTATGATTCCTGGAATAAGGTTGGTATTAGGTTATACCCATCAATAATTTTCTTTTTATATTGGATTGTCTTATATTTGAGCATTATCTCAATCTCAACTGATGGTAAAACTCCGATTTGGTTGAGGATGGGGCATGCTTGTCTAGAAGTACCTAACCTGTTCACTTCTGACATAAGGAATCCAATATTCCCAAAAATTGGTCGACACAACCCATTAATAAATTTATTATAATAACTTAATTTTAGTTTTTACTTTAGGTACAGACGCCAGGAGGTCAACCTATCCAAAACCGTCAAATTTTCCGAATTGAATATGAACCTTATTACGTTGTATTAAAGTTGAAAATCTATCAAAGAAATTTGACAGATCGTGGTAGCTTGATGTGCTGGCCTCTGTGTATAATAAATTCCTTACATTTTATACCATCAACTTCAAAATGGTTTAAAGTAACTCGTATCATAAACTCTAAATCTGTATTAAAACCTTTATTTTAACATTAAAGCAATTTACATTTCACAGTATTGAAATTATCCAGCAATTATAATAATAATAATAATAATGTTTATTGGCAACATAAAAGAACAAACCTTAATTACAACTTCTAACAATCCAGTGTCTAGGAACATAATAAGTTTGTTTGAGCTTGATTCGCACTGACCTCCGTACTAGTTAATACTGTATCACGGTAGGTCAGTTTTCCTCGTACACAAACACTCACTCACACACTTCCCATAACATTTTACAATTAGTTGTTGGTAACGTACAGTTTAAAACTATAGAAGTAACAAATTATTATATTAGATGACAATATTTAATGACGGTAGTTTGACAAATTATGTAGTATATGCAAAATTTTCCGACAAGTAGTTTACTGATGTTATGACGAACAACGAAACATAACATTATAACTTGTGTAATTAGGTTGAGCCATACGAGTATTATTTCGAGTAAACGAATAAGAATAATTATTATCCTAATAATAAAAAAATAATAACAATGGAAAAAAAATAAAAATAAGAATAATACAATAAGTCTGAGGAGTATAAGGTGGATGGTGAGTTATATACTGTGTGAGTGGCTTAAGTAAGAGTGTGTATGCATGTAATGATAGTGTGAAGTGATTCTGTGCATGTGGTTAGGATATTGTTAATAATAGATTTTCTGTATCATTATAGTTCATTTCTATGAGATATTTATCTAAAGTTTTTTTGCAAGCAAATAGAGTCAAATCGCGTAAATTAACTATCTTCGATAGCTGGTTGTATAAATGTGGGCCGAGATGATCGAAAAATTTATTAGAAAACGCCGTGTTGCTTTTAGGAATGGGGTACACCAGATCTTTTCTTCGCCTAGTGGTAAAATGAGGAAGCTTAGAGTGCTGAAGTAAAATAGTGCTCTTTACAAAAATTTGTCTTACTGTGAGTAAGGACAGATTCCTGTATAATAGATGAGTAGGATATCTGAAATTCCTGAAGCTCATCACTTTAAGTACCGCTCGCTGGGCTCTTTCAAGGCTCAACATTGCGGTTTTAGATGCGCCACCCCAAACAGTGATGCAATATGATAATATTGATTGGCATAGAGAAAAATAAATAGTCTGTAGTAATTTAGGATCACATACATTTCTAAGATTTTTAAATATATGAATCATTCTTCTTATACGAGTTGTCACAGTACCTATATGTTCATTCCAGTTGAGGTTTTGGTCTACTATCAGTCCCAGATACTTGATAGATGATTCCTTTGTAAGACTGTAGCAAGAGCAAGATGAGTAATTACTGCAAGTATGTAGTTTTATTACCAAGTCATTTGACGGTTGCGCGTTATTCCTAACGCTGAAAGTTATATATTTCGTCTTCTGTGCATTTAACGTAAGAAGGTTGCGATCGAGCCAAGACGTAACCAAGGAAAATCCCTCATTAGCTAAGCCGTATACGTTACTCCAGGTGTTACCATGAAATAAAAGCACAGTGTCATCCGCAAAAGAGATTATTTGTCCTTGTTTCAGGTTTAGGCTGCACAAGTCATTAATATATGCAAGGAATAGTGTGGGGCCTAAAATGCTTCCTTGAGGCACACCAAAATGGACATTTTCTTGTTGACTTGTGTAGCCATTTATAGTCACGCGTTGCGTTCTATTAGACAAATAATCTCTCAAGAGATCCAAGGCAATGCCGCGAATACCAATTATTTCTAGCTTCTTGAGTAGTATGGGAACAGAAACTGTGTCAAATGCTCTAGCCAGGTCTAGAAAAATGCCTAAAACTTTATCCCCTCTATCCATTCCATTGACAGAAAATGATATAAACTTATTTATAGCATGAGCCGTTGATTTTTTCTCCCTGAATCCAAACTGATTTACTGAAAGTAGATGATTCGACTCAAAGAATTTTTTAAATCTCATATTCATGATACGTTCAATTACTTTAGAAAGAGATGGCAATAATGAAATTGGTCTATAATTCGAGACACAGCCTCTGTCCCCAGCTTTGTATATAGGAATGATGACGGATTGCTTTAGAAGATTGGGAAAGACACCTTTATCGAAGCACAGATTACAAATACGAGTAATCGGTTTCGCGAGGGTGTCGGCACCCAGTTTGAGTAGGGTGGAGGGAATTTCATCCCACCCACAGGCATTAGAAGATTTTAAGTTCATCATTATACCTTTAACTTCACTTTCATCCGTAGGTAAAAGGACGAATGACTTCAGTGAGCAATAGTTTGAACTTGATGATCTAGCTAGCTCAAATTCATTCCTTTGTGTCCTTGTTTGAATGCTATTAGCTAGTTGGCTACCCACGTTTGCAAAATATTGATTAATGTAATTTATAGACTCTTGTGGGTTTGCTTTAGTCATTAAAAGGTCGCTGTAATGCTTGGAATTAATATTATTAAATTGACACATATCTTTGATAATAGACCATTGTTTCTTCAAATTATTTCTGTGATTGTGTAATTGTGTTCTAAAGTATTTATTTTTTAATTTTTTCAATAGATTGTTACATGTATTACGATATCTTTTATAGGTTATTTGCAGTGTAAGATTTTCTGAATCCTTACGGAGTTTTTGATGCAAGCGATCTCTGTTTTTCATACAACGGCATAGCCCGGGGGTTATCCAGGGTTTGATATTCCGCTTTCTGTGCGAAAGCTTGTAGATGACTGTATATTTCTTAATGTAGTCATTTAAGACAGATAGGAAAATATTTGTTAATACATTAGGATCATCGGAAGCTAACATTTCGGTCCAATCTATAAGTTTCAAGTTGTATATAATTGCATTATAATCTATTTTTTTGTAGGTGCCTAGATTATGATAGGCTTCTACCGATTTTTTCGATAGTGTCATTATCACACAAGAGTGGTCCGTAATTGTAGAGTTACAGACAATAGTGTCCGTAGTGCAGTTAGTCTTTACAAAAGAGTGGTCAAGACAACTGTTTTCTCGTGTCGGAAGAAGGTGTGAAGCAAGGAGACCGTGTGAGGCTAATAAGTTCATATATTTGACAGATTTAAGGTCATTGTTATCTCTAATATTGATATTTATGTCACCCAGGAGTATAATATTTCTATAGTTTTTATATTTGTTTAATGTGATGTCTAATAAAGTTAGGAAATTATCTATATTTTTAAACATGGGGGGCCTATAAATAGAAATAAAAGCTAATTCATTTTTCACGGCAGTGACCAAACAATTCACTTCATCAGTCTCCATAGTAGGCTCCGATACGGTTATTTTTAGACTATCCTTACAGAAAACTACTACACCATCATTTTGGTTCAAATGCTTGGATGTTGAAAATGCCCGGTATGAAGAAATACTAGGTAATTTTACCGTTTTAGATAGCCAGCATTCTGTTAAAATTATGAAGTCAAAAGATATATTTAGTCTAGTTAGCAAGACTAGAAGTTCGTCAAAGTTATGATTTAGACTTCTAATATTTTGCGTTAAAAATTTATAGCTGCTAGTTTTATCTACAAAAAAGTTGCACTGCTCCGGGATGTCCACGATTCGAGCCTCGCCGGCATTGATAGATTTATCAATGTCGGAGGAAATATTAATCAAATCAACCATATTTCGTATGGGCATAAGGTGAAATGATTATTTGGGCGAAGCCACGACGCCATTGACATCCGGTAACAGTAACAGGCAATGAACTATAATAGTAAATCAAAAATTTGTGTGTATTATGTGTTGTGTCTTGTAGTGCAACTGTGTGGTATAGATACAGAAAAGCATATAAGCATAATATTATGCCACTATAGATTTTCATGAAATCTAAAATAGTAACAATTTTAAAGGGTATAAAATAGTTTACAAGCATTATTAATAAAAACATAAACTTAAAAAAAATAATTGAGAAGACAGTATTAGTAAACTTATGAGCTAGTCATTGTTGGGGAGTTCGTCGCATGTACGCGCGCCGTGCGGTTGTTTCGTTATTGTCATGTGATATTTATGATAATTAAAATAATTAAATGAATAATTATGTCTAATGTAATTAAGTGTAAAAATTGTAACATAGTGATTTGCGAAGTGTTAGCTTTCGTCCAAAATAAAATGGACGTAATGGACGAGGAAAGTTTGGTGAGATTATGTTCCACGGCTTTCTCCGCTAAGGACATTGAATCTGCTAAAAGTTTGCTATTTGACTCGATTAGCACTACAAAGCGCAAAATCTCGCGTAGAAAAGATGGTAAATCGCAAAGAGATCTTTACGATGTAATAGCGTTGCTTAAAGAAATAGATCCAGAGGAAGTCCCGATCTTTGTTGCACGAGAATTGCAAAAATTACCGCCGGTCACCTTCGACCATATCGATGCAACTAGACTTTTAAAAGACCTGTTAGTACTGCAAAATGAACTCAGTATAATAAAGGAAAGCTATGTAACAAGTAAGCAAATGGATGTGTTAAGAAACGAACTCGTGCAATGCAAAAATATATCCATTAGCAGTCTGGAGAATATTAATCTCAAAAAAGGGGGTGACAGGCAAAAAAGTCCTTGTTCGGCGGACCCATCAGTGAGTGACATACCTCTCTGTGTAGAAAAATCTACCCGCGCGCCATCGGTATGTACGTCGGTGCTATTGCCGTCTTTATCGCCCGAACGCAATTCTAGTGTGTCTCTCTCGCTTACACGGGAACCTATAACGCGCGCGGAGTGTCCTACCAGCGGACCGTCGCATGAGCATCAATTTGAATGTAAGCCTACGGATTGTCACAAGTCACAAGCGCTAAGCGGAAGCGATAAGGAACAGCACAATCCTCCTGATATAAATCAGGAACAGAGTGAATGGAAAGTTGTGAGGGGCAAAAAAACTAAATATCGCTTTGCCGGCACTAAAGGTAAAGCTACCATGGAGCCGAGTAACAAGTTCCGAGCAGCTGATATTAAAATCCCACTTTTCATCACGAATGTGGATAAGCAGACAACAGAAAGCGATATTGCTGGTTATATTCTGTCGAAAACGCAGACAGAAGTATCACTTAAGAAAATAGTAATGCGAAAGGAAAGAAATTACAACGCTTTTAAAATTCTTGTACCACAGCATAAACTCGCACTGTTTTTAAATGACTGTCTTTGGCCAGAAGGTGTATCTTTTCGACGTTTCATTTATTTTAACAGAGGTACGGGTGGTGACGGAAGTATGAAAAGTATGAATAGTGAAATGAGCCATGTCGGTAATTAATGGATATACAACAATATGGAAAAACTAAGTCGTCTTTTATTAGCTTTAACTGTAAATCAGTTAAGAGATCGCTCGACTGTGTGCGAAACTTATGTAAGCTATCGGATATCGTAGCACTACAAGAAACGTGGCTACTCCCACACGACATACCGTTACTCGGCGCTATTGACCAGGATTTTGCGTACACTGGCACATCAGCGGTTGACACTTCTGAGGGCATACTTAGAGGGCGGCCCTATGGAGGAGTGGCATTACTGTGGCGCAAGGAAGCGTTTAAAGAAGTGTCGGTGATTGAGTGTTATAACCCGCGTATAAGTGCAATAAAAGTGACGACTGGCGGTCGTGATATTCTTGTGTTCAGTGTTTACATGCCAACCGATTCGATTGAAAACTTACCGGATTTTACAGCATGCTTTAGCGAGGTATGTGCAATTGTTGAAAACTGTTCGGTGGAAGCTATTTTTGTGTTAGGGGACTTTAATGCACATCCAGGTGAATTATTTTGTCAAGAATTAGATAATTTATGTGCGGAAAGTCAATGGATATGTGCCGATATTGATATGCTGGGTAGGGAATCTAATAACTATACGTTTATTAGTGACGCACACGGGTGCACTCGGTGGCTGGACCACTGCGTGGTGAGTCATTCGGCGAGGCAAACAATAACAAGTATTTCTGTTAAATATGATACGTTTTGGTCAGATCACATGCCGCTTGTTATTGAATGTGAGTTAAATGTAATTGTATGCACAACTAGTTTAAATATAAATAGTTATAATAAAAGTAATGCAATTTGGGGCCAGAGAACAAAGGAACAGATAAATAAATATACTGAGTTGTGCAACAGTAAACTTAAATTGATAGATTTTCCGGAGGAATTTAGAAGCTGCAGTACAAATATTTGCGATTGTTTAGATCATAAATATATATTAGATATACTGTATAATGATATAATAAAGGTATTAACTGAGTCGGCTATCAACACTAGTAAAAGAGTAAATAAGTTGTCCAGCAGAAATAATCGCCAGGTCACAGGATGGAATAGGCATGTACGTGAGGCGCACAGGGAGGCCAGGCTTAGGTTTTTATATTGGGTGTCTCAAAATAGGCCGCGTACGGGAACAGTATATAGCGAAATGTGTGAGAGCAGAAAGATATTTAAAAGAAAATTGAAATGGTGTCAAGATAATAAGGAACAGGTCAAAATGGACATTATTGCTGAACATCAAGCCTCAAAGAACTTTGGCGACTTTTGGAAGGCAACCAATAAGTTGAATCCTAGGCCTGGCCTCCCGGTGAGTGTGGAAGGTGAGAGTGACAGCAGAAATATAGCCGAATTGTTCAGAGAACTTTTCACTTCGAAATCACCACTGGGCCCTGCAACGGCGTGTGCGGATGCTGGGACTGTCGCGCCGGGCGACTTGTTCATAGTGTCAGCCAAAAAAGTTCGTGGTATTATAAGTAGTATGGCGAGAGGCAAGTCACCTGGTCATGACGGGCTCAGCACTGAACACTTAAAATATGCGGGTGTTCACCTACCGCGCGTTCTCTCGATGTTTTTTACGTTGTGTATGAGTCACTCCTACCTGCCCTCAGACCTCATGCGAACTATTATTGTGCCGGTTGTAAAAAATAAAACAGGAGATTTGTCACAAAAAAGTAACTATCGGCCAATATCCTTGGCTACAGTGGTGGCAAAGGTGTTGGACAGTGTGCTTGATTCTGAACTTGAAAAGCACTTAGATATACACGACGCGCAGTTCGGTTTTCGACCAGGACTTTCTACTGAAAGCGCCATATTAAGTCTCAAGCACACAGTTCAATACTATACAACGAGAAGTACACCTGTGTATGCATGCTTTCTCGACTTGTCAAGGGCGTTTGACCTTGTGTCATATGACGTGCTGTGGGAAAAGTTCAAGAAAACAGGTGTGCATACTCAGGTTCAAAGGCTGTTCCATTTCTGGTATGCTAACCAAACAAACAGCGTTAGGTGGGCTAATACCTTCTCCGACACGTTCAGGCTGGAGTGTGGGGTGAGACAGGGTGGTTTGAGTTCTCCCAAACTATTCAGCTTGTACGTGAATGAGCTTATGGTTGAACTCAGCAGCACCAGAATCGGGTGTTCGGTTGATAATGTTTGCATGAACAATCTCAGTTACGCTGATGATATGGTGTTGCTGAGTCCAACCATGGGTGCTCTGAGGAGACTTTTAGCCATTTGTGAGACGTATGCCCGAGACCATGGGCTACTGTATAATTCATTGAAAAGTGAGTACTTGGTCTTCAAGGCCCGCGGTAAGTGTCCGACAAGTGTGCCCTCAATAAAGTTAAACGGTGTTGAGCTGAAGAGGGTTCACCAGTTTAAATATCTTGGACATTATGTTGCTGAGGATCTGGATGACCAAGTAGATATTGAGAGGGAGCGAAGGGCGTTGGCGATTAGGAGTAACATGGTGGCCCGCAGGTTTGCCCGGTGTAGTAATGAAGTTAAAATCACATTATTCAAAGCATATTGTCAAACATTCTACACGAGCAGCCTGTGGGTCAGTTATACTCAGAGATCTCTCAATGCGCTCCGCGTCCAATACAATAATGGCTTTAGGATGCTATTGAGACTGCCTCGTTTCTGCAGCGCATCGAGCATGTTTACGGACGCAAGAGTGGATGGCTTCCACGCCATCATCCGTAAGCGTGTCGCGTCGCTATTGCATAGAGTGAGGGGCAGTACTAATGGTATCCTAAAGGTCATTGCGGATAAGTACGACTCCCTGATAATGAAGGAATTCATTCGAGTCCTTGTCAAGTAATTTTCTGTAAAAAAAAAAAAACATGACATAGACTACCACTAGATAAACCTACCATACTAACATAGACTAAGTAAAATTGTTACTAACAAAAGATGGACCTTGTCTGAATAAATAAATATATTATTATTATATTATTGTTCTGTATTTAGATGAACTTGAGCGTTCAATGCATCGGTGGTAATAGCTTCAATTTGATTTAAAGATTTTACAAGAATTGATGGTAGTCCATCTCCTTTTTTTAGGAAAACCCGGCCGTTTGCTATCCAGCAGTATTTAAAGCAATAGTTCTTTTGAACCTCTCTAGCTAGGTGGTGTAGTTTTCGTGCTGTGGAAGTCAGTGATTCAGAGATATAAATTGGTTGTTTCTCACCTGGAACTTGCAGGGTTTTGGTGTTAAGTTTATTTTCCTTATTGTTTCTATTAAATGTTTTCAGGGCCTTCATAACACTAATACGAGTTTGAACCGTTTGGTATTCAACAATAATTAATTTTTTTGGTCCCAACTTCTGTCTGTATGCCTGTCTGATATTATACGGTGATATAGATAATGCTAGGGCATTATGTAACTGTGACACGATGTCAGTAACATTTTCATTTTCGGTGACGGGCACGTTTTTGATTTCAATAGTAGTGTTACGTTGTTGTCTTTCTAGCGATTCAATTTTATCCTCGAGTTGTGCTATTTTGGTCTGTGCTTCATTGTTTTGTAGGATGACAGTGTCATATCTTAGCTTTAGCTCTTTATACATCGCTGTAGATTCCTCAAAAGCTTTCTGTAGGAGTGTATTCGAGTTGATTATATCAGTGTTCTGGTTTTTGATATCCTTAATATTTTCTTGTAAATTATAAAACTTCAGATCTTGGTCTTCCTTCATACTCGACAGCATTCTTCGAATATCAGAAATATCTTCAGAATCCGGGTGGGTTTTTCTTTTTCTTGATGTGATAAACTCGGTGTCATCTTTACTACAGGTAGATAATTCCGGTTGAGAAGAGTGAATAGTTTTTGAAGGCGAGTGAAACATGTTGATTTATCTAAAAATCTTGCTTATACTACGCTTAAAATTCCTTACGTGAGTCAGTAGCTCGGCGCGTGATAGTGCTAATTAGCTACGGCGATAGGGAGTTTTAGTCTTTATTCTTCTAGTTTAGAGTTTAATTTACTGTAGTTCCAGAATTTATTTTATTTAAGAAATACTTTAAGCGATATATTACGATACACGACTATTCTTTACGGAGGCACACGAGGAAAAGAAAAAAAGGGTTGAACAATTTAATGTCACTTGATTTCGACATTAAAAAGATTGTCTAGTAGCAATAATTTATCATTTATGTAAGTAGTATTTAATGAAGTGAGACATGACACGGTTAGTGAGTTTCAATTATTAGCGATCTGTGAATCCATTACGCTTGAGCTGTTAATATGGCTTTGAAACTGCTTAGCGTGAAGCTTCACAACACAAAACGCACTTTTGCAGCAGTGACTTATAAGAGAACGGTATTGGGTTAAGTTCCACAGAATAAATACGTATATTCCTATAAACAGATGTTCCAATTACCAATGGGACTATAGGCAAAGATTTAAATCGCTAGAATTGCCCTCACCGTTCTTACAACGCTCGAAAACGTGTCCTTATAGAGATGAGTGAATGCACACATTCCGTAATAGAGACAGAACGACAGTGTGCAATATTCAGTATGAGTGAACGAGACGATAACAGATTCGATACTTCCGATGTAATTTAACAAACAACCAGTACTTACGGAAACGTCATCATTATTTGACGCGGTAGGGCGCATCTAGCGATTTAAATCTTTGACTATACATATAAGAGGAAAAATTGACAATATCAACACTAGGCTCAAAATTAGAAGCTTTCCGTCTGTCGGTCGACTCTTAGAGCTATAAATCTGGGATTCGGCGTGATTCGTCCCCAACTAAACAAATATTATTGTAATTTCGAAGTCACTCCAATGTCTGACTGTGTACATACAATACTGGGTACATGACATGTGTAATATAGTGTGAATATCTTTACGAATAAATATTTTGCGCTGTTTGCCCGTAATCAAGAACCTGGCTATGTAAATTAAACTATAACACGCCTGTATTTCCAAGTACCGTTATAAAGACATGTAGGTGAGCCATCAATGTTCGGGTGAGATTCTGGAATCCGATGCGAATATCGATGGCTTTGACTTCGGGTTCTTATAAAGGATTATTTCCTTTATTAGTAGAACCCGAAGTCTGGAATCTAAGATTATACAACAATTTAATCTTTTTTATAATGTTATAGTGATATGTTTCCACTTCCACGTAATATCTTAATGTTTGTCGGTTGCTTCTATTATCGCCTAAATTATCCTATTCGCATACCTTTGCGACGTCAGTTAGCGAATACGTGACAAAATTACTTACCAGATATGTAGGTCAATGCAGTCTTACCTTTGTTTGTGAGCCTACAGATAATTTTCATATTACACTGTATTTATTATTATTACTTTATCCAATATGTACTTAATGTTGGCAGTACTATTTTAATCCAAAAGTAATTGCTCTGCCTGTTTGAGTTTAAAATTAATGTTTGTCAACGTACCCATACCCAGGATATAAGATAAATTCTTATGCGTTAAAATATTTTAATAAAAAAGTACATACGCTGTAAGTTTGTTCAAAATCAATCAATTTATTTTCACATAAACTATATACAGTTACATAAGAAATGTCGAGTCTATGTGCACGGTTCCAAATTAGTTGTCTCCTATTCCTATTAATCGTCAGATAGGAAATTCCGGCGCCAGCTTTAAAAAACATTGACTTGTAAAAGTGTCTTCAAAAGATGTAAGTATTTACAGTAATAAATATAATTTATAACTGCAAATAATACATTCTACAAACGTAGTTACTTTTATAGTATAATATAAAAATTACCAGCAACGGATACATACATTGAGCTAACATATTGTCACTGCAAACTTAATATATTATGTTATTTATCTTTGTACGTGACTGAAATGCTGCTAAAGTTTCCGGCTTTAACTGTAGTTTTGCCAGCATATGAGTTATGAGCATGCATGCACTTACGTCAGCGTCATATGATGGAAGTATATACATCTAATATATAAAATTTCCATGTCACAATGTTAGTTACCGTACTCCTCCGCAACGGCTTGACCGATTTTTACCAAATTTTATATGCGTATTCAGTAGGTCTGAGAATCGGCTACTATCTATTTTCCATACCCCTAAGTGATAAGGGTGCCCCTGGAGGTTTTTTTTTATGGCAATACAACGTTTGCGGGGTCAGCTAGTAGTTTTATATAGACGGAAATAGAGCCTCCTTTTTGCTATAAAGCATTTACTGCAATGAGCACTCAACGAATTAATGTTTTGTATCTAACTTCGTTGGTAGTAGTATTCATCGCATAAAACAGGCTATAATAATTTGTTTGTGTATGATATTATAATCATATCCGTTACCTACATAATTAAACTTCAAAATATCATTTTTTTATATTACTAAGGTGGCAAACAAGCATACGGCCCACCTGATAGTAAGCGGTTACGTAGCCTATATTGCAACACCAGGTGTGTCACTTGCGCGTTGCCAACCCTGTAAAACGAAAGAGGAATATTTCGGTTGGCAGTACTTCCCCAGTCGGGCAGCTCCAATTTGAGTGGAATTACTCCTCTTACAATACTTTATTATTTCAAAATATTTCTCTTAATTTGAATACTGAATATTTGCCGTAGTTTTTAGTAATATCCTACCAATGTCCGTTTTGTACGGTCACCGAAAGTCGCAGAATACTACCAAATTTTGAAAACATCACTGCATCAAAATTAATTAAATTCTAGGTAAGGTAGAGCTTGTAATTATTACCTTTTCTTCTTCTTAATCGGGCACTCTTGACGGAGTGGTCGTGGTTGGTATGATGGTGGTACATGGTGGGTCTTCAACGTCGTCAGTCTTCTCGGCGGCAGTGATTACTGATCACGCAATGTTTCTCCATTGTAGTCGGTTCGTCGCATTACGAGAACACTCTGTCAAGAACGCCTTAGTTGTCTTAATGAGATCTGTCCAGCGTGTAGGAGATCTGCCTCTACCTCTCTTTCCAGCTACCTGACCTTGGACTACCAGTCTTTCGATTGAGTCTTCGTTCCTGGAGATATGGCCGAAGAACTTTAGTATTCGCAGTTGCACAGTCGACGAAAGTCTGTTCTTAATTTTTAGTTCCCTCAGAATTGATGTATTTGTATGGAAAGCGGTCCATGGGATCTTAAGGAGGCGCTTCCAATCTCCAGGGCGTTAATTTTGCGGCGGTCTAGCAATCGCAAGGACCACGTCGCCGCTCCATATAGGAAGATTGTACCGTAGACAGTACCTTTTAGATAGTAAAAAAAGGTAAAGCGTTTTAAAAATTGCATCGTGTTCAGCGACTTTCGTTGCTGACTGTACCTGTGAAAAGAAGCTCTTTTTAAATGAGCCTGAGAACTATGAAAATTTTAATCTACAGTATAATCACAGGTAGTATTGTCATAATCATGAATTAGTTATTGACGATTTGAAATACGAAATAGGTGCTGAAAATATGAAAAAGATAATATAGATGTGACCCGCACAGGTACAATGTACAGACGCCAGCAGGTCAATCTATCCAAAACTGACAAATTTTCACACAAGAAAACAAAAACCAGTAACAGTGTACGTACCTGGGAATCGAATCCAGGCACTTGTGACAATAGACCATTGATGCAGCCTTACTATGCCAGCTTTTCTCAAGCATATGCTTTTCTGTATTACAGGTGACACGCGAACTGGAACGCGGCAGCGAAGACGCGAAATACTATCAAGAGGTGCTTGCCCCACGTCAGCTGGCCAACTTCAGACCCTTTAACCTTGACGACTGGTGGGCCTGCCGCGTTCTCCAGAGCATAAACCGCAACAAACACCGATCTTAGTTCCACGACAACATTCGTTGGTGAACGACTTGACGACTGTGCCCATTGGAAAGAGATAAGCAAGGTTTTTTGGAAAATGTTAAGTAAAAAGTGGTTGTAGACGTTCCATTTTAGCAACTGACTTCATTAATTGGGCAGTGAGTCCCCAATCTCCACTCGGTTGTACCCTAATTTGGTTGTACCAGGTTGGTGCTGAATTAAAGTTTGGGGCGTTTATGGGCACCAAAACAATATCGCAGGAGCATTTAATTTTGGCTGGTTTATATTAATTGTGGTACATTGTACAGACGCCAGCACATCAAGCTACCACAATATTTCAAATTTATTTGATTGATTTTCAACTTTAACACAAAACCATAAGGTTCATATTGAATTGGGTAAATTTGTCAGTTTTAGATAGCTTGACCTGCTAGCGTCTGTACATTGTACAATTGAAAATTAAGTTTGTATTATTAAGGTGTGAATTGAGACTTTAGTAATAATAATCATGGTTTTAAAACGTATGTTTAATGTTCATCCGTATATTCATACTGCAATATTATTATAATTTGGTAAATTTGACGATCTAGCATGCTGTGTAATTCTTTAAGGTTGTTGAGTATTGTCAATTAAAAAATAAAAAATATTTCAGTAAAAGAGAAAAAAAAAACAGTGGGTATAGTAACAAGTCTTACATATACCAAGTGTGTAGTGTCTCATTGTACGATTTTAAATATTCAAATAGATTAGCCGTCTTTTAAAATATAAAGTAATTAATAACCGTAACAGCATATGTATATAGGCTGGAGAAGGCATTACGAAAAATCAGCTATAGAGGGCCGAAATAGCAGGTGGTAATTTCTATGCGGTCTAACTTTTTTGTGTTAAAACTGTTTATACAAGAAGAATTTATTCGAAATATCTTCTAGCTTTATAACAAGATATTTTTCAAAGTTGGCAATACCGCTGGTTCCGCGGGGACAGCTAGTCTGTCAGGCTTAAACGACACGTATCCAGGGCCTGAATCAAAATAATAAAGAAAAAGCTAGTATGTAAGTATTATGTGTGTCAATAGAGCCAAAATTGTCGTTACAGCCAGATGTACTTTTCCAGTCTATATGCTGATAATTGATTATTAGAAGCCATTAATCATATCTATAAAACTTTGTAGATTGCACGAAACTTAATAAAATATCAAAAGTAGGTAGATTTTGGGAAAAAAAACAATTGTCCCCCTTTTTATAAATACCCCTTGTTTTGTAGTTTCAGCCTGGCCGCACATTTCCCGAAAATGTCTGTCAAAAATTCTGACGCGCAGAGGAAATTACTGCGTATAGATTTTGTACTAAGTCCTGCAGACTTGAAATTAGTATCTTGCAGACAGAATTGCTCTCCTAGTAGTAGATATTCTGACAGTGTGAGACTGGGCTTACAATTTTATTTGCGTATCTTCATACACATTCTTTTAATACTATGTACTTTTGATCTTTCATAGTATTTTATTTCGCTCGTTGAGGGGCTCTTATGACAATGACTTAAGGTTCAAACCAGAGTACCATATTATTAAGTCTTTGTGAGATGAAATTGAAATATAAAAACATAGAAATAGATTTGTAGATACTGATTTCTGATAGTCAACTATTACTCGAATTTTAGAATATCCTTACATTATAAATGTATTGCAATGAGACATTACTGACCCGAGATTATGCCTTACAATGTTTGATTTCCCATCGTTATGTGAACTTACATTGAAAACTGATTCTTATTATAAATGGCAATAGTACTAAGGAATTTACACTTCCATGTCATCTATAACAATCAAATGTTATTTTTCAGTTGGTAAATAGAATAAAATTTATATTATCAGATTTGTGCAAACAGATTTCTTGCAGTCTAATCATACATTTTTACATCAAATGAAGAGCAAGTGTGATTAGTAATAACGAGTGAAAATGGAACTTATATATAAACATATACAGTATAAAGTACATTGTAATCGCGTTTTTAATAAATTGTGATATAAATTATGTGTAAAACTGCGTCAAAGCAATAATTAAAGTTGACATGAAGACGGGAAACATTATTTTTAAAATGTTTTCAAATAAGTAGGTGACGTAATGTAAATAAGTTAGTATGAATTTCTATTTTAATTTAATGATAAGTAAACGTGTCATTGCGAATTAGAATTGGCTAGTTATTGTGTCTTATTCATGATCCATAGGTTTGATTGTACTGGCGCGAGTGGACTTAAGGTGAACAACGTGGGCTGTTGGAGATTTTCCGACCTCTCATTAATAAGGGTGAAAAATGGCCGACCGTCAAGATTGTTAATTGTACAATGTAGTGCATTTAAGTAGTACATAATATTTTTTTTAATAACATATTTAACTGGCGGCAGTACAATTAGACTATAGCATTTAGATTGACCTGAAGTTAGATCTGCCTCAGACAGTGTGGGTTGAAAAAGTTTAGTTGTTGTAGGCCGTAATGTTCCGGTAATAAAGTTGAACTACATTCCAATCACGCCTGTACTTAGTATTTTAAACTATTGTAAATACGTTTTAAGTGATGCAGTGCTGACAGATTATGGATTTGAATAAATTTTTTAAAGTACCTGTGTTTTTATTTTTTATGTTCCTATATTTTTCGGTCTTGCTCAAGTCTAATCTGTTGTAATATCTCAACGATTTCGACGTCCATATCTTTTCTCGATCACTACTCTATCACTGCATTTGGCTTCTGGCTAGAGTCTAGATAAATCCAGTCTTCCAATAAGGGTATTTAATATTGCAGTCCTATATCTGTATCAGTCTCGACACCCACTGACAGCACGGCATGTAAGGGGGTTTCAGGTTACAAATTAATATAATATTTTAATAATACGACATGATATTTTGGTCAAGATGAAAAAAAGCTTATTGTAATTGAAAGAAGCAAAAGCTTATTGTGATTTTAATTCAAATTCCAACTGACATATCACCACGCCTGTATTCCCCGACCTAGACCTAGGCTAGGCTAGACCACAGAGGTCGTAATGTCATTATACTATGTTATAGTCTTGGTTATAGTATCGTTCGTCATCTAACCGGGTCATATCATATATATATAAGTGGTAGAGCCTAGCTGCAGTCATTCGCTGACTACCGCCCATAAATTAGCTGCTGGGTTCCACCGGCGAAGTTTGCTGGTAATTGAGACAATTGGAATCCCAATCTTCCCTAAAAGGTCGTAAAGCATCGGTTTTTTTTTTACACTACTAAGGTGGCAAACAAACTTACGGTCCATCCTGATGGTAAGCGATTACTATAGCTTGCAGCACCAAGTGTACCTATAACTTGCGCGTTGCCGACCCTGCTAAACGAAAGAGGAATAGCTGGATTGGCAGTATAAGGGTGTTGGATCCTCAGCTCGGTGGAGAAAGTAGAAAGACTAGTGGACTGTATAATAGATTTAATCTTAGGCAATTCTCGCTAACAAAAATATATTAGCCGGTCGCGGTGTGCGTTGGTCGTGTGCTCACGCCGTTGGATCGCTGTTAAGAGTGTCCGTAGTGGGTCGCAGTAGTGGGGCGCAACGGTCCGCTCCGCCCGCGCCTCCCTCGTTCCAGTTCACGCGTGAACAAGGGTCAAAGTCCCCTACTACCAACGCACCGTTTTCCCGACAGCTCAAGCAAAGCAAAGCAGTATTAATTTACTTCAATTTTCTACAAGGTACCTACTTCCTTGCCCCAGCCGGGCAACCCCAATTTGAATGGAATTACTCCCACTATGCCCTACCTCACCTTATTCTTCTGGTGTTGCTTTTAATAGGCAGCGATGATCACATACCATCAGATGACAAAAAATCTTTTGTTCCTTTCCCCCATCTCTAAATAGTATAAAACAATGTCAATGTCCGCGTCTGTCTTTCAGTTTAAACCAGCGGGGTGAGGGGCGGCTGGTGTCGCTTCTTTTTCTTCATGTTCTCAAGAAGTTCTTGTTTTAGGTACCGACTTTGGGACCTATAAGTTGATGTACCTACAGGTTTCCGCGAGCACAAGGTAAAGGTACGTAGGGATTGATAATATCTAAATAAAAAATGGCGATTTTCGTTTTGAATAATTTTCATGTTTCTTTCTCTGCTCTATTGAAATAAATGGTCAGTTATCCCCGCAATAAATGAAGGTTTACCGCAGTTTCACATCGCGGTTCGGTTCGATCACTGCTGTTTTTATTACCTACCTATTTATTTTAGCCACAATTATTATTTTTGTTATTTATTTATATTTGAATGACTTTTTACATGTAGGAATTTGTTCCGGGTCTGGGTAATTGTGTAGGTACCCATACAGGAGAAATAGAATACTATTTTTGATAATAAGATATTTTATTGATAAGATTTTTTCCCAGCGAACAAAGAAATTAACACACAAAACGTTACAAATGGTGAAACTCCCAAATTAATAAAATTACTTCAGCAATTTACGTAATTATTTTGTTCAAAGAGTCGAGCCGTCGTAAAACTCATCTAGGGAGCAACCCTACATGAATACAACCGCAACCCTGGCAACACCGTAAAATATAAGTACATAAGAGTATTTCAACTTCATATACTTGAGTGTTTCAGTGTATTTGTGGCATTCATATAGGGTGTATGGTCGTTCATCAAACAAAGCGCCTTGTTGTTCAAAACGCGTATTTACGTAGGCGACCGCGACGCCCCCAGACGGGACGAGTAACATCTAATGAGTTTGGAAGTCTCCTCAAAGAGATTACATGACAACTTTTTGTTGTTTGTGGAATGTGATGGTGGAAGATGTTTTGGTGTTAGGGTAGGTAGGGTAAAGTTGTGTGTAGTACCTACTTAGTCAATAATTTTATGTCTCCATTCATTGCTGAAAATATTTTTATTAGTCAATCGTTATGGCTAATATTGTCAAACCACAGTTGGCTATCGCAATGCATTAAGTATTTGAAAAAGTCGAATCATAGAGAGGCAGAGGTGTACTGATGTACACCCTCAGTTCGCTAGTAGTTCACAGTATGTTTAGGTCCCATGTAATAGGCGACGAGCCTATTGCCATTAACCGGGCACGAATCCAGACTCCGAGCTGCTACTGAGAATTTCATAGAAAATCTCAATAATACTTTGCTCGACCTGGGATACTAACCCAGGACCTCCAGCATCGCAGTTGCGCTTTGGACCTATAGGCTAATGAAGCAGTTAGTGAGCAGAAAAGCTCTCATAATTATGATAAAAAAACAATGCAAAAGTAGTTAGATTTGTCTAAGTATTATACATATATTATCATCATAGTGTTAGTCAAAGTAGTTATTTACTCAAACATTCGAGTTACTATGGTTAATAGAAGAACTATAATTACCTATTGATTTCCATTTAAAGAATACCACCATTAAAGATTGGACAGGGAACGCCCTCCAAAATGGTGTCGTCTAGCAACCCTTCCACCCCGGCGCGTCACCCCTTAATTACAATTTAGCTAACATGCCTTAAATTCCTGTTCCCGTTAAAAACGCCCCTCGGCTCTTAGATAAAATTATCGGCATTTTATCACTTGGAAAACAAAATCGAAATTACGAAAAATAAGGTATATTTTTTTAATCACTCGTTTAAACGGTGAAGGAAAACATCGTGAGGAAACCTGCATACCTTAGATATTTTTCTCGACAGTTCGTGAAGTCTACCAACCCGCACTAGGCCAGCGTGGTGGACTATAGCCTAATCCCTCACAATATGAGAGAAGATCCGTGCTCAGCAGTAGTAGCGTAAGTGGGTCAGTATATGGGTTGATGATGAAGGTATATTTAGTGTTAAATTGTAGATTTTTTACGACGTTTGTTTTCTCCAATAGACCACAGTGGTCACCTCACTCACAAACCTTTGTATTAAAACAAAATGTATAGAAATGACATATTCAACCTTTCGACACTCGGCGTTCATCGTTCATTATTCAACACAGAGCGCACAAATATGGCTTGAAAATTCTTAAAGTGTAGGATCAGAATATGAAGGTTATTTACGAGTACCATACCATCATTGTGGACCCGTATCTTTCTTCTATGACTTAATTCTTATGTACCTATTTATTCTGAATAGAGTAAATGAAACAAAAATGTATTGGCGGGTTTGTGCACATGAATGTAAAAACTACTTTGAGTATTCATAATTAAATTGGAAATTTCAGACTCCGATGAGTTTCAGCCGACGACGGGACACTTTATTTAGTAATTGTATGCCGCTACCATAATTATTATTAATTACATTATACTAAAATCAGTACATGAATTGAAAAAACGAAATCAGAGTTAGCTGCCACCTATAGCGTAAAGTGCTATCTATTAATAATCATCATTCGAGTTTCAATGTTTCGAACCGAATGGTTAATCGTTGAAATCGAGTCGGAATTTAATTAATTGTTATTGAAGTACGAATATAACGAACAAGCGGTTTACCGTGAATGCATTTTATCCGTCTTAAACTGAGGTCTGAAAGAGTATATTGTACTAAATCTAAACACAAATATAATAAAAAGGCAAACCATAGTTAGGTAGGTACGTCGGGATTAATAATATCAATGTAACGCGACAAAACCCGTAAAAAGTATGTACTTAGTTTTATTTCTCTCTTCTTTTCTTTCTTCTTTTTTATGTTCTTTAATATCTTAATTCGATAATTATATGAAGTAAAAGATATATATATATACTAATACTAATATAATATATATTTGGCATTTTCCATGCTAAGATTTTAAAGTTGTTTAGCAAATGTGAAGGCAAATCGTCATGGCGGGTGGGACTCGCGGTGGCTTAGCGGTCATAGCGTCTGGTGTACCTAACCAGAAGACGCAGGTTCGAATCCTGCCCGCGGTCGAATTTTTCCTTCGCTAAGTAACTTTAAAATATATATGTATATATATATTTACCTGACTCATCCAGTCATCAGTGTTACCTAGATCAAATTAATCACAGCTGTACCTAAACCTCATTGATAATGAGTTTGACTATGTATCTCATAGAGCAAGAGTGCATAATTAAAATATATGATTCAATATCATGATTATTTTATTGTAACAATGAACGTCGACAAAACTAGACTCGATAGTGCTTGCAAAAAAGAGGTGCAAAGATTTCAACCTTATTGACTATTATTCAAAAACTGCTATTTTAAACATAAACAAGGTAATAGAGTGGATGAATAACTAAAAATAAGCAATAAAATCTAACCTATAAATATACTAAGTAGCACACCGAAAAGTAGTGTCACAGCTTATATCAAAATACGGTGTAATCGTAAATATATAACAAAACTGTAGGGTAGTTGGATAGTAATTTTGACACATTGACAACCAACATCTTAAATGTTTAGTCTAACCGTGGCCATGAATCTGCAAAGGTTTGAAACGCCCCGCGGGTCTAAAAATGCCTACAATACCTACCTTGTGTTATTTTAATATTATTTGCTGTGTCAGAATTCATTACTCAGTTCAATTTTGCGTTCAAGTGTTGTGGTTCAGACAACTTCAGGTATGTATAAAGTAAATTAATGTAAGTCATACTTTTCGAAACAATTTTATAAAACAAGTGGCTTTAGGTATATTACATAACGTGTGTGTGTTGAGACTTGAGAATGAAACTTAAACGTGTGTATGGAGTGCTAAAATGGTCACCACAAAAGCGGCCTTTTTAGCACCCCTGTACCTATCTATGTTCAGCAAATAAAGATATTTGCATTTGTAAAATAACTTGGTATTGTAAACGTTTTTTAAGAAAACAGCGATAGGTAGATACGCGCCTGTTAGGCAGGTAACTTACTGATTAGTAATTTATTATCTTATGGAAATGTTTCTAAAATTGTTCGCTATTCACAATCAAGAAAGACGCGAGACTAGTTGCCAGTTCTCACTTCATAAATGACTTGTTAGCCGATTTCCAAGTTGCAAAGTATGAATTCCCGCATCTGTTTTCAAATGAGGCAGGTACTTTTTATGAGGGGCAGAGTCTTTAACAAGGGAGAGAGGTTCTCTCACAACCATTATAATTTTCTCTTTGCTAGTATTGTCTAGCTAAAAATTGTGTTGACTCAGACACATTGATACAAGATTTTGAATTTTGAATTCTTCTACACTGCATCCTTTCTAATTTAGAATCCTCGTGTATACAGGTTTCCCGCTTTTTCCTAGAATAATGGAATTAAACAAGAGTGGTATTATAAGGGAAAGCAAAGCAGCCATAAAAATGTCTATCTTGAACGTCAGGGTTCATTAGTAGCGGCCTTAGCTTAGTGCCCGATAAAAAAGCTCCAAGTGTAAGCTGCTTTGTGCGTCTCATTACTCCTTTTTTGTCTGTGGTTTAAGATATGAATACTTTTTAGTAGATAGTTTTGTTAGTATTTTTTTTCGTTGCTTTTAATGTTACAGAGGTAGTTGTAATTGTGTCTGGGATCTTAGCTTTTCAGACGCAGTTAGGGAGCTTTTCCAAAAAACGTTGAGTTTTCCTATTTCTCGTCCAATAATTAATAACCTAATTAATTTAGTGTACAAAACTTACACTGCTCAAAAACAGTGGATAAGAAAGGGTCATAAACTATAAACTACTAGGAACGTAGATTTTTTTTCTCGCGGATTATTCGAATCGAACTGGTGATTACTTACATTTAGTTTGTCGGATGTAAAATTTTTAAACTGTGGTGTCAGCGTCTTTATTTGACGAACGTATTTCACGAAAAGCGATGATGATAGTTTCTTAATATTTGGGATATACTGGGCTATTACTGGTTTCTTTTTACATTAGATACAGCAAATAATTACTTTGGGGTAAATATATACTGGATGTTTTAAACTCAAACTCTGTGATCCCCTTGAACTCGCGCGCCATTTCCGCTTTTAAGGGATAAATCGCAGGAAATGTTTTCACAACAAAATAAAACAAACTCATCGTTTGCAGCATTATAACTTTATTTGCTCATAAAATTAGCTCGGTCGTCGGGATCTGTCCGGTACTTATATTTTTTTGTATTTTATATTTTGCTTCGTAAAAAAATATAATTATTGTTGCATACTCGTTATACTTTAGACTTGCATTCGTCGTTGGAGTTCTGGAGTTGATCCTGGCACAATGAGAATTTTATCTAAACAAAATTTCGCTATTCTCAGATTTAAAATAACAAAGATCTTTACAAGACTACAAGCTACATTTGATCAGTAGATTTTAATGTAGGGTACTGTTATTCAATGTCTATACAACTATGTATTAAAACAATAACTTTGATCAAATCTATTATACCTACTTAATTATATTAATAATAGCCCATTAAATTCAATTCTTTAATAACGTTATATTCTCTTCTTTGAGTTTCTCTGAGTCTACTCTCACTTAGAAAATAATATTCTAGATTTAAATTATTAGACACAACCCGTGAAAATCTTGCAATTTGAATGAATATGACTCAAAATTAACAAGTCGAGAATGTCGGACAAATAAAAATGCAGACGAACTTGACTTAACAAAACTATTTCAGTGGAGTTTACCACGTTAGTCCGTTATAAACTGTTATATCAACGTCACTCACGTTTTTGATGGCTTATTTCAAGAAGTGAAAGGTTAAAAATAAACTTTAAACCTTTTGATGAAAAGTGACGGATTTAGACAATCCCGCCGGCAGTATTTTCCGTTAAATTCTGACAGCAGTTTGAAATGGTTCATTCTAATTTGCTAATTCTAATTTTAAATGGAGGCGAATTATGTGGGATTTGGGCATAAAAAAAACTTTGTTTTGGACGTAGAATTATCAGTAATAACACAAAAATAGCAACATTTGTTAAAGAGTTGAATACCTACGTATAAGTACGTACTAACCTAAAACAACAAATGTAAGTATCTGAGCATTTAAAACGCACTCTATTTTAAATTTATACTTTCACAAATGTTACCGCATCCAATATGAAAGTTTCCTAGTTATGTCTCACACATTCTAGGATATTCTATTTGAGCATAAGAATAAATTCTCATTGTACCAGTAGTTCTAGAGAATTCTGTGAGTTTAGGCTTCGGCGGCGGGTTGTGTGGACTGCGCGGTGGCAACACTCGTGGTGGTGGACACGCTGTCGGGGTCCTGCTCGCGGACACCCATCCATGGGAGGCGCTTCTGCAGTTCCGCCCTAGGGAAATAAGAAGTGAATAACAGCGATTTAAATAAAGACTTTTTCATTTCTTTCTGATTTTGTTAAGGTTGCTCCGCTGCAGCTGAATTCATTTGGGGTGGGTGGTACCGCTGCATTGCCAATTATTTTGCTAAGCAATAATAACGTTGCCAGTGAAATTAGTGGGCATATCATATGACACTTAACAACTGATGATGCCTCAAGATTTTTATTTTTTTTATATGGCACTTCAACAACTTATTCACTAAAACACTCATTTATATCTTAATTATACTAGACATGAATAAAAGTATGGTGAATTTGTCACTGTCATGATAACGCGTTGTTTGGTGTTGCTGGCGTGTATAGGTTGCGCTTTCCTCTTATCACATCAGAGGCCCGCATGCTTGTTGTAAAACAAATACAGTGGTCTTACTCAAAATCGCTATTTTTTTATTAATTGTCTTTGTCTTAGTCTTAGTAAGGATCGGTACAGTAAAGTATACTTTCTATCTACCAAAGCTGTGTTTCTATTAGTCGTTATTTTGACTTGCCACATTCTGCCCATCCTTTGTTAGTTGAGAGATATTTTTTCTTCTTTAATCTCCTTCGTAGTAAAAACTTTTTGGTGAAGTTTACATAACTATAATATGTTGCAAACGACATAAAAACATTAAAGTTATACGTATAATTTTGAAGTATGTACACACCTGTATCTGGGATGATTAATGGCATACACCCATGGGTCTAAGCAGGAGACTACTTTACAACACACGGCAGGCACCATCGTCGCTATGGGTGTCAGCAGGTTCCTGTAGTTGATAATGATTTTCGATTAAACTTAACTTCCTCTTTAAAGAAATGGTTTCCCCATACTAGGATTTCTCCTGTATTGACTGCTTTTCCAAACAAATTCTCATATACCTGTCGAAATACCCACACCTGAAACGCCATTATAACTATTTGTGCCGTTCAGGAATCGAACCTGCAATCCATGGCACACAAGCCCATTACTTAACCACTTCAGAATAGGATTATGACTGAGTAATTAAACAAACTTTTCGTTTTACGTAAAATAGTTTAAAATCTCTGTCCATTCAAAACTGTCATCTAACTTAATTAGTTTCAGCAATTGCCTTCGTCAACCTACACGAATACACAAGTTTGGAACAAACAGTTACGAAGTCAACCCTTCGTCCATTATCAAAAATTATCTTCTATCAAACAAATGAACAACGGTACTTATACTCCTACGCCGATTCGTTAACGCCCACATTATTTGCTGGCATGAGCATTGAGATAATACTTACCAACTTATCGTACTATATCAGCTTCGTCAAATGTTGATAGTATGTACTCGAATAAACATTTTAAGATTCACCAATGAAAAGTAACACTCCCACTGTAGTGAAGATAATACCGATTAAAAACAAATAAAATTTGTTTTGTTATAAGCACACCATTATAGAATCTAGGTAAATGTTATTTACGTTTTATTACCTAATTGTAATGATTTAATACGTTGTGGTTAGCGATAGCGGTTCACCACATTCAGGATTTTACGCTAAATGCCTGTTACTATTAACGTTTTACAATTTCATAGCGCTTCATTATGTTTAATTATTAAAATTACAGAATAAATTTACACAATAGATATATGGTTTGTCAAGCTTTTAAAATAAGGTTGTAGATCGCTAAAATGTTTAATCTACTCTCACCTGTCGCCGAAAGCGCCAGTCATAGTGACGAAAGCGTATGGCGTCCACGCACACACGAATAGGAAGAAGATTGTGAAGGCGACTTTAGCGATTCTAATTTCAACGCTTCGGCCCGCGTCTTCCTTATTGGCTGCTAAAGACTTGACGTTCATCTTCTTGGCTTGCTCTTGCAGCATCCGCTCGTGGAGTCGCACCTAGGGAAGAGGTTTTATTGTTATATTTGTCGCGAACAAATTGTTCATAATACATCTATGGATATTTTTTTAAATGTGGAATCTTGTAGCGTTTTAGGCGTGAGGTTTGCTGATAAAAATGGTAAATCACATAACTAATGTCGCCGGGATACGATAAACGAATATCAACTATGTTGGGGATGTTTTCCAGTCTAACCAGATGCGGCTGAATATCAATATTTTACACGAAGCGACTGCCATCAAACCTCCGCTGTTTAATTAATTTTATTGTGAAAAAATTTTGTAAACATATTTTAAAAAATATCATAGGTACTACCTACTTATGATATATTTTATTTGATTGCATTACCGCAATATTAAGGAAACGAATTAAACTCACCGATCTCGCTTATTTAAAACGAAAAGTTAAACAATAAATGCAAATTATTTCAGAGCGATCCGATCCAAGAATTCTTTAAGTAACAGTTTAAGCGGCAAATTCAGAAGTTTTCCTTTGGAATACTCGGAAAGAAGCATTATTTGTGTTTGAACGAATGGACAAATTCCCGATGTTGGGTAGAGATGTACAATTTCGAAAGTTCTATTTGGATTATTCGATTGTATTAAAATCCCGATTTATATAATCGGAATTTCAAAATACTCCTGTTAGTCAATCGAGTGCATGCCGTATCAATGTATGTATCAACCGTCCGAATGTATTATGTTCACTAATTGAAAGACAGAGTCTGTTAATCGATTACGCGACTCAGTCATCGAATGCATTGAGGTTCTCAAATAGGATTAGAATTCATTTCGATTGTTCAATTGGACGACGACGAGTCAATAGTTCATCTGAACGATTGTGATTCGATGATTAAAACCCTTCGATATCCCGCAACACTAATCTTGTGCGGAATGGGCGAGGAATGTGATAAAAGAAAGGATATCTTATAACTTATAGGCATGGGGTACCTACTTAGCGGTTTGTTTTCCTCATCTTATTTTTTCTTCATGTCGTGTTGAATAATTTCAGAGATATCCTACATGTTTCAATACGTTACTTCTCTTGTCAATGGACAATATCAGCATTATTGAATAAATCGTATTTTTTTTCGTGGCGACTGATTCACCGATGACAATTGATTTGTTAGCTGAGTAGTATCTTGGATAACATAGGTATTTGACAGGTGTCAAACTTATTATTTTCGAAATTCGAGTTGTAGAACTTTCGAGTATTTATTTTATGCGAGTTTTTTTTTAATATAGCTACTGCATTAGGTTACACTTCCTGTGAAGCGGGTAATGTAGGTACAAACGTAGGACACAAAATGCATCCAAACTCAAAACAAATATATTATTATTACGTAGCTATTACAAAATATTATTCTTCGATGCGAATCGAACCATTGACACTCGGGGATAACATAATTATATTATATAGGTACATAAAAATAACTTAGGACATTTCAAATCCAAAATCTTAATTACACAAAAAAAAAACAAACGCGAGGGGCGTTTGTTTTTTTACCGAGGTGAGTGTCAGTCGTTATTGCGAACGCCTCATAATAATTCATAGCTGATATCTACCACATACATTTGATACATTAGCACACTCCTTATCAGACGTTCTCAGAGCATTACACTTTAACGGTTCATTTCCTAATAGAGTCAAGTTTTATTGAAATAAATATTGTTTAACCAGATATCTTGCCTTCCACGGATATACCGTGGAAGGCATAAAACAGCGGTAGTCTGTCGTTTATCGACTGATTTTGAATAAACCGACATATGGTTTTGTGATAGCTTAGATTAGTAGCCACTTTTTATGTAACATAATATTATGATTCACATTAGACACACAGAGCTCTGTTATGTTATAATATAGAAAAAAAGAAAGACAAATATGTTTACTTGGCTAATACCAATGAGACAATATTAAGAAGGAAAAACGTATCGAACTGAAAAATAGCTTACATTGATTAATAACTTTTAGAAAAAAAAAATATAACATTTATTAACCTTTTTACCCCACTTTTTAATAAATAAGTAGTAATGGAATATCCTCATGGATCATATTCCACCTGGAGATGCGACAGGGACAGGCTATGGCGTTTTTGTACCGACTAAAACCCGCATTGCGTTCTATAATGTCTTATAGTCGTATTTAATTCACCACGAACAACTACACTCCACATCTACATTTCTTTCGTAGCACAACGATCCAAATTCAAACATAAAAATCCGGTGGTGGACCATCTAATAAGCACCCAATTGCTCTTTTAAAATCGTTTCATCCTTTTTAAATCACGAAGGTTCGTTTCAAAATTAATTCTTTTCGAACATCAAAGTAGATTCAGTCCAGGGCTTCAGGGTTGACAGAGCGTTTCTTATGCCCGAGGACATTCGGAAAACGAATGAAAAAAAAATCAATCGCGTAATGAAGCCGTGAATAAAGGCTAAGCTGATAAACATAATAACCTAAGTACAAGCTACATAAAACAAATGTATAAAATATGTAATGTCAATGTATGTATGTAGGTCACGCGAGGAGACGAGTTAGGATGAGTTCGATTGCTTATACCGGTGTGGTACGAAAAAACGAAGGTTACAAAACTAGTGTCTGCTTTTGCCCAGCAGTTGGACACCACTATTTACAATACAAAATCATTCGTTTATTGTGAGGGCTAAGTAATAACTACGCTGATCAATCGATCCGCAAGGTTAAGCTGCGCTAGCCGCGGTCGGTCCGTGGATGGGTGACCACTCTTAACACATCGAGACTCATCCGTGCCTCGGAGACCATGTAAAGCTCCCGGCCCCGGTTGTCACACGAACATTTATAACAGTCTTTAGGTACTGTACACACACAGAAAATATATTTTACAGTCGTTAGTTGAGTAAACCTAAAAAGCCTGAGAACCAGTCTATCTGCAGAATGTCGGTATTACCCATAAAATTGGGTAGTTTTATGCCTATATAAGTTATAAAATAATAGGACAACAAAAAACTAAACTGATGGAAATAATTAATTTTTGATCGTAGTGTACAAGAATGAAAAATTAGTTAAATTTTTTAAGTATTTAAGAAATATCATACCTATTTATATTTTTTCTAAACGGCTATAAGTCCTGCTATAAACCATTTCTAGGTTAACCATTGATTACCGGACACCCTGTATACATTTAAGTGTATCTAAGTATAATTATAAATATGTTGTTGCCGTTAATATTTATGTAAGCTACTAAAATACTTATTACCAAGTTACACAATTTAATGATACAAAGCACGGTAAGGTTAAACCGAACAAGAATTTTCAATTTTGGTCGAATGAAAGCGTTTCCCTCCAGTTTTCCTTGAAGGGAAAACGTAAAAAAACTGAGCAATCAGACTTTTAATTATCAGCCTTGTTAAATCGCGATTTTCGAGCGTCGACATTTCGGATTCAAAAAAAAATTTAATGGAAAATTCATTGTTTGACCTCATTGTGCTTCATTAGGTTGGTCTGTGGTCGAAATGTGAGGTTTTGAATTGCAAATTGGGTATTGAACACTATTTTCAATAATCAACATTAAATTTTAATTTCTTAATTTAAAAAAAAATTCCTGATAGATTTTTTTTATTACAATGTTTTTCTTCGATCTTTGCTTAGATTCATGAATCGATTAATTGGATTTGGATTCAACGTTGTTTTGAAAACAACGGTTTTTTTTTTCTAATAAATTCCGTGGTTAATATTTATGGATATCCAACTCCTTATACCCGCCCTATTCCGTAGCAACATTTTAAAACGCTGGATACTGTAGTTTAATTAAAAATTACTTCTGAAATATCTTACCTACTAAAAATGCAGTATTATCGAAAGCAGGAAGGTATAGACCAAGTCATAAGTCCGCAACTAATCTAGAAAAAGCGTTTATCAGCTACTTAACCCGCTCCCCGCTGTACCTACACTAATTTAATAAAGCTGAGGAACAAGTTGGGCTTGTGTTTAATTAATAATTGAGTGAATTTCAAGAAGAGATTTTATGTATCATTTCGGTGGGATTTTTTTATTTCAATGCTATCTACATGTTTTTAGTGACAAATAAAACTTTAGCCTATTTTATAACATTGTGCGTGAGTGGACATCAAATATCATCAAAACTAACATAAATACTTAGGATTAATTTTTAAGAGTCCACTGAAATGAAAAGTGTCTACCGGAATGAAATAAATCCACCGAAATGATACAGCTAAGAACAACCGTGCCGGGCAGCCAGGGTTCCATACTTTGTTAGGTTTGATTTCCACAAATTTTAGATAAACACTGAGACAGGACAGTACACAGTTATTTTAATATCATCATTAATATACAGATATTACAGTTAGTATTACAAATATAATTCTTTGAGGTTGCAATAACCTCAAAGAATGATATTAATGTAATGTTTATTAATTTAATGTAATGTAAGTTTATTATGATATGAATGAATTGTTTCTTATATAATCTTTGGTAATTTTTCTCGTTTTTGTTTGTTTATGAACTAATACTAATTTACTCGATATATTTTCAAAAGAGTGAACGAAGCGCGATTAAAAAGCTTAAAGTTTCTAATTAATATGATGGCTGCATTTGTAAGCTTTGCCATTAATAGTAATACATAATGTCTACCTATTGCACTAAGAGAAAAATGCTAGGTATCATTTAGTTAAATTGGTAACGAGATGAGAATAGTGTTTCTACAGGTATATATGTAAAACTTCTAAAATTAAATCAACTCTTACATTTTCATACATATTATATGCTTTCACATAATACACCTGAATAATCTAATCTACACTAGGTAAAAGTACATTACAAAACTATGACTTTGTATTTGACACAAGGATCTCTAAAACTTTATGGTTTTATCATTATCATTTCGGAGATACATTTCATTCCGGTGGACTGTAATTGGTATAACAGTCCACCGAATCCATTGAAATGATAGCACTGAGATGATAAAATAGAGGTTAGTTCTACATTTAACTCCGAAATAAAATTATTAAAAATATATGAACACTACTCAAACAAAACAGTACTTACGGCGAATTTAATACACAATTTTGAAACAAATTAAACAAATCTAGTACGAGTTATAACAGCCACCGAAATGAAACTATTTTAAAAGTAAGTTTATCATTTCAGTGATATGGGGACTATCACTGAAATGATAAACTTACTTTTTTGACGGGAAACCGCAAGACGTTGGGACCGGTGCGTTCATGCCGAGAGCTTGAGTCGGACTGATCCGAAGTGAGGAAACGTGAGAGGGGCGTAACAACGCAATGTTGACGTGGCTGTTCTACTAAAACTTACTGTCCTCTGAAATGATAACTTTGTTCCAGACAAAAGTTGACTGCCTGTCAAATCCATGAGAAAGAAGATAAACAAACAAAAATTTTATTCGATCGAATATATTATAATTTAATGATATGAATGAATACTGAATACTGAATACTGAATAATTTAATGATAACAAAATCGATTTAAATCCGTATTACGAATGTATTTGGAGGGGAAGGTATTTTATGAGCGGAATTGGGTTCGGGACAGGCCACCGTAATGACACTTTGTAATTTTTTTTTTGGTATACAAGAGGGTAGAAATCCATGATTTTTTTTGCCAAGGTAGAGAAGTACTTAAGTTATTGAGAAAAAATATATAAAATAAAAAATCAGTACATTGCACGACCGTTCTCAGGTTTGCCGTGTATTTTTTTTGCTTGCGCAATTCACCCAATTACGAGAAGTATCCGCTGCCGGGCGGTGTTGGTCGCACTATGATTTACAAAACGTAAATTTCTACAAACGTAAATTGTCATTCAAAATCCATTCCCTGTTGTTTAATGTGATCAATTTTCGTTTTTTGTACTCAAACCGCGATGGAATCCAAATTCGAAATTTAAATTTAATTTCGCCAGTCTGTAGTGATGGGAAACTTCGCCGAGGTTTATCCGGAAACAATTGGAGGTGACGAACTTAACAAACAATTTTCGCTCTTCGTTGGAACTTTAGTGATTCGACATTTTTTGTGCGAACGTTAACTTGACAATTTTAGCGCTGTGTCGAGGTTATTCGTGCTCAGATTTTATTTGATTCCTGATACGAAATAGGCTATTTATTTAAAACTTTTAGAGTTTCAACTGGAAGAATTTATTGAATTGTGAAATTCTGATAGTTATTATTGTTAAGATAATTTATAATAAACAGTTCCAACTGTTATTGCAAATTAACAACAGAAAATACAATTTTCTTGTAAAATTACGGAAATACGTTACGGTTTATGTTATTCATAGCTGTGTTTGGTTGGGATTACTTCCCAAGATAATCTTATTTTGCTCGGTTACATTGTAAGATTTGTAAGCCGATTTCGAAGTGACAAGACCTACCATCTTTATATGGACATTATTTGAAATGGCTTTATAGCTAAACATGTGTCTGTAGAGTTTATGCTTTAAATATTTATATTTTATTACTAAAACATTATTATTAGTATATGCGAAACCTGAATATAGTTTGTTCAGAATCAGTAACTGAATCGATTCCAATAATTTTTACATCATGTTATATTTTGTCCCAAAAACATTTAAAAAATGTTACGAGTAGGACACCGAGCGACACTAAGTACCTATCCGCAATCATATGCGCGCAACACAGGTCACTGACACTGAGCGGTCAGCGCGGGCGCAGTGGGGCGGGCGGGGGTAAACCAACCAGGCAACCACTTCAGTCGCCCGGCAGCTATAGGGAAGTGTGCACGTATGTCGCTCCCGTTCAGATAAGTAGGTACAAAACGAGAGCGCGACCGCGAGCGCAAGCATTTCGGTTGATCTGTACCTATCGTATGTAAAAAGCATAGGTAGTGTTCGTTTAAGAAATGGTACGTACAGTAGCGGTTTGTGGTGATAACGCGAGCGCGCGGCAGTTGTGTTTCGGTTGACGTGTACCTATCGTATGTAAAAAGCATAGTGTTCGTGTAAGAAATGGTACGGATACTAGCGGTTTGTGGTGATAAGTGATAACGTATTCCTGGCAGTGCGGCACGAGGAGCTATCTGACATTAAAGTATCGTCACACACATGAACACACGTTTTTATTTGTACCTACAGCCTGTTGTGGTTAAGTAGTGCGATGTTTAACACTTTTCATCCATTTTGAACTTACAGTGTTTGGTATAAGGTGCAACATATCGCATTGACTACATTTAATCACTTACGGCTGCATTTACAAATAAAGTACTTATTAATGTCTACCTACACTTGACCATTACGACAGTTCAAAGACTGGAAGTGTGATGGAAAATGTGGAAAGTGTGATGTATCATCAGTTAAATACAATGCAATCGGAAATCGCCGTACGGTTAGGTACCTACTGCCACATTATTATCAATGAGCGCCGCGACAACGCGGGCGCGGGGCGGCGCCTGCGCGTGATGAGCATGTTTTTGTACGGACAACCAGGTAACTTAACAAGCTTATAACTTTGTGATTTTTCATGATACAAGTTTTGAAATTTTGTACATAGATTATTTACATAAAAATACTAGACACGTGTTTCAGGTTTCGCATATACTAATAATAATGTTGTATAATTAGTTGTATTATAGTTTGAAAAGTGTTGAGAAGTTCAAATAAATATTATAATTGGTTAAAACCGACTCGTTAGTAGTTTTAAGCGCGGCTGCAAAGCTAGAGGTCCTGGGTTCGGTTTGCAGGTCAGGCAAAGTGTTATTGGACTTTCTTGATTGCAGTGGGCTTGGCCAAAAGGTACTCGAGTGGACACTATGCATGGGAAAACGCAGCATAGGACGGGCCCAACGAGACGGACGGACGACGACCAACGATGCATGCGGCATATAAACCGGCCCTTGTGGAAGTCTATGAGGGATGCCTTTGTTCAGCAGTGAAGTGTCTGTTATGATGATGATGAACATACGGGCGAACTGTGGATGTACAATAGTACACCTCTGTCTAAACCTTCAGAAAATACTGGCGTGGTGATGTTAAATAGGTGGAAGTACGTTATACGCTTTCTATGTACAGAGGCCAGCACGTCAAGCTACCACAATCTGTCAAAATTCTTTGATTGATTTTCAACTTTAACAAAAAATGATAAGGTTCATATTTAAGTGGGAAAATTTGACAGTTTTGGATAGGTTGACCTGCTGACGTCTGTACCGTCATTGAATGAACGTTGCTATACTAGTTACGTAATTCGTTTGTTGAAATATTTTCAGTCACTCTCCATTCCGTACGTGAATATTCATCTCTAATTAGAAAGATTTTTTCTATACCGTTTGTATATTATTACGATCGCATCATTCCACTATTAAATCTTCACAAAAATGAAACCTGAAACCAGTTTTTCACCTTAACAAAGTTCTTACCTAAAATTAAATACCTAAAGTTAACATTGAAAATAACTTTTAAAAGGAAAACAACAATTCGACGAAAATCTCATGTAGCGTATACTTAAAGGCTATTCCCTATAATACAATGACAAGAAACTGGTATTGTTTTCCTCCAGATCGGTTAATAAGATCCGAGAACAAAACGGCTGTATGATCCCGTAATATATATAGGTTAATTGAATTGAAATGTATCAGTGATAATAATCACAGTCGGGTATTAGGGTCAGGCCGAATTAAATAGGACGGAAGATCCTTTCGGCCTTTTGTGGGCCGAACGACGAACCTTTCTAGTTCGCGGAAGGAAATTATTACGCGATGAAGTTTTGAGTGATTCATTTTAGGGTTGGATTGTGTTCGGATTTCTATTACAGCTTTTAAATTATTACTTTGGGTCGATGTTTTTTTTTGTTGTAAATCAATATACAAATGCAAATACTTGCTGGACAAAACCTTATTAGATTCTTCTTGACACTGATTTCTCTTTTTCGTTTAACGTTATTTATTGTATATATTTATTTGTATATATTGGTTTTCTGTATTTATATAATGTATATAAATATTTGTGTAATGTTTATGTAAGTTTATGCTTTTTGAGCTATACTTTATAGTTGCTTGTAGTTTCGCATCTTACCTCTCACCTCTAATCTTTGGTGCATCTACCATGACCGTCTCTGCATCACCCTAAGGTTGTCTGGTAGAAAATGCCTAAGGCATTAAGACCGCCTTTTTACACTTTTCTGTACAATAAGTATAAATAAATAAATAAATATGATACTGTCTATAAACGGAAATGGTTTTATGTTTTGAGTTACTTAACTAATTTTAAATGTTTTAGCTAGTTAAGTTGGTCCTTACCAGTTTTTAACACTTTACAAAACAATTATTTTGTAAAGTGTTAAAAATATATTGATTTCTGACATTTAGCTTCAACTCTAATACGTATAATCGACTACCTTTCGGCTAAATTATTTATTTATAAGTAACTGTGTAACTTGAAGTTGCAAATAAAATATTTTTAAATAAAACGAAACCTCAGGATTAATAATATCAATATAACGCGATAAAATCCGTAAAAAATAGTTTTATTTCAATTATTTTATAGTTAAATAATGTCTTCTTAGATTTTATTAGTCAAATTATATTTATTGTAGGTTGTTATTTAGTGCCTAGATATTCTGCAAGATACACTAAAATAATGTCAAATGCTAGTGTGACTAGTTTAAAAAAGTATCAGCGTAAGCAGTTGTTGCCAACTGAAAAAAAAGGAATGAACGAATAAACAAAGGAATAAATAGGCCATAATATCCTTGAAAAGCCTTGAAATTCATTCAAATTATCTTAGACAACCTCGTTATACACTTGCTGTTTTTTATTTCGGACTAAAGTGAAATATTAAATAAATAAAAAAGTAGTTACCTACATCATTTTGTCTGTCTTCGTCGTGATAAAATATTCTCCGAATTTCATCAGACGTGGAAAGCTAAAACCTTTTTGATCTTAGGGATTGTATCGTTATAGTCAAAGGAATAATCCCACTTTACTGTTAGCTTGAAGTAAATTTTAAATGTTTGACAATAACTAATAATACTATACTTACGACATAAATTGCTATGCTTTAAAATGATGCCGCATCGAAAGGGATTTTTCGTGGGCCTTTAGACGGGATTTTGAAAACTTTTCACAAGATTAGGAAAACCGAGTCAGCCGCGGGTTGGCTCACTAACAGCTGGCTTGATAAATATCTTCAAGTATAAGTCCATTCATGACAGAAAAACATAAAACACTAGCATAAACTAAAGGTGACCACTCCTTACCGAAGTCCGAACTGGGTTTAAGTTAGTTAGGTCTCGGTTTGTCGCACTTAGAAGCACTTGCCTCCTAAACTTGGGTAATTAGTCCAGATTCAACCTTGACGTGGCACACGAGTTGTCCAAAATTACGCTGCTTTAGATAAAGAGCACCGGAGCTGACCGGGATTTAAATATCGTGGATTTTTAGACAAAAGAAAGTTGCTAACCATAAAAGTTACAAAAGTATCAAAACGGTTTTGCGCTTTCTTAAATAATTAAGATAATATTGAAACATGTTGAACAGAAAATATAAATGTATTCAACTTTTGTGTGACTATATGCTAGAACTTTAATGCAATCTGTTTCTTTTCTTTTTAATCTCCCAAAGATTTATTTTTTCTTTTTGTCAAGCAATTTTTAACTTTGTGTGCATCATGTCAATGCAAATAAATGTATTTTATTTCTTCTTCATTTCTTTCTTTCTCTTGATGGGTATTACAGTACACAAGGTGGAGACTACAATCGACAATAAATTAAACTACAGCCTATATAATAGTGTAAAAAGCATTATAAAATAGGATATGGTAAAAAAACAAGACTGCTTCCCATACAGCCGCTCGTATTGCTTAATTTGATTTGGATTATGAATCGGATTATTTTAAAAAGAAAGAAAGAAAAGTATAAGAGACCTTTAGAGAAAAACTTCTGAGAGCATAATATTTATTTACTTATACTTTTTTATACTGAATGCCTTGATGCTCGATGCCCGATCCTTGATCGGAACAAAGAAGTCGTCTAACAAAATAATGGCCGTTTTATTGCCAATTAAATCTGTTCTAAGGAGTTCTACTTTACAACGGAACTCTTTAGCCATTATTTTTAAAGAAAAGCAATCCAGAATCTAACTTAAAGGAGAAAAATATGCAAGATTTATGTAATAAAAACAAAGTATAATACCGCGTAGAATAAGATTATTAGAAGTTGCAATTATGATTATTATACATGAGTACAGAGTATTAGTGATAATATTATAAGAGTATATGTCCATATTAAAGCAATCGTCTGCTAAAATAGAAAATAAATATTTCAAATTTAACTGTTATAACATATTCTAAAATTCTTTCGGAGTTTTGTTTTTTCCCCGGTTAAGGGCATTAGGCCGCCCGTATTAGGCCTAAACATACCGTAACTGTGTGAGTACACCTATGCCCTTTGGGGAGTACAGGCATGATGGTATGTCATGAACGCTACTTACAGCTCCAAACAGCTGGGAGTAGAAGTAGCAGATGAGTGTCATGGGGATGCAGTAGCTCCATACAAATATGCATCCCACGAACACCTTGGTGTCCTGGTCGTCCGTGAAGTAATCAAAGGAGCAGGTTGTTAGGAAACCCTCTGTGAACAAAATAAGTACATAATTATACCGTTCAAATTACAATAAATTTGATCATCTCTCTTTTTTCCTTTTTGCTCGGCTCCTGGTCGTCGTGTGATATTAAATACCTTATATAACCTTTCCTAAGAATTGGGCTACAAAATTCAATAAGATTTTTTTCAAATCCGACTGTTATTTTTTTTTATACCACTAAGTTGACAAACAAGCTTACGGCCCACCCGATCGCAAGCGATTACTGTAGCCCATAGACGCTTGTAACACAAGGGGTAACACTTGCGCGTTGCTTACTCTGTAAAATGAAAGAGGAATAGTTGGTTTGGCAGTAAAAGGGTCAAAGTCCCCCACTGCCAACACAACGTTTCCTCGCCGAGCACTGACAACTTTTCTCACCGTAAGGAACACAACATAGCTCAATGCAGTGTTATTTCACTTTGTTTTTCTGCAAGGCGGAGGTATAGGTACTTCCCCAGTCGGGCAGCTCCAGTTTGAGTGGAATTACTCCCACTATGCCCTACCTATCTTAAAAAGGTTTAAAAAGCTTTCAGAGATTAGCGTGTTGAAACAAGCAAAAAAATCTTCAGCTTTAATAAATTAATATAATCCCGTCTATGCTAATATAATCAAGATGAAGAGTTATCTGGAAGAATTGAACAACATTGCCTTGAAAAAAAAACCAATCATAATTATTATGATTTAAGTTTTAATTGAATTTATTCATCGGAAGCGTCGATTTTAGCCATAGTGCAGTAGTGGCTTAGTGTATCCGAAAATATACGTGTGTATGGTACTTCTGCAACCCAATAGGTACTCTCCGTAATGTGGTGGTCTATTAAAAGGACACAGTGCCCCCCTTTATGTGCTGATGGTGGCCACCGGGGTGGTTTTTGTGGGTTAATTTCCCACACATCCGGGATGTGGTTCGAGATCCGACACATCAGGTAATCCCCGTTAATCGGTCGCTTTTTAAAGGTATTTCCCCCGTAAACAAAAAACAGGTACCTACCTGGTCGTAAATGACATTTGTATTAATTCATAAGTAATGAGTGTTTTTTGAAGTTTACTCTCAAATGGCTCAGTTGCTATGTTATACCCTTGCTAAAGGCTTTTTTAGAATTTTAATAGACTAAAATCCCTTGGCGACTGTCTAGAGAACATTTTTAGCCAACATAATTGTGAAATAACAAACGTGTTCCACCTCGACATAATGTTATCAATCTAATCATGTTATTCAAATGATTTAAGTTGTAAGTTTTGTTATTATTTAATGTCCAAGGGCTAAAAGTTGATACACCCTGTATCCCTATCAACAAAATTTAAAGTCGATTACTCATCATATTACGATTGACAGTTTGCACGAAGACAATGGCGGTAATCTCCTGTTTTCGACGGATGCGTGCAATTTGACGCACAATTGGTGCACTTAATCAGTCGGATAACTCGGAATTATGTGTGTTTGGTGCGAAACGGACATTCATGAGTAATGGGATTAAGAACGAATTGGACATTGAAATTGGCTCTAGTTTTGCACGATTGATGGATTACAAATTTAATTAGTGGAGATTAGATTTTCAATTGTTCACTTTACACTACGTTTACCCTTTGTTCATGCTGTCAAGTTTCTAGTATATATTTCTGTCTGGATTTCAATATTACTAAGTATTCAATGTGCGAGTTGGTATTTCATATAACTATATGAAATACTACTTTCTCTCTGAGGGTAGTTGTTAAGTAGTCAGAAAATTTTGGTAGCTCTCAAATAAAAATCATTTTATTTAGTATTATTTATTATTTTACATTATTTATGACACTAATAGTGAGCTAACTACTCCTACCTGCCAGTTAAGTGTTATTTCCTTAAAATAACAACTTTGATATTTTCACTGTTTTGGACACACAACACACAATGGAGGCAATCAACCGAAGTATCTCCGAAATGAGCACCTTGTTTAATAAGAAGATGGCTGATTTTGAGTTGGAGTTACAAAAAACTCCTAACACTGCATCTTCTACAACTTCTGGTCTGGCGGCTGAGTTTGCATCGTTCCGGACATTTATTGTACAGGCACTTGGATCCCTTCAGCAGCAGGTGGAGGCTCTTGCACAAGGTCTAGATAGGCTGGAGATGCGTGGACGGCGGAAAATCTTGCTGATTCACGGTGTGCCAGAAGTCAAAGAAGAGGTGACCTCACAAGTGGTGGCTAACTTTATTATTGATCGCCTTAAAGTAAGTTTTACTACAGCTGATATTAAGCGTTGTCACAGGATGGGACGTAGCTCAACTCACAAACCCAGGCCAATCCTCATCAAATTCCATGATGTGACTCTGCGGGACCAGGTCTGGTTTGGTAAAACCAAGTTGAAAGGTTGTGGTATCACCATTTCTGAGTTCCTGACTCGAACCAGGCATAACATCTTTATGGTAGCACGGGAGAGGTTTGGCGTGTCCCAATGCTGGACTCGTGAGGGCACTGTGTATGTCCTGGGTCCTAATGGCAAGCGGCAGCGTATTGATTCCCGCACTGAACTGGACAAGATTGGACAGCAATTAGAACAGGAGCAGCCGGATCACTCCAACACACAGGCAGTACCAGTGGCGAGGGTCATTACGAAGTCTAAACGTGTTGCGGCCAAAAAGTGATAATAATATTAACTTTTGCACAGTCCAGGTAACTTTACTTCGCCAAGTACCCGCTATAATCATATTTCTGCATAGCGTATTTATTTTTCAATGACCCACTCTTTTTTCGTTTTGCATAATTTATTTCTATCACTTTCGTAGTCATTTTTTAACTCTATAACCTCCAATGTAAAAATAATTCCAACCAAATGAATGACACATCAATATGTCAATTTCAACAAAATTGTCAATGTCAAAGTCAGCATTTGCTATCAGCTGTCACCTGTTGATTGCGAGTTAGTTTATTATCTTCATGGTTTTAAGTTTTGTTTTTTAAGTTTTAAGTTTTCGTTTTATAATTTTAATAAATATTTTTATGATGGTAATAACATTCGAAGTGGACATTATATATATGTATAATATTTTTATTAGTTGCCTGGACTCTATTTGTTGTATTTTATTCTGTATTGATCTCACACAGCTGGCAGGTGGATTGGATGAAAGTTTTAGTTTTGTAAACCTTTTTTTTTTAAGTTTTATTAGTATTTTATACCTATATATTATATATTTATCATTTTTATTTATAAGCATATATTTTTATGTCAGTACTCAGTAGCAGTGATACTGATACATTCTTCTCGTTAAGTAGTGATGATGAAAGCTTTGCAAGTATTCCATCTCTGTCTCATACTCTTGATACCACTTTTTCAGATGTGCCAAAGAATTTTAATATTGTCCACATAAACGCTCAGAGTATTCCGGCTCATTTCCCCGATATGCTGGACAGTTTTGACTGTAAGAATATCCATGCCATCCTTGTCTCGGAGTCGTGGCTAAAACCTTGTCTTCCTTCGTCCTCTTATTCTCTACCAGGCTTTCAGCTCATTAGGAATGATCGTGCGGTTGGTGGTGGTGGTGGTGTGGCCATTTATCTACGTACTTATATTCCTTATACTATTGTAAATATGTCAACACAGCCTCCTCCGCTGAACGCCGGCGAACATCTTTTTCTGGATGTTGAACTCCACCACAAAAAGGTCCTCCTTGGTGTTTATTACTGTCCTTCTTTACGTATTAATTTCTTCTCCTCCTTTGAAAAGATCTTGGAATCTCTACTGCCTTCTTACAGTCACACCATCATCATGGGTGATTTTAACACCTGTCTCCTTAAAGATGATTACCGTTCTTCTTCTTTCCGTCATGTGACTGAATCCTGTAATCTTTCCATCCTTGACCTCGGTGCTTCACATCATTTCCCTAACTCTATTCCTTCACTTCTTGACCTTATCTTGGTTTCATCTTCGCTTCATGTCGCTAAGCATGGTCAATGTGCAGCAGACAACTTTTCCTATCACGACCTGATTTATCTCTCTTACAAAATTCGCCCACCTAAGGCAAAATCTAAAACTCTTCTTCTTCGCAATTTCGGTGGTATGAATCTTGATCGTCTTCGAGACGATGCTAATAACATAGACTGGGCTCCTGTGCTTGCATCCACATCGGTTGGTGAGCAGGTCGACCTGCTTACGGACAATTTGATCAAGCTCTATGATCAGCATGCTCCTATTCGAGCTGTTAAAATTAAACACCTCCCATCACCTTGGCTTACTGATGAAATTAAAACTTTAATGTGTAAGAAAGCTATGGCAAAATCGAGATACAAAACTAGGCCTTCGGATCACAGTTGGGAAAAATTTGTATCCATTAGAAATCACTGCAATAAGGTGTGTAGGAATGCACAACGCCAACGTATCCATAAGTCCGTTCAAAACGGTGATCCAGCTAAAGTATGGAAATTTCTCAAATCAGTAGGGGTCGGGAAATCACAGCATGACACTATTCCTAAAGACTTAGATATTAATTCACTTAACAAGCATTTTTCTTCTGCGGCCGACTTTGATCAGACTACTAAAGCTCATACACTTAATTATCTTTCTAATCTCCCGACTCCCGATATTTCGTCTTTTGTCTTTAATCAATTCACCGCTTGTGATGTTAAAAGGAGCATCATATCGATTACATCCAATGCTGTTGGATGTGACTGTATCAGCCGTAATATGATCATTCCTATCCTTGATGAAATCCTTCCTGTTATCGTCCATATCCTGAATTACTCTGTAACCAGTAGTACCTTTCCAAATGCTTGGAAGGTTGCTCACATCATTCCTCTACCCAAAAAGTCGAATCCCTCATCCTTATCCGATTTTCGTCCCATTTCTATATTACCATTCCTGTCCAAAGTCCTTGAAGGCTTAATTCATCAGCAACTTAGCTATTTCCTCTCCAAAAATGGCCTCCTGAATCCCCTCCAATCTGGTTTCCGTCCGGGACACAGTACCACCTCAGCCCTTGTTAATATTACGGATGATATAAGATCAGGCATGGAGAACGGAAAATTAACAGTTCTTGTACTATTAGATTTTACCAATGCCTTCAATACTGTTGATTTTGATATTTTGATTGGTATACTTCGCTCTTTTAACATATCTCCATCGGTGAATGATTGGTTTCATAGTTACCTGTCTGGTCGCCGACAGCGAATTTGTATCGAAGACTCCTATTCTTCTTGGTGCAACACGTCTGCCGGTGTGCCTCAGGGTGGCGTTCTCTCCCCACTTCTTTTCGCAATTTTTATAAATTCAATCTCTCATACACTAGCTTCCTCTTACCACCTTTATGCTGATGATCTTCAAATTTACAATCAAGCGCCACTTGATAAGTTGTCAGAAGCCATCGACGTCATTAATTTAGATCTTGCTCGCCTAGGTGACTGGAGTACAAAGTTTGGTCTGAAGATCAATCCCTTAAAAACCCAAGTAACCGTTGTTGGAAGTTCCCGGACGGTGTCCAGGATTGATTGGTCGATACTTCCACAGGTCTCTTTTAATAACGTTCCAATTCCTATTACCGATAAAGTCAAGAACTTGGGAATATATATTGATAGGACACTTTCTTGGAATGCGCAACTGCAGGAAGTTAGCCGTAAGATGTTTGCAGCGGTTGGCTCCTTGAGACGCCTTAGAAATTTTCTTCCTATTACCACCAAAATTGCACTTGCTCAATCTCTTCTCCTTCCTATCCTAGACTACGCTGATGCCAGCTATCTTGATCTTACCGAAGAGCAGTTTGATAAACTTGAGCGACTCCAAAACTTATGCATCAGATTTATATTTGGTTTGCGCAAATATGATCACGTTTCTGAATTTCGTGCTAAGCTCAAATGGCTGCCTATCCGCCTTCGCCGGAATGCTCGTATTCTTTCTCTTTTATATAATATTCTTTTTAACCCTTCCACCCCGCTCTATCTAAAAGATCGCTTTGAGTACCTCTGCGACACTCACAATAGATGTTTGAGATCTTCGGACAACTTGAAACTAAAAATTCAAATGCACTCCACCAGCTTTTTTAAGAAATCGTTCACGATTCAAGCGGCTCTGCTGTGGAACGCTTTGCCGATTAACATTAGACGAGCTCAATCGTTACCTATCTTTAAAAGGCTGGTGAAAGATCATTATCTTTCCCTTAAATCCAAGAATGCTTAACTTGCTACTCGCTTGCACTGTCATCATTAATTTTCCTTAACTTAATATATTATTATATTTATATATTTAATATTAGAATTATATTTATATATATATATATATATTTAATATGTAAGTACCTATATATTTATGAGTATATATTTATTTATTCTTATTTCTTACATACTATATAAAATAATAATTAATTTTCAATTTTAGTACGCCTAAACTACCCAATGTGTTTCCTTTCCTTCAGTCCATCCAAAGGTTGTCTGGAAGAGATCGCCTTGTGCGATAAGACCGCCCATTGTACCAAATCTTTATGTGGCTTTTTTATTTTTGTAATTTTGTTCTGGTGTGCAATAAAGTGTATATAAATAAATAAATAAATAAATATTATTGCGATAAGTATTAATTGATTTAATTTGAGTATTATTTTACTATTGTCAAAGCTGACTTTCTGATAATATACATGTCCTAGTATTATACTGCATCTCAGGTGATAGCAGGTAACCTTAGTTGGCGACCTATCCTAGACAAGGATGGATGGATTATTAAGAGTATTAAACAGCCTTTAGATAACAGTAGGTATTTTTTACTGAAAGTTCCCCGCAACATGGGGCTTGTACCCTAGTGCGGGCACTGTTAAAAAAATAAAGGCGTACCAGTGCTCAAAACGCATTTATTTGAAATTATCTTCTACGGGGAATCGGTCGTTTACATAAAACAGTCCTTTTCTCACCATCGCAAATGAACGTTTTAATATTCGCGACTACCATTATTTATTAATGTCTAATTTATTCGTGACTTCTTAATGAACGACTTCCGAAGGTGATATTTCTTTTTAATTAAATATTAAAGAGGAGTATTTATTACGAATTAGTAGGCTATACCAGTGTCATTTCTTGTAGTAGTCTCTAGATTGAAGCCTAAGTTGATCTAAATTTAGACCGGCTTCGAACTTTTATTTCTTCTAGTTCTATAGTATCCGAAGAACATCGTATAGATACTTATATTGTACGGGCAAAATTTATATGTATAAGGTGTTTATTATTCACCCCGCATAGTTATAGGTCATAGGGAGAATTATCGTGGTGAATGTGTGCACGAAACGGCATGTGCACTGTGCAGTTTTTAGTCGGCACGAGTCCGAATCCGAGCACCATAAAATCAGGCTCAGATAGAAAGAGGTAAGGTTTTAATAATTATGTATTATACATATTTATACTTGCCAGGTACATATCGTCCCCATATCCTGAGAGCAGGTAGGATGGTGAAAGGCAGCGCCCAGAACCACGTAAAAGCGATCAGTATGGCTGCTTGCACTTTGTTTATCCGTCCGTCTAGAGGGCACGAGATCGTTCTAGAAAAGAAAGATAAATAACTCGTTAAGCACCATCTCTACTAACATTGTAACATTTCTTATGTATTATAAGTATGTATGTATTTACAAAAAAAAAAGTATATATGTATTATATCCCTTGTCTAGTACCCATAGTACAAGCTCTGCTTAGTTTGGGACTAGATGGTGTTGTGTAAAATGTGCCAAAGTTATTATAAATTATTATTATTATTGTATATGCGAAATTAACTCTGTTATTAGCTAGTAGAAAATAATTCTAAGGTACATAGATAGAGTATTCTTTATTTATATTGTAAAAAATATTCCAGACGAGAAACAAATAAAATTTGAAGTAAGATAATAATATATATTTAAGACACTATTAATAAATATGATAAGAGAGTATTAGCGGTCTTATCACTCAAAGTAATTTCTTCCAACCATTTTAAACACTTACTTGTATCTATCAAACGCAATAACAGCATTAGTAATAGCTCCCCCTATACCGGACAGGGAGCCTAGCACTGCATACACGTCACAGCCGAGCTGGTAGCCCACTAGGCGCTGGTAGAACGAGTTGACGATCAGCAGTGGCATCTCAAGCATCATCATGAGATCGAACACCGCCAGGTTGATCACGAACATGTTGCTTGGACTACGCAGGGCTTTCGAACTGGAAAAACAATATTTTGTGGTCAGATGATATTTTTTTAGGGTTTCGTACCTAAAGGGTAAAACGGGACCCTAATCTCCGCTGTCCGTCCGTCCGTCTGTCACCAGGTTATATCTCATGAAATGTCATACTTAGACAGTTGAACAGATGATGTATTCCTGTTGCCGCTTTAGCAACAAATACTAAAAACAGAATAAAAGAAATATTTAAGTGAGGTTTTTATAGATAATGGTACGGAACCGAGGGCCGTGGGCGAGTCCAACTCGCACTTGGCCGGTTTATTTTGTTCTTGATAGGCGCTTGACATTTCGCCTGATGTTAGTAACATAGATATTGTATACATTTAATTGTACTTAACTATGTAATTTTACAATTGTATGGATTATTATAAAATCTAAATTTTTTTTTTTAATAATAATAAGCGAGAGCGTGCTGGCCTAGAAGATACTCTAGATTATAGCTATCGGGGAAGACCCACTCGGGAACTAACTCATTCCACATTTCAGTTGTACGCATTATTTTGTGTAAAATAACATCACACTTATTTCTCCAAAGGGTTAAGTACACAACACAGCTCAAAGCAGCTTTATTTCACTTCGATTTTCTGTAAGCTACAGAAGCCAGCACATCAAGCTGCCCCAATCTGTCAAATTACTTTGCCAGATTTTCAACTTTAATACAAAACTATAAAGTTCATATTCGATTGGGAAAGTTGGACAGTTTTGCATAGCTTGATCTACTGTACTTTTCCAGTCGGGCAGCTACAATTTGTGAGGAATAATACTGTGCCCTACCTCTCTTAAAAGTGTCGTATATATCTTTTGCTGTTTTTGTTAGTTATGAGGTCTTGGCGAATGTGGTCATCAAATTCCAAGGCTCCAATTATTAGGGTATGCAAAGGCAAAGGATGTTTTTAGTAACTATCTATATCGACATAACGTTGCCAGTTGCCACCTCTTCAGATGGCCGACTATCCATTCTGCACTCCACAAAGAAAGGTAATAACGTAATATGAGGTTAAATAATTATATCTAGTGTTCGTCTATGCAGGGCCAACTACGGTAAACAGTGTGTTTATACAAATAGACCTACTTATAAACAGTTAGGTACTGACCGCTATTACGCACCAAGACAATACGCAATCTACACAGACTACATAATATCTACCGTGAATTAAGTTAATTACGGCCGATTAACTAGATTGTTTTCCTGATTTCGACCGTGTCCGGTTTCAATTAGTCGATTGATAGTAGTGTCGTATAGGTACGTTGTGTATAATACCTCAATGCTTTTTAGGGGTAAAAGTTAACATGTTTTATTTCAATTAATAGACTATTAATATGGGTAGGTATTTTTAAAAAGCCAAAACTAGTTGCATGGAATTCATTTCGCAAGGAAAAAATATTTGTATGACCTACATTATTGCTTTATACTTTAATGATATTTAAATTTCCACATTTTTATATTATTATCATTGACATTGACTAAATCCAGCTATTGACATTTCATAAAATATTTGTACGCCATACAATGTGGCAAACATGTTTAAAGATCCAGAAATTATGTTCCATCTTGCATGCATTTGTATAATACCTCTGTATGCATACACATGTTTAGACAAATAAATCTTTCTTATTCTTATTCTTACAGGTAGTTGTTCCTGGTCTGGGTGTTTGTGTTTAGTGATAATTTATGTTTATAAAATCACTATTGCTTGTAATGTTATTATTCGATATTTACCTCTAATATCTGGGTACTGACAATAAATATTCGTATCACATTATATTTATATCGAATATCTAACACACCTACATAAGATGTTAAACAGAATTTGCGTGACGGGGTTAGGAGCAAAAAGCGTCGTTTTTCCGGTCAAATACTATTGTAAGGTCCGTAACGGGGTTGATTACTCTAGGCTTAAGCATGTCAGAGGAAGTCTTGGTAATGAGTCTCCTAATGAGACTGAAGTTAATGCAAAGAATGTGTGACCGACGTTAACTTTGAGCTCTTGTTTCGTCTTTCTGTTAGAATATGGTGAGTATTTGACTATATTTTTTGGCTGTATAGAATTTTCTTTTATGCCTAGCTGTATTTTATATATTTGTAATCTTCAAATTCAAATTATTTTTATTCGCAACATTCCTACATTGTTCTCTCATGTAAGTATCCAATTTATAATAATTATTGTATCGAACATCAATGTAAACAACGATAATTTAAAAGAGTAACCATGGAGTTTCTTGGCGGTTCTTCTTCATAAGAAACGACTAATTTGGAACCGTGCACCTAGACTCGACATTTCATAAGTATCTGTATATGTTGAAATAAAACTACTTTTTACGGATTTATCGCGTATATTGATATTATTAAACCTGACGTTTCGGACCCTTTACAGCGTCCATCACCATCTATCCGTGACCATGAAATTAGAAATGCTTTCCATCAGGCAAGGAGAGGTCAAACGTACATACAAGATATTAATCAATATTCCAAAAGCACCGATCCTAATATTACTGCTACAAAATAAATCAGGAATTCAATATCTTCTACAAGTACATTTCGGGCACAAATATCAAATCAAAATCACATTAAACCAGTACAAAAGAGCCAATCAATTTTATCCAACAAAGCGTTTCGTCTTTCTAACCCGAAGTGAGAAGATCTACCGAATAAGCATTTGCAAAACGTAAAATAAAATGTATAATAAAAACATGGTAACTGCCTAAAATCTCGGCAACAGCGCCCAGTGACACAGATAGCAGTAAAAGGACCAAGATAAATATAGGTTGGGACTGTAGTGGGAGCTATGCGATGGTTGAGCGAACTAGAATATTACTTATAGTGCCTAGTTTTCTTAATTAATATATGTGTTTTATTGTAATAATATGGTCAACAAACATACGGAACGCCAGAAACACCAGTAGTGTCACGCGTTGTTATATTAAGACCTCGTTTGCAAACTAAGTATACAAAGTCTACTAGATATTAGATATTGTGTCCAGTTTTATTAAATTCCTATAAGAATCAACAACAACAGTATCTAGTGATACCGCTGGTGGTGTCCAGAGATTACCTCCTACAAATAAAATACCTATCCACATAGAAATTTTAACATATATATACAAAGTATCATTGAACTCGTTCATTTTTGAAAAAATGACACATCCAATAGGTACAGACGCCAGCTGGTAAAGCTATCCAAACTGTCAAATTTTCCCAATTGAAAATGAACCTTATTTTGTTGATATAGTTGAAAATCTATCAAAGAAATTTGACAGATTGGGGTAGCTTGATGTGCGTCTGTACCTAAAAATAAGTTAATTACTGTGATAACGAAATATTGTGAGATAAATATTGTTTTTTTTTTTTTAAATCATATATATATCTCCAGCTAATCATGCCGTGGATTACGGCCTCGTCACAAAAACGTTAGTCGGCGAACATCGGAAACGTTTTCCGAACTGTTGGAGAGTGCCGAGCGGTTTAGAACTTTGCTCCTGACACGCTCTCTAGATCGCAGCCGATGGCAAAACTCTACTCTTTTATCATCCATTTCTTTTTAATATTTATCATTGTTTTGGAGGATAGGCGGTTGGCGAGTGTTATGTTGATTTTTTGTTTTTATCAAGGAAAGAGGTTTCTACTAAAGTAATATTAAATTAAATACCTGAATCAGAGAACGTAATATAAAGGTTAGTAAACCAAGCTGTAGTATCGAAAAAATAAAGTAACCAAGTATTGTCTAAGGTATTAATTACCTAGCTTATTGTCATTCGTTGATTCGTTATATTATATCTAACGCAATGGATCAATCTTAAGTTAACTGTTATTAATGAATCCCCATACAATGAACACATACTAAAACCTAATTATCTACTATCATACTATCATCAAATCATCAATCGCAACTAAGCATAGAATTAACCTTAAGTGTTTGCATTTTGCCAATTTAAAGTTGCTTACTTTGTTTGTCACCTTCTACGGAGGCCAGCTCATCAAGCTACTCTAATCTGTCAAATTTCTTTAATAGATATTCAACTTTAATACTAAGTGATTAGGTTCATATTTAATTGGGAAAAATTTACAGTTTTGTATAGCTAGACCTACTGGCGTCTGTACGAAGTCTCGTAGCTCGGTACGTTCAGAAACTTAATTAAATCAACGAAGACGTCAGTTTCACGATCGGATCGTCATATTGTTCGACAATATTAATTTGGCTTCGGATTTTGCATTTTGTTCTAATGACTATAAGTACTCGGAATATAAAGAAATTTTAATAAAATTCCATTCCCATGGCATTTTTTGGGTACCAAATCATTGTAACTATGGATATTACTTTGTAATAAATACATAATTTGTACATTGTTTGTTTTATAATCATTATGTTATTATTATATTTATTTTATTTTCTGTGTATGTACAATAAAGAATAATTGATTTGTTTTTATTCCTAAATTTTTCTTCATTCTTCACGAAAAAATTGGTAAAAACTAGTGGTAAATACTGAAAAAAATATAAAACTAAACAGCCCAGTGAACGCTGTTCTGTAATATTATGCTTTTATATATTATAAGTACAATAAATATTTTTCATAGCAGTCACTCCGAGTAAAGCCTGGAACGCTCCAAATCATGGTTATGGTTGAATAATCCGGCCGTGCGCTCTCCGATGAGCCCACGACGCTTATTGAAGCGGAACATGGGAAAACGCCCACATGTCGCAAAGACCGTGAAACGGTAGAATAGAAAAAATGCCTATATGTAATGGAAAAAACGTACGATACTCTGCTAAAAAAACAGTTTCGGCTCGGGACTTCTTATGCTCTTGTATATACTATTTCCAATGCTATTTAAAACTTAGATATTAAGCTTTACAATTATTATACTGTAGACAATAAAGTAAATTTGTACTCACGTTCCAAAGATCCAGATGACGATGCCGTTGCCCAGTAGTGACGTCACCATCAGCATGGTGTAGATAAGTGCAAGGACAAAGTGCCAGTACTTGCTGACAGCGGGGAAGTTCCGCCAGTGCTCGTGAACCAAGTCTTGATGCTCCTCAGGGATATTCCAGCCTAGCATGTGCTCGACCACCTCTTGAGACACCCTATCCAAAAAAACAAATGTAACCTTTTTAGTTGCAATGAAGTCCGAACATGTTACCGTCAATTTGTTTTAAATTAAGAACTAATAATGAGTTCGAAAATATAAGACTTCGTTTTTAATATTAATAAAATTAAGTATTGTAATGAAACTTTTTAGAACTTCAAAAATACCAATTTTGGTAGGTAGCTGAACAAAGTATTTTATTTGTTGAGGTAAAACTTTGTCTCTTGACCTATAAATACTACCACAAAATATCCACTGAATAAGAAACACTTATGAGTTATTATTCAGAACTTATAATATTAAATAAAGTGAACAATTTTAACTATTTTTAAGTAAAATTCACTGAGAATTATTCGACATGAAAAGATTAATTAACTTATACCGAAGTTGAGACTTAATTAATTTAATTGAGAGCACTTCGATTTTCTTGATAAAAGAAGATCTTTTTTAAACTAATTGTTAAGAAATTTGGGCAAATTAATGAAGGCGATACTAACATTTTCAGCGGATAAGCCATGGGGCCGATTTCGTCCGTGAAATTTGTCGCCATCTTGTGCGCGTTTTTTTGCAAAATGGCAGATTTATTTTTGTTTTGACTATTGTTTCATGCGTTAAATGGAATGTGAAAGGTTTTATATGTAAAATTATGTGTTTTATGACGAAGTGAGTAGTCCGACATCCAGTCGCTTCTCACTTGTGGCCCGTGGGGGTTGTTGCACAGTTTTATATCGGTCCAAATAGTGCGTGTCAGTTAATTCCTTAATTCAATAAAATAGTAAAGCTTCTTACTATTTGGTCAAGCGTGAAACACATCGTGCCATTAGTTCTCAATCTGTTTTGATTTATTATATTTTTTTTCTTAAATCGATTTGAAGTATTTCCACGAAAGTAAAACTTACAGGGCAAAACGGTCCCTTTTATTGCATAGTAATTAAGATTCACATTAGAAAATTACTAAAGTGCTTCTATGAGTTCCAAATATGAATTAATTTAATTAATTCATTCATTAATTAAAAAATGAAGACTTGCTCAATGTGGCTTTTTAGCCCTGATTGTGATCCCAATAATAGGTGAAGAAAGAAAGAAGAAAAATCACATTTATTCGGACACGGACGGTGCTATGTCATGTAATGTTTAAGACAGAGAAAAATTAAAATGAAGTTTATAGAACGGCAGATATAGGGAGGCATAGCTATACGGAATGGGTTCTGGGAGGGAAAACCTGGAAGCGGGACTTTAATAACCACGATATTGAACAAATTTTGTTTTACAACTTTTCGAAATACTCACGGGATAGTATATACTCCTTTGGAATTGTGTTTTCTTTTTGAAGTTCAGAGTAGGATACTTGTTAAACTAAGTAGATAATCGGAAAAATATATTTATGAGTTAAAGTGCAGTGTGTAAGTGATTGAGTTCCATATTCGGGCACCAAGTTTCTGGGGATCGTAATTGAGGCTTCTATGAAATTACGAAAGCATTGATATACTGACACACAGGCTTAGACATCACTGTTATTATATTATTTTAATTATCGTTGGCATGTCTTTTAAATAAATAAAAGAAAAGTGCCCTTATTATGGTCCTATTTTAATGTTCTTTATATCTTTCACTTCGATTTATCCGTCAAGTAAGAAATTACAGACACAATGTTAAATCTATTGTTCTTGGGTGACGGGATCCGTACATGATTTGGTGAATTAATAAGTATTTTAGAAATTAGTAAGTTATTTTCTGCAATATTTTTACTTGTAAGAAAGGCAATCATTAGGAAAATCGGCGTAGATCTCCGGGAATAAAAAAACACACACATTTGTTTTGATAAATCATAATATGATTCACCCTAGAAAATTTTGAAGCTAGATTAGCAAAAAATGACAAGCTTAAGATCCTATCGGTTAAATTTATTCCTGAGGAATTGCTAATTTATGTAGCCCTCGATTTTGCTTCTTTCAATACACCATAGATCAACATAGAGCCGGGCGCAGCCAATAGATTTATGATTTATTTTCATAAAAAATATTACTACTACTAGAAATTTTCCTGTATCGTAGACGCGTCTATAAACACATATCTTCACATACACAAACTCCTAGAGCGGACCTGTAGCTATCGAACAGAAGCCTAGCACAGAAGAGAGGTTTTAAGAGAGGTAGGGCATAGTGGGAGTAATTCCACTCAAATTGGAGCTGCCCGACTGGGAAAGTACATCCGCCTTGCAGAAACTCGAAGTAAAATAACACTGCTTTGAGCTGTGTTGTGTTTCTTACGGTGAGCAAGGTGTTGGCAGTGGGGGCACTCTTATACTGCCAACCCAACTATTCCTCTGTCAATACAGGGCCGGGCAAGTGATACTCCTGGTGTTGCAAGCGTCTATAGGCTACGGCAACTGCTTACCATCAGGTGGGCCATATGCTTGTTTGCCACATTATTAGAATAAAAAAAAAGAAGCCGATCGCGCAACTTTCGTGCCGTCATACGACGAATGTCCGTAAATAAACATAAGCGACTATAAAAACTCTGGCACTTCCCTTGATGATTATTCGAAAGCCTCAAACGACAGGAACAATGTGCAGTAGGTACTGTAGCCCCATTACTGAAATAAAGGAACGTTTTTTATTCAAACATTTACAAAATGGCGGCCGGATTACTGAGCCACCCGTTCGAGTTAGGAATTCTCGCGTCATCGAAGGACAACGTGTACGGAATTCAAGCCATTATGAGTAACTCCGTAGTTAATCGTATGTGAGGGTAATATGTGAGAAATTGAGACGCAAATTGAAGGCAAGTTAAAAATTGCTACGAAGAATTCGAGCTATTTACTAAATTCCGTTAGACTGAAAATATTTCTCGATTAAAACGTGACCGGGATTTTTATATTTTCTATACGGTAAATAATGAAGAATAAGTTACAATTCTCGCCATCATCTATGTGTTTTAGTTTCCATTCCTTCATAGACAAAGCTGCTAAACTTTCGGCTCCTGTCAAAACTTCACCTAAATGTTTGTCGAAACCGAATGACGGCGAATTCTGTTTCTGAACAGCAATAGGTACTTTCGCGAAAATACATCGTAGTTTATTGACATTTTCTTTAATTTTCTTTTTAAGCGAGAAATTGAAGTCTCTCACTAATGAGGTCACTCGTTATAGGTCGGGACAAATATTTTTCTTTTGCGGCCGTCGAGTGTTTATTTTTGAGATAATTAAGGGTGAGAAATGAAGGCCAATTAGTGGAGGAAAGAAAGGTTGATTTTGGTGAAATTGTTATATTGCAATAAGAATAATAGGTACTTCATTGTTGATATTTTTATAGAATTAATTTAAGTACTTAATCGTGTCATATTTGAAACCCTTATATTAGGTTCCTAGTAATACAGTAGTAGTAGTTAGTAGTTCCTGGTAGTATATTTCTTTGATAAATAATTTTCTCTAGATATTTTCGTTTCCGTAATATCAACATATTATCCCTACTCATCATTCTCATTTTCCCAACTGTGTTGGGGTTGACTTTCAGTCTAACCAGATGCGGGTGAATATCAGTATTTTACACGAAGCGGCTGCCATCAGACGTTCGTAACCCAATTTCTGATCATTACCGATACATGGGCCCTGACTGGTTTTTTAGGCTTCTGACTACCTCTAAACATAGGTGTTAGTATGTCAACCGGGATCGACAGCTTTACGTGCTCACAGCAGCACGGAGGGCCTTGACGTGTTAAGTATGGTCACCTATCCACAGACTGACCACGGCTAGCGCACCTTAACGTGCAGATCGGTGGATCAAGATCAGCGTACACCTTTACCTAAGTTATAACATAGCCACGAGCCCTCTAACCTCAAATATCGACGAAAAAAGCGTCCACAGACTGACCACGGCTAGCGCACCTTAACGTGCAGATCGGTGGATCAAGATCAGCGTACACCTTAACCTAAGTTATAACATAGCCACGAGCCCTCTAACCTAAAATATCGACGAAAAAAGTACGCTTTTTTCGTAATAAAAGTTAACCTAATAAAAGTTGAAAGTTTATACGCAAATAACATTGGATCATTGAAATAATGGACGAAATCCTCCAGACCTCTTCTAACTTTAATACATAACATAAATACATTAGAAAAAGTAAAATAAATGTGTCAAACTCTGTAATAAGGGGACTGGGGACGTACAGTCAGCAACGAATGTCGCTGAACATGCTGCAAACTTCAATATTTTCAATAAGTATGAAGTTACTGACCTGTCAAGGTTTTGCGAAATAATTGCATAGATAACCATTAAATATTATGATTACCTAAATAGAAAAAACCTCTTGACAGTTTATCGAGACGTGATGTTTTCAGAAGTTAGTGTTCAGCGACTTTCGTTGCTGACCGTACCATCACGCTTGTACTTCCCGAAATAGGTGTACTAATGTACACCCACAATTCACCAGTATGTTATGTTGGTGTACAAACTCCGAGTTGCTACTGAGAATTTCATAGAAAATTTCAATAACACTGCCTGGAAATAGAACCCAAGACCTCTAGCGTAGCAGTCGCGTTTATCACCACTAGACTATTTGAAATTGTACCTATAGCATAATTATATTTTTTTTTAGGTAGGTACATTTCAAACTCAACATTTTTTAAAAGAAGCTTTTAACAATAGAGAATATTTTAAGACGGACCTTGTGTACTGTGAGAGAAGATGTTTAATCTTCATGACAGGTGCCTCACGGACGGAGAGGGCCAGTATCAAAACAATAGCTTCGATTTATCACAATTTTCTTAGCATTCTTTTATTTTTAAAACCTTGCTTAGACTATGACGTATATACAGTAGTGACGGCACATTTATTATCTCTTTCTTTCTTATTATTTCGTATTATTCAATAATCTTCAGATATGGCATAAGATACCTAGTAGATTTTACATTACACGTGCGTTATTTCAATGAATAACTTCGGTGAGGTTCATAGGTTTATTAGCTTTATTCTAACTGTGTTGAGGTTGGCTTTCACGCTAATCAGATACGGCTGAATATCAGTATTTATTTGTATTTTTTTATGATGATTGTAGTTCCTTGGGTTACCGGTATACATATAAATGCTAGAGTCATTAGCGTATATTGTTCACTAAACAGAAAAAGAAAGAAGTTAATGCTTTCGTTTCTGTAATCTTTCTTTAAGTACGGGAGGAAATGTTGTGTTGACAGTGGGGGACTTTGACCCTTATACTGCCAACCCAACTATATGTAACTATTTCGTTTTATAGGGTCGACAACGCGCAAGTGATACCACTGGTGTTGGCGTCTATAGGCTACGGTAACCAGTTGGCCGTATGCTTGTTTGCCATCTTAGTGGAATAAAACAATAAAAAAGTACTGGTAATCCTCATGGATCTTCTATCACCTAAGGAGGTGGTAGGGTGGGTACGTTGGACTCCTTCCGACTAAAAACCGCTACTACCTTCCCTTAGCCATATCACAGTCATGGGATTCGTCCTATACAGGGCAAGATACCAAAGAGGTTAGCCTATAGAAACTTTTTTGACAGTATAAGTACTTTCTTCAAATAAAACTACTTTTTACGGATTTTATCGCGTATATTGATATTATTAATCCCGACGTTTCGGACCCTTTACAGCGTCCATGGTCACGGGTAGACTGAGGGTGTGGGCGTCTTGATGATATAATTACTGACAGCTACCCTACATTTTTATTGTTACATGATCAATGACATTTATTACTAATTATTAATTAAAACTAGATGGAGCCGGCATTTCCTAGCTGACGACCTCTGAGAAGAAACGCCGAAACAAACTCAGAGAATCATGGTCTCTTTTAAAGTAACAATATTCACTGATCATGTTTTAGTTGTTAATTATTGGCAATCCGATTCACGCAGAACGAGCTCACAGTATCCTTTGGTCTTGCAGTTGTAGGCCTGGATTTTGGTTTAATAGAATCTATAACAGGATTCCAAGCAGGTGGTAAGACCCAGCCATCTTCTCTATTGAAATTTGAATGTTTTTTAATTTCAATAGCCTCACGAATCATCCTGGGTAGGTAGGAAGTCGATACCTACCCAGGATGATTCGTGAGGCTATAAGTAATTATATCATCAAGACGCCCACCACCTCAGTCTACCCGTGACCATGGACGCTGTAAAGGGTCCGAAACGTCGGGATTAATAATATCAATATACGCGATAAAATCCGTAAAAAGTAGTTTTATTTCAATACTTTCTTCAAGCTCATATTTGTCTGAGGTATAATATCAATGCTATAATTAAACGGTGTTATCCTTAACGAGAAGAGATCAAAGTTAATTCGCCAATAGCGGCAGGTGTTCCAAAAGTTATTTGTTCGAGAACTCGCTAAGTTTGCGTAAATATTTACTTGTTTAAACTCAAACCCACGCTCAAAAAGTTATTCTTAGTTTAAGGTTCCTTAAAATATCAACATTTGTGGGTTTATTTTACTTTAGACAATTTGATTTAAATGTGTTTTCTGATTGATTTTCTGTTAAAATAATACTAGGTAGGTAGGGTTTGGCGATAGAAGATTTCTGAAGACTGCAAACACTTATTGATCTAGTGGAAGCAGTGATAGCCTAGTGGACCATTGGACTGCCAAATCGAAGGTCTCGAGTTCGAACCCAAGGCGCATCTCTGACTTTTCGAATTCATGTGCGTATTAATAATTATCACTCGCTTAAAATGGTGAAGGAAAACATCGTGAGGAAACCTGCATGACTTAGAGATTTTTCTGGACGGTTTGTTAAGAATGCCAACCCGCACTAGGCCAGAGTGGTGGACTGTAGTCTAATCCCTCTCATTCTGAAAGGAGACCCGTGCCCACCAGTGGGACAGTATATGGGTTGATGTTGATTGCAGGTCGTTGGTTCAGTTCCCAAGGCTGAGCAAGAGTTTACCTATTAGGAAATTCTTTGTAGCAAGTGGGAGTTTAGAAATTTAATGCCAATAGGCTCGGCTTCTATAAGGTTCATGTGACCATGAACCTCCCAGAGATTGGCCCTTAGAGCAAGGGGCTCTGGAGTGTCGTCGAGTGGCTGACTTGAGGAGTCCGCTGCCCGACAATGACCCCATTAGGCGACACGTATGATTTTGTTTTTGTGGTCGAAACACGGGTGCCTTTGATTAGGATGCGAGGTATAGCCATATTATCAGATGGTTATTATCAGATTATCAGCCAACTTCCCAGGTAGTACATAATCCATCAAGATTTTCCGTACTACGAGAAAGACAAAAATTGGATTTCTGTGCCATTTGTTTTCCATTTGTACTCCACGTGCTTGGGTTTCTGTGCCCATTTGTACTCCATGTGCTGATGGTGGCCACCGGGGAAAGTTTTCTGAATAATACCGTAAAGTTGTGGATTACATCAATATCCACAACTCAACCTAACATCTTGGTGAAAAACAGCGTCACATTAAGTGACGATTTCCATTTCGCTCGAGTGTTAGAAACACTAGAACTAAAAGAGATTTGGCACAAATACATATTATAATAGTTGGCGCCACTGGGTCGCTTTGTTACAAAAGTCTATTAGGAAAGTTCACAAACTCGGTCTTAGATTGTCTGGGGCGCCTGGCGATATATCTAAGATATTACTTGCTTTTCTAAGCGGCAAACTTATAACACTATATTATTCAAGGTACAGTAGCTCTTCTAAGAGCTTACGGAGCGGTACACGCTAGCGTAACTGTCAATACTTGTATGGAAAGCGCATTTGCAGAGAATTGCCTAAGCAACAAAGCTTAAAATCGTAAAATCTTGTCAGGGCGCCGCGCGAAATCTCTCGTCTTATGTCGGCGCCCTTCAGGTTTTCTATGCAAAATATTTCTCTCATATTCAATATTTCTCATAAATCTCTTGGCAGAGCTACACATTACCCGTAGGGTATCTTTACCCCTGTGAAGTTGTACGCAAGTGCATGCGCGGTCCAACCATGGACGTCGCTTGGTCACTGACTCTCTTGCGTTCCGTTATTATGCATTATGTCCCGCGTGCTCGCTGCAGAAGATAGTGGGTGTCATAACTGCTGCGCAATAATATTTTTTTATGCAAAAGTAGGTCGCGACCGTTCAGAAAGCCAGAGCCTGTCCAGCAGCAGCGCAGCTGTTGAGAGATAATTCGTTCCATTACTCGAACCGTATTTTGTCCATTAGTCCTCATTCCAGTGCCACTAAAAATTGGCTCTTGTCATTATTTTAGCCTAGAAAGCCTTTACCAGTTAAACAAAAGTAAATAAAATAGGTAAGCAAAAACAATTTGTTTCTTTTAAATTAACATTATCATATTACTTTTCTCTAACAATCTGTAAAACTTTCTTCAAGTATACGTAAAACAGCAAAATGTACTGGACGTAAATTGTGGACGGTTTCATGCAAACAGGAACACACAAATATTACACCAATACTTAGCCTCCTTTGTTCTTTTGTAGTCCCTTTGTCCTGTTTCATGGTTGTTCCACGAATTCCTTTTTTAAAATCCTTGGTAATCTTTGCATAAATCTTAGCAAAATACTGTGATGACGGTTTACGTTTCGTGGAGGTGTGCTCACTTTAATTTTAAATGTATAATAAGAAAGATTGTTTATTTTCAACTCTTCGGAGTCTTCATCGATAATATTTCTACTGTCATTAAGACGCCATGTTCTTTAGATAATTATGATGAATAGTTATATAGCATTGAGCCTCTACTAATAATGAAAACACCTTGGGCCTTCAGCCTTGCTATATTCTTGCTGACTGTTGTAAAAGCACCATGATACAAGAGAAAGACTCCTAGTGAGGAGCAAAGCCTTTTTAATTATAAAAGTAGGTTTTAAGAAAATGATTGTTTTAATTGCTGCAAAGAGAAAGTGTTATTGGGTTTACGCAGTTTGGGTGTGTGCCCGGTTAATGGAATAGGTTTGCCTATTACTAAATGGGATTTAAACATATCGGCGAACCGTGGGTGTACAATAGTACTCCTCTGACAAACCTTCAGGGAATACAGGTGGTATGGTATGGTTTTTCTTTTATACTCAGCTATAGGTAGGTTGTGCAGGGAAGGGTTGATGGTACAAGACCTCGCGGTCGGTCACCAATGCGATGGACTGACCAAATCAAGAACGCAGTGGGTGGCCCCATAAGTCAGTGTACCAGGATGACGGCCAACAGAGAGAGATGGCGGGACATCGTGAGGCGAATAACATCTGCCCCCAACACCACTACTACATGACGGCCACGACCGCCCTGCCAAGAGCGATTCGGCTGAGAAGCATAGGTAGGTACTTATCAGAGGACCTGACGTATAAAATCGGACGTAGCAAAATTAATAATAATCGGGACAAAGAAAAAGTCCCAGAACAATATAAATAACACAAAATATTCCAATCCTATTTCTTTTAGTAAAAAAGTTTCGTATTCAAATGAAATATTTTGATCTGGAACTGGGGGAAAAATATAAAATGTAACAGTGGCTTTCTTCTCAAGTTTAACTAAAGAAAATGGGTCACCAAAGCGTTGCCGTCTCATCCAGTGGTCTAGGTTTCGTATACGCAAAAGATTATTCTTATTGTATGGGGACTTAAAGCAGTGCATTCCTATTTTCAGCTACTAGCGCTGTAGTTTTATACTTTGGAGATTTTTGTTCCTTATCTCGGAAAGTTCAGATGCGTAGAGAATTTTAATATAATTCACGGAAAGACGAATACAGTGTTGCCTACATTTTTATAAGGAAGAAGAAGTTTAACGGACATTCTGTAGAAATATGAAAAAAGATTATAATATGAAGAAATACTCTGTGGAAATTTGAAGGAAGTTGAGACTGTTTTGATTTAGAACTTTAGATCTAAACTCCTAAATGATAACGGTCTCATCTTGAAGTTGACAGCAATCACGAGTAAGCTTACCAACTTGACAATATTTACCCAATACTTTAAAATCACAGAGCTTAGGTAAATATATAATTTATAAATTACTAACTCTATCGGCTTATCTAAGTCAAAACCTGAATATAAAGGCGTCCCTGCCACAAAATCAAGTTCAAAACTTAGCTCCAAATTCAGTAATCCCGTTTAATCGCTTGTAACGCGCCATCTATACCTACCTACTTACATTTAACGCCCAAAATGTGTCGAGACATGTTCATACATCGTCCGCATGTGGGACGTCCAAGACTATAGAGTCCGAAACCAATTATGTACACAAGTTGGCACGCGATATATGAGCGACGGCGACGTGAATTTATGAATTGCTCGCACGCCTACAATTTATGAGGACCCTGTGCGTTTAATCTGTTTCGTCATAGATTAGGCCTTTAGTATGACCCCTTTAGGGTACATCGAACGGCTATCGAATAATCTAGGAAACATGTCGAGATAACTGCCCCTATCTGCCACAAAGCGGTTTCGTAGTCCAGATCGAATGGTTATGGAAGTACTTAACTAAATTTACCTCTACTTTAATTTTGCCTCTTAGATCAGTCAATGCTCTTCATGATGCAGATATATAGAAATACTTAACTAAATTTACTTCTACTTTAACTTTGCCTCTTAGATCAGTCAATGCTCTTCATGATGCAGATATTCGGAGGTGTATAGAACGCGCATTCTTCTGTCTTAAGGACACATCAGCAGTTTTCTTTTCAGCTCCATATGTCTCGGGGTGTACATATTCATATCATCATAATCTTTGGCCATCTCAAAATGTATAGATGAGATTAGGTTAGTTATTCATTCTAAATATGAATTATTATACTTACAGAAGAATTTCTAAATTAGGCCATTATAACACCTCAGGATAAAAAAAACTGAGTTACTAAAAATACTTTTGATTAATAAATTATGCACATGTTTATTTTTTAAACTCGACCTACAGCCCTTCAAAGACGGAACATACGCGACGAAACTCATTATTCAAATGCACGTAGTAGCTCAATTTAAATAAATGTTCTGGACGGAGGACAAAGCGCGGCTTGCACCCAGCAATTACTTACCGCAACCGTTTTAGCACTAAATTGATATTTGTGTACTTACACCACAGGCTGAATGGCCCGCTTTGGAGGGAAGAAGGCACTGACTATTTACCGGGTAATAAACCTCCGGTAAAACGAGATTGGAGTCTTTTTAAAAAGCTAAAGTAGTGCGCTATTATTTGCTATTTGTTTGCAGTTTTTTTTGGTATGTCATTTAAATTTGGATGACATCCAAAGTAAAATTACTTATGTTATATTTTAAATATGTATATCCGAATTTCAACGTACATTCTATCATCTCTTACGGATTCATTTAACTCTATTTAGAAATAGGTTGTCCTAGTGAACTACGATAGACCGTACAGCACTTATACAAGTTGGTCACTCGGTGAATGCTGTTGCGAGTGAAATCTATTGCCGCAAAGCAAGATAATCAGCCGGCCTCCATTTTCTCTGGGTGGGTATCTATAGGATTTTGTAACGCAAAACAAAAATAAACAGTATAATAATTATTTTTTGGGACGTAGGTTCAGAAATGGCAGTATTGATATTGTGTGTGGTAGGTTACCATATACCATACATGGTTACCATAGTAGGTATATTGTTATTGCAAATGATGTGACTAACCCGACAAATATTTGCATCTTTATCTCATCCACTGGTGACCCTGAAGAAAACGTAACGCTATTTACTGTGATAACATTCGAAGGGTTCGCTCGTTCGATACGATGAAATTTCTAAGAAATACTGAGTATATTTCGTTCTAGCTTCACACTAGTTCAAATGCTTTGACATTTAAGTAACGGTTCGAATACTTTTAATCAATTTCTAAGACTTCCCTTTAGAAAAGCGAGTACACGGTACCACACTGTAACGTGTACTCGTAACCTATGAGTGTAACCTATTTAAACATTTCCACGAAGGTTGCACTCTACAAAGTTTTTATTCACTTGGCCCAAATCTTGGCATTCAAGGAAATCGCTATTTAGCCCACTAACAAAACACTTCAGACCCACAAAAACATAGGTATGTACTTAGTATACTGTAGGCACGCGTCGCGAGGGGTAAATCATTCCTCTCGCCGCGTTCCATTTACAAATTGCTCTGCTCGATGAGGGCCCGCCAGAAATCGCGGGGCTGTATAAATTTGAATAAATGGCGGTTTGAGACTGCAACGGTGTAACACGGTCACTCTGCATTTTTCTTTAAGAAATTTTGTTTAAAAATGAAACAGGAAAAATAATTCAGTTTATATTCACCTCCTCGTAATAAAAGCTAGTTTAAAAAAATAAAAAGGCCATAAAATGTGAGTCAGTAGAAGCGGAATCAATTGTGTTTTATTTTTAGATAATTTCAAAACGAAAATAATTTTTTTTTTCTATACCAATACACCATCAGGAAGGTTCAACTTTACCGTGAGTTTAAACACTCGTATTTCTTACTTTTTAAGCAATAGATTTTCTCGGTCGCATTGTGTCGTAGTACTTTTGTTGTGTTGATTAAAAACCCCTCACTGGTTGCGCGTAAGACCATAACAATAAAAAGGCTCACTCCTTTTTTTAAACTTCCACTGGGCCAAGCCTTGTAAGTGAAAATTGTTCTGAACGTACTTTCTACTATTTACGCCTATAAATACGTAGACTACAATAAATTTTAGAGATGGCAATAAAATATCAATTCTGACTTAAAAACGAAAAAGTTTTGTGTCTCAGAAGTATTTCTAACTTCATTTTTTTTTAAATTTTTAACTATTCTATTTTTATTTATTTTCGTGCTTGGCCTTACATTCTTTTCAATCCGAGTTCAAGAAGGGTGATTTTTAATGATACTGTTTAATATTCTATGAGGCTTTTGGTCATTTTCTTTAGTATTAAACATTAGATACCTCGATACTTGGCATAATTCGATAAAAACCAAATGAAGGCATAATTGGTTTGGCTCGTCGAACGTAAATCGAAATTTATCGCCTCATTAAGATTTGACGCGAACATCAGTAAATATTTACTTTCTGGCAGCATTAAATTTCATAACATAATACCAACTAACTATTCGGAGGTTTAGTAAATAGCGTTAACAAGAAAACCGTTGGAAACCGCCGACAGCCAGAAATTCCGTGCTCCACTCAAACTTATAATGACATTTAGATATCCTTGTCACCAGGGCAAAAGGGGGGTGGGCGTCGCATCACGCGGTTGAGAGGGGGAAACATCACCGAGAAAATTATCGAGGAATATTTCTGGATTCCCGACCATTTGACATGTAATTTACTCGGCTTCGGCACCAATGATTCAAGGGTGTTATTGTCTGACGATTTAATGTTATTAGAAGTTCCTTTCCGTCCTCGGCTATATTGAAAGAGAATGTCATTACAGTCGGTATTTAATTTGAATGTTTCACAGATAGGAGGATTGTCGAATGGATTCCGAGATTTTCCTCATGTAAATTGTTTTTAAATCCTGACAAATGTGAATAATGTGATGGTAATAAGTAGGTATTTAATGGAATGAAGTAAGTGTACATAGTGGGTGGGCTTAGGCTGAGAATGAGAATTGTTTGCTTGAGTTCTTGAAGTAAATAGCGGCTTCTGAGCGCTTAGTCATTTCGGAGCGACAGTTGAGAGAACTTGGTGCTGTTATTTATCACAGTGACACATTATTCACGCCCCAGCTTTTATACGTTACATTTAATTCAGTTTTCAATCTTTATTGAAGAGTTACAAAATTCCTGCTTTTAGATTTATTAAAACTAACTACTTTTTTAAAGCAATAATGTTTCTAAAGGAATAAGGTTTGATGGTTTAGTCATATACATTATGATTATCATATCATATTATGATTCTTTTAACACTACCATCTTTGCTTAAAAGTAGAGTGATCAATTTAATAAAACAGATATATAATATTTTATATGCCGAAATTCCTTCTCTATAGTCACTGATACACCTCACACGCGAAAGATCCTGATTTCGACCAAACCGCGCGATAGGTCAAAATGCTCGAAGGACCATAAAGATGTACGGTTTGTACAGCTTATTTGATGGGTAGAATAGAAAATGCTATGATATGATAAAAAAGTAATGTTTATTTGCTTATTGATTAAGTACACCCCGTGGCGATCGATTATACACTAACTTAACAATATTATAATTGATGACTATATACAGAACTGAAGTAGGTTAACATCGCAAACCGTACAGTTATTAAGCAATTATTTTCAATAGGTGTCACTGACTTCACCTACGACAGACGTAAATTCACAAAAAGATAGTTATATAAATTGCTCGTGGCTAAGTTATAAACTGATCAATCGATCTGCAAGGTTAAGCTGCACTAGTCGCGGTCAGTCTGTGGATGGGTGGAATTCTTTATTTTATTTTTTTTTTTTTTCATTCTTAACACACCGAGACCCCTCCGTGCCTCGGAAAGCACGTAAAGCCGTCAGTCCCGGTTGTCATACGAACACCTATGACAATCAGTTAGAGTAGTCAGAAGCCTGACAACCAGTCTTATCCTCAGGGTATCCCGAAAATTGGTTTGCGAAGGTCGCCAGTCGCTTCGTGTAAAATACTGATATTCAGCCGCATCTGGTTAGACTGGAATTGACCACAATATAGTTCGGAAATGGCGGAAGAAACGGAGAAAGAAGAAGAACAAGCACCTTCATTAAATACTAGCAATGCAACCTACAATATTACGTAATTAACTTAAACTTAGTTCATCGTGCTAAGTACCTATTGTTATAATCTCATATTGCGACGTCAGGGCTAACAGAGGGACGCTCCTAAAAGCCTCCCCCGGCTCGCCCCGGGACATCCTGTTTTGTCATACAGTTTGTGACATGACGTATCACCCTGTACACATAGGGTTGGGACTACAGCAAAGATTACCGAGGATTTGTAACGGTTTATGTTCTTAGGAACATGTTTTGGGTGTAGTGAAGTGCGCATTCCATCGGATTATGTACGTTTTTTCAGGCTGAATATGCCTTAGCCCTTACTGAGTTTATTGTTTCGGGTGAACATCGATTTTGCCTTTGCCTAACTTTCCGACGAATTCCGTTTCTTTTAAAAACGAAATCACAATAATTGATAAAGAGGAAAAGGAGAAGCTAATCTTTAATTAAATTCTGAGATTGTAAGAAAGGTTTATTTTATACAGAATAATGCCAAAAAGATAAGCTAAACGTCAAACCACTGGTTAAAGTGATTACGAATTTGTACCACACGTAGTTACAGTTTTAAAACTCATTAAGTATTATGAGGTGGTTGACGTTGACATTAATACGTTAAGTGTGGAGTCACGAATGTTGTAACGTTTTTTTATAGCTCATGTAACTTTGCTTTGCTTTTATAGATTGGAACGATAAAAGAAGGTTTATCACCAGAAACCGGCTATCCTTCTTGCTAGATCATATTTGTATGTTAGGAGCATTCATGATCATAATACAAAACCTTTAGGTACTTGGCTACTTCTCTCTTGGTCGTGGTGAATTTCGCGGATCCCATGGCCATGACTATACGGCAGGTGAAGGCAAGTATGGTCTTTAGTCGGTGTGAGTCCGTCACACTCTGTCGCCTCCCCAGATGGCGGATAGTCCGTGAGGATTTTCCGTTCTATAAAAAAAAGGTACTTGGCTACTTCGTTCTGCTGTGAATTTTACTAATATATATTAGGTAAGTGATGTTTTATGACTGTTATTTATGACTACGGGTTTTCACAGACGACTTCACTGCACGCACTGAAAAAGGACACAAAAATATTTTTAGACGTTTTATTGTAGAAAGAAAGAAAGAAAGAAAGAAAAATATTTATTGTTCAAGAAAATTGTACAAGAAAAAGTATTGTTGATCGTTTGGGGGAAAAGCTTTAGGACCAACTTAATTATTTATTTAGTAGCAAGAAATCATTCACAATAAATACAAAAACAATAAATATCTTATCATTCAGTTTCCTCACAGAACCTATAATTATAATTATATTATAATATTCCATTACCATCTTCCATTCATTAGCAAATAAATCCAATTTTGATCTGGTATTTACAAGCGTATTGATTAAGTTGATAGTTAATACCTACCGAGCTTTAATGCAAAGCATAATGGTAATCTAATTTCATACATACAAAAATTTTATCTAAGGACATTAGAAACATTGAAAAACAACTCAACATTATATATTAATGTCAAGACAACGTTTGGAAAGAGATTTCAAAATCAATAATTCTTATTGTACCAGCCCTGTTGTAAAGCACTATATTTTACACTGCATAGACTTACTATAAAGCTTAGTTTGTTACCAGAAAGTGGGAACGGCTTGAATGACTCACGAGTCAGCTTTAGACCTTTTGCGGCGAAGATCGTCGGTGATAGCAAACGTGTGTGGCGTTCTAAACTTGAAATGCCTTGAATTTGTTTCAGATGTGCTTTGAAACAAAATTTGTTTGATGCATTTGTTTTTTTTTGTACAAAAAACGCGTGTTGTTTGCAAATTTTCAGATCCTCAATGCACCAGCATTTTTTGAAAACGTTGCAAACAGTAATTATTCTTATAAGCTTGTGGTATAATTACGATTGAAATTCAGTAAAACAATAGGACTACATTTATTTCATTTCAACTCATGAACGTTATTATTAACGTTTATGTAGGAATAATTTGTGTCGATTAATTATAATAATAATATGTAACTTTAAATACACAAGCTTTGATGTTAAAATTGTACCTACACTTATACAACACACGTACAATATAATATATTTGTTCAATAAAGTCCTATCTTTGACGCTCGATAGATTACATTTGCATATCAAAATGGATAGAATTTTCATTAAAAACGATCCTTTGATGGCAAAAGTGGTGAGGTGAGTTCCGGGAAATGGTATCAGAATGAACTAAATCGATGTATAACATATTAAAATGGGACGATTGATATCGTTTGATTTATCCTTGTTCTCCGTAAATTGGAGTTGTTTAACTGATTGATTTTCAAAAATACTACGATAAAGTAAAATAAGTATACACACACAAATAAACACACATCACACTAATAAATAGGAAAGTAAGTATACACATCGAATCCTCATCATGATGATCATATCAGCTATAGGAGGTCCACTCAACAGTGGACCTCCTATAGCTGATATGATCATGACGTGGAAGTCTATCGTGGAGGCCTTTGATCAACATCAAAGGCCTCCACGATAGACTTCCACGTCGAATAACCAATATTATAAGTATATATTTAGAAAAAAAAAAGTATCTAAGTATTATTTCCATTGTCTAGTGCCCATAGTACAAGCTCTACTTAGTTTGGGACTAGATGGTGCTGTGTGAAAAATAAAACTGTCCCAAAAATTTTTTTTTTTTTTTAATATGTATAGTAAATGTTAGGTAAAAAAAAAAGGTCAGGGGCGTAGTACTCGCAACCGGCGTGTGTGTATGACAACATGTATGAATGTGGTCGAAGCAAAAGAAGTATGTAAGAATCGTAGCAAGTGGCGTTCTTTAGTTTCTGTCAACCCCCATGAGAAAAAGGCGTGAGTATGTATGTAAAATGTAAATGTAAGTAGTGAACATATTGAAAATGAAATGAAAAGTGTTTATTTTGAGAACTTATTCTATAACAAAAACATTTTAACTTCTGCCAAACTGCATGACAGTTTGTTGGCAGACGTAAACTCCCTTGCTTATATTATTTTATTCTATGAAAACTATACCTTTCTATTGACCTATCTATTGAGTACTTACACTATTTTACAGCAAAACACAAGATTATTAATAATAAACATTTTAGTATAGTAGATAATAAAGATGTTCTTCTACTTAGCTTTTTCTATGCTGAGTTTTTTACGAAAATTATCAAGAAGATAGCAGATTATTTTATTTTTAAACATTCTTTTTGTAATACGTTTTGTTTCTATATCAAAAGGAAGATTATTAGAAAACATAAACATACAATCACGTCTGTCTTATACTGAGTTAGGCAGAGATGTAGGTAGGTACCTACCTACTGGTGACCCACAGTTCGCCGGTATGTTTTGAGAGCGTACTCCCTTTTAAAGGCCAGCAACACGCTTGTTACTCCTCTGGTGCTGCGGGTATCCATAGGCGGCGGTAATCGCTTACCATCAGGCGATCCATCAGCTCGTTTGCCCCCTATCCCATAAAAAAACGTTGTGTTGGCAGTTGGGGGACTGATCCTTATACTGCCAATTTCTCTTTCGTTTCACAGGATCGGCAACGCGTAAGTGATACCCCTATACGAAGGTGTTACAAGCGTCTATAGGCTAAGGTAACCGCTTACCATCAGGGAAGGCCGTATGCTTGTTTGCCACCTTAATGGTATGAAAAAAAAAACCAGGTACAAATCCAAACTCCGAACTGCTTAATTAGCATTTCTTAGAAAAATTCAATAATACTTTGCGCGACCTTAAACTAACCCAGTGTAACTCTAGCGTAACAGTCGCACTTACGTCCCCTAGGTTAATGAGGCAGATATTATTATATATAAGAAAGATAGTATGTTTAGTAGTCAAGCATAATCTGAATTATTTTTTCTTTAGATGGAACATAAAGAGTGTCGACCTAGTCCTGAATATAGTTAGTTATATCTCCTTTAATCATAAAAAAACTTAGTATTGTTCCATAATACAGCAATATATTTTTAGGTCAATGTGACCCGACAGAGCGTCGTTTTTACTAACCTAGAAAGCCGAGTGCGTTCGTTTCTCATTTGCAGTCCTTTCAGCGTACAATAAAGGAATAAATAGACCGTTATTTTTTTATATTGAATGTCAAATGAATGGATCTGCAATAGGTTTCAAGAAATAAACATTTTATTGTAGTCAATTGTTAATGGAGGCCTAAATGTATGTATCGACCATGTGGTATTGTCATTTGTTTAGCGCAAGCGCGCAATTGGTTTAAAATGTGCAAGTTTCGGCGGAGTTCCTTATACACACATATTTTTTGAATGTGTCTTAGTTTGGAAAAATGCTCAATTCCGATGTAGTTACCTGATCTCGTACATTCTGAGAGAGGGAGGAGGGCCAAGGTATCCAATAAAACAGAAACGCTCTATCTTGTTTTGTGGTTTTGGAATCAGCCTTCCGTGTTTTTCTCTTCCACTTCACTATGCGTAACATCGTCTTCTGACATGTACCAGATGTACACCTATGTCTATAACACATCTAGTTTAAAGTTATTTAGAAAAGGAAAAATACGACCGCGGGCAGGATTCGAACCTGCGTCTTCTGGTTCGGTACACCAGACGCTATGACCACTAAGCCACCGCGATACCTACCCGTCATGTCTAATTTTTCCTTCACATACTGAATTTACGTCTTTATGGTGACGTCGGTAACACCTATTGAAATGCAAGTTTTGCTTTTCAACCGACACAACTTACTTTACAGTTAGTTAAGTGCCGAACGATGCCACCTTACCTTCTAACTATCTTTTTGTATATTTTTGGCATTTTCCATGCTAAGATTTTTTTTAAAGTTATTTAGAAAAGGAAAAATACGACCGCGGGCAGGATTCGAACCTGCGTCTTCTGGTTCGGTACACCAGACGCTATGACCACTAAGCCACCGCGATACCTACCCGTCATGTCGAATTTTTCCTTCACATACTGAATTTACGTCTTTATGGTGACGTCGGTAACACCTATTGAAATGCAAGTTTTGCTTTTCAACCGACACAACTTACTTTACAGTTAGGTGGCATCGTTCGGCACTTAACTAACTGTAAAGTATTATTTGTAAAGTATTATTTTCTGTACACCGCACATGACACTCAAAAATGCTTTTATGTTTCAAACAAACTCGCCTAGAAAAAAAGTAGGTCAACCTATATGTAACATTTTAAAAACTTGCACCGCTTACAAAGCTCGTTTCACTAGTAGTTACGTTAAAAGCTACAGAATACTCTGGATAAACGCATCTGCATTGTTCCATCACACTTGTCCCGTGAATCAATTCCAGAGCACGCGGCGTTCGGCCTTCGCCGAATGACAGCTACACGAATGCGGTCGCTGTAAATGTTCGCATTTGGCGGGAAATGTGAAAATCGCGGGACCAACCGGCAGCTGATGTCATGCCACCATTTTGTTTCCTCTGCGGTTTGGCCCGTGAACATTTTTGACGCGTGTGTTTAAATGGAACGTGAAACAGCGTGTTATTGAGTAAATTTATTTAATTTTATGTGAAATTGTATAGCCTTTTACTGACGTTCTGATTTTATTTTTGTAAAGTGTAACTGTCGACGTTTTGTACTAATATAATAGGGTTGATATACATATTGGTCGTTTACCGTATAGACATACCGAACTGAAAACTTAGAAAAGTAGAGTGTATAACCTAACATAGTTATCTATTAGGGAAGTCTGTTTCCAGAGATATCTACAGTTTGTTACCTAGTTCAGGAGACAGAGCTCCATCCAGTATATTGATATATTTGGTTGCTAATAAACGTTATTTTATTTTAATTATTTTATTTTTAAGAAACACTTAAATACGAATTTTACGCTGATACAAGTGTGGGTCATTGTAACATACCGGAACCGCCTATATACACTAGAGCTACACCAAATGGAAGATGGGACATTCAACTTGGTGCCGGCCGAGTATCAACATTGTGGCAAATCTGCGCGCGGTAAATCCCAGTGCGGCACCAGTACGGGCGATACTGGAATAAGCATAGAGAAAGTTAAAATGCCAATTAAATATAACTCTTGTTTTCAAGATTTCTCCGCAGATGCTCTAATTCGTGGAGTACCTAGATGTACTTGCACGCCCACCAATGTGTTCACCAAAACAGACGTAGTGTGTTGGTGGGCACTTTATGTTCGCATAAATCTGGCAGCTAATTTAAGTAAATATTTTTAATTAGGTACCTATTCTATCGAGAATCTCCTCTCGACTAAACATAGGTGAACACCTTATTAAGTTAAAACAAATTTATTTTCGTTTGAAAAAGTTTGGAAACCACTGTTTCTAAACAGATAGATTTGTTGAAATCGTATTTGTGTTAAGTGGTTTATTTAACAACTAATTGGTATCGTGGGATTAGCCGAAGCGTTAGTCCGCGAAGCTCTTTCTATCGGATAGCTATCTATTATACACGTGAACACGTCCAATTCTCTGAAAAACAATTTCGTTGACAGACTGATTCAGATTGTGTTACCGTACAGTTTTGTATTTATTTTCCGTGCCGTAAATTGGGGCAATTTGGGAGCAACCAGGCTAATTGGGTTTCAGTGAGGAAAATCTTTTTGATACCCTTTCCGTCGTGCTTACAGGAACAACTTTGTTATAAATTTAATGCAATTAAGTATTATTACCTAGTTTCACTGTGTTATTTTGCATCAGTTTTATATTAATAGTGTGAATTGTGTCATAGTTGCAAGGGAATTCTGTTTAATAAATGTGCGTTGTCTTCTTGTTTACAGGTTTTAGATCAGCCGGTGTGGTTGTCCCAGTGCGCACGTCTCACAAACCTGAGTGTTGTGTCTTCTGTTTTAGATAGTAGAACATAAGAAGAGGCCAGAAAAAGTGAGACGTAAAGGAAGCGAAGACATAAATTCATTCTTGGCATATTAGCTTTATTGATCGATATATGTAAATTGGTAGGCTATTATATATGCTAGCTTTTGCCCGCGATTTCACTCTCATTTAATTAGGCACTAATTGATGATCTATTATTTCTATGGATCATACAACAGAGAGGTCAAGCCCTCAGGTTCTATTCAAATAATTGAGATAACTTGACTAATTCAGTTAAGATTCTAACAATGAACACACTATTAAAATTTACATACATACATACACTCACGCCTTTTTCCCATAGGGGTAGGCAGAAACTAAAGAACGCCACTTGCTACTATTCTTGCGAAAGGTCGAAGCGAAAGAAGTATTCTTTCGCTTCGACCACATTCATACATCTTGTCATACATACACGCCGGTTGCGAGTACTACGCACCTGACCTTTTTGAAGAACCTCACCAATAAGGTCGGTATAAGTTTTTCTAGGGCGTCCCCTCACCCCTCGCCCCCTATTAAAATTTATTTACAAGAATTTAAAAATCACTTTTTCGGATTCGGGGACTTTTATTATACATAGATAAGTAGATCTAATATAAACTAACAACCCACTTGTTTTTTTTTAATGTCTTCATTGTGGTCCTTAACGATTTTATAATAGTATAAGTTTAGATCATTATGTTACTTAGTGTGATTGTACAACAGACGAACGATAGTTTTTACTCTACAGTCAATATAATCAGCTGTTATGGCGTCCACAACGAAGGATCTAATTTTACTTGAAACGACTTTTTAATCTAACTTGAGTAATCCTAAGAGAATACCAGTGAAAACCGTGTTCTCATACTGCTTAATTTACATAATTGTTCAATTCGTTTACACTCTAGTCTCTGAACTACGGACAAGAGGAACATAGTGCTTACATAATGATATTATAGCTAGATCCCTAAGTTATCTCTAATAATGTTATAAATGCGAAATTAACTCTATACAGGGTGGAAGGGACATCGACGCGCAACGGCTTACCTTGACTTCAGTACATGATTCTGGACCCCCCTGCGTTGAAATTTTTCGTCGGTTTTTTCTTAAATTTTACAACTCGCAAGTGAACTCTAAGGAAACAGCTGACCAGAAGATCTTTCGAGTTTAATTTACAATGCTGTTTAGTGAAAAAAGTGAATTAATGACTTTTTAATTAAAATTCTTATTGAGTTAGATAGAAATGATGATTTTATACAGTTTAAAGTTGAAAAAACTGCAAAAAAAAACGTAAAAATTAAGAAAAAGCCGACGAAAAATTCCAACGCAGAGGGATCCAGAATCATGTACTGAAGTCATTGTAAGCCGTTGCGCGTCGATGTCCCTTCCACCCTGTATACCTAAGTAAAGTAAGTCTGTCTGTTACGCTTTCACGCCAAAATCGCTTAACCGATTTTAATGAAATTTGATACACAGATAGATTAGACTGGAGAAGGGCATAGGCTTTTGTCTTAAAAAGCCCCAAAATATTTATTTATTTATACTTACTTACTTACCTAAATTTTTTTTTTTGAATAAATTTTATTATTAGATATTATTATTTTAAATAACACTACTTTTTACGGATTTTATCGCGTTATATTGATATTATTAATCCCGACGTTACAGCGTCCATAGTCAGGGGTAGACGACCATAATTATTATTATTATATTATACATTGAAATAAAAAGTAGTTTTATTTCAATAGTAATCGAAATCGAACTAATGACAAAAGCTTAAATCCTAAAGGTATTGTTAGACAAAAGGCACCGAACCTATGGTATTCAGGGCTTTCTCTGACAACAATTTTTTTCCATGGCGAAGTTCATCAAATTTCAGTGGTTCAGGCATGAAAACATATCAAACAGACAGACAGGGTTACTTACGCATTTATAATAATATAAGTGTGGAAGTATGGATAGTATGGGAAATAAAAAGTATCAGCACTGTAATGATAAAATTCGATTTATGTCAAGGCAAAGCCCGAATGTTGGCGACGTATCTTATTAAGGATTCTTTCAAGTTTTTCATCAAGCGGCCTTATCTGTGCCGGTTCTCCTAATTACTTGATATTTTTTCTCAACGCGGGTCGCGGCCTGTGAGTGAGCGGCTGATAGGGAGCGAAACTCATCGGATATTGTGAAATGGCGGGAAAAATCTTGCTGTACAGAGTAAAAATAATGATTAGTAAGTTTTTGTAGCGTTGTTTTTCTGTTTCGTGAACAGAATTTTGCCGTAGGAATTTTCTCGAGTGATGTAGGTACAAATTATTATTATTAGCTCACTAGCTTTTGCCCGCGGCTTCGCTCACGTGAATGTAAAAGCCATATTAGAATTAGAAATTATATTCTGCAGGAGAAAAAATTACACAAACTCACGTTCACAGTTTCATCAATCTCCTAGCCTTTTCTTAACTATATCAGCTAATACATTGGATAGCTTCCAGTCTAATTCTTAGTATTTACACGAAGCGACTATCATGAAACCTCCGCAACCAATGTCTGGTAATTACTACCGATATCATACACTTCGATAAAGTGATTGTCAGGGTTTTTGGCTTCTGATTACCACTAACGATTGTCTATAGGTGTTCGTATGAAAACCAAGAACGACGGCTTTACGTAGTCTCCAAAGCACGGAGGTGTCTCAATACTTTGAGAATGCACACCCATCCGTAGAATGACCGTGGCAAGCACTTGTATATCTATTGATGTCATTTTTGTATGTCCTACTTGTTTTTTTTAAATATCTTCAATGTACAGACACAGCTTTTTTGCAGTTTTATAATAGTATAGATAATAGATCGGATAACAACTAGTATCACTTTGTACCATGTACGGATCATAGACTTGGTATTAAGAAAACATTATGCATGCGAAAGTTAAAAAACACAATCGTTAGTACATACCTATTACTCTTGTGTATTTTTCACATACTTAGGTATTGTTATTTTAAGTACATTATTATAATGAAATAACATATTTATAACAATAACATGCCCGCGGAAATAACATTTATCATTAAAGGACGTATCTATAGCAAGAGCAATGCAATTTAACCCACACAATTTATTTTACAAAATAAATAGTTATCCACATATCACGCTCCATTTGTCGCGCTCGCTTGTTGCACATAAAGCATCGAGCTCACAGTGTTATCTATGAGAATATTTTTATACTCTATTTACACCACACCCAGAGCACATCACTATGCAGTTTCAAATTTTAAACCGTTGGTTAATAGAACACTGTTTAAAAAATAAATCTACATGACGTTTAATAATAACATTCACATGCTTATTCCAAATTTAAATCAACGGTATTAATGGCCAGTCTAGCGTGAAAATAAATTCAATGTTCAAATATAAATTCATAACAAAGTTCGTGTAGTTGCAAAGTGCAGGCAATATTGGTAGAAGGGGGCTTCAAATGCAATTATGAAGCAGTGTGTTGTACCGCCGCGCCCCAGGGACAATCGCGACGATCCTTGTATGTGCTATACCGTTTCATATAAGTACACCCTGTATGTAATAAAACGTTATGAAACACGTCATTCGATGTGTTCTAGCATTGTGCGGTAAGTTTTACGAGTTTAAAATTCTGAATATTGGAACTTTGGCGTTTGAGAACAAGGCGAAACTTTTAAAGGCTTTACGAGACTTATATTTTATGCGTTATTGTGGCTCTTTTACAAAGTGTATGACGCTTCTTAACAGAGCTTCTCGATAATAGAATGTACAATATTGATAATAGAATGTGCAAAATTTAATATCACTACAAAATATTTAAACCACAAATATTTTCGTATTACGACACGAAAAAATAATACTGGAAAATGTAAACTGAAGAAAGACTGCGAGTGGATCTGGCGAAAAAAAAAATTACTTATGTTAAATTACGTGTCATTTGGGTGGCTCAAAGACAACCACCCTAGTTATCATTCTAAAAAAACTGCGAAATTATAATCTACATGGAATATATAGTTTAAAGATTTTATTTTATGTCACTTCATTATCTCGCCAGATTTATTAAAAACTATTCATTGAAAAAAAAATGCTTAGCAGTAACATTTTACCTAGTTGGCATTTGATTGTACTGAAATTGAATTAACTCCTCCATGGCATGGTGGCATTGTCCTGACACAGATAATGTGTTCAGCAAGAAACTATTACACATCGATGCTTTTCCAGAGTAGTGGTTGTAGGCAAGAAGGTAGACGTGTGATTCAAAAGAAGATTTAGAAGAAACGTGAGAAAATAGATGAGACTTAAGGTTTAAATGCTCTGCTCATGCGGCACGTTCGTCTGGGTGGTAGGTACAGTCAGCAACGAAACTCATTGAACATCTTACAATCTTCAATACGATTTTTACTAAGTATGAAGTTACTGACCTGTGAAGCTTGTGCGAAATCATTGCTTAAATATCCAGTTGACCTTAATAAAAAACCTTTTGTATTTTAGGAGTTTTAATTTTTTCAAAATTTAGATGTCAGAGACTTTCGTTGTTGACCGTACCACCGTATTGCCAAATATTCTGCCGCTAAGCAATAATATACTATCAGTATTATATCGTAGTTTCAAGGGTAATGTAGCTAGTAACATTACTGTGTATATGAGACTTAACAACGGAGCTATCAAGAGGACTCCGCGCTAAAAAAATATGTCATAAAAATCTCTCACTCGAGTCAATTACAGAGTTCCCCCAGGAATCGAACCCTTAGCCTCTATTTCCTCAGCTCGCCTCTTAGCCCGCAGACAGTAACCAGACGGATATTTCCCATGGGTGCCATGAACACAATAACCGTGTAGTACGCACCCGCCGTGGTCGGAATGCACTTGGGTCATCTAGGGAATAGATGTACCCGTTGTATATTTCTATTCTATGTAAGTTCTATGTATTTTACCGTGGGAGAGCCATTGCTTCGGCACGAATGGGCCGGCTCGACCGGACTTGATACCACGGCCTCACAGAAAACCGGCGTGAAATAACGTTTTCGTTGTGTTTCGTCGTGTGAGTGAGGATACCGGAGGCCCAAACCCCTTAAAAGGGCGGCAACGCACCTGAAACTCCTCTGGTGTTGCGGGTGTCCATGGGCGGCTGTAATCGCTTACCATCAGGCGATCAGTCTGCTCGTTTGCCCACCCTATCACATAAAAAAAAAAGTACCTACAAGTCCTACACAATACAATATTAGTTTGCGAAACAGCCTTATTAGCCTAGTCGTTATCAGCGCGACTACTTTACGCGATGGTAAATGGTTACAGTAGCCTATAGACGCTTGCAACACCAGGGGTATCTAAGCTTGCCTGTTGCCGACCCTGTAAAACGAAAGAGGAATAGTAGGGTTGGCAGTATAAAGGTCAAAGTCTCCCCCCACCCCCCCAACTGACAACATAACATTTCTTCGCGGAGCACTGGCGACGTTGCTCATCCTTAGGAACACAACACAGCTCAAAGCAGTGTTATTTCACTTCGGTTTTCTGCAAGACGGAGGTACTTCCCAGTCTGGCAGCTCCAATTTGAGTGGAATTACTCCCACTATGCCCTACCTCTCTTAGAAGATCCTGGGCCGAGCAAAGTGTTATTGGGTTTTTCTATGAAATTCTCAGTAGCAGTTCGGAGTTTGGATTTGTGCCCGGTAGATCAACAGTACAGTTAGTACACCTCTGCTTAACCCTTCGGGGATTAAAGGCGTGATGGTATGATTATGCTGCTATAAAATATAAAACATCCATATCATTATATACGCCTCACATCATACATATACTTACACGCCTTGATTTAAAAAAATATCAATTGAAATACAATTGCTTCGACCCTGGGTCCCGACGTCTAATGAAGTCAACGAGTTTATTACAACAATGCAGTAGAAATAAAAAGTTAGTCTCTAGCCGAGAATCCCGAGATGCAGAATTCTAATTAGTGCTAAAGTACTAAGTTCTCGTAACCAATCTGGGTATAATTTAGTGAACTAAACTTGATACTATGTATGTAGTGGTAAGTAAACTTTCACCTTCGGTCGAATTATCCGGCTGAAGTTGCTGGGAGAGACAGTTATTACTCCTCAGTTCTTCGTGGTTTTCAGTCTAACCAGATCTGATAGTTAGATAATTTTATAGCAGGAAAGAAAGAAAGTTAATGTATATAGTCACTGTTTTTTTAGTGGAATCTTGAAAATAATTGTCATAGCGAATAAAGGAAGAAGCGAGACAACAAAAAGTTCAAATTAATGGGGTAAAATCGCCCGGCACTCAGGTGAAAATGGGCGTACCTCAGGGTTCCATTCTAGGTCCATTCTTATTTCTAGTGTATATAAATGATTTACCCTACATGCTTGAGGATCAATCGAAGATTGTGTTATTTGCGGATGATACTTCTTTAATTTTTAAACTAAACAGACGTATACCTAATACTGACGATGTAAATAACGCACTTCTTAAGGTCCATGAGTGGTTCACAGCTAATAATTTAGTATTAAATGGGCAGAAAACCAAATGCATAAAGTTTGCTCTACCTAACGTAAGATCTATGGAATGCGATGTTATACTAAATAATGATAAACTTGAATTTGTCGACCAAACGGTTTTCCTGGGAATCAGGATAGACTCAAAGCTTCAGTGGGGTCCACACATTAAAACTTTAGCAGGACGCCTGAGTTCAGCTGCTTATGCAGTTAGAAAAATCAGACTACTTACAGATGTAGAAACTGCAAGACTAGTCTACTTTAGTTATTTTCATTATGTCTTACGGAATATTACTATGGGGCCGCGCTGCAGACATAGAATCTGTTTTTATATTGCAGAAAAGAGCTATTAGAGCTATTTATAACCTACGTAGTCGAGATTCACTCAGGGAAATCTTTAAAGAAATAAATATAATGACAGTGCCTTCTCAGTACATCTATGAGAATATTTTATATGTAAGAAAAAATTTGCACTTGTACGTCAGAAAATGTGAACTGCATGATTATAATACTAGACATAAATCAAAATTAATGCAGCCACAATTTCGTCTAGCTAAAGTTCATACTTCTTTTAGAGGGTACTGCGTTAGATTTTATAATAAAATTCCGAACGCAATTTTAGAACTTACAGAAAGCAAATTCAAAAAATTCATTAAGTCTACCCTGTGCAGGCAAGCTTACTATAAATTGGAAGATTATCTTCTAGATAAAAATGTTTGGCGGAATGCTGGTCCAGCTCCACAAGATGAACATCTTGTAAATCAATAATTTTACTGTACGTTATACAATTTAATAATCTTTGTTTGTAAAAACATGAATTGTAAAGTATGAGAGTCGTGCAGCCATTGATGTTGCATATGTTGATATGCATTATAATGACTTAAAATTACATTGTGCCCTTCAGTTGCCTAGCGGTCTGAGCTTGTCATGCTCACTAAAATGTCCTGCTGATGGTGGCGTTGTGTATCGGGTCGTTTTATTCCCTACAACATGGTTGAGTCGAACGACGCCGATACGCACGTCATACTCGTGAACGAGTGCCGTCTGTCGGGGCTGGTCAGCTCTTACTGTCAATGGCAACCTCTTTTATTTTTCTGTTTATTATGCTAGATTAATTTAATTGTACACATCAAACTGCATTGTTCTCATGAACTATTCAGATTTAGACTGTAATACTGAACACTGTAATCATGTTTTTTTTGTTGAAAAGAGTGTCTATGGAGTTTCTTGCCGGTTCTTCTCCATAAGACCCACTTTTTGGAACCGTGCAACTAGTTTGACTTTTCAAAAGTGCTATTTTAATGGTCTAATTGAAATAAAATATTTGACTTTGACTTTGACTTCGAGCCAACCCTAACACAAGTTAGTATTTAGATTAGGTGCCTACTGAACAGGGCTGTCTCAATTTTGTGTAAAATGCAGGTCAAGTTATCCAAAACTGTAAAATTTTCCCAATCCTTATTCGTTAATCTTTAACCATCAAAGAAATTTGTCAGATTGGGGTGGCTTGATATGCTGGAACATTTTTTTTTATAACACAAATATTAAAAACGGAATACGTGATCCATCTATCCTACAATCGAATGGATGATCGATGGTTGAATAGTATTGAATCAAAATATTCATTTACGCTAGTAAACTCCGGTCATCAGCCATAAGTAGATACGAGATTTCTGAGGTCTTTTGAGTACTGAAACTGCGGTCATAGCATAAATGTATCCTCGGGAGACACTCCTGGTCTGCCTGGTCTCTTCTGGCTGTCCAAACTTGTCGCAGTTAGGCTATGGTTGGGTGACCATTCTCAATAAGGTCGAGTCCTAGACGTGCGTCGAAGATTATGGAGCTTGACGATTAGTATATATTTCTTGCTGGCTGTTACTCGCAGTTTCACCCGCATCCCAAAGAAGATTTTGAGACAAGCCTATGTCTTTCTCCAAGGTCTAATCTATCACTGTACCGAATTTCATTAAAAACGGTTCAGCGGTTTAGGCGTGAAAGCGTACCAGACAGAGAGTTACTTTCGTATTTTATTAGGGCTTTCTCTATAAATACAGCTCTTATATTTAATGTTTAATGTTCTTTTACTATAAGCATTTATGGGAATGGTAATATAGTTTTACTTAAGTCTTGTACTAATAAACACTATCCTATCCATAGAGTTTGAGCGATTACGAGTCGCTGGTACCATAAAGCGTAATATTAGAGAGAATAAAGCAATATAAAGCGCTTTATGTGGTAAGTAGACGAATATTTGTCCTACTACCGAGAACCATGTGCCGGTTATTGGCTGCAAATGCTGTATTAAAGAGCTCACAGACGTACAAAACGTTTTCATGTTATTTCAGCGTGAATTCGAAGGAAGTCTTCATATAATAAATGTCTTAATAAAAATATATCTGATTCGCTGGTCGTAGATAACTGAAAAACGTGAAGCTAGCTAGATTTAGGAATACCTAAGATGTATTTTATGGGTATCATTTGTTAGATTGGTAGATAGGTACGTACTTATACTTTATTTTAAGTAATTTTGGCGTTTTCATATAATGTAAGAACCTACCTACCCACATAGCGCATTAATAAATTTATGTTATGTTGAATATTTAGTATTTAGTTATTCAACATAATCAAAAACGAAATACATCAATCAAAACTGTTACTAGTCTATCTATATGTAATATTTAGGTACTTTAAATATTTTCAGTACCTATTTACATCCCTACTAATTTAAAATAAAAAGTCAAAAAGTATGTAACTTCACATTAGTTCTACGAGTCTACTACAGTGCTACGAGAAAATACCACAGTCTACTAAATAATAGCTCGTTTCACGCAGTATCTTCACAGTTCACAGAGGCCGTTGACTACAATATCATCCATCCTTTTCTAACAGGCATCTATACTCTTCCGTAAATCGAAATCAAAGCTCGTCGGGATTGGAGCGCGGTGAAGTTGTAGCGGTCGCTGTACGAGAGTGAAGTGAAATGCAAATTGACGTGCGTTCAGAACATAGTGGCAGTAAAATTTTGTAATCATTGTGTGAAATTTGTTAAATTCTACATTAATTGTTTATGTCTTATCTTAGTGGAATATAACATAAATCTTGAAAGAATATACAAAAATAGTGTAACAACAGTTTTTATACCCGTAAAATATTGGAAAACAAAAATATTTTTCTACAACAAATCGGCACAAAAGGTTTGACATTTCACAAGCATTTCGAACAAGCTGGGCGCAAAATTTTACACTTTCGTATGTGCGGAACGTACCTGCATATGGCGGACGCTCAGTTTGTGTTTATGTCAATAAGAAACTGATTTTTAACATTTGCGCGGGTGTGGATTAAACAATTTATTAATAATAATGTGTTAGTGGAACCTGTGTATTGTGTGTTTTTTTGTGATAATGGTTTTCGTGGTTGGACATTTGGATAACTTGATATCTTCGTTGTACCTATAAGGGTATGTATTTATTTTATGTTTCTTTCTATATTTGAAGATTTATTGAGATTTACGAGGTTTAGTAAATGTAGATCAGTCGGGAATAATGTAATTTTTTATGAAGGCAAATGAATTGTTTATGCTGTAGATGTTCGCAGTTGATGTCTAGGTTCAATTGATCCCTCTCATAGGTTATCGCCAGATGATAACTTTTGGCGAATTATTACGAAGCTCATTCGAAGTGCATAAATAATGCATAATAACAAACCCTTCATGTTTATGAAAGAGTATAACATTGTTAAGATATCGAGTTTTGGTAGTAATATTTTCTAATTTCACATACATAATAAGTAAGAAGTAAAATATAGAACCTAATGTAATGGATAACTTGCATTGCAACTGCATAATTATGACTGACTGAAACATATAAATGGCATTAGCAAGTTTATAAAATACTATTGATAGACCCAAATAAATTGCCTATAGTTCTACTATTGTATTGTGGGAAATATTATTATAATTTCAAGTCAAATACCCTGATTTTTAAAATGAAATCTGACTTAAACAACATAAAACACATCAACAGGAGTGTTGAGTAGACCATACAGTATTTATTCAATCAAACCTTGTTTTAAAGATGTGGTACATCAAACTTAAAAAAATAAACATGAAGAATTTTATTTATGAAACATGTATGTCAGTCTTATTACAGCATGGTGTGGCCTGGCACATTGTGTTTATAATTTGGACACAGATGTTTTGATAACTTCATCTCATGATTCATGGGACATCTGTGTCTGTGATTTATGTCTCACATTCTAATTCACAAGTAGTTGATGACTACTTAATTTTATTTATAAATGGAATATGAATTGAATTCTCATGTGCCAGTTTTTTTTGTGCCAGGCATAGCTGTTTTTTTTACAGAACACATCATGCCTACTTACTTATTTATAAATGGAACATTATTACAAATTAAAAATAAATGTGCCAGTGTTTTGTAACTGCTGTTAGATCACAGTGGAGCTAATGAGGTTCCTAGAAACAGTGTTTTATGAAATAAAATATGAATTTAATTGTTAAATTATCACTGAAGAATGAGACAGGAGCAAAGTTATCTATTGAATTAGTTTTTTTCAATTCCTCTATAAGATTTTATTTTGTAATTAATTTTGGAATTATATAATCAAGATAGTATTTGAAACTACACCATATTATTATTAATTGGAAAAGTGTAATTTTAAAAGGTTTTATCATGCTGTGCAATTATGAAACAAATTACTGTTATTTCCAACTCATTCATGTAAAAATAAACATGCAAGTTGACTAAGTAATAGATAAACTCAAGGTATACTGTAGAAAACAATATGTTTTATAGTTTCTTAACATGCTTACTTTTAGCATAAATGTACTTATGAATAGTTATGTCATAACAAATCACTGCCCATAAGCAATCAATTAATTATTTTTTACTGATATTAGAACAAGGATAATAAATAAAGTTATTGAGGAAAACAATTGTTTAGTGGTAACATTTTTTTTTCCCTATCGGTAATGGTGTTTATCCAGTGATATCATATCATAGACGGTTGTTACAAAATTCCTATCTCTTTTTATTTCTAATTAAATTTGTTAAAATAAACTGGCTTTGTTAAAATGGTAATATAGAACATCTGTCACTGCCTAATACTGTGTGGGTATGGCTTCATGAAATGGATTATGAGTAAACAAGTAACTTGCCTAAAACATACTTGAAATAGCTGAAAATAATCCAGGTATAATAGATAGTTACAGAATTTGACAACATGTACAATACAAGGCTACACTTTGATCCAATGCCCTCAATTCACAAAAAGTGAAATGAAATGACATTATGCCCAATCTCATACAAATTTTCCTTAAGGGCCTTTCATTCTGTGAAATAACCCGTTTGCAGCAGTGGGGCAGCATATGACTTGATGATTATGATGATGACTGTCTGCCAAATCACAAGTTTGTAAGGTTATAGTTTTTGAGATTTTGTGATCAATGAGTATTTCACTTTTAATATAAATCCTATAATAGATTGTAATACATTATAGTCAACAAATGCTTGTCAAGCCTATGGATAAAACAATAAGTGTATTTATAAAAGACTAAGTCAATATGTTATTGAATAAACAGCTAAACATCAGTCATGTATACTTTAATATCTTTATTATTGAATGAACAAACAGGCTAGACTGTATTGACTTGATTTATAGTGAACAATAATTGTTTGTGTACAAGGTGTACCTACTATGATTTGACCTGGCTTTACTTTGTGCCTAATAGAGAGTGATAATAAACATTTTTCTTTGACATTGTCATGAACTGAACATTAGGGCTTTTGTGCATGATTAAGTATTCTTTGCTAGATTTCCCATAGCATTCTTACTTTTGGGATTTACTTTAACGGTATGGTCAAAAATAGGTAGGTTGCATATAGGAGTAGGTTGCAGCTAAAAACTTTAGGGGCTCTTATTTATTAAATATTGCTGCCCCCCACGGTGTCACCGCCTTTTTTCTTTTTACTCGACTCCTATTGGTTGTAGCGTGATATTATATAACCTATAACCTTCCTCGATACATGGACTCTCCAACACTAAAAGATTTTTTCAATTCGAACCAGTAGTTCTTGAGATTAGCACGTTCACGCCAACAAACAAACCAACTTTAGCTTTATAATATTAGTATAGATATTCGTGTATTACCTATCTATTTTAGGTTTGTCGATTTGACGTGTACGATTTAGAGAGGGACGCGAGACGAAGAGGGAGTCGTAACCCTTACGACTCCCTCTTCGGCCCGCGCCTGGTAGGATGTAGTACAAATGGGGTGTCCCATTCTTTATCAGTGAAGATAAGAATCTCAGTAAGACCGTAAGAGTAGCCATTACCTTTGAACTCGCCCAAAATAAATATGTTTGAGAAAGTACCTATCTATTGAAACCTTTGAATTTTTATAAAGAAGTACCTTTTTTTCAGCAAAGATTAATCTTCTTAGGCGTTTAACTCTGTATATTGAACTTTGTTTATTGTGAGAAAAAATAGTTCTGCGGCATTCGCTACTCGTCTCTTATAACTTAGAGTCGCGGAAAGATATAATGTAAATAAACTAATTGTTGCCTGCGGTTTCACCCGTATTCTAAAGGGCATTTTGAGACAAAAGGTAGCCTATGTCCTTCTCCAAAGTCTAACCTACCTCTGTACCAAATTTCATCTAAAACGTCGTTTCATCAAAATTTGGTAAAAGCATAACAGACAGACCAACAGTTACTTGAGATTGATGGATTCGCAAAGTTCGTAACCGACCCATGTACAGAACCCCGGGTGGATTTAATCATCAACCCATATTCTGTCCCACTGTTGGGCACGGAATGAAAGGAATTAGACTATAGTCCACCATGCTGGCCTAGTACGGGTTGGCAGACTTCGCGCGCCGTCGAGAAAATCTCTAAAGCATGCAAGTTTCCTTACGATGTTTTCCTTCACCGTTTAAGCGAGTGATCATTAATTATTAATACCTACGCACGATTTCGAAAAGTCAGAGGTTTTCAGGACTCGATGGAGGAGAACCTTGTATTCGAACTCGAGACCTTCGACTTAACAGTCTAATGGTCATACCCCTAGGCTATCACTGCTTTTTTGGGTGGATTTAGTCTGTTTGAATGACATAGCCCTCTGCCTACCACGGCACCGGTATAGGTCCTTAACTCCTTATCTGGTAAATCAGTACAGCGCTCATTAACACACGTGGAATACCATAATTATTATGTCATGATGTTAAGTAATGCTTTTTAAGTTAATGCGGGGCGACCGCCGGATGTTAGTAAGATTATTAGAATGATTATGAAAGCTTTTTAAAGTAGATAATGTTGGGGTTACCTTCCAGCCTAACCTGATGTGGCTATATCAGTATTTTACATGTGCGTCTGCCATTGTTCTCCACAACCCAATTAGTGGGCGATACCTGGGTAGGTTTAGCTACAGTTTTATATTTTTATCAGTTTTCGGAGCCTCTGATAACGATTAACGATTGCCATTGGTATTCGTTTGACATTCGGGTCCAACCATTTAACAAACGGGCCTTCATGTGCTCGGAGTCTGGATTTGTGACCGGTTAATGGCAATAGGCTCGCCCCCTATTACATGGGACCTAAAACATACCGGCGAAGTGGGTGTACATTAGTACACCTCTGCCTAACCCTTCGGGGTATACAGGCATGTATGATGGTATGTATGTAAATTTAAAACCGATATAAAAATATTCGACCACGACCTCTGTGGTTCAGCGGTTCGAGTGCCGGACTGCGGATCATGGGGTCGTGGGTTCGATTTACACAGGACACAAATATTTGTGTGGATAAAACATGAGTATTTGTGTTTCTTGTGTATTATAAGTATGTATTTACAAAAAAAAGTATATATAAGTATTATATCCATTGTCTAGTACCCATAGTACAAGCTCTGCTTAGTTTGGGATTAGATGGTGTTGTGTAAAATGTCCCAAAAATATGTTATTATTATTATTATTCGTCTCATCAACCCTTTCTCAACCATACGGTCATAGATTCATAGCAAGATTTATTTTATCTTATCTCCTCCGTAATCATATCAGTTAGTGTCGTTGCCCTCATCTCGTGTTTGCACATACCGTACTATGTATGAACTATACTGAGTAATAGCGAGAAATAACTAACCTTGAGTGGAGTTGTGCTGAATCTTATTAATTCTTATAGGTAGGTCTATGTATGGGTGTTTTGTACTGAGGATTTTGTTTGCTTGTGCCTTCGCACAACACATATCATCATCATCAACCCATATACTGTCTCCTCTCATATTGAGAGGGATAAGGCTATAGTCCACCACGCTGGCCTAGTGTGGGTTGGCAGACTTCACAAACCGTCGAGATAATCTCTAAGTTACTGTTATGCAGGTTTCCTCACGATGTTTTCCTTCACCTTTTAAGCGAGTGATAATTTAATTATTAATTCGCACATGAATTCAAAAAGTCAGAGGTGCGTGCCTTGGATTCGAACTCGAGACCTTCGACTTGCTATTCCAATGGTCATATCATTAGGCTATCACTGCTTTTTTTTTTCACAACACCTATACTATACATACATAATACATATCCAAAACATAAATATCCTTTAGTTTTTTTTAAATATCAATGTACAGGCATTTTCGTAAGCGTGTTCCACCTTCAACCTCATCGTCGCTTACCATCAGGTAAGACTGAGGTCAAACGCAAGCCTATCTTCTATAAAAAAAACTATAGATGTAGGTTAGGTTAGATTTTTGATTGTCGTCAGCGTCTAAACTTTGAACTAAAAATTTATATGAATGTATATTTTTTTTGCATTGTCCCTGCTAAGATTACCTATTAGCCTAATCATTTATTTTTTAATAAATGATTAGGCTGTGAAGCAAACTTTCTTTTCAATAGATGTTACTGACGTCACCATAAAGACGTAAATTCAGAATGTGAAGGCAAATTTCGAGCTGGCGGGTGGGACTCGCGGTGGCGTGTGGTCAGTGGTCAGTGGTAGCATTTGGTGTATTTAACCAGAAGACGCAGGTTCGAATCCTGCTCCCACTCGAATTTTTCCTTTCCTAAAACTTTACAAATTGTTGTTGAAGTATGTTTGCTGGAAATTGATTTAACTAGCTGTTTTAGGATGACACTGCAAAAGTAAATTCGTGCTAGTTTATAAATTAAAAAAAGAACTTCCGGTATTGATACAAGCCGTTGCATGGGGTACCCTTTCCCATGAAATATAACAATGTCATCTAGCGCACCCCAGTCTTTTCCATTTAACTACCTACCAAAACTTCCTATCATATTACACCTAGTGTTGATTCGGGGACTACAAATACCCCATAACTGTTCTGGGAACAGTGCCACCTTGGTTTTCAACCGACATTGAATCGTATAGATAGACTACCTAGTTCCTTTCAATTATTTGCTTTAATGCTCGTCTAGACGGTATTCGTTCGTGTGTATCTCTTTCATTCAACCCTCTTTTCTAGACTGCTAAAATAAATGTTTCATCATTCGATGTCTTTACCCAACTATGTTGGGGTTGGCTTCCAGTCTAACCAGATGCTGGCTGAGTACAAGTATTTTACACGAAGCTACTGCCATCAGAACTCCGCAACCCAATTTTTGGGCAATAACCGACATCCTGTTTTTGTTTTTTATTTTATTTCTTCAGGATATAAAACAATTACGTAATAATGCATAATACAGACACAAGAAATACACAAGTTTTAGGTAATTACGCAACCAGCACCGTTATCCACAAAATAATGTTAAAGTATTTAGATAATCTAATATATAAAATTCTCGTGTCACAGTTTTCGTTGCCATACTCCTCCGAAACGGCTTGACCGATTTTGATGAATTTTTTTGTGCTTATCGGGGAGGTCTGAGAATAGGCCAACATCTATTTTTCATACCCCTAAATTTTTTTTTTTTAGGCAAAACAACGTTTGCGCGGTCAGCTAGTCTAATATATAAAATTCTCGTGTCACAGTTTTCGTTGCCATACTCCTCCGAAACGGCTTGACCGATTTTGATGAAATTTTTTGTGCTTATCGGGGAGGTCTGAGAATAGGCCAACATCTATTTTTCATACCCCTAAATTTTTTTTTTTTTAATGCAAAACAACGTTAGTAATATTATAAAAATCACATTTAAAACTTGGTCAAACGGTCAAACTGGTTGTCAGGCTTTTTAAGGTTCTGACTACCACTAACGATTGTCAAGTGTTAGTATGACAACAGGGACTGACGGCATTAGTGCTCTTCGAAGCAAGGAGCGGTCTCGATATGTTAAGAATGGTTACCCATCCACAGACTGACCGCGGCTAGCGTAGCTTAACTTTGCAGATCGGTTATTACTTTAGCCATGAGCCCCTCAGAATAAATGAGTCAGCGTTTAAATAAAAATAGCACTCACTCTTCTGAAGCTTTAAATAAGTTGGAATCTAACTTTTGAATCAAAACAAATTTATAATATTATATGGAAATTACATAGCTCCGACAAATCAGGTGTACAAAAATGAAATTTCGATACATTTAGTTCGATTAGTTTGTCAAATTGCTTCAAGTAACCAAAAACATTTTTAGACCAACCATACTTAACCCATAGACTAGATCCTCACCTTTTACGACTTCGACTAGAAATGCGGTGACTTATTCTTGACCGGAAATCACACCCATGATCTGATAGTTCCCACGTAACCCTATAAAACATAACCTTGATTCAAGTTACGTTGATCCCAATAATTTTTATGTAGGTACAATCATTTATCATAATGTTGGCGCCCGGATATTCTGCGCTGCGTGTAGGGTGTGTACACATGATTGTGAACTATTTGTGGATTATTTGAACTCAGATATAAGTAGGATACTGACGCATCGTGTTTTAGTACAGATGATTTAAATTTCTACTCGCTTTTGGACCATCACAGATGTCGGAGAATCGATTCCTTATATTTTAATTATGATATTAATGTTGAAAAGTATGCTGCGAATTGTCCGTCGTCTGCAGTACTGTCTTTTTTAACCGATTTCAAAAACAGGAGGAGTAAAAGTGCGTCTGTATGATTTCTAGTTTTATGTTCGCGTATTTAGCATATCAATTTGGTTTGTTATCGACTTCGATGATACCTACCTACGTGACAAATTCCTTGAGGTCTGTGGGTCTGAAGGAGTGTTTCTTACCGATTGATACAAACTTTTTTTAAACAGCTTCTTTTCGTAGTTTGCTCGTGTAATCTCCGTGAGAACAAGTCTTCAATAGATCTAAGTTGAATGTGTTGTGTGATGAGTACGCACCTTTATGTAGGAGTTTTCTACGCGCCGCGCATGATTAAATATATTGCCAACTTATCTTTTATGTTTCAATGCAATTACTTAGCGTTGAGTTGAAAACTTGTTTCGGGGCTGGTTAAGTGTTTTAGTTAATTACAGTTAAAGAGGCATGTTACCTATTTCGGTATGGATATACGTTTTTATAGCACAAGTTTCTTATTAAGTATTTCGAAAATTTCATAAAATTTCATTAGTTATCATGTTGTTACCGTTGATGTCATTTATTTTATGGGAATTTGATTTGCCATAAAAAGGAAGTTATCTTTATAATGATTGTATGGCTATTTCTGGAAAGCCTTATCAAACATATTAAATGTTCCCAAAATAATTTAACAGATACAAAAATGGCTTCCGGCAGCTTGAGTAATTGGATGTTCAATTAGAATTGGTTTTTGAACGCAGGTGGAATTTTTTGTACGAGTATGCACCTGTTCATTATCAAAGCAGCTAGGTACTTATTTTACACAACACAATACCAAACTACGTATTTTACTATCTTCTAAAGTGCTCCACGCGCTTATAACAATTCTTTTGTTAATTTGGTAAGTCTATGTTGTTAAACGTACTCTTTGACGTCTAACTGATAACGTTAACGATACGAGTAGAGTCTAAAGACGAGGGTAATGATAACAAAAGTACTAAAATATAACTTCTTTGACACAGCGTTCTATAAATAATTACAAATACGCTTTTAAACATCAAACTGGTCGTGATGTCCGCTTGTCGCTCGGAATTACCTGAACACCATCTAATGTTAATGCTTTACGACCCAATGGGAGCAAGCCATTTAAACTTGAAGTTTGAGTGAAGACACGCCACGTCGCCTTTATTTAAAGCGACATTTGAACAGACAGCTTCCAATCAGGATCTTCCCCAAAGATAGCCGGTTATTCTTAGCTTAAAGGATAAATGAGAAATGAACCAAATGCTTCTATTCTCCTGCCACAAACGAACGCCGGTAAACGGAAAATAGTTTGTGGAAATTTGGACGTATGCAAATCGAGACCTGTGGCGGAAATTCACGTGATGATTTTGAAATAGTTCAACGAGCAGTGGATTTACCCGTGAAATAACTGACATTCGATTGTAATTGATTTGTTTTACGCATTGTTGGACTCTGTGAACTGATTCCGCGTCGAATATTGTTAACATTGGTGACGCTTGTATACTTATTGACCCCATCAATTCATCTAAATACCCACTAGTTAAGACACTTTAAAATTCTGTCTGGACGATTGTCTCCGATTACAAAAAGTCCTAAACGAAAGATTAGGTACATACTATAATTCAACAAGATAGGATTTCAATTCGCCAATCAGTTCAACCGTTAAGTTGTTTTGATCGTAGACGTTTTGGCATCTCAACAAGGTTTTCCTTCTGCTAGCTTAATGAGCTCCGTTTCGTCTCAGTTCCTCAATCGATTATTAGTCTCTGTAAGCAGATTAGACTTATCACAATTTACCGTAGCCTATAGACGCTTGCAATACTAGGTGTATCACTTGAGCGTTGCCGCCCCTGAAAACGAAAGACTTTACTTTTGATTTAGAGTAACATTTGCGTATCATGTTTGCAACTTCCAAGTTCTTGTGTAGGTACCTGCTGGATTTCTGTTTTTTTTTTTTTTTAATTAACGGTAAATTCTCGTGAATCCTCTGATGCCTGGGGAGTTGTCGGACTCCTATCGACAAAAACCGCACTTGCCTTCCCTTGTCCTATATATAACGGCCATGGTTTTCATAACATTCGTCACGACCGTAACAGGCGTGGTCCAGCCCTTGCTGGACCCCTTCAAAGGGCGACGGCACTTTTCACTTCCTACTATAAGGCGCGCGTGGATCAACACAAAGGACCATTGACTGGTCGGCCGGTCTATGAGGCCGGAGGTCTGTCTATGTTTTAACGTCGTTTATGGCGTCCTACCATCACATTACCCTTGTTGTGATTACGAAATGTTCAGATATTTAGCTACCTACCTGTTAATGAACACTGTTAGATCAAAATGTAGATCTCTCTAATTAGCTTCAATTGATTCGATAAATTAATCGCATGAATCAGATCATCTTGCAACGGTTGCTTTGATCTGATTAGTAGAACTATATTATGAAAGATAATGTGTACCTAATCACATCAATCTGTATTAAGGTTGTAGGTAAGTATATCATTCCATCTTCAACTCGTTGACTGTTCCACTGCTGGGTACGGGTCTCCTCTGAATAAGCGGGCTTAGAATATAATTAGTTCAACACCCTAGCCTAGTGCGGGCAAAATTCACATGCTGAGAATCGAAAAAATCTCAGTATATACCTCACGATGTTTTCCTTCACCGTTCATCATTAACCCATATACTTATTGTCCCACTGCTGAGCACGGGTCTACTCTCAGAATGAGTGGGATTAGGCTACAGTCCACCACGCTGGCCTAGTGCGGATTGGCAGATTTCACAAACCGTCGAGAAAAATCTCAAAGGTAAGCAGGTTTCCTCACGATGTTTTCCTTCACCGTTTAAGCGCTAATTGAAACCGCGTTTGGCACCGTTACAAGGGGTTAAAAGTTTAATAAAATTCGTAGTGTTGACATGCTGTCAGCATATTGTACATATAAAATAATTAGAGCTACAATAATGCTGTCTCATATATTTACTCGCCTACCAAAGGGTTATAATTGTTATACTATAATGATCAAGTAAGTAAATACTTAACTGAATTTACAAAAAAAAGAAGAAGCACCATCTAGTCCCAGATGGTGTAACATATATGACATACTGCTCAGAAAACTGTAATTGGAGTGACTCCAAAACTGCTTTATCTACTCGCAGACTACCTTCGCGACCGTCAGCAGTATGTCAGGATTGGACTATACGAATCAAAGCCTTATCACACGCGTTCCGGAGTAAGTCAGGGTTCAGTCCTCGGACCCCTACTCTTCCTTATAATGATAAATGACTTACCAAATGTACTTAAGCACGCAAAATGTCTTCTTTATGCGGATGACCTGAAGCTGTACTGCGAAATCAGGTCGGAAACTGATTGTCGGGTTCTTCAACGCGATATTGACGCTGTAACCAAATGGGCTCTTGACTCCAAGATGGAATTTAACTTCTCCAAATGTAACGTGATGACCTTCGGACGGAAAAGATGTCCTATTTCTTTCGATTATCATCTCAATACCGACTATATTACTAGAACTACTCACATGAAAGATCTGGGCATTTTATTCAATCTGTATTAAGGTTGTAGGTAAGTATATCATTCCATCTTCAACTCGTTGACTGTTCCACTGCTGGGTACGGGTCTTCTCTGAATAAGCGGGCTTAGAATATAATTAGTTCAACACCCTAGCCTAGTGCGGGTGGCAAAATTGACATGCTGAGAATCGAAAAAATCTCAGTATATACCTCACGATATATCCTTCACCGTTCATCATTAACCCATATACTTATTGTCCCACTGCTGAGCACGGGTCTACTCTCAGAATGAGTGGGGTTAGGCTACAGTCCACCACGCTGGCCTAGTGCGGATTGGCAGATTTCACAAACCGTCGAGAAAAATCTCAAAGGTAAGCAGGTTTCCTCACGATGTTTTCCTTCACCGTTTAAGCGAGAGATCATTAGTTATTAATTAATACGCACATGATTTCAAAAATTCAGTGGTCTGTGCCTTTTATTTGAACTTGAGACCTGTGACTTGAAAGTCCAACGGTCATATCACGAGGCTATCTGCTTTTTTTAAGTACCATTATATCAAGAAAATTTTATAGTATAAATAAAAGAGATTCCTGCATTAAAAAAAACGTTTTATAAATGGGCTTCATTTAAAGAATATCGATGTCAATGCCGTGTCTGGCTGGCATCCTGTGAAGTATTGTTTACCGAGGTACTAGAGACGAGAGCTAACCCTTCAATGCTTACGACGCCACTGCAATCTTGTTGTATATTATAATATACATGTTTTTGCTGCTTCTGACGTCAAGAGGTGCATTGTTATAGCCCTGTTGAGCTTACAGCAAAACGAATGAGAAATGTATAACACAGACATAGGTAGTACAACATACAGTTCTTAGTTAAATTAAGTTACATACGTACTACATAAAATTATGCTCATATTATGCCTAGCGGGTAACAAGCGTCACAATTTGTGCCAAAGCGCTAATTGAAACCACGTTTGGCACCGTTACAAGGGGTTAAAAGTTTAATAAAATTCGTAGTGTTGACATGCTGTCAGCATATTGTATATATAAAATAATTGGAGCAACAATAATGCTGTCTCACATATTTAGGTACTCTCCAACCAAATAAGGTTATAATTTTTATCCTATAATGACCAAGTAATTAAATATTTAACTAAATTTTAAAAAATAAGAAGTAGGTACCTATATATAATTGTCAAGTACCCATAGTAAAAATTCTGCTTAGTTTAGGACTAGATGGTGCTGTGTAAAATGTCCCAGAAATATTTTATAGTTATATTTATTAATCATGCAATCTTTTCTTCTTGAAACAGTTTGGGTGATGGCAATTTTATTAGTTTAATATTCTACACAACTTTGCATGGATGTTTGCGGGTAAACCATTGTAGAATATCTGCTGCAGGTTCGCAAGGGAAATGATAGCTGTTCGCAATTTTATTCTATAGATCATAAAGTACTATTTCACTGCTATCTAACTCGCTATTTTCCGTTTGAAGCTCAACTCTTTAACCTACTTTTAAGTAACAATAACGACAACAACCTATTGTTTATCATTATTTATCAATAAGTATCGGGAATTAATTCAAAGGTACCCAATACGTATGCTGATAGCCAATAGAATTGCATGTTTAGTGAAACACATGGCAATTGCGATTGGAACACGCGAATCAAGCCATTCATGGAATTGGAACGCACGTACGCTACGTATCTTTAGAGGTTGATTAGACAGTGGTGTCCCACTTATAAGATGAATTTATTGCTCTTTATTTATGGGGTTGACACTAATACAAGATATGGTGCGTTCCGAATTGTAATGTCATGAGTTATCTGAACGCAATTTTGTTTTACATTTTCTTTTGTGGAGGGAGTTCAGTTTGAGGATAACGTTTCGTGTTTATAGCATAAAAAATTGCTTTTTTTATTCGCTTTTCTGTATATTAAAACAATAAATTTTCTACGTATATTTTATTTAAGGAAATTTTCTTGTTTCGAAATTGCATATGGTGGTCATTTTCGTTGCTTCACAATATCGGGTTCGGGTCGTTTACTTAGACCTGATGGCTTCCAAGCAAGCAAAATTATTGTAAGCAAACTTCTCCCGTAACATGTTAAAATTATTGGAGCAACAAGCTTCTTGGCTACTACAAAACACGTTATATCGATCTTCTAATAGTAGTCGGCTCTCTCATTTTTAGGGATCCGTACCTCAAAAGGAAAAACGGAACTATAACTATAGAATAACTTTGTTGTCCGTCCGTCCGTCTGTCAAGACCCTTTTTCTCAGGAACGCGTGGAGGTATCAAGCTAAAATTTATATCAAATACTCAGGTCTACTGTCTCTTGGAGCTGTGAAAAAATCAAACTTGTAAGCCAATGCAATCAAAAGATACAACCGTTTATGGCGCAAATTTCCGCAAATTTTCGAAACTTGCAAGGGAATCAAAACCTACAGGGTACTTCCCGTGAACTCAGAATCTTGAAATTTGGTACGCCGCAACGTCTTATAGCACAGATAAAGGAAAAATTGCGAAAACCGTAAGTTCTTAGTTATATCATATAATAAAAATATTTTTAATAATTTTACAGTTACTACCCCTTTCCTCATGAATGCGTAGAGGTATTAAATTGAAATTCACAACAAATACTCAGGTGTATAATACCTTTAAGCTGTAACAAAATCAAACTTCTATGTCAACGCAGTCAAAAGTATACTTACAGGTTTGTACGGAACCCTCGGTGCGCGAGTCCGATTCGCACTTGGCCGGTTTTTTTTATTTGTGAATTTTGTTACTGATTGGTGTTATCGTTAGCAGCTTATTAGGTATACTCCGTCAACAAATTAATAAAACCATGTTCTAATGGCGTAATTTATATGGATGGCAAAAATCTCAATAAGTCTCTTAGATTTATTGTTAGAAAAAGAATTATGATTATCCATCATTCCTATTATTAACATGTGAACATATTCCTATTATTAACATGTGAACATTTTACCCAAAAAATTACCATTATGCACGACGACAGTTAACTACCATAAGTGCTTAGTCAAAACTAGCCATAAAATAAGAACTGTTAAAGGAGATGAGGATCTTTGCCAAGCAGTGAATATAAAAGAAACAATTCGAGATGTTCCTAGTACTATGATTTAAGCATGAGTACACATCAGCGAACACGCGCCGCCGTCTTACTTTTTACTCACCCCTAAAAGTTGGTCAAGCGCAAAATGAAAAGGCTATGCACTTTTCTGCAGTCGTTCTGCGGTTATTTCGATAGCGGAACGCATTGTTTTACAGACAATGGAAGACAGAGTTCCTCATTCCTTTTCTTTATCGTGTATATATAGGCCACTTACAACGGGCCTGCAATGATGCATTATGATGACTAACAGTGCTAAAATGGGAAAGTTTATCTGTTTGGCCGTGTCCTTCTACGCGGCGTGTTGAGATAATCTCAATGTGGTACATTGTTGGAAGTGTTCGTCATGCAATCATTAACAGTAAAAGCGTTTAGTAGGTGTGAATTTTTTTTAGCCACTTGCTGGAGATTTCCACATTCTATAATTATTATCTTTACTATGTGATTTTTCTTACAGAAAATTTGGAGTATTAAAATGAGGTAATGCTTGATTGGTGTGTGATAAACAGACGCTGGGGGAACACAAAATATTTCAAAATACTTCAAACATTACGTATAATTAACTATTTTTCAGATTGTCATGTCAATCAGGTTTAAATATTACAATAAAAAATAATTAGGCATTTAATTTGCTTTATGTACTTAAATTAACTTTATTCAATGTAATTTAAATGGTCACCTGGTGAGTACCAGGTGACCATCTATTGATGGTCACCTGTAAGTATTGTGTTTTTGAACAGAGGGTATTCCCTCTGTTCAAAAATGTAATAGACTATATTATTGTTATATTTCACAATACGTGAAGTACCTACAACAATATAGTCTTCATTTTCATAATGATGTCGTCACGCCGCGCCGCAGCGATAGCTTGCAGTTCCAACGACAACCGAATTCATAAAACATAATAATTATCAAGATTTAAAATTCCAAACTAAACGTTATACACGACAAAGATCACATTCCAATGCTACCAAAATTTATTAATTACAAAATATCAACTTAAGCAATAAGATGTAATTATCTTAAATACTGAATCGCAGCATTATAGAGTAGTGTGGATAAAAAATCACTAGCGGTCGCAGGTTGCGGTTGCAAATCGCTAGAATCTCGCACTTGTGCTACTGTTCGGAAAAAAATAGGAGGCAAATAACAATATCAAGTTCTGTGGTTTGCATCATAGAGCTTCTCATAATCCTGCGCTTATACTGGAATTAGTCGTACAGAATCCAATAACTATATTATATTTTCATCAACTTCTCTTAATTAAAATAAAGCATCCGTTACCGATGCTGGTGCCGGTAAAAATCGTACGTTGATTTCTTAGCATAGAATCTTTAAATACCCTCCTTTTTATGAATTCTATGTTTATTGGTAGAATGTTAATTTGAATAAAAACTAGTTATTAAAGGGCTTTAGCATGTTTATTAAAGATATAAATAGTAACAATAGTAGCATATAGACGAAATATTCCAAAGCACGGGGGTCCAGAATCATGTACTGTGGTCATGGTAATCCGTTGCGCGTCGATGTCCCTTCCACCCTGTATAAGAAAATTATTTATAAATGTATTTAAATGACTATTAAAATTTATATGTTGACTTAAAAATTTATCAGGCTTACATGTTTCCTCACGATGCTTTCCTTCACAGTTTAAGCGAAAGATAATTAATTATTTATTTCTAAAGGTGCGTGCGTGCCTTGGATTCGAACTCGAGACAGACTGGTAGACTATCACTTTAGTAAAAAGAGTAGGATGAGAGAATGGTCCAGGATTATCTCTTAACCACAAGTATTTGACCTAAAGTAACAACCAGTTCATCATTATTATCATAAGGACAACCACTGCAGAATATAGGTCGCATAATCTACCGTGTGATTACAATATCGAAGGTTACAGCATGCATTCAAAGTACCTAAGCGACCTTCACCAGGTTATCCGTCAAAGAACTATATTATAGACGCTTTAAATCTAGTCTACTTCATACTTAAACTATGTTTAAAGCTTAGTAATTCTCCCCCTTAACCTAGTCGTCCCGACAACAATTTAATAGTTACCACAGTCCAATTTATATTTCTTTGTTGGTAGCTGTTTCATTACCGCTGAGATTTTCTCGTTTAAATCCAGTGTTTCCGACATAAAGGAAGCTTAATCGGAGATTTAAAGCCAGTTTCGTTTACTTTTGAGCTTTGGCAGTGGTTTTGGGTGCTGAAGTCTCGACCCGTATTAGGAAGCAAGTAGGTTTATTACTAAAGACGTGGATGAAGTCACTTTACGTTCGAAATAATTTAAAAAACGAACCGTGTTCTTTTCGTCATTCCTCAGTGTTCACAATTTGTCAAATCGCGAATTTTTAATAAAGTAAATTAGGTAAGATTTAATTCGAATCTTACGTTGTGTTTTATTTACGAGCTCTGTATGTTTTTATGGATTTTTATTTACTAGAAATAGTCTAGTGATATGATGAATGCTATAGAGGTTGTGTTTTAGTTGAACGTCTTGTAATATAAACTGCATCGATAAGTGCCGATAGGCTGGACCCTATGATATTTCGTTGTTGGTATCCAGAGAGCGCTATTCGCGTGACATCATGCTCCCGACACATTTCCTTCCCTTAAAGATATGCAGCTACTCATTAAGTTATCCATACACTTTTTAGTTACCAGAAATCGTTTTATTGTGAGAACCGTGGTGTGGGCAGACCGCACAAGTCGCAGTAATGAGATCAGTTCAAATAACAATGTAATCAAGGTATCTATCAAGTGCTTTAAATATTCGGTCACCTTTATATCAAGGTTGTTAAAGTTAATTTTGCTGTGAAAAATTATTGCTCGCTTCCCGTCTACTTACGTCATAATTAATTAAAATGATCAGGAATTAAGCATTTATAGTGCATTGTCTTGTTGTTTCCGTGCTGTATCTAGATTTTTTTTATTAAGTAAGGCTTACCGTATAAGGCTGTGAAGTGAAAGTGTTTTAAATTATTATTTTAATATTTAGGTAATTAGCGACCCGCCCCGGATTTGCATGGGTATGTTCAAAATCATAGCCTAACCTTCCTATATAATCCCTGAATAGTGAAAACCGTATAAAAAATCGTACAGTAGTTTCTCAACACAAATATTACAGAGAAATTGTTCGGGGTAAATACAAATTGAAAAAATGTTATCCATATTATTCGGTAATTGGCAGCTTAACACACATAAATATTACACACAAATATATCCAGTACTTTGTCTATTGTTGGGATCCGTGGAGTACTTTTACTAGTCCCAGATGAAGAACAGCGTCAAGAAAGTATGTCCTACTGCTAGAAAATGATAAATGATATTTATTCCTGCAAATAGATCTTTTAAAGACACTTTTACAAGTCAATGTATTACAGTTTTTTTAAGCTAGATAAATCCGACATTTCCTAACTGACGATCTCTGAGAAGAAACACCGAAACAAACTCAGAGAATCATAGTCTCTTTTAAAGTCCAGACATAGGATATTAGTAAACATGTGAGTGTTACAATGCAGGGCAATGTCTGAAATGGTCTTTTGAAGAAAGAGCCATAGCGGCTTTGAGTAGACATTAAGATGATCTGAGCACTTATTTGGTTCAGCCGTGAGACATGCAAACATAATCAATATGTACTGTGTTGTCTGTGTCTCCTGTAATATAAACAATGTTTCTTTCTTTATATTGGTATAAGAAAGTTTCGGAGATATTTGTTTGTAATCGATTCAGATTGAATGTATTTCCTTCAAGGAGTTCAATTAATTTTCCCCTCTCTGCCTAGCACGTGATATTACCTCTTCGAAAGGAAACAGACGTATAAACTGTCTGTGTAAACATTCTCGTCTACTTTTACGTCATTCACATTAGACACTGAATGTTGCGAGTTTGATTTTAAATAGAATTCGGATATTTTAATCGAAGATTGCGCAGCCGCCAGCGAATTTTCCAGAATAATTTCGCTGTTTACATTACTCATTTTCATCATCATCAACCCATATACTGTCCCACTGCTGGGCACTTGTCTCCTCTCATATTGAGAGGGATTAGGCTATAGTCCACCACGCTGACCAACTCAGACTTCACAAACCGTCGAGAAAAATCTCTAAGGCATGCAAGTTTCCTGACGATGTTTTCCGTCACCGTTTAAGCTTGTGATAATTAATTATGACATGAATTCGGAAAGTCAGGTGCGTGCCTTGAATTCGAACTTAAGACCTTCGACTTGGCAGTCAGGTCATACCACTAGGCTATACTGCTTTACTCATTTTCTACAAACACTAATTACTTCTCGCTTTAGTAACCCTAAAATTCTCATATCTTGTATTTGCAGGAGTTTATTGGTTGCTGCCTTTGATTGAACCGACGAAGCGGGCATTATAGTACTAGTTTATTGAGCTCTAACTCAACAAAGCTTTGTTGAATCCCCCAAAGCCGGGCCAGTGGGCTTGATTAGAAATTCTAAAAGACCCTATATTTCGTTCGCACAACGTTATATAGGATTCGACAACAGTCAACGTTTTTATTAAGAACTTATTTGTGAATAGTTAGGGTCTAAGGCTAAGTATATAAAAACCGTGCTTATATATGAAACTGCAGGGTTTTTTTCATTATTCAAAACGATTACAATATATTATGTGTTCACGCAGTTTAATAAAAGAAGTGATGGCCTAGTGATAAGAACATTGGACTGGCAAGTCAAAGGCACCACTGACTTCGAAATCATGTGCGTAATAATAATTAATTAACGCTTGAACGGTGAAGGAAAACATCGCGAGGAAACCTGCCTGAGAAATTTTCTCGAAGGTGTGTGAAGTCTGCCAACCCGCATTAGGTCAGCGTGGTGGACTATAGTCTAATCCCTCTCATCCTGAGAGGAGAACCGTGCCCAGCAGTGGGACAATATACGGGTTGATAATAATGATATGTGTTCACAAAACTGCTTTTGGAAACCATTACCTACAGTTTATCTAAAGCAGCATCTTATATTACAATTTTGAGCTTGCTGCGGTCTGTTTATGGATACGTGACGATTCTTAACACATCGAGATTTTTTCGTTGATCTAATCTATTTACCATTTCCAAATAAATTAATTCTCTAAAATGCAGTAATTTCAACAATATAACACAATAACTTGTTATTTGTCTAATACTAAATGGAGTATTTTGAAATATTCTGTGGGTGTTGTACAACTCTTTCTGAACAGAGCTTATCACCATGGTAACATACCTAAATTATGGTTGAGCTACACAATAACTGATGCATGTGTGCCGTCGGTTGGGACTGGTCTACTCAAAGCCGCTATGGCTCTTTCTTCAAAAGGCCATTTCAGGCTTTGCTCTACATTGTAAGACACATATTTGTTACCATTCTATGTCTGGACTTTAAAAGAGATTATGATTCTCTGAGTTTGTTTCGACGTTTCTTCTCAGAGGTCGTCAATTAGGAAATGCCGGAACCATCTAGCTTAAAACAAATTGTTAACTATTGATTTGTAAAAGTGTCTTTAAAAGATCTATTTACAGAAATAAATATCATTTATCATTTATTTATCAATAGGCCGCGCATGAACGCCGCTGTTTCGTAAATGAGAGCTTGTCGCTTGAATTAAGCGATTTACCCAGACGAGTAGCAGTGATTTTCGAATCGAGTAAATGATTGGCAGTATTCCTCTCGATACTAAATTAACTACTCAAATCGAATTAGATGCCAATGGATTTATGTAGTAGTGATTGGTATGAAAAGCTCTTATTGCAATAATAACTAACTATAATCCTTGTAAATGCAGTAATAGCCTAGTAATATGACCATCGGACTGCTAAGTCAAAGGTCTCGTATTCGAATCCAAGGCACGCACCTCTGACTTTTCAAATTCATGTGCATATTTTTAATTATCACTTGCTTATATAGTAAAGGAAAACATCGTTAGGAAACCTGCATGCCTCGAAGACGTGTGAAGTCTGCCGCATTAAATAGGGAAATGTTGACAACATCTGTCTATTTGGATAGACCTGTCATTTAAGGCTGAGGCGCACGCTCGCATAATTCAATTTCGTTCCGTAGAAATTCTTGGGTTCATAAAAATAGTAATCGCAATACTAACCATACAATAACGCCCTTTTTTTATGCGAAATCCATATGGATTGTCTGCCTCATGGGGAAGCAGCAGATAATATAAATGCACAAACCTGCACGTTTGAGGACCTAAATCATATCACTAGGCCAGGGGTCGGCAACCTGCGGGTCGCGAACCATATGCGGCAGGATGTGAAGCTGCGGCTCTTTAGTTCCATACGCAAATATTATTTTATTTATGGAAGTACAATTTATTGTTACCAAGAAAAAAAAATGTGGCTCTTTAAAAACTTTGAAATTATGTAAATTGTTATCTTTCGACTCAAGAGGTTGCCGACTCCTGCACTAGGCTATCCTAGCTTAATTGCTTACGGAAATATTTGCGATTCTAAAACTTTTAAAAATATTGATTAGCAGTGGGCGATTTCATTCCAACTTTCCTAAATACAAGAATTTTCATCGACAGTTGTATAATCGGTTTTCAGTGATGTTTACACAGACTTCAAACAAATAACTGAAGCCAATTGGATCGCATCGTCTGTTATACATTCATTATTAATCCTCCGTGCCTTTTCCCAACTATGTTTGAGTCGTTTCCAGTCTAACTGAATAATAATAAATAAAAAAAATATATATTCTTCGACAATTTTACACAGCACCATCTAGTCCCAAACTAAGCAGAGCTTGGACTATGGGTACTAGACAATGGAGATAATACTTACATACTTTTTTTTGTAAATACATACTTAACAAACACCCAGACAAACACAAACACTTTAAATGATCATCACATAAATATTTGTGTTCTGTGGGAATCGAAACCACGACCTCGTGATCAGCAGGCCGACACACGAGTTACTAGACCACAGATGTCGTCATAAATGCGCCTAATATCAGCATTTTACACGAAGCGACTGCCATCAGACTACATTTTCTGGGTAATAATATATTACTTGAGGATAAATACTGGTCATCAGGCTTTTTAGGTTTCGGATTACCACTAAGGACTGTCATCATTTGACTGCCGTCAAAACGTGCTGTGATGTGTGGTGGCTACAGATGTTCGTATGACAACCGGGACGGCTTTACGTGCTCTCCGAGACATTAAGGAGCTCGATGTTAAGAATCACCCATCAACAGAGCGATCGCGGCTAGCGCAGCTTAACCTAGCAGATCGGTTAATCAGCTTAGTTATACAACAGCAGATAAATTGTTTTAACAAAAATAAAAATGGTCGCGAAATATTATATCTAATGTCTTTACGTTTAATACAAAGCGTCTCCGTATTAATTGAACAAGAGCTTGGTTTTGTTATCATCCCTTAAGCGTTATCAAAGCCAAATTGATCAAAGTGTCTTTGTTTTATTTGTGATTTTGACCTTTTGATTATGTAAAGGTGCCTTTCACTAGGCTTTGTTAAAATGTATTTATTATAGCAAGTTCATTTTTATAATTACTTACTTTTTATATGCTTGAATGTTTTGCTTTATTTCATTCCAATTTGATAAAATCATAAATGGTTGAAATTTCATAGTGACACTGTGTAAAATAATTACGAAATTACATGTGTAAGTTATTTAACGAAGGAAAAATTCGACCTTCGACGCTATGACCACAAAGCCACCGCGAGACCACTCGCTCGGTGGCTTAGTGGTCATAGCGTCTGGTGTACTTAACCAGAAGACGGAGGTTCGAATCCTGCCCGCGGTCGAATTTTTCCTTCGTTAAATAACTTTAAAATCTTAGCATGGAAAATGTCAAAAAATTACATGTGTAAGGTTAGGTATCATATACATGTACAGACGCCAGCAGGTCAAGCTATCCAAAACTGTCAAATTTTCCCCGTGGAATATGAACCTTATTATTTTGTATTAAAGTTGAAAATCTATCAAAGAAATTTGGCAGATTGGGGTAGCTTGATGTGCTGACGTCTGTACCTTGATTCAATGGGGGTAGGCAGATATTATATAGAATGCCACGTGCTTAGTTACAAGTTCGTTTGTTTGTCGCTCATTTTGAATTAAAACGAATGGCGATAATACTGCTATAATCTCTGTATTTTAAAAAAAAAGTAAAAAAAAACGGTGCGGCCTAGGTTAAATAATTTGGGCCCAGTGGGTAGCAGATGAACCCAACTAACCACCATTTTCGCATGTTCAACGTTCTACCAAACACCCTGTATATTTTAAGAATGTATTTACAAAAGAAAAGGATATAAATATTATATCCATTATCTAGTACCCATAGTACAGTCAACAAAAGAGTTAAGTGTACAGATAGCAAACTAAATATGCATCTTTACAGATTTCGACATGAATAATTACGCGCCAAAGGGTTAGGTATGTAGCTGCTTACAATACCTACGTTTTGACACATATTGCGTGATACATTATTATATTACTATCTTTATCAAAACACAGATTATTAATTAGCTGCCTGTATACCTAACTCTTTTGTTGACCGTACAAGCTCTGCTTAGTTTGAGACTAGATCGTGATGTATAAAATGTCTTCAAAATATTAATTTTAAGAGAGCTCACAAATACGCACTACGCACTCACAATCTTAACAGCTTCCTAATTGCTATGCTGAGGAAACCGAGTGAAGTCATAATATGTTTCCCAGAAACCCGTGGCAAAGTCATCTTAAACTTGAAGAATCTTTAAAGCGGAACGGGATTCAAGAGCCCATCTTGCCGCTCCCTAAAATATTAATTTCAAACTCTATAAGTGTCATTTTACCGTTAGATTCATAACATTATTGCTGAAAATTAATCTAGGGCGGCGCAGAATTATCGCGTAATACCCCCATTCACCTTCACTGTGCTGCATTTTAGTCGAGTTAACGTAATACAATGCGTTTTAACACAATAAGTTGCTACTAGGCTAGAGCCCGTAGGATTGCTCGCGTCGATTATAGAACCCGTCATCATTTTGCAACAAAACAATAATGAACTTTAGGTTATATTATATAAAATTGGTCCGTATTGTGAAGAGAGGTAAAATAATTATTATCTTCGGTTCTACGCGGCGGATTGCGGTGCAAAATTCTTGAGAAAATCAGTTATAGTTTTGATACCTTTTTACTCACTTTTCTTTTTTTTCACAGACAGATATTTTCCATATTTTTATTTTATTTGATTTTATTTATTTATTTCATTTGGGAAAACAAACAGTAGTACATTATGCATATACATAGGCGTGTTACAATTCAAAGTTAACAAATATACTACCCACATATTTATATTATACTATATTTTCACTATATTTTCCACAGATTAGTAATAACAAAAACTGCAAGCAAACGTAACTGTTACGGTAAAATAAAATAGTAAAAGAAAAGAAAATACAAAATAATAAATTTAAAATAAAGTTAATAATAATAAATTGTGCTGCCAATTATAGTAAAATAATCTTAGGGTGTCAACTGCTTATCCTTCAGACTAGTGATTATGTTTTGCATAAATGTATGTTTATTTAATAATAATATGTCGATGTCACTAAGTTGTTTATTATATGTGTCTACTAAACGGTGCAACGGGGAACGCACGCCGGAATTAGTTTTACAGAGGCTTGTAGCAAACAGTCGCCTAGTGCGCACTTCCCGACCATGTACTGTTCGAGGTACCAGGTAAAATAAACTATTTACCAAATCATATTCCATGTCTCATAAGATAAAAAGTTGAAATACTTTCTACTAAAAGTATTAAAACTTCGTAAGCGTGCACACAACTCACCAATGTTTCATCATAATTCTTCGACGAATAACCAAATATAACATTCATACAATCACGCTTGTATTCCCCAAAGTTGTACTAAAGTTCACCGGTATGTTCAGGTACCATATAATAGGGAGCGAGCCTATTGCCATTAACTGGGCACAAATCCAAACTCCGAGCTGCTACTGAAAATACCCAACTCCATTTTTTATTAACTCAATAGCTCGACAGTGGGTTTTCAACCCTCAAGCACTGCGCTTACGACCATTAGGTTAATGAGGTTAATAAAATATATCAAAATTTATAATATAATATACAGGGTGGAAGGGACATCGACGCGCAACGGCTTACCATGACTTCAGTACCTACGTGATTCTGGACAGTTTAGTCGGCTTTTTCTTAAATTGTACAACTCGCAAGTGAACTCTAAGGAAACAGCTGACCAGAAGATCTTTCGAGTTTAATTTACAATGCTGTTTTTAGTGAAAAAAGTGAATTAATGACTTTTTAATTAAAATTCTTATTGGGTTAGATAGAAATAATGATTTTATACAGTTTAAAGTTGACAAAACTGCAAAAAAACGTAAAATTTTAGAAAAAGCCGACGAAAAATTCCAACGCCCCCTGCGTTGGAATTTTTCGTCGGTCCAGAATCATGTACTGAAGTTATGGTAAGCCGTTGCGCGTCGATGTCCCTTCCACCCTGTATATTATGCGGCGTTGTACACGCCACAAATTGGATACTAGTTATCAACACGTTGCTGTGGCTCGAGAAAGTGCGTATTCAAATGCACCTTTGGGTCAAAATCTCAAAGAAATCAGTGAAGAACATGGCGAATTTTGAATTTTGAACAAACGATCGTTTTTTTTTGTATATTGGTAACAGTTTTGTTAACAATACATAATCTGTGGGCGAGCGAGAAGACCGATGTCGAGCGAGAGCGAAGAGGAAGCAGCGCTGACATCTTTTCTTTACTTTTTACTTACGAACTACGCCGTCACCACCTCTCATTGTAAAACCAGAATTTTTAATTTATTGATTAAAAAAGTTAATCTACTACATCGCATTTTTATGTGCCTCCTACAACCTGCACAGTTTTTTTTTCCTTCTTTTCAAATGAAGAAACACATGCTCTCCAGCCTAACAAGTGATACTTACTACTACCGTCGAGTTATAAAGGTGAGCGCACAAATTGATCAGGGCACGCGCAAAATGATAGCATGAAGCCCCCATCCACCTCTATTGTGCTGCATTGTAGATAAGTTTATGTAACACGATGCGTTTTAACTAAATTAGTTACTATGAGAGCTTATTAAGCCGGCATCCGTTCATAATATACTTTGACTTTGTTTGCTCCTGATGGGAATATTGCATGTTCCTGTTTCCTGGTAACTTAATAGGTCTGCTGTTAGTAGATTTTTACGTTTTATATAAAGGAGCTGGATTCTTACTTCGAATGTTTTAGTGGAATGTATAAAAGAACTTTTTGGCTTACCACCTGCTTAGATCTGTAATTATAGATATTAAATCCTTAAACTGCAAAACTAAAGGATATAGTGTGCTCATACAGTGTAATTCGATTTCCTAATAATGAAACAAAATTGTAAGCTAGCTTTTAGTAATTTACACATCAAAACGCTCCACACGTCAGTCTACCCGTGACCATGAATGCTGAAATAGAGGATTTAATAATACCCATTTACGCACTATGGCAAAATCCGTAAAAAATAGTTTTATTTCAACCTTTTTATAGCAATAGTATAAGAGATCCAGCATTTGCGATTTTTCGGTAAGACAAAATTGCGTTTACAACTTTATCTTGTGCATAAACCCTAAAACTGCGGGTAGTTTATTAGGGGCCAATTTGCAACCAATTGACTAGTAATATTATTTTGCAATCTGTTTAAACTTAGAGGTTTCGACCTGAATATCACTATTATTGTTTATACTAAAAAAAACAGTTCAATCTTTGGCCTCATGAAATATGCGCGTAACACTATGTCATAAACTAGATAAGCGTCGGTAGGTTTCATAAGTTGACATTGACAGTTCCAGAATTCTCAAACCATTATGAATATCACATCACATGCTCATTTCATACGATAACGGTTACGTCACTTAACAATTCCTTTGTAGCGACATCTACCGCGCTACATAGAACTACGAAGGCCTGAATCGCGCAAGCAACATTCGCAACGACAAGTTGCATATATACAACCGCCCGACATCAACCGTCGGGCCGTGGCCCGCCAGGCATAACACCCGCCTAGTTGGAGGATCCTCCCTTTGGTTGGAGGGGCAACACGCCTCGCCTCTCCACACCTATATAGAGAATAGGACTTGAGCTCTATTTCAGAATATGGACCCCACAATTTTTTATAATTTATAAAATATTAGACATCTCCCTCTCGGCATTTTGGCAGTTTGTTTAGATTTGCTCCGCGAGGAAACTGTGTTGGCAGTGGGAGGACTTTGACCCTTATACTGCTAACCCAACTATTCCTCTTTCGTTTTACAGGGTCGGCAACGCGCAAGTGATACCCCTGGTGTTACAATCGTCTATAGGCTACGATAACCGCTTACCATCAGGTGGGCCGTATGCTTGTTTGCCACCGTAGTGGTATAAAAATATATACACATATAGGTATATCTTTGAGTCGAGCAAAACTACGCCTGGAGGTCTTTTTTATAATTTCCAAGTGAAATATCTGATAGGACCAAATCGATTCGATTAAAATGAAGAATCAATTTTTGTCTGGGAGAATAACACGCCAAAATTCTCCAGTTATACTCCCGTAAGACAGCAATGGAGTTACTGAAAAGGGTTAGTGTAGGTTAGCGAGCTGGTAATTTATTACTACTTGTATTTCCTCAGCTCTACGTTACATACATTTTACGATATATAAGCCTCTTGAGGCGTTTTGGTACTTGGGATCTGCTTACATGTTATAGCCATTTCAATTTAAATCGGGACAGGATATTAGTAAGTTTGAAAAAAAAATGAATCTTTTTGAATTGTAGTAAAACTACTTTTGAATTTATCGCGTTATATTGATGCTAGCTGTTGCCCTCGGTTTCACCCGTATCCCAGAGAACATTAGAGACAAAAGGTAACCTATGTCCTCTATCATATAAACATTCTATCTACATCTATTAAAAATGTGATAAGCCTGCTGTGTATTGTATTGTTTCGATACCAAATTGGCTTACGTTAACGAAAGTTACCTTCGTCAAAATAATTGGCCCTTAACTTTTCGTCATTCTTACCAGGCGGGTAAGAAACAATTAAACATAATTATTAAATTTTAAACCGAGTTATTACTTTTGCTCTACTGCACTGAAAGCCTTTGACTAAACTGAAAACTAAGTTTTTTTTTACTAGAAGAAAAAGGGGCGAATCCATTAAGGAGAATAAAAAGTAATCCGTTCATATTATAATAGTTGAGGGTTAAAACTATTCGATAATTTAAGTCTAGATTTGTGTGCGGGGTCGTAACCTAAAAGTCGCGGTTAAGGGTTGCCACATAGAGGTCACGGAGTTTCTTTAAGGTCACAAGTTACCTGTATGCTCGGATTTGCCACGGCACGGGTAATTTGTGTACGACAAGTTGTGGCTCGCAACTTAATGTTTTGACTAACTCAATGACGTACTTAGCATAGTAACAGCTTTCATTACATTGAGCAATTAACGATAATAAGATTGTAATATTGAATTATTTACTAATTAATGGTTACTGCTTCGTTAGTCTACGCGACTGCTACGCTAGAGGTCCTGGGTTCGATTGGGAGTTTGGATTTGTGCCCGGTTAATGGCAATAAGCTCGCCTCCTTGTTGACCTAAACATACCGGCGAACTGCTATAAAAGCTTAAATATTGAAAATTATATTGTTATTAATGATTAGTTGCAGATACATACACGAGCAGGCCAAGCTATCCAAAACGGTCCCGATTGAACATGAACTTTATTACGTTTGCATTAAAGTTGAAAATCTATCAAAGAAATTTGACAGATTGGGGTGACTTGATGTGCTGAATTCTGTATATTGAGTAAGAGCCGTGTACACTATTCTTTCAAGTCGCAGGAAAGAAATAGGCTTATTCTGAACATCTTGACCTATATTTGTTTAACTATAATTATTTTATGTCTATACGTTTTTTTTAACTTGTTTAAGCTGTTAAACCCAATACTCATATTCAAAGTGCTAGAGTAATGTTCATAAAGGTGTAGATTAAGAGAAAATTCTCCTTTAAAACTAACCTTTTCATTCAATATGACTGCGTGGCGTAACCTACGCGTGACATGAACATTTTTCTTCTAAATGTTACTACGTAAAAGCTGATAGGTACTGCCGAACTCTACTGTAATTCTTCATGGTATAAGCTATATGTCTAAAAAGCGTCGACGAGGCTAGCATTATAAGTTTTCCCACAAAGGTCATTGGCATTCACATCGACCGTCTCGCGATATGTGATTTATAGTAATTGGATTATTTTCTCTGTTTCAGACGTTTAAGTTCCAGCCCGAAAACATCCGATGATGGAGGCTGAAACCACACCCGTAAGTACCTAGTCTAAAATTAATTCAGATTCTATAGATTAGACATGAAATATTTAAATTTCATCCTACATATTGCACATCACAACCGTTTTAAAATTGTACGTAGACTGCCATCTATCGGCGACTAAGCGACAACCTGCTAATATTCCTGCGGGATGAAAACAAAAACAGGTTCGTTCATACAAAAATGTTAGACGTGACGTAATGTTCTCATACTAGATGGAGCTACTGTCTGCCTCTCCACCGGAATGCTACATGGTCGTGTAGATGGCGCTGAATTTCATAGGGAAGAGTTTGGTTGTAACTAGACAGTAACTTTAGTTTCGTACTCGTTTTGAGTTTCATTCACCCTCCGAAAGATGTCGTTTATCGCGGTTTTTTTATTTGTAGCCGATAATAATGTAATAAGTTATGATTAGCTTACATTGCATGGATTAAATAACGATAACAAGAGTACAAATTTTACATTTTCTGAAAATACACTACTTTTGTCTTTACCACCATTCCCCTGAAATAGCCGAAAAGCATTAACATACTCTTTCGGGTTTCTTTTTGACAGCGTACTTGATATATGCACCACACAACCTAATAGGTGTCTGAAAGCTTGTCCATGTTATTTTTTAAAACAACGCCTCCCAAGTTCTGTATGTGAGCTTAATTTAATGCTGTATAAGGACCACCTACGTAACATTTTTCGAACAATATCACAGCATTCGTGCCGTGTTATAAGTGCAGAATTAACACATTTTGGCACGGGATTTCGCTTTTACAATATTTTAAAAGATTGCATATGGCACCGTCCCACTGGCAAAGTATCCATTGTCCGCGGGGCTATATTCAGTGAATTTATCGAATGTGCTCCGTGCCTCATATTGCTCGCTATCGGTTCATTAATAAACTATATCCTGTTGCCGCACCATACAATACAATAGCCGCAGATTGTTTCAGAATCGCTCGTGTGCGAAATTTATAGCGGTTAGAATTTTGAATATTCGTTTTCATCTGTTCCAGTTCAGCAAACAAAAAAAAATGATTTAAAATAGGTTCTGATTACTGTCCTAAATACCAAATCATGAAATACAACAAACATGACGTTGTTGGCTTATTTTCAGTGAAACGTGTAGGTACTTATAACTAACGGATAAAAATTCGACTTAATATACTCCGTCGTATGAAAAAGTACAGTAACATTTTAGTGATAAAAGCTTTAGTGTAATTTCTCACTGCGCTAGTACCTCTAGTCCGCCTTAGGCGAACCGCGGTGCCGCTCACGTCTGTTCCGGATATTCAACGTTACGAATGGCTTTATTAAGACTAAATATTACAATTTCCGAGCAACTATTGCGACGGTTAGAATTGCTAATGCGCCACCGAAGAAGCCGAGTGAAAAGACGCGATTGCACTGAAACCCGTCCGACGCCGCCAGTTTCTGTTTTATGAGCGGCAAAATTGCAGTTTCACGCTGAGTTGCCAACTACCATCGGATTTTTTGGGTTTGACTGATTTAAATAATCTTTATTGTCAGCCCCATCAATTAGGTCACTGATTGTTTCTAATGAATAGCGAGTAAAAGCTCTTATCTGCAATATCGTTGAAAGTATGAGAACCTAAAAATAAATTAGTCTATTTTTGGGCCTAGCAAAATATTTCGTTGTAAAAGGGGCTGCGTCTTGCAACCACAAATTACTATGATTTAATATTGCTTAGTTATCTGCGGGTTGGTAATTTGTTAGCGCGCCTCTCGGCCCCGCGTTGGGCGCCATTGTTGCTGCGCAGCCTTTTGTTCATCGCCTTCTACTGGCGATACGATCTTGAGTTATTATGATTAGGATTCTTTGCCAAGTGACGCGAACTCGCTAATTCCTCCATTATCGTTTTAGTTTTCCCCACTCGTAGCGTTTTATAACACTTTTTGTTGTATTTTCGCGTTTTTCATGACGCTCTTGCGCAATTAGTCTTCATTCTTCACTGAGCTCTTTGTGTTTGTATACATTTAAAAGCTAACTCTTATTTATTGAAGAACATAATTACAACTAACAAGTTTCTTACTTACTTCAACACAATAAAACAGGTTATGTTTATGTTAATTTGTTTGCATAATGCGTCTGGTAAACTACTCAATTAATACACGCATACACGACAGTTTAGAGGTGACCTACTAGATTAATAAACGTCACCACCACTCGTAAAGTCAACGGAGTTAATATATCAGACGTCGTGTCATGCCGCGCTATGTCCGACTTTCATTTCATATAGTGCTCTCAAATGAATCGATCCATATGTGGCTTTTTCAATTAGGGAAAACATTCGATTGTCATTGTGTTTATAGTGTAATTGTTGGTTTGTTATCCATCCATCTTGACCGGTGTAATGGGTGGCCATCAGGGAAATGAATCGCCTGGCTGTCTGGTCGAATGGGAGCGAGGTACAAGTGTTCTCCTCGCGAAATTGCTTTTCGTTTTAATGTCCGAGGTATCAAGGGATGCCTCGTTTTCGTGCTGATTGTTTAAACGTTTATATTTAAAACAGTTTTTAGTAGATAGTCATTTCCATTATATCCACGTCCCACGTCTCAGCATTTCATTTTATTCATAATGTAGTAAACATAAACTGCTGTACTTAGTATCTCATTTGTAGTTATGATTTTGTATTTAGATTTGTGTTGCATAAGAATCAATAACTTTGATAATAATGATGGCACTAATAATTTAACTTTTAGTTTTTACAGATTTATTTGCATGCAGTTTTTCATAATTTTGAAGTTCAAGAATAATCAAATATCTATCAATATAATATCCAAAACGTTCATGCTTTTATTGACATGAGGTAATATCAAAGTTTCAATAGAAGGAAGAAGGCCTATGAACATAGAGACGACGAAACTATTTTTTCAAAAACGTTACTGCATTTTATTTTTCTATATAATATTCTATTTCGCTTAACTCCTTGCAAAACAGTATTCGCGGTTCAGTTAGCGCGAAAATCGTAAATATCTCTACGTTGCGCTATGGCAGCGCAGTTAGCAAGGATTGCAGATACTGCAATGGCATGCAGTGTGCGTGCCACACCCCATTCATTAGGCGCCGAGTGCTTCCGCGCATTTATCAATCTACACCCACAAAGGCGGTTTCACGGTCCTCCTCATAAACTGTACTGATTTTCAAATGTGAGTTTCTATGTTTTTAAACTTGGAATGTTTTTACATATATTTAGAAAATCTTCTTTTTATTTTATTTTACTCAACCAAATAAATCCTTTTAGTTTACCACGATAAAAACGAATTTTCTTAACTTTGTGATTAGTTTGTCGCTTGCGGGTATTATTTCAATAACCATGTATATTTTTAACACTGATATCATAACAAAGCTTTGCAACGGGATGTGTTTACAGCCTGTGGGCATACAGCTAAGCCAAAATAAAGTTCAATATGGTCCATGATCAAAAACCGCCTGCGGTCAATTTTTATAACCACATCGCGTTCATCATTTTGAATATGCAAGCAAATATGTTGAAATATGACGAGCAGACGTGTTACTGTGGCTTTCCGTAAATTTTATTCGACAAAAGTGGTTTTAAATACAGTAAACTATTAAACAATTCAACAATTAGGTAAACAACATTATAAACAACAAATCAGTGAATAAACTATAACAGTGCATAAGTAATTACATGAAATATCAACAAAACATCGGAAACAGTAATTAAAAGTGAACGTTGAATGTGCCTGTGTCGTGATGTCAAGGTGACCTTACGTTAAGAGAACAAGTTATTATCACGCTCGCACACATTAAAGAACGTTAATAATATATCGCTAAATTCAAGACCTCAGTTGTGGTTCAAACAGCCTAACGGCGTAAGCGTTCGCCTTGCCTTACAGACGGCCCGAGTTCTGACCTCACGGTAAACAGTGGCACTTTTTGTATTTTTGTATTTTTTGTTTTTACTTTATTACCCATCGCTTGCTTATACTAAAGCCCCTACAAAATCAATATGTTCCAAACACCACCAAAAGGTTCTGCAAATCAACAACCTTTACGCTCAGAGTCCGACGTTCAAAAAATACGCACAGAAGAAGGCATATCAACGGACATTTCTGCAATAAACATTACGCAGCGCTCAAAGCGTCCCCGGTCTTCAGGTGACCACTCGGATTCAATTAATGAGCTTAGAAACGACCTGAAGGACATGATTAGAGAATTAATAAGTTCCCAGAATGCGCGGCTGGATAAATTTGAGGCGCATATCATAGATATTAAAACCCAATATACAAAAATAGAGGAAACGAATTCTGAAATCGAAAAATCTGTAACAAGTATATCGGACCACTTGACCTCCCTGGAAGCCAAAATTAGGGGGTTAGAAAATGAACGTAACACCATGGTTAAAAATCTGGGCTGCCTCGAAGAGAAAATAGATATCTTAGATCGAAACTGTATTAAAACCTGCGTTGAGTTACGTAACGTCCCCAAACTACGACAAGAAAATAAAAATATTCTATACACTTTTGTACAGCACCTGGCTAAACAATTAGAAACAGACATACAACTATCCGATATTCGAGATGTGTCAAGGATGCCATCTAAAAAGGAAAACAAAACTTCGAATATTAGTGTTGAGTTCTCTAATACCCTTTTAAAAAGTAACTTCCTGACATCTGCAAAGAACTTTAACAAGAAGAATCCCAACAATAAAATCAATTCGACTCATTTAGGGCTAGACCTGCCGTGTACACCTATCTATATCGCCGAGCAGCTCACTCAGGTATCTAAGAAGTTATTCTACGCTGCACGAATTTTTGCCAAGGCACACAGTTACGCCTTTTGCTGGACATCAAATGGACGTGTCATGATCAAGAAGAATGCTGATAGTCAGTACGTTGTAATAAAAAGTGAACAACAATTGCAGCAGCTATCGTCGACAATAAAGGAATGACTAGTCTACCTTAAGAGCTCACTTCGCGCTTTGTGTTTTTACTTATTTTTAAAATTATTTTTAGCTATTAATATTATGTCTGTAAATTTAAACACTTACATTGTAACACACACACGCAAATTCCATACTTCACATCATTACTCTGTACCTACACCACACATATTACTTCTTTTCTTGACAAAACATCCAAAATTATTACTCCAGCTTTTTAAAAAACTTTTCGACCCTTATTTTTATCCTAAACAATGTTCGATAAAGCCAATGCACTAATCGATAATATCGACGAAATTTCTGTATCGGAATCGTACTCTTGTAGTCCAGAGCAGGCATTACACTACATAAGAAAACCGCAGAACTATCTGAAAATTCTGACACAGAACATAAGATCAATAAACTGCAACTTTCTAAGTTTACAAACAATACTTCAGCGAATTCCCGTCGACTGTGACCTTATAGTCTTAACAGAATGCTGGCTCTCATGTTCCAGTAATACTAATATTCCACTCTTGAACGATTATTCTATGTATAGTTCAACTAAAAATGCAAATCAAAGCGACGGTGTTGTGGTATATGTCAAAACCTACCTAAGTTCCACTTGTAAAGAATTATCACTGAACAATTGCGCTACTGGGCTGGTGGTTGAGGTGGGATCTGATTTCGCCATACTATGTATTTATCGATCTCCATCTAATGGAAACACAGATCTTTTTACTTCTACTATTAACGACATATTACCAAGTTTCTCGAAATTTAAATCGGTCATATTGACCGGTGACATTAATTTAGACATAAAACCACTTACTCTTGACACTCGCTCCCACGATTACCTTAACGTATTGGCTTTTCACGGTTTTCTTCCCGCCCATACCTTACCCACCAGAGGCCCTAACTGTCTTGACCACACACTACTAAAAACCAAATCTCCGTCAATATCACTTATTTTCGATACCACAGTTACTGATCACTGTTCAACCCTACTATGCGTGCAAGTCAAAAAAATTAAAGTGTGTAATATTACTAACATCAAAAAAATTTATTATAGAAAACTTGACAAGAAAATAGAAGAAATGGACATCTGCCCCATATACTCTATTGTAGATGCTAATACTGCTACAGACACACTTGTGAATATCCTGAATAGTGCTATTGGCGAAAGTACCACGACAACTAAAGTACCTGCAAAGAAAAAAATTCTTAAGCCCTGGATTACCCCTGGGCTATTACGGTGTATGAGACATAGGGACTCACTTCATAAAAAAGTAAAAAAAAACGCCCGAAAATGGTACCCTAGTAATTACCTACAAGCGATACAGAAACTTCTGCACAAAAATTTTAAAAAAAGTCAAAAGGCAATTTGATACCGATGAACTAAATAAAGCTGGAAATAATTCAAAAGTTCTCTGGGAAACAATAAAAAGAATCACAAACACTCAAAAAATACAAAATACATCCACACAACTACTAACACACGCCGATACACCCACTCAGTCTTGTAATGATGTAAATATTTTTTTTGTTGAAATAGGTAAGAAACTTGCAAACAAAATTACACAGAGTCAAACCTTGTCGCAGCCAAACGTCCCTATAACTTCTAGTATGGCAACATCTTTTGTCCTACGTGAAACAGACTCGAACGAGATTATATCTGTTATTAATTCTCTTAGAGCAAATGCAGCCACCGGTTGGGATGGAATCTCACCCTACATATTACAAAGATATTCCTCCGTTTTGGCACCGGTATTAAACCACATCTTTAACCTGTGTTTCCAGACTGCGACCTTTCCAACATCGTTTAAAAAGGCGATCATACATCCGATCTTCAAGGGTGGTGACAAAAAGTCCGTAAATGATTATCGCCCTATTGCGGTTCTCACCGCCTTATCAAAGGTTCTCGAGCGCTTGATAAATAAGCGATTAGTACACTACTTCGAAAAATTCAACTTAATCTCTGCCCAGCAATTCGGTTTTAGAAAAAACAAAAGTACCACTGATGCTGTCCAGGAGCTATTGGGATTTATTATTAACGAACTTAACACAAATAAAAAAGTCCTCACGGTATTCCTCGACCTCACTAAAGCCTTCGACACCATTCCTATTTCAACACTTCTAAAAAAACTGGAAGGACTTGGTGTCAGAGGCCAGCAGCTACAGTTCTTTCAGAGCTATCTCTCAAATCGTATACAAATGGTTAAGGTTGGTGATCATACAAGTGGTGAGCTTTCGATATGCTACGGTGTGCCACAAGGCAGTATCCTTGGGCCCACCTTGTTTCTCGCTTTTATAAACGACCTTAGCAACTTAAACCTTAGAAACGGAAAAATCGTATCGTTCGCCGATGATACTGCTCTTACCTTCTCTGCAAACTCATGGTCAGATCTTCAGAACTTGGCACAGCACGGTTTCAATTCTGCACATGACTGGCTCATATCCCACACACTCACATTAAATACATGCAAAACAAAGCTCATTACCTTTTCCACATCATCAAATTCACAACCCGAAACTCCTCTTATCATAAAAGCTCACTCCGGTCATGTAAATTCTCAAGCATCTTCACCTTGTCAGTGTCCTCTTATAACTTCTGTTGATAATATAAGATATTTAGGCGTAACTCTTGATAAATTCCTCAACTTTAAAGCACACATCAATCTCCTTACAAGCAGAGTCAGGAAGCTTATCTACGTATTTAAAAATCTACGACACGTCGCCAAGTTAACTGTAATACGCAACGTATATCATGCGTTGTGCCAGTCTATTGTGACATATTGTATTGCATGTTGGGGCGGTGTCGCTAAATCTACAATGAAACCGCTAGAAATAGCGCATAGAGCAATTCTGAAAGTAGCCACATTTAAACCTTTAATCTACCCAACAACAACTCTTTATAAAAATTGGAATCTCCTAAACATCAGGCAGCTCTTTATTTTGCAGATTGTACTTTTACAACACCGACAGACCCCGTTAACAACAATCTCAAAACGACGAAAAGACAAGATATGTGCTATTCCACGGCCGTTTTACACTTTCACTAAAAGATTCTTTTATTATCTCGGCCCATATCTCTACAACAAAATTAATGCAAGTCTACTGATATATAATCTACCTTACTCAAAATGCAAAATAGCTGTCAGCTCATTCCTTCTTTCAAAAACATATGACGAGACTGAGGAGCTCCTGAAGACACTCTTTTGAACAATATCACACACACACACACACACACACACACACACACACACACACACACACACAACCACACACACACACACACACACGCACACACACACACACTATAAATTTCATGAATGTAAGTAATCAGTATTTAATTTAATTTTCCTTATTTTTAATTTCAATTTAAATTTCAATTCAATTTAAATCATTGTTTAATATTTGTAGCAAATTAAAACGTCCACGTAGCAAAAAACAATTAGGTATTTATTTAGGGAGGTAACCTGTTTCTCCTTAATACAGGCTGCTCAGCAACCTAGCTAGGAGAACAGTAGCCCAACCACTGAATTTGTAATTACAACTTATATCTAGCTGCCATAAATTGTGTACTACAAATACTCTTTTTGTGCAATAAAGTATTATTATTATTATTATGTATATATATATATTATTTTCTCCCACTTAGGGGGTAAAATAGCCTAATCACACGGGCCGTAGCCAAGCGTGAATAGGGATTAGGTGATGGTGTAGGCAGAGGAGACGGATGAAGTAGTGAGAAATTTGCGTGTGATTCGGCATGTGTTGAGGATCACCGCTTTTTGGAGTAATGGTAGTGTTTGGGGACCTGTAAAATATCTAAACTGCGCTGTAGACTCTTCGGTATGACTCCTGTTGATGAGATTACTATTGGGACTATATGTATGGTTTCCGCTCGCCATTGGCGTTTTAATTCTATTGCTAAGTCTTGATATTTGGTAAGTTTTTCTGCTATAGTGGCTTGGATATTGTGAGTGTTTGGTACAGCTATATCTATGAGGTAAACAGTTTTGTTATTTTTGTCAAAGAGTGTAATATCAGGTCTATTGAAGTGTATGGTTTTGTCGGTGATGATTGTTCTGTCCCAATATATTTTACAAATATTATTTTCTAATATGTTATCTGGTTTGTACTTATAGTATGGGGTCTTTTTTTCTATAAACTTGTGTGCGTGTGCTAGATGTTGATGTATAATGGAGGCTATTTGATCATGTCGGTGTTTATAATCAGTTTGTGCGAGGGATCTGCAAGCGGACGTGATATGTTGGATGGTTTCTGAGCTAGAGTGACAGTGTCTGCATGCATCTGTGGTGAGGTTGCGTGAGCGTATTATGTGTTTCTGGTAATTTCGGGTGTCAATAATTTGATCCTGGATCGCCATCATGAAGGCTTCTGTCTCTGGGAAAAGTTCACCGCGGTTCAGCCAAGCGTTCGACGCTTTCTTGTCGACATGTGGCTGCTGCAGATCTTGTCGGTGCCTACCGTGCAGAGACTTTTGTAGCCACGCAGTGATTTTCCCTTTGACATCAGTTATCCGTTCATTTCTCTGTGAATTTCGGTCTTCAAGATTAAGTGGTGTGAGGCGTCTGTCTGCTAACATAGTTACTTCGTGAAGTGTGGAGTGTTCTGCATGTTTATGGAAGTAATTTCGGAGGGTTGTAATTTGTTTATTGTGTAAGTTAACTACATCTATAATTCCTCGTCCTCCCTCGGCTCTCGGAAGAGTCATCCTTTGCACACAAGATCGAGGGTGATGTTTTCGGAAAGCTGTAAGAGTAGTGTTTATAATACGTTGCAGGTTGTTCAGGTCTCCTTGAGCCCAGTTTATGATACCGAATGAGTATGTGAGTATTGGGATGGCGTAGCTATTTATAGCTTTAGTCAAGTTGCGTGAGTGGAGTTGAGAGCGGAAGAGAATATTGAGCCGGTGTCTGAATTTCTTTTTTAGGGTTTCTTTTGTTTCTTTTTGGTTAATCTGTCGGGCTTGTTGGAAACCTAAATATTTATATGAACTGTGTGAATCTAAAGGTTCTATGACGTCTCCTGATTGCAGAGAGTAGCTGTTTAAGACGATGTTTCCGTTTTCAACAGAGAATGTTTTGCACTTATCTATCCCGAACTCCATATGAATATCGTTTGAGAAAACTTGCGTTACATCTGCGAGGTCGTGTAATGATTGTGTAGTGTCACTGTAAAGTTTTATATCATCCATGTACATTAGGTGTGTGAGTGCTGTGTGTTTGTGTGGTGTGGTTACAGTATAACCGAGGCTGGACTTGTTTAGAAGGGATGAGAGCGGGTTTAGTGCAAGGCAAAACCAAAGAGGGCTAAGAGCATCACCTTGAAAAATTCCTCTACGGATTGGAATTTCTGGTGTCATTATGGAGGAGTGGCCTATTGTTTTAAGTGTGGTTGTCCAGTGACGCATTGAGCTTTCAAGGAAATTGATAATTATTGGATGAATTTTGTAGTGTTTAAGTACATATAAAAGCCAGCTGTGTGGTACGGAGTCGAAAGCTTTCCTGTAGTCAATATACATGGTGTTGATGTTTTTCTTATTGGTAATGGCATGTTTCATAGCTACTGAATCTATTATTAGCTGCTCTTTGCATCCCTGGCTACTTTTTCGACATCCCTTTTGTTCTTCTGAAAGTATATTATTTTGAGTGATATGTTCATGAATAAGTTCGGCGATGCATGCTGTGAGTATTTTATATATTGTCTGCAAACATGTAATAGGTCGGTATCTAGCTGGGTTAAGATGATCACTAGTGTCTTTTGGTATCATATAAGTAAGGCCTTGGGTAACATGATGTGGCATTGTATTCGGTGCTTGTATAAAATCATTTATGTGGTTGTGTAGTAGGGGATGAATTGTTGTGAGTTTCTTATACCAGTAGTTATGGATACGGTCAGTTCCAGGTGCTTTCCAATTATGAGCTTTATTAAGTACGCGTATAAATACTTCTACTGGTATATATTCAAATGTCATTGGTGTAATTTTATCAACTAACTCGGCATCTGTATCAAGCCATTCCGCGTGAGTGTTATGTTGTACCGGCTCCGACCAGATACCGGACCAGAAACTATGTAGTTGATCGGCCTGTGGTGCTACTGTTTCTTGTGTCGTCCTGCTAGTGTTATTTTGGGTGTTCGATGAAAGTGTTCTATAAAACTGCTTTTCGTTGTTAGTAAATTGTGCATTCTGTATTTTTCTTTGAGTGCAATTAAGATATCTTTTTAATCTACTGGACGCTGCATTTAGTTTTTGTTTCAAAGTATCAAGAAATTGTTCATTGCTTACGTTAGCGGGTTCATGTTGTGAGTGTATTCGGTATTTATTTTTTATCGATTCTACTAGTGAGGTAAGTTTGTTACTTCGGTTGCCTTTTATATATTCTGTCAATCTTCCAATGTCTCTTCTGATGTCTTGTATCTTTTTCTGGAGTCTTCTCTGCCAGGAAGGTACTGTTTTTGTTTTTTGGTGTTGGTTGGATGCTGTAGTTATAATGTCTTTAATTTTAGTCCCATTATAGGTAGCTGCTGTGTATGCAGCGCAATAAATAATTCTTTGAATAGTCTCAAAATCTTGTTCTGGGGTAATGTAATGTGGAAGTATCTTTTTGTTAATATAATCTACAATTTGAGCTAGTTTTCTTGACGTTTTTTGTTTAGGTATATAAGGTCGGGTGTGTAGGTTGCTGTTTTGGAATCTATCTATTGTAATTCTAAACTGCTCGTCGATTTTAAGTGGATCATAGCTTTCAGGTGTTTGGTTTTGTTGAGATATTGGAGTTTGAGTTGGTGATTCATTGGTGTTTTGATTGTGTGTTTGTAGGCTTAGTGCTGGTTGAACGTTGTCGTTTTCCGGAATATGTGAATGGGCGTCAGTTATTTGTGTAGATTCTGGTTCGAGTGTGGGGATTGTGTGGTGTGATACGCTCTCTTCTACATTATACGGATGGTCGTAATTATTACTTGATATAATTTCACGAATTTCTTGAAGTCTTTGATCACTAATCATTTTGTTATTTAATATGGTGCGTAGTTGGTCCGATATCCTCTGTTCACTTACTTCTATTAATTCTGGGCGCTCTGCTATAACTGCTTGGTGGAGAGGTCGCCGGTAAGCTGACCTAGCTGCCCCCAGTTCTGTAATTCTGTAGTAGTTTCTTACAATACTTTCATTGTATTCCGTAGTCCACCTTCTTCTACGCGCTCCCCCTAGACGATTGAGACCTGGTGTTTGTGTATGTGTTTGCGTGACTGTGTCAGTTTGATTTTGGCTATTTTGTGATTGTTGCAGGTATGTTGCCACTTCCTTCTTAATGTGATCTAAAATCTGTTGTGAGAGTAATTTGTTTCTGACTATAGCTCTGCATTGGTCCCCTAGTCGCTGTCTGCTCACCTGCATGTGTGGATACTTTAGTGTGAATTCTTGGTGTAGATGATCAAGGTATATTGTACTAGTATTTAATTTGGTGGCTATGAGGTACGTGCGCCAGATGAATTTGTTCATTTCTTCGGACCATCTTTTCCGCGCACGGTTTTTACCTGGGGCGGGTGCAGGTTCAATGGCAGGTGCCTCCTGCACAACATCCTCAGGCATGGGTGATATAGTACTAGACCTACAAGGGGAATGATATGAAAATAATGATGAGCTGGGTGATTGACATAAACTGGATGATGATGGTGATGACGATGAATTTTTTTCGCTGAGCATATCGGAGTCCAGATGAATTGCTTGGGTCGTTTGACGGGATACTGTCGCCGCTCGGGGATTCTTCGCACCCCGACGTCCAGTCTCAGGCTGGCTTCCGTCATTGCCAGTGCTGCTACTGGGCGCGCCGAGCACTAGGGGCCGTTTAGAACTGCTTCTTGTTAAAACCATATTTTTCTCCTTTTGGGTTTGGGACCGTTAGTTGGGAAGGGTGAAGCCCAGTTGTAGGTGGCTGCTTTATTAGTTTATGTGTTTCCTGTATTTAAAGAGGTATTACAGGATTTGGCTGATATATTACTAGCCATTAAATAGTACAAGCCTTCCCATAAGCCCCCCCACCACGGCAAGGTGGTCCCCCGGGGGGGTTATTATTATTATTATTATTATATGCACGCGTTTTTGATATGACTGGGACATCAAGATGCATTTTGCGTGTTATGTCAATCAAGTTTTGTTTGTTATTCCAGCACAACTGCAACTTAAAGCTAAATATCATTCAAATGGCAATTTCCAAACGTAGAGGCAATCGAGCTCTTCGATTCCATCGCAAAATTTCCAATTTATCAAATAGTACTTAAACTTGAGTGAACCTTAATCCTCCGACCCTTCTGAGAGATATTTAGCTAAACTGGCCTGTATAGAGCGCAGTACACTAGAGCAAAATTATCAGTTTCGACTAGCCGGAGTCTTAGCACACCTGCGTCTCCAGTGATCCTGGCTTACGACCACCCGCGGATAAATGCTCCAGAGCCAATACTGATAAAGCGCTACCCATTAATGTTAACTGACCTAAATAGAAGCAAGTCTAGATAATTTTTTTCATCATCAATATTAATCATTTCTGTGTAAAACTTTAAAATCTTGTGCACAAAACGTTTGCTCATGATGGGGATTTCGGGATTTCGACATGCCTTTGTTATGAGAGGTGCACCTCCAACAGTTTCGTCGACTTCTGAATTTAATCATTCGTAAGTTATTACCCTCCCGTGGAAAGCATTAAGGTGATGTTTCCATCGCCTTTAATTAAACGATTATGGCTGTCATTAATCCGAAGTATCGTAATCATAAACGCAGTAAAACCAATTTAGGCGCAAATAGGACTTCCGATTGGACATTCTCGATTTCGTTCAGTGAGTTGGAGCGTGCGGTTAGATTTATTCCCACTCGACCTACTGAGTCTTGTCTGCGGTTACTTCGGCCGAATTGAATCGTTAAGAAGCGGGGACATGTCTCAAACGAGATGGTGTTATGCGACGTACTTGACGTGGGAGAAGGATGGAGGTAAGACAGCCATGTTCCTTTGATCATTGACGCATGCCGGAGGTATGCGGTTTCGTAATATTTTGACAATAAGCAGACATTTTTTTCGACTAATATTTCATAACAGAATTCGATGAGCAATGAGCTGTCCTGAAATTAAGATTAATTATATTACCGTAATGAGTAATAACATTAATTATTGTCTGTTAGCATAAGCTAAGGCACCCTACTAAATAAACATTTTCTTAATTAATTGTGACATTTCTCGTAATTATTACAACATTAACGTAGGTAGTGTCGCCCACTCCAGCTTTCATGACGAGAAAATTTGAAAGGTAAAAAATTAAAGGCGACTGTGATGTTAAAAGGCTGATTCTATTACCGATTCACTTAATGTAATCAACTGCTATTTAATAAGAATATCAGCAGGAAGAAAGGCAGCATACCTTATAAGTGATCTCATGAAATTTTGACATTTGGCATTGTTTTTAATATCGCAGCATTTTGCAGAGATATATTATCCTTTTTGGCCTCGTACAAGGTTGCTATGGTAAATGTACTTAGGTGTCTACTTGATTTCTGTACGAGTTTAAATAAACTTTTCTTTCTTTCTTTTAACTTAATATTAATTATTAATAAACGAAAGTAACTCTGTCAACATACAGACAGAGTTACGTTCGTATTTTACTATACTTTCAGGTTTTCGTCGTTTCGTCTAAGCTGTTGAACCGATTGTGATGAAATTTGGTACCGAGGTAGATTAGAACTTGGAAAAGGACATTGGTTACTGCCTACCTTTTTGCACAAAAAAAAACAGTTAGTTTCTTATAAGCTCGATCAAGTATATTATAATCATAGGTAAATTTTGAAAACGATATGGGTTTAGTTGCTTCGAACGACACACAAGAATATTTTAATATTATCCCATGTACTACGTAGGATAATTGTTGATCGCTTTCACCCATATTACTTTTAAAAAACATACCTATGTTTTGTGGATTGAAACGTGAAACAACTTAGTAGATATAGAAATAATTACTTGTTAGTCTTAGTTTTGGTATAAGCGATAAATTGCAGTAGAATCAGTTGTAGTTATGATCTGTTCTGTACAATAACAATCTGATTAGGGAAACGTCAACATCACATATAGGTTAAGTAAGCTTATAGGTACAACAATGTGTCATAAACTGAAATTTATTTGCTAGTTGTCACTATTACAGTACAAATCCAAACCCAAGAACGCGCTGCAATTATCCAATGTTTATACAATTTCCAACAAATAAAGTCTCCGTATTGCCGCCAATTAACCAGGCATATTTGCCGGCGAATCCCACAGTAAATAATAATGTCCATCGGCCAATTATCTTACAGCGGCCAGTGACGAGTCACGAGATATAAGGGTCAACTCTCATTTGATATTCTGCTCCCACCCCACGTAATGGAATAACGTTGTGAACCCGCGGACGCCCGATACGATCGATCTACCTCCCTATATATTTTATTTTCGTAAATTGTACCGAATGATGTCCGGTAACCCTTGTCAGGTCACTAAAAATGTGTCTGATGGACCGTGCCACCGTTCCCGCTAAAATCACAGCGGTGTTGGGAGTTATTTTAATGTTAATTTTTATTCGGGCGCTTTTTGTATGCGTAGGCGACTGTACCTACATCACTATGCCGATGGTTGTCTATCATAAACAATCCTAATGTAAACAAATATGGCGGCCAGCGGTTGACTATAACATCCGAACTACGCTGGATAGAATCGAACGTCTTTAGAGAGGGTATAACGCTTTTACCTTAGGTGATGATTTCTGCCGGGCAACTTCTACCGCAAGCTACCGCATTATGGAACTTCGTTCTAAAACTGTGTTCCTATGTTTCATCAATCCGCAAATTGTCCTAAATGATGTTATTTGGTTGTGTGAATAAATGACCAGATGATATAAAAACACCGCATGCTATTTATGCCCATTGGACACTATAAAAGTTACAAGTTTATTACTTATTTGATTACAAAATGGACACTAAAATGTAATACAGTAATGGATAATATACACACGAATATGACAATGATGATAGCCACGCAATTCTACGGAGTAATTTTGACATGAATGCATTCTGATGAGTTACACAGGGCGCACGCCACGCCAGCCTTTAGGATTTCAAACGTGTTTTTTTATACCACCAGTAGTATGAAGTAACGTAAATCAGTTTAACAGCTTTAAATAGTCGGTTGTTATAAACATTAACTTTAACGTTCAGAAATTGTACCTGCATTTAAATTCCAACTAGCACGTAATGTAAATTCGGAATAATTGTAGGTAATCTTGCTGTAGGTGTTGCTAGATACGAATATGTTTAAACATTTCACTGAAAAATAATAAATACTAATACTTCTTTCTTCTTCTTCTTTCTTTCAAAATAAGTGTATGAACTTCTTAACATCTTTATTATTATCATATCAGCGTAATGAGTGGACCCTCTGAACAAAGGCCTCCACCATAGACTTCCGACAAGGACCGATTATATACAGTCTGCATCCACGGCATGCTCCCAACAACATTTGTCAGACGTCTGGTCATCTTGGAGGTCGACGAACTAAGATGTTTTGATCGAAATTATAATAATGTATTTCTTATGGCAAGAAAGCTTGTTTCTGTACTAGGTACAGTGCAATGTTGCATAGTCGGAAAAGGAGGTGGTAAATATGCGGAGCAGTCTCGCGACTTTATACTCTTGGAGCCTAGTTTTGATCCTCTCTGTTTGGGATATTTTCTGAATTACGGTTTTGGTGCACAACGTATAAAAAAAGGGACATTCTGTAGTAACAATATCAAACCGTAGGTACTGTATTTTTCTTTCCCCGATGATTTATTGGAAGAAGGTAAATTGTAATATCCATTAAAAATTGACAGGCTTGGTAGAAGAATTATGTTAGAGGTCCACAGAGTCGACAAATAAATTATGTCTGGCATGCGGGGCGTCAGGGACGCCTGGCGCGCTCTTAACTCTTATTTTATACTTATCGGTACAACACTTTTATCTCCGCATAAAATGCTATGCAGAAGGCTTTTAAAATTATATTATGCAAAAGCAGACTGCTAAGAGGGTTTGACTGTACTTTCAAAATGGTTATTTTTTAAATGAGATGGTTGCAACAGTCCTCATATGATAAATCCTATGACGAAAATTAATATTTCATACACAGAGAACGTAATTTAGACTATCCCAACTTTTTAATTTAGGCGCCGTCGATTCCGGACCGCGGAACAGGGCGCAAAATCAAGTTATAGCAACACAGTGAACGTGTTAGACGAACCGCATAGAATATTTCCACGTTTCTATTTGTGTACGTTGTGGAAAAATAAAGTTAAATCAGACGCGTTAACGCGTCGCTTGGCGGGGATTGCCGCGAAATTGTTTCGCTGTTTTGTGTACGGCGTTTAAAGTGTTTTTTACTCGGTTTGCTAATGGACGCGGACTTTACTTGCCGCCCCGTTCCGTTCCACGCTTGTTTACTATTAATCGCGCCTTTTGTCGCTTACAGCTAGTGTCTCGGCGACAGGATACGGCTGCGGTTGGTCTGTGCCCAGTTACAACAACCTTTATGGGTGTTTACGTTGTGCTCCTTGAAAATAAACCGGTGATTCCGTTTTTCCACCATTTGCGCAAACAAAATTAAAGCCTGCGCTTTTTCGCGGCATATTAAGCTGTTTATGCAGTTGTTATAGTTTTTTTCACTTAAGCAGTAATGTCGCAATGTATTTAAGTTTTTTTTGTTAACTTTGACAGCAGAGTTATGAATTCAATATTTATTTATTTAAAGTAGGAAAATTATTCCTATTACTGAGCTCCTGAAAATCTCAAAGTTCAATTCAACTATCCTATTTTCTACTCTCTTAGAAAGAGATAACTTATAATTTCGTTATTATTTATATTATATTGTTTTTTTTTATTGTACTAAGGTGGTAAACAAGCATACGGTCCACCTAATGGTAAGCGGTTACCGTAGCCTATAGACGCTTGCAACACCAGGAGTATGACTTGCGCGTTGCCGATCCTGTATTGAAAGAGGAATAGTTGGGTTGGCAGTATAAGGGTCAAAGTCCCCCCACTGCCAACACAACATTTCCAACACAACATTTCCTCGTGGAGCATTATTCTACTACATATAATTATCATAATCTACTTACACTATTGATCATCAGCATCATAACATCCCTTTCGAACCGGGAAGCAATAAAAGCAACACAAATCACAATGTCTGTGCGTATTTACACTGATTCATTCCATTCGCTGCTGAACCGCTTCCATTGCAGCAGTTTCGGTGCAGTATAAACCGCAAACAACAACCGTTGTTTCCATTTTACGCAGAAGTAGCGAACTGCATGCGGTACCAGATTTTTGCATTTTTTTACTCCGCTTGCTCGGGAAATAATTTTATTTATCGCTGTCGCGGTCCGTTGTCGCGCTAGCGTTGACTCGCAACTTTTTAATTAAATTATTCACTTGATAATTGTCGGTGCACGAGTGATAGTCTCGCTATTTTTGCACTTTATTGTTGACCAAAGCCGAGTCTATATTGTAAATTATGAGGTTGATAAGGAAATGCCGGAACCAGCTTAAAAAAAATTAAAACATTGACTTGTAAAAGTATCTTTAAAAGATCTTACAGAAATAAATATCATTTATAACATGGCTGAGTATGTTTATATAATTACCTATTTTATTGTAAGTATAAGTGTGTTACTTTATTTTATACGTAAGTACATATTACTTTCATGTTCACTCGTTTGTAAAGTGTTTCAGTAAAAAAAAAATATTTAAATTAAACAGTTTGTATGAACCTAATAAAATGTTGACAGAATGTTTTTTCTAGCTCGCTAACATTTTGTAGACTACGAAGCGTCTACGACTACGCTACAACGTAATTACTCTCGAGTTGAATTCTCGTTTTTACTTATCTCCTCTATTTTTTTTTTTAAATGAAAGACTGTTTTTAGTAAAGAGAAGACTTACTTTAAGATAATAAGGAAACGAAAGCATAACAAAGAAGGAACTTACTTCACGGTAAGTTCCTCCTATATTCTATATTCTGTAGGTGCCATTAATTCGACAAAAGTTTTGACCGCCTCAACTTTCACACTGCGATTGAACGCCACCCGTATTTTATTGCCGTTGTTCAGTTAATACAATAGTTGAGGTGACTTAATGCCATCGAATCATATAGAATACTTCACAAAATGTAAGTTTTAATATAGGTAAATACCTATATAATTTCGTGGATTTTGCTTTTTGGCGACTCTTAGGCATAAATTTATTTAAATCGGATGACAAATAATTGGCTATATTAGCACACTATAGATTTAATGAATGTTAGTGTTTTCCTACTCGTGTAACATTCACTAAATACAAGAATGATCACAGTTTGCATAGTACAACATTCTGTGTTTTCAGTGAACTGTTTTTCAAGCGTGTTTGTTGACTTTTGTGCCCAAAGGTTTAACAACTAATACCTTCACCATCAGACATTAGAAATTTCGAATCTTTGTTATTGTATAATATTACCGATTTACTAATTAATATACAAACATAACATGCCATCACGCCTATAATCCCAGAAGGGTTAGACAGAGGTCTACCAATGGGCACCCACAGTTCTCAATAAGGTCTTATGTCCCATGTAATAGGGGGCAAGTCTATTGGATATAATGTCAACAAGCATCTGTAGACGATAAATAACCAAAATGTTTCAAACTGGATAGAAGTAGTTAAAAAAACGATTACTCTTCCGTTAATAGTCCAATATAGCCGTTTCACCCTAACACCTCGCAGCCGGTTTCCATAAAACAATGCTATCGCCGAGGAAAGTACACATTGTCTAGCTCGGCACATTTATTTTGTTTCTCGGGTAATAGACAACACATCCGGAAGTACGGATAATGGGTCTCGGAAAAAAAATAGAGTGCTTGCGACGAAAGCCAGTCACTACACACCTGTCGCCCGGCGTGCACTGGTAAGATATTGGTGGGGCTCATCTTTAGACAAAATGGGTAAGATATAATTTACGTGCATTATTTTTGTTAATTCCTGCATTGCTCTAGAATGCTTCTCAAACGAAGATTTAAGTGTCTTTTTTTGTTATTGCGGTTATTATATGAACGGTAAGATATTGGTGTGGCTCATTTTTAGACAAAATGGTTAAGATATCAAAAATAATGCACGTAAATTATATATAATTTACGTGCATTATTTTTGTTAATAACTGCATTGCTCTAGAATGCTTCTCAAACGAAGACTTAAGTGTCTTTTCTTTGTCCTATTATTATATAGACTCGATTTGCACAAGAAGATAATGGACCTACCTTGGAAACCTACCATATTCGAGCAAATAAATACATTTGATTTGATAAAAATATATTATGGAACACATTATTTAGTATGTACTAGTAAATGTAGATTATCAGTTTTTTATGTTGTAATTTTTGAGTTGTAGTTCATTATAATAGGTACAACACTTCAAACAAAGCAGAAAAATACACTTAACACTGTGCCTTAACACATACCTGAACTATGTTACAGCAGGTATTGTAAACTGACAGCACACGTCATGAATACAAAATGACCTAAAAAATGTTATGTGACAATATCGACGTCATAATAGCAGTTACGTACCTCAACCCTCCGCAGCCGCTGGCACTTAAGGCGCCCCACCGATGCAGATTGGATGACGCCGTATGATTTACCGCCCGCACGCCTCCTTCCATCCTCGATAAAATGACGCACAAGGGGATTGACGGTGTAGCATTTGTTCCTTCATGTTCTCGTATGCGTGTAATTTCTTATTAACGTATGGGACTGGCGATAAAGAAACATTCGAAGTTGCATTGCAGAAATTATGTAGGTGTCTCGTTGGTTTATTTTGTTGCACGTCTACTTTTAATGCTGTTACGTAATGAGGTACCTAATTGAGGTAATTTTAATGTAGGTTAGTAGGTATCTATTTTCTTTCTTCTAACTCCTTTGAATGCAATATCGAGGTCGAACTGTAACTTTAAAGTAAAAAATGGCAGTGAGTTTTATTTGAGTACATAACTATTAACCAGTACGCAATTAAATTTTTGTTTCAAAGAACGAACTTCAATATAATACCATCCAATTTGTCTAACGACCCATACTTTAATAGCACAAGAGCCCCAAGGTAATCAAATACGACTACACTACGTTACGACGTATCCAGGTAGCGATGGTAACAGCAGTGAAAAGCGCAATTATCACTGAAAGTTTGGGACATGGTGGAAAACTTCAAATTAATTTTTGCTATGTAGGCTTCAAGCGTTGCCAGCACGCAATTCTTTATCTTTGGCAACTGGCAAGATTTTTTAATTTAAAATACGAACGTAGATTTTTGATTTTTCTTGTGCCAGTGTTTTTAGTTTTCTAATAAGTTTGGTAAAAAATATTGTTTATTCGGAAATTACATTTTCACTTGCTTAGTTTTTATTACCGAGAACTTTCAGCGTCGTTTTGTAATCGTAAATCGATGGTGTATTAATTATAACCGTAATATGAACATCGGCTAATTTATATCCTATAATAATTTTATTCCTGGAACCGCATTGCAATATAGGGTAAACGATTTGTAATAATATAATTGATATTTTAATACCGTAATTAATTTGCATATCGGTACAAAGTACCGGTATTGAAGCCATTATGACAGTTTTCCGAACCAGATTTACAGATTTTGAAAATGTTGGGTAAAAAAAACAAATAATGAAGCCCAATATTAAAGTATCGTAGAATATCTTTGCAATAATTACTTCGTCTATAGCTTATAATCATTTTTAATTGGACCTCTCAACTGTAGGGTTCTACCTACTTGAATCGAAATTGGATTGGGATTATCTCGATACCGTTTCGAAAGTAACCCTATTAATCTCGATAAGGATCGGACGAAGTATCCACTGCTGTTTTGTTTGTATAATAAAAAAATACCAGCAACTTAATAGATAAGCAAAACCTAATTTTACACTCTTAATTATTAAATAGATAAATTTAAAAATTTATGTATTTTTACGAAACGTATTTTTTATATTTTTAGCCATTTAAGATTCGTTTATTCAAAATAAATATTTCTGTGGACATTTGTTTTTGCAGGCTATTTTAATCCCTTTATCGTGTATCGCATAATAAGGTACATAAAACAACATTTTCTGTAAACCGTCTTAATTGTATTTCCAGTCAAAGAGACAGTTTAGCAGCAATTGTTATGGTAATGTCTAGAAGGTCTTTGTTTTTGTTTATCGAAATCGTTTAATTAGCACCCCGGGTCAAACAAATGACGGGTTAACACGCAACCGTTCAACCGACGATCGTGCTTGACCCTATATTTTTTAATTCGTTTATTTTATCTGTTTTTTTTTATGAATGTGCGATTTGTTGTGGTCGCGTTCTAATTAGTATGACGTTTCTTACGGTACCTATAAACAGGTAGCTAGAAAATCTTATTTTATTCCAGGGTATTCTGGCATACAAGATAATTATTGTATTCGTAACAGACCACTCTACAGATACTACATTAATTACATTACTAACATAAAATCAATGAGGCTTACATAATAGATGATACTTCCACCTATAGATGCTTATTAAAAAAACTAAAGCTTGCATGGAACTTAAACACCATCTGAAGTAATATTTGTCAACTCAACATTGTCAAAAAAACATTACCTATTTTTGATAAAAGGCAGTATACAACATCGAACATTCAATAAATAATATATGAAACATCTTATCAAATTGAAGTACCAAACAGAATGAACACGTCTTCACAAGATTAACTTTATCCACCTCGTTCCAAAACACTAATTTGTTGGGACAACTGCAGTTACATTTTTTTTTATATCAGTGGGGGCCAACGAACATGCGGGTCACCTGATGTTAAGTGACTACCGCCGCCCATGGTGCTATCTCACTTTATTGACTTCATAATGACGAGTATATTTTTTTAATTGTAATATGTTAATGGTTTACTAAGGGTTATAAAATAAGGCTCTAAGCCATTTGCGTGTACATACAGGTTACCTTCTCTATCGGTAACAAATTTTCGATTATTTCGCGGGCTTTTCTCATCCATTAGCGCCATGTTGACTGCCCACTTTCATCTTCTCTAGCCTCAGGGATTATTTGTGTACCTACCTGTTATTTTTGTTGGTGCTTGTAACATTAATTCTGTCAGTGACAGGTTACTCGAAAATTTTGTTCGATATTTAATAATTGGTTCGGACTAATTGATTTCTGTCGCTTAGGTAATTTGAATTATGATATTATTGGGTTTTCAGTATCCATACCAGTAACTAGGATGTTATAACCAGTAACTATGTATTTCAATTTATTGTTTTAAATGTCGTTTAATGTTATTATATCTAGGTTACTAATACAATTTGTCATGTATGTGGATTCGGGGTACACAAAAACCTAGATAGTAAATCTAAAAACAATCCACACGTAAATCGTTTATTTATAATCAACCTAGTAAGTATTGCTCTGCAATTAATATTCTGTGTATGGAAAAACTATATTTACATCAAATCCAATCCAATTGCCAAAGCAAGTTGTTATCAGTTGTCGCTTGAGCTTACAAGGGCCGCAAATCTTATAGATACAACGAAGAAATTATAATGTACTTATCGGAATGCATCACTAAATTTATTTTAATGTCAGCGTCGATTTCATAACGTCCTGCGCTAGTTGTAAAGGTCAACAGCGGAAGTGGTGTATTGGAGGCCTTATGAGTAATATTATCGATATCGATATATATTAACCACTATGACAGCACATAAATAGTGATAGTTGACGGCCTCATTAAATTTAATTGTCTAGTGGTCGGAAATGCGCAAATGGTTGGACTTAAAATAATAATAATAAAATATTATTTTAAGCAATACACGCATTGTACATGTATTTTACCTAGATTAAAAATTAACTTTATCAGGATAAGATTTTTTTATTTAAAGTTTTTCTAGCACTTCTGGAGGCCTTTGTGCAAAAACAGACTTGTAAAACTAACTATAAAATATTTATTTGTCCGCTATAAGAGATGGTAAAGCTATGCTAATTAAGAATATTTGTAACCGTAGATTTTATTAGAAGCGCGATAAATAGAAAGTCATGAAAGATTTTTGCATTTTCATCCTAATAAAACTTCTTTAGCATATTTTTTCTTTTTAATTTAAACAGGCAGTATTACTCACGAATTCTAATTAACACAACAATCGAGGAGTTTAGTCTTTTTGAGGGATGGACTTGGAAACTCCGTGATGAGAATTAGACGTTTTTATGTAGGGACGTGATTAGATTCTTTATTGCGAGTTTATTTAAGAAGACACGATTTAACTGCTGGCACCGTTTTGTGTAATTTATAAGTATGTACGGCGTTAAATTTTAAATATTTTTAAAAATGCTTTTGTTGGTTCAGGAAATTTGACATTAGGTTAGGTGTCGAGGCCAAAAAGGTCGTCTAACCAGAACAAAAAGACTTAATATCTAAAAAAAGGTAGAATTTGTAGGCATATGAGTATAAAACCGCTTATGTTTCAGTTAGCTATTCCTTTAGAGTTTGGTACTAACCCATACTTATCCGGGTATCTTTGCTGAAGGTTATCCTATCATGTAAAGCTCATATTCGAGCAAATAACTTATGCTGGCGTTACGCAATTAACGCAATGACACCAAACCCAATATTTCCAAATCAACTAAAAATTGCCAATATAAAAAAATATTAAACCAAATATACAACATAAAATACGTCAGTCGCGATCCGTTGTAACAAATTGCGAATATCCATTAGCCAACATTCGTGTTGGTTCCCCAATCAAAAATATAATATTTTGATTTAAAAAATCACAATCCTGTGTACCTTCTATATATGAAGTTGAATAAACAATCCAGTATTTTTCACATGAGGTAGTAGCATACAATCAGGATTTTCGTTGATACATGAGCAACGACGCGGTAGCAAACTGCCTGCAATGTTTGAATTGAAGTGTCCATTATCGTGATGAGGTGCATACCATTCATGTTACTACACCCTTACATATAGAAATGTGAGTGCTGTCTAGCGTCCTCGTTGGGCCATGTGAAACACCGAATAAAACGTCTGTTGCATTGGACCATAGACAACATATATTTATTTTTGTATGCACTACACCGTAATACACACATGTTTGTGTACATGTGTTTTAATGTTGGCGATACGTTAGTACCAAGATTAAAAAAGTATTTTATATTCGCTATCAATACTGTAGAACAATAATTTATTTACATAATTATTCTTTGTTACATTTACAATACATAAATGCAATTTACATTTAAAAAACCTTTCATCTACAAAATTTTATCCATAGTCAAATAAAATCTACATACGAATTTGTGTAGTTTTTTTTTAATATTCTAAGTGCAGATTGTATAAAAGTGTCGCTTACGCTATTCAAACTAACATACTACGTGTGTAGGTATGTATGTGTTTGTGTAACTCTTGTCCGCCATGTTTTCCAGATTTAAATTGACATACGTCTGCGTATTTTATGTCGTTCGTTGTTTGTGGAAGAAAGATTCGCAATAGAAAGTACAAAAATGTGTCTCGAAACTTAATTTTCTTAAATGGCTCTTAAATTTTTTGTTAGTAATAGATACAACTGTTTTTTATCAGAATGAGTTTTTAAGTAGTGTAAAACAATAATTTAAATTTAAATAGCATGAACATTGTGATGAAGATTTCTAGGTCTCTACCATTTTAACACAGGCCTAATTAAAGAGATCTAATAGTAACCCTATTTTATGTTACGCCATAACATGCGTTTAATTATTTACCATTAGGTCCGTTCTTGGTCATCTTTAATAGACAATAATAATTTATGGTTTTTATTAAAAGTTGATGAAATCCTGCCACTTGTTTTTTTTATTAAATTGTGCTAATTATATTGTAATTGTTCTATACCTATGTACCAAATACTGGCCATAACACTTTTACCTATTGATTCTTTTATCACAATATGTCTAGCGCCGAATAACTAACTTCTCTAGTAAATCACAAGAAGCAAACTTAGTTGATTGTACGTGCATTAGCTTGTTTGTTCCCCACCTTGGGCCGGCAAACTGCGTAACATTATTACCAAGTTGGATTCGTGAGGCGATCGCCCTCTACATAGCAACGATCGATCTGGCGATACTTTTAACATTATTACTTATTTCCTTTTTGGATTAATTTATTTGCTTCATATATATTATTAGATATTTGGAGATAAGTCGCTTTTTTAACACTGTTCAGGAACTTGATGTCAGTTTCAGTGTGTTTCACAAATTTTACATTAACATGAGCTCGGTTTAGTGATAATGTAGTCCTAGTAAGCCATTTTCAACGATGCTGTGCATTTTCCAGGGAAAATTGGATTTTGTCTTTTGCTTAAGGTCGAAGTTCAGTCACAAAGTATAATTCAATAATTATTGAATGAATATATTAAGTAAGTAGGTACCTATATCATGTCGAAGGTACCTACAGCTCCCAGAAAAATAACTCGCAAGAAGTTATTTGAGTTACAAAGTATTTCGAAACCATACCCGTAACTACAAGCTACCCGCACCTACTTACATATTCATAAGAGTTAGTAGCAAGAACTCGTGTCATTTATTCTTTCTACATCTACTCAGATGTGTTTAGGAGTCGCTCATGTAAACACGAACTTTTGACGTGGAAAATTAAAGCTGAGGACACAAGAATCTATGTACCTACTTAGGTTCTTGACCTGGAACTGTAGGTGGGAAAGGGGATAAAATAGTGTAACTAGTTATATGTAACTGTTATTTATGTGTTATAAAAGCAAGTGTGAGCTTAATAAAATTATTACAGCAACAAATTAAAAGCCCAAATGAAAACTAGGTGGGTAGGTATTAGTGGTGAGCGTTGAATGACCGAACTGTTTTTTTATACTGTTTATCGCCGTGAACGGATAAACTAGTCGAAGGTTCATACATAAACTGGTTGACGACGTCGACCAGTCGACGATGAACGCGAAGAAGAAGACACGCGAACTTGCGTTGACACGTTCGTTCGTGCAGTCAGTTGTCGTTGAGTGAACGTCGAACACATCTAGTCCACGACCTAAACTAGTCGAAAATTAGAATGAATGAATGAATGAATGAATCTTTGAATCTTGAATGAATGAATGAATAGACTGTTTTTTCAACTAGTTTATCGTCGACGGTAAACAGTCTTGTTGCGTCGACGGGAAAATCGTCGACGACTCACCACTAGGTATATGTATGTGTTCGATTCCACTAGTCGATATCGGATTTTGCATCTAAAATTCATTTTGAGAAAAGATTTTTGTAAATCATAATTGCCTATCGCAACATAAATTGAAAGCAGCTAGGTATTACGCAAATACGGCAGCTGCATTTATAGTACTTTTCAAAATCGCTCTCACTACCGCGACCACCGTGTCTTATCCCGAACCCTTGATCAGCGACATCATTAAGAGGCGGCGCGTGATCGTGAGCACTCGTGCGGTCAACACGACGACACGACAACGACAAGGATTAGCGACGCACGCGACATGGACGTGTGGCCTGAATTGATGAGGACTACTTGAGGAACATAAATAAGGGTGTTAAAAAAATAACCTTACTTTAATAAACATAACATACGCACATCAAAAAAAGTTTGCTATCACTAGCAAAGCTGATATATTTTTTTAAATATATGGAAAAACAATTGAACTGTTTTATATTCTAACCCTGTTATTCATAAAAACTTAAATAGCCTCTATAAACCTATTTTAGTAAAAAAATATGTTTTGTCCCTTTCTTTTATCTTCATGTTGAAATTTGAAAGAAAGGGACAAACCATATTTTAACTAAAATAGATTTATAGAGCGTTTTAAGTTTTTATGAATAACAGGGTTAATCAATATTTTTAAATAAAGAGAATCTAAGAAGAAGAAATCATAATATAATCTACCGTAACAAAAAAGATTTAGATTTTTCAAAGTGATCGCAAACTTTTTTTGATGCGTGTACCTAAAATTAAAAAGAAAAGACATAGTCATGCGGACACCTAGGACAATTGTTATTGGCAATCAGAAAATACTCTCCTGAGGATACACTGGCTGTCGGGCTTTTTGGGCTTCGATACTGCCCAGATATAAAAAAAAAAATCAAAAATGGGTGGAGATAAATAAACACATAAAAAATAAACTAATAAAGACTGATATTGCGTTGCGAAGCTCTGATGGCAGTCTGAAGGCACCAAAAAGACTACTATTCAGCCGCATCTGGGCAGACTGGAAGTCGATCTCAACATAATTGGAAAAGGCTCGATGGATTATGTATTGTTATCCTTTTGACCGCCCTGTCAATAACGAAAAGCTGTGTTCGCTACGCCAAGCGACAAATTCTAATATCTAATAATAGGTTAAAAAAAACACTAAACATATTTTTGTATATTTATTTTTAACAAAATAAAGTTGTATTTTTAACGTGCTATGCCGTCGTTGGCGTCGTGAGCAAGTTTTAATTTGACGTCTATACACGTCCGTGGCGGTCAAAAGGTTAATATTAAAATAAAGCTACATTTTACTCGGTGTATTGATTAGGTATTAAATCTCGACGTATAGGTTTATTTCATAAATCATGGTTACATGTAGAGCCAGAAATCAGTATAATATAATATTCCGACACGCCTGTATGTACAGAGGCCAGCTCATCAAGCTACCACAATCCGTCAAATTTCTTTGATTGATTTTCAACTTTAACCTTTTAACCGCCTGAGTCGCATTTATCCGACAAAAAATTTCGGGCTTATTCCGCCTGAGTCGGATTTATCCGACACAAAACCCTGTGTATTATATATTCAATTTCTAAACGTATTAACGATGTTTTAGCTTAAAATACATTTTTTTTTCGAAAGTTTATCTATTCAATCTTTTATTTAGTGTTATAATTCAGATTTACCATATCAAGAAACAAAATAAAATACTATTAAATAAAATACTATTTCAATTATGGTAAATTTACTAATATTATCCCGGAGAAAGTGTATTGACTTCCAAAGCCTATGTCGTATTTATCCGACTGTAGTGATGAGACATAATGTTAAAATTTATAAAATATGGAATATGCTTAAACAAAAATATTATATTAAATACCGAGTTATTATATAAAAAAACTACATTTAGTAATTGTTATTTAATAACGTGTTGTTTTTGCTTTGTGTAAATCTATATTTCTGTAAGAAATTAGCGATATCGATATTTTTGTACGGACAACTATAAGAAATACAAATTCCCACCCCTAGACTGTGTCCTTTTCGCCAGTTAGCCAGCGCCTGCGTCGGATAAACACGACCGTTCATGACGTCATAACCGAGTTGAGCCGTATAGAATTTTCCATTAGTTTTGCGCGTGTTTTTGTGATATAAGTTAGTAAGTTTTACGTTCGTGTTTCAAAAATTGAAATTTACCATGACGACTGCTGAAGAATTAATAAGATTTTTTCGATTGATTATATATTTACTATACCTATTATTGCAAAATATTAAGTACTTGTAATTGTTAGACTGATTAGGTACCTACTACTGAGAAATGAAAAGGCGAGGTTCCTTCAGTATAGTTATAGTTCAGTATAAGAATACTTACTTAAATACCTACTAAGTAATAAATCGACCGATGTTTTATAGCTTACAAAAAATGACGGATATTTTCATTTAGTAGTAGTAGGTATGTATGTACGTATATAGTTCTTAGTTAACCAAGCTCGTAAATACAAATATCAGTACCTATTATATCCAAATATCGACATCGAAAAATTTACCTATAACATCCCTATATGTATAAGGTATTTATTGTTCGATTCTATGTGCCCCCAGAGCGTGCCCCCAGCGCCCGCGCTGGGGGCACGCTAACTGATAAAAAGTCGGGCGGTTAAAAGGTTAATACTACACATTAGGGTTCATATTCAATTGGGAAAAATTGACAGTTTTGGATAGCTTGACCTGCTGGCGTCTGTACCTCCAAGGGTTAGGTAGAAATTTTCTTTATACACAGTATACACACAGTTCGCCGGCATGTTATTAATTCCAATGTAATAGGGAGCCATCAATTAATTCTGTACACATAGAGAAGCCGCACTTGCGACCAGACCAACGAGGTAGTTCCAATTAATGACCTAGAAAAATCCTCATTAAAACTTTCACGACTTGTTCTGGACGTGTTCGTAGACTTCGCCGTCAATTTTACTTTGTATCTTCGTGTTAATTCAACTTCAGTATTTTGAAATACGATCATGTCCCAGTAATGAATCTACTCTCATTCACACTTTCGGACTCTGGCTTAGAATCACGGGCTTTGGAAATTAAACTGGGCGCTGTTCCAGAAAATATCACTACGACATCAACATAAAACCTTTTCACGTGGTAAGTATACTTTCATTTGTAAACAAGAGTTCGATAAGGAAGCTTCCAAATTAACTATTATAAACAGGAGTCCTTGAATGAAATAACACCTTTTATTTCAATTTTTTTAATGCATATCATTAAACCATGATTTTCCTCTTGTACCGTGGGTGTGTTTGCGAACACACATCTTATATGCACTAACACCAAAATACAGACAACAACTATATGTAGTTCATACAAATATTTGTTCCGCGCGGGGATCGAAAGCACGACTCGTAGCGCAAGTCGTAACAGCAGACTCTTCAACCACTGCCCTAGTTAAACCGTTGAATTAGTTACTATCTTTTACATTTACAACTTAATCGTTGTAGTAGGTGTTTATTATCGAAACACACAAAACACGTGTCTAAATGTAAAGTAAGACAACATAAGCTAATTATACTCGATGTTGGCAATCAACAAAGCGAATGTAATAAGTCACTTAATCGTTCCTTCACACGCAGACTTTTATATTGTAAATTTTGGCTTTTCGGCTGACAAGCCGTTGTATGTTAGATTTATGTATTTTGCTAATATTTTAGTGTTAGAAAGTTTCATTCATGAATGAAAATCAACATGGTCATAAAGCGGTTTTCTTTTTAAATAAACCGATTAAAAGCAAATCTGCATTTTCAATAAAAACCTCTTCAGTCACTTGCCATTTTTTTTCTTAGCAACACTAATGGAACCTACCCAACGGAACTAAGCTCAGCAAAGGGTTTTACAATACATATCAATTGCGAATGTATTGGAACAATCTTCTTGCCGGCCAATATGGAAAGTTAAGACCCGTTTATTATTCATGAAATAGTTATTATTGATCGTAAAATAAAACACGGCAATATTTTACGGTCGTTACGTGGCTAATATTCATAACTGTATGTAATGAATATCAAACGACACGCCCAATAGATATGGCCGGTCGTTGCCATGATTATTGCAAGTACATAATGTGTTCTGCAACATAGGAAGAAAACATACGTCCTGGTATTGGGGTAGGTATAATAAAGGTCTTCTATGATTTCTCCCAGGATTGCTCACTCTAATAACACAGCTCTTGTCTGTAGAACAAACCCCACTGTCCTCTATCTTCTCGCCTCTTGATACGACTGGATTCCCTCTTTTTACTTAACCTTTTCTACAAAGTTTCGTTCGTTTTGTTTGGCTTTACTGCCTTCGTACATATCCCGTCGAAAAAAAAAATGGTTTATGAGAAAGTATTGAAGTATTCAGGAATCACTGGGCACTAGGGGAACGGTGCACGGGAATAAAACAACTTCACACAGTTACACGTATATTCGGACTGACATGTCGAGACAGAACAAAGTATTAAGTTTTTATCGTCCTACCTACATTGCTAAAATTATAAAACACTTAATCATTAATGTAGGTACATTTGAGTTAAATATGAACATACATCACACTACCATTGACATTTTTACTTTTGATTGCTACTAACTACCATTAATATGGTATTTAGGATCTAATTACCTACATATTGCATTTAATTTAAAGCATAGTGCATTAGTATTAATTTGACTCGCCGTCACATGCGTAAACGTTTTTTTTTTTTTTCTTTCTCTTTCTCTATGGCAATTGATGCCGATGTCGACAATTCTGCCAATGTCAAAGTGGTTAGGAAAAACGTGTGTATGGGAAAGGAAAACAAAAGGAGGTGGTGAAAAGGAAATATTTAAAATAATGGAAAGGACGTAATTTAGATTAAGGAATTGTTGACAGGATTAGAACCCTGAAATGAAAACAAAAAATAAGTAAAATAATAATATTGTAAGTAAGAAACGCAAAACACCGTATTGCACACAAAACAAGTTAGCCGAGATGATTACAATTTGATGTTATTGCTACTAATAAACTTCATCAACGCCCTGAAAAGTTTTGAGGAGGAATATGTTAATAAAGAATGAAAGTTAATAGGGATAGGGATCTTCAATTTTGGGAGGTAGCTATATAAATCAAGAGAAGGATTATTTTTGGAACAATTAAAGAAGATGTGTTCCAAGGTGCCTAAATCCAACCCACACTCACATAGAGACGAATCCCGTACCCGAATTTTATGTAAAAAGACTGGAGAACAACAATGACCTATGCGGAGTCTGCACAGAGTTGAAACAACTTTTTTTGATATCTTCTTATACGGGTGGAACCAAGGCTTTGGAGTAATAAAAGGTTGTATAGCATAATAAAAAGATCCTTTTTTTTTACTTGAATTATTCCACTGTACCTGCCATGAGGTCTGTAAATTCCTTTTGGGAAGGTTTAACAGATCGTATCCCTGACATTTATAATGTTTGTGGTCAACAGACTGGGAGATAACTGCCTGTTTTGCAAGAGAGTCAGCACATTCATTTCCTACTATGCCACAGTGGCTTGGTATCCAAACTAAATGAACAATTTGATGGTTCTCGGCACAAGAGAGAAGAGATTTCCTAATTTGAAGCAAGATTGGACTGTAAAGTTTGCTCTTATATGGGTTCTGTTTCAGGGCCTGCAAGCAACTTAGGGAATCAGTGAAAATGACGCCAAAATGTATGTTATGAGACTCGATGTAAAGACAAGCCTCTAAAATGGCTACACACTCACCCGTGAAAACAGAGGATTGTGCAGGACATCTAAATTTTAAAATTATTTTTGAGTTTTGATAATATACTGCAACCCCAGTACAGCTAGAATTATTTAATTTGGAAGCATCTGTGAAAAATCTTTCAAAACCGAGCCATCGTTCACCAACCACCGCACTAAAAATAGAGTCCGCCGAAGCCGACGACTTAGTTATGCCAATGTCGAAAAAAATATCAGGTTTAAAACAAATTACGTTGTAGCTGAATGTAAATATGGGAAGTTTCGGGAATTGAGCGATAGGCGAGTCAACATTTTGAAAATATCGAAATGATTTTATATAAAGGGGAATTTCCTTATTATTCCAATAAGTGGATCTATTACAAAAAATATCCAACTCAATCGCTCTTTGTAAAAGTGGATGAGTTGATTTGGTTGAAACTCTGGTCCAAAATCTAGAAGCCAGATATTGTCTTCTTAAAGACAATGGTGGCTCAGCACACTCTACCTGTAATGCATTGATTGGCGAGGACTTCATACAGCCTGAAATGATCCGAAGACACTTAGCCTGTATCCCATCAAGCCTAGCGAGAGCGCCTTTGTTACAGGGAATCAAAAGAAACGATCCATAATCAAGAACACTTCGGATTAGGGCATTGTATACCAGCTTCATAGTATAGGGGTGAGCACCCCACCAGACACCAGTAAGTACTTTTAAAATGGGGATAATTCTTTCACATCTGTTGACTAAATAATTTATGTGGTGTAAGCATGTTAATTTTGAATCTAAAAAAAATCCTAGAAATTTTACTACAGAAACAACAGGAATACTATGCCCTTGGATAGTCAACGAGACCCGAGGGGTTAGTCTTCTACGGGAAAAAACCACCACCGAGCTCTTTGGTGCGGACAAGCTTAGACCATGTTGAAGAAGCCATTGATTCAGAGAGTCCAGAGAGACACAAAGGGACGTAGCAGCATTATCAATGGAATTATTAGAGACATACAGAGCAAGATCATCTGCATACTGTAGAATTTGGCAATCGTTGTTGAGGCATGTCCCTAAATCTGCTGTGTATAAATTGTATAGCAAGGGGCTTAAAACGAAACCTTGTGGTAAGCCCCTCCATGACAGTCTATGGCCGAATTCTTCGCCTGGAACCCTCAAAACCAATGACCGACCCATTAGTAAACTGCATATGGATTGTACCATCCTCGCCGGGAGTCTTAGCTGTTGTAATTTTTGCTTGAGGATGGGAAGAAGGACATTGTCATACGCAGAAGAAATGTCGAGAAAGGTAGCAACTACAGACTCATTTTTGGAAAATGACAAACGTATGTCTGAAATCAATACCCCAAAACTATCCATTGTACCAAGGCCTTTCCTAAAACCATATTGGGAGCTCGGCAGCAAGTCTCTGGATTCAACTATCCACTCCAAACGGTTCTTAATTAAATGTTCCAGTAACTTAGCAAAGACAGGTGATAAAGCCACAGGTCTAAATGAATTAGGAACATCAGCATGCTTACCCGGCTTTAAAAGGGGAATAATCACTTGAATCTTCCATTGAGAAGGAATCCAACCATTAATATAAAAAAAATTTATTAAGTCTAGAAAATAGTTTTAAGCCTTAGGGCCTGCATGTGATATGAAGGAATAAACTATGCCATCAATGCCAGGAGCGGAGTCATGGACATAATTTAGAACCATATCAAGTTCCTGAAAGGAGAAAGGTGCATCAAAAGGGTCCTCTGAAGAAGAGACTGGCGGCGGTAGCAGACATTCCGCCTCTGATGGAACGTAAGGAGGAGATATTTTATCAAAGAATAATTCTGCGGTTTCTCGGGTAATTGGAGAGGACAAAGAAGAACTACAACCGTTTCTAAATCTGTTAATACTCCTCCAAACATCCGAGATGGGGGTGGATGGTGATAATGATTCACAGAAGCGAGACCAACCAGCCCGTTTTTTCTTTCGCAGTAATCTCCGAGATCTGGCAAGGGTTCGCATGTAAAGTACTAGATTAGAGGTATTCATTTCTGAATTGTATTTAATTTCAGCGTCATTCCTTTCCCTAATTGCCATAGTGCACTCTCGATCCCACCATGGTGGTGAGGGCATCTTGCCACGAGCAGAGTTTTTAATTGGGAAAGAGGAATCAGCGCTTAATTCAATGGCGGAAACAAAGGAATTGTAACAGTTCGACACATGGAAGCGACTAGAAGAGTCATCGTAAGGACCTACATTTAGGAGAGAATCAATTTTGTCCTCCAATGATGAAGAGTATCCTGCCCAGTCAGGATTGGACAAATTATACCTCAAAAGTGGAGGGCTCGTTTTTTCTAAATAAGTCTTCTCAGACATTGAAATGATAATTGGATAATGATCACTTCCATGTGACAAACTTGTACATTCCCAATGACACGATGCCGCAATATCAAGAGAGCAAAAGGTAAGGTCTACACAACTCTTGTGTTGACCAGGAAGTGTTCTGCGAGTAGAGCACCCATTATTGAGGACGCAAAGGTTAAGATCGTCCAAGATTTCCACCAAACCTTCCCCAAAGGAGTCACATCGTTCGGAACCCCATCTAAAATGATGGCAGTTGAAGTCACCCATGACAAGCATAGAGCCATCTATATTCTCCAGCACATTTCTTAAAATCAACAGAAAATTTTGATTAGGATGAGCAATATAAATAGATAATAGGGTTATGCCCTCAACTTTACCTGCCACAATACTTATATCTCCACCAAAAGGAGGTAAAGATACAGCCACAAGTGGTACCCGTTTGTTCACGCAGAGAGCAGACCCACCATAGCCATCAGAACGATCACATCTAAGAGTGTTAAAGTGAGGAATATGGAAGCTAAGACTTGGAATTAACCAAGTCTCAGCAAGAGAAAAGGCTAAAGGTTTATATTGGTTAAGAAGAAATGTGAGTTCGTGCTTCTTATGCCACACGCTCCTCACATTCCATTGAAGGAACACCAACCGAGCCATAATTACGGTTAGAAAGATAATTAATAAGTAAGTTGGCAACGTTGGACGGTAATTGGGATTGAGATTTATTAGAAGATGAAGAAATAAGAAGATTAGATAAAAGTTTAATAAGCAATTGAATAATAGAAGACAAGTTGTCAGGAGATTCCAGTTGTTGGTTGTCAAGGGCGCAACCATTGCCCAATGAAGGTTGGGGAGTAGAAGTTAACAGCTGATGAGCTGTTTTGTCATAAGAAGGGGAAAGAGGGGCATGGGTCTTAGGTTTCATTGTAATGGTTTTGCGGTAAGACTGAGATTGGGATTTGGTGATATCAGCATAACTGCGAGAAGAATTAGGGACCATTGTACTAGCTTCAGAGTGTGAAATCGCTTTCTCAGCCATGATAATTTTAATGGATTTCTGTCTGCTATACTCCGGGCATGCTTTGCTATTTGCAAAGTGTCTGCCTGAGCACAACACACAGAAAGCCTCACTCTCAGCGATGCTACAACCATCACCAGGGTGATCATTGCCGCACTTGCTGCAGCGAGGTCTAGAACGACAAAGGGATTCTACGTGACCAAACCGGCAGCACTTGCGGCACTGTATGGTGGGGTAAATGTATTTCTCCACAGGAAGAGATGTATAGGCACAGAAAATTTGTTTTGGCAGAACTTGACCATCAAAGGTTACAACACATGTTTCTGTTGGCTTCCACTCAGTAATATTGTCCCTAACAACTCTTTTATTTAACCGTCTAATTTTTAAAATGGGACCACAACCTGCTGGTACAGTTAAATATGATTTTGCATCCTCATCTGACATGTCAGTAGGGATACCACTGACAACGCCCATACGTGTTATGTTAAACGATGGGATGGCAGCTTCAAACGAATGTTTACATAAAAGGCTGTTAACTATAAAAGAATTTGCATCCTGAGGGGAAGCAAACTCAACAGAAACACGATTTCTGCCAACTCTCTTTACACCATCACGGACAATGTTATTGATGTTATTTTTAAATAGGAAAAGACCGAAAGATATTGGATGAAGAGTGGTGCCAGAGTTGGGTTGGGTTTCCTGGCGAAAACATGTACTATATATGGGCCTTTATCTAAGGCTGAGTATTTAACACGTCCTACATGACTTCTGGGTTGTTTGGAAGGCCGGTCTGAAATGGTATCTACATTTACAGGACGCTTACGGGACTGGGATAAAGAGGTTTGGGAATCTAGGTTGCAAACGACATCGGTAAATTGACTCAAGGGGTTTGTAGGTAATAAGCCGGGAATGGCGGGAAGAGACGAGATGTCAGGGGGGTCAGGAGGTTCGTTTTTATCCATATTTCAGGATAATTTTGGACGCTGTGATAACAAAAACCTACGATACGAACCTTGGATGAAGTTATTAGTAAGACAACACTAAAACAAACACAATAACAAGACACAAATAACACAGAAAAAGCCAAAATTCACGACACACGTGTAACCTGAACACACTCCGTGGCGGGAATCCAAAAGAAGAGTCTGCGTAAACGTTATCATTGCGTCGTCATCGTGACGTTAATGTCAAGTGACGTCAGTTGACATGCCACTATTGGCCGATCGTTACACACATATGTAATCTAATGACATTTTGTGTACATATACACAGCTTAGCTTCGTGTGTATTTTCTGCATTCTGCCTTTACATATAAGCAGCTTAACTTCGTGTGTATTTTCTGTATTCTGCCTTATTTAATTGGATTAGATATTGAATGGAATTTTGGATAAAGATATTGTATTTTAATTCTCTGATAGCAAAGGTTACTTACCATCCATCACGCCTATATTCCCGGAGGGTAAGGCAGAGGTGTACAAATGTACACCAATAGTTCGTAGGTTGGTTTAGGTCCCATATAATAGGGACGAGCCTATTGCCATTAATCAATTCCAATCTCCGAGCTGCTTGCTATTGGGAATTTTACAGAAAATTCCAACACTGTTAAGCGTAGTATTTGCGTTTATGACCACTAGGCTAATAAGGCAGTCAAAAATAACTTCGTATTTATACTTTAAAATCAATCGTTTTTGTCAAGAAATGCTATTGTATTGAACTACAAAGAAACTGGATATTTTTATTCTAATTTTCATTAATTTTTTTTAAGAGAAAACCACCTCAGGAAAGTGTCGCATCCTTATCCTGGAATAATTAATTGAAACGAGCTACAATAATCTGGGTTCAGTGCAACTCATAAAAGAATACTCAGCACAAACGATAGTCGCCGGGGCTTGATTAATGCATGATGTTGAACTTTCATACTCGGGGCCAGGAACCTTCAGTGCTGTTTAATCGTAATCCGCGTCATCTCCTGCTCATTTCTCGGTTCGCTCCGCTCTGATGGTTTCCAATGTAAGAATTGACTGGGCAATAATAAAAAGGCAGAGTCAGAAGGCCCACATATAAATCACTTTCTTATAATCACAAAGAAAATTTGACCATGATTTTACGGCATGTATATGTTCTATGTGTGTAGTAGTTTAGTATGTGTGATGTTTTTTTTAAATAAGACTAGTGTGTCGTTTCATTATACATACCTAGGTAAGTTTCATCTTTTATACTAATGTATAATGAAACTATGATGAACCTATTCCAAAACGCTTAGTAAATAATATGCCTGTGTGTAATTTTTATGTTAATAAAATAAGACAGTAGCGGCGCTAGTAGAAATGTATTTGAGCTGTTTATTACCGACAAAAATTATTCTGATTCTACAATGTAATACTTTTTATTAGGTCGACTTACTGCCCTTATTTCTCTGGTTATCGTACAACGGCGAGCGCAGTTTTCGTCTCGCTCATTCCTCGCTTAGCTGTCCATCCAACTCCACTTTAATGGCGGTCTGGCGGAGAGACGGATAATTTAAAATACCTACATTGCTTCCACTGGCCAGCTCTTAGCCGGCTGCGGTTGAAAGGTACACTCGGAATATTGCATATAGCTCCTAAAGTTAACAGAGATTCGGATAATTTAAACCTCTTTATTTCCCCGTCTGGCAGAGAAAATTTACCGTAACAATGAAACTGGAAATACTTATTTACCTACTTGCTCTTTACGTTCAAATTTTTAAAACCGTACCTATACTATTTTATAAAAAAAAACTTCTTTAAACATCATAGAAATTTGTGAACGTTATTCAATTAAGCATATTCTAATAAGTAAAATAAATAAATGAGTAGGTTTAAATCCAAATTAAAATCAGCTCACAATACTGTGCCAATTTCAACCGATACTCAAAATAATTGTATAGAATCATGAAGCTAAATCAATTTTAGACACAATAGACTAGTATCGGTACAATTTTTAAATGCATACTTTAAAACTGGAACGGAATCGTTCCCCACTCTTGCTACGGGGGGAATCATGAATCTTGCTCTCGTAAACCGAAGGAAATTGCTTGCTAAAAGTTTTCGAATTTATAGCGTATTTGTACGTCCGAACTGGTGGTGCCGGATTAGACACATTCGTCGCAATCCAGGATACACTCGTGACTTACCTGACTTCTTGTTTTATAGTTTTAATTCTTAGCTTTGCTGTTAGTTTGAAAGTTTAAGGGATTATACTTTTCAAGTGTTTTTGGAGTGGAATTACATTTTACTGTCATCAGTTTCTACTATAGAACTGCGAAGGAAAGAAATAAAAATTTAAAAGTAATAATTATGTCAACTATATTTTTTAAATAAGTAATAAATATATTAAAAAAATAATGTATTCTTTAAAAATAAAAAATAGAACCTGGTATGAATTACTTTAAGCACAGATATTAGTCCTTTCCTTTTGTCAGGAATGGTTTAATTAATTAAATTGTAGACATTTAGAATAAATAACTGTTCTATCTTAGTAGTAGTAGCATGAATACTAAATATCTAAAGTTAGCTTTTTTCAAAATACTAGCACAAATTATATCTATTGTAGTATCTGAAATTATTATTGACATCTATTCACAATTTGGTAAGTAACAAGCCCACACAGTAACTGGATATAAACGAACCGATATCCACAATGAGATATTAAATTATAATTAACTACGCCTCCCAATTGGAATCAGTTTCATTTGGCTTCCAAAACCGATAACGATTACCATTGGAGTTACATTTCTCGCTGCTTATACAGATTGGTTTACCTACTATTGCCTATTTCAGCCCATAATGTGTTGCTAACAATAAGTTAGTGCCCGCTACCCAGTTTTATCTGGCTGACCGGCAGGGTTGAGTGAATCCAGCGCATTACTCAGGCCGCTGCCGCAATTTACATAATTAACCAACTTCCTAGCGACTTTCGCATCAACCTTGATATATCTCGTTGGAAATGTGTAAGTACCCTACAAATGTAATTTTGTGTCCTGCGTATTCGGATTTATGTGGATCTAATGTTTTTTTTTGGCTTGTAATTACTTCGTTACTGCTTTGATGTACTGAATGGAGATGAGTGGTAAATTGATTTACTAAGGGCTGACTATGTTTAAGTACTTGGTCTTGCCAATACTAAACCTCAATGCTATCAGTTAACGACTTGACAGTATCTAGAGCAGAAGACATGGATGGGCCTTTGATTCTGATGTCTCTTCATAATTAGTTTGAATTAGACTAATACTTTGGTCCTGAAGATAACATGTAGCTTGCTACAAATTAACGTAACGTTGTGTGCAATGTTTATTACGTTAATACGTCGAAACGAGAATTTATATTGAATAGCTTAAATTGAATACCTAGCTTAAGAGTTATTCCGGTAATATTTTCGTTCCAAATCTTAATTTGAAAAAGAAATACGTTATAACGTTATACTTTTACAGCTAAAACGTACTTTCCTGTTGCGCACAGGCACATTATTTATTTAAATCACTCGTAGTGTTCGTGGTACTTTCCTGATGTTAGCGCAATTTATAGGCCTACGTCACTACGGTTTTATGAACCAAATCAGATTAGCAAATACTTGGGAGTATATTGAAGAATTCTCTTTTTTAGGCGAATCTTATTATTGACTGCACGTTTGACGTAATTAAAGTGGTTTCCTCGCCACTGCTTTTTCACCGGTTACGGTTTCACAATTTCCACTCGACACAAATCTTTTTATGATCCACAGACATTTGTTTCGAATCTACTTTACTGTATGATACTGTTCTGTACTTTGTGTTCGTTAATTGTTATGTTTGTAAACACCCACGCGACACAGGTATTAAAAAACGGTGAATTTTGATTTCAATATCTTCATTTTATGAGTGTCAAAATTCAAACTACATTTTTATATTTCGTCTTTCAATTAAAAACTAAACTAAAACGGTCTTTTGTTTTAAGTATTTTCATTAGTATAATAAAAAGGCTATTAAGTAGTTCCAAGACTTCGTAAAATGATTATAATTATTTCTGAGTAAAACGAACGCCTTTGTGCGTTAAGTAATTATAGATATGAGGTTCTATAAATTAGGCTTTATCTTAAAAATATAATTTTTAATTTTTACCTTGTCAGATTTAGTTATTAAATTCAATACTAAAAGATAACATTTGTTTAAGCAAACATATTTTTTAATTAAGTCTTGCGTGGTGGTGAGTCTTACGTACATTTATTTTTTTAGTTCTAAAAAAATATTGTATAAAATAATAATTTTGATGAAAAAATAGTTTGATCTTAAAAGTGAGCTAATACCTACTATGTCTAAGCTAACCAAATATATTTATTTACTAAATCACAAGACCATTTTGTATTTTCTAACTATTAAAATAATACAATTTTGGTCCTAGATACACATAAGCATAGATTGTTACGATGATTATACAACTTTTAATTATATGTGATCTATTAACCTACTAAAAAATATTTTTCACAACAATTTTACCTACTATAAATATATTTATACGTTTATAGTATTGCCAGCTGTACCCTGCGGTGGTGTTGTTGATTTAGTTTTTCCCAGTGCCGTGGGAATTTTCTCTAATTCAGAACAGCTGTATCACTAACCTATAAATACCCTTAGTCTAATATGTATATTTTATTATCCTTTTTTGGGAGCTTTTATCTATTAACTCAATTGTACCTTATAAAAAATTAGTTTATAGGATAAATCAGTTCATACAAGAATCTAATTAAATGCAAATTTATGTAATTATTGCTGAATTATTGTTACCAAGTGACACAATTTTTTGGCAACCTCTGGTTTTGGTTAACATAAAATACTTTGAACTATGCCAACATCCAGTAAATTTACTTTAAGTTCATTAAGTATTTATTCACGTTCATCCTAAGTATATGTTTAATTTCAAGTTTACAGGCTTTATCGTTTCTGAGATTATTGATTAGTCAAGGAAATTCTTATGATCATTCGGATTGGCTTTTAAGTGAAATAACTTTTAAAGCGCTATTCATTATTGGAATTCTGCAATACACATAAAAAGGGACGTCAAATAAAGGGACCAATAACAATTTAAGACGTCGATTTTCCTAATTCGTTCAGATACAATTTGTGAATCAATTGAATTCTTTAATTGAATTATAGATCAATCAGAATGGAGTATCTCCCGGTACTTGATTTTAAATGAGGAATGAAAAACTCCAATTAGAAAGCCTCTCGGATCATTATCCTTCAGAATGCTGTTTTTTTTTTAAACTGGGAAGGAGTTCTTTTTGTAGGTGGTGAATTTGAAATGTTCGTTTTAATTAATGTATTAATTTTGGCAATTTAAGGTCGATTGCTCACTGCAAAAAATGTTTAATATTTTTTCCAACAGTCTGATCTTAATTCCATCAAATTATTCGAACTGTAGGAGCTATGTAATAATTAAAAAAAAAGACAGCACATGGTAATTACACACTACTAATCCTATCCTACTCCTACTTATGTCCTTCCTACTAATATTATAAATGTGAAAGTTTGTGAGGATGGATGGATGTTTGTTACTCTTTCACGCTAAAACAAATGAACGGATTTTAATGAAACTTTACAGTATTATTATTTATACATTAGAGTAACATATAGGCTATAATTTGCAACGATTTTGAGTTAATTAGCCAAATTACAACGATAATTCAAAGTTACTTTTCCACGCGGACGAAGTTGCGGGCAGAAGTTAGTTTTTTAATAAAAGCACACCATGATCTAAATAATTTTGTATCATGAGACTGTACATAAATATTGTATTTACATACATAGCTTACAGGTTATAGCCAGTCCGCCTAAAACCTCCGCACTTGACCCTTGATGGACTTAATTAATTTTTGACACGAACTCGTTGTGACTCTCCGTCGTCCTACCCTCTAATCGGTTTTACAATTGATTTGCGCGACCCCATCAGACTGAAGGGTTATTTTAAAACGCGATCTATTTTCTACCTGCTGTGTATGGGTTAAATGATGTTCTGAAGCTATGGTTAAGCACTGCGTTAGTACTTTTTGGAGAATTATTATTATTTTCGAATACAAGGACGATTTAGAAAGACATTGGATATAAAAACGATGTCGCTCATTCTAAAAAGATTTTAAGGTTTCCTAAAATACGCTTAAATGTATTTGTCTGATGGTAATGTTTTTTTTACAACATCACAAGTACCTAGTATAAAGAAAGATATGTCTAACAAGTACCTACCTAGTAGTAAGTCCATTCCTTTATCTTACGTAAAACAATAATTATCATACATTGGAATAATCAGCGTAAGACTAGGTCTGTTTTATAACAAAAATACCATCCATCTCTTGCGCCATTTATTTTTTATATCTGCTCTTACCACCTAGAACTTCTTTAAAATCTATACTGAGTAACAAAAAAAACAATAAATTTACATAAAGATCGTACCCGCCAAAAGGGCACGGAACTAGTCAACGAACAGATTTAACAGGCAAAAAGTTTATCAGGAATGGGCGGAACGGGCCGTGTAGATTTCAGTACAAATGTCAAGCCTTGCCGCTGCGGTCGCGCCCGCCACAAAACACCGCTAAATGCTGCTCTTGTGGACTCCACTTTACAGTGTACTACACTTTGGAATAAAATAGAAGTCTTTGAGTTGCCAAAGTTTAATTTACACTACGTCCAAGTCTTCTTCTGTTTTTTTTTGTTTGTTTACACAATTATAACGCAATATTTGGCTTCTGTGTTGCGACTCAGGGTTCGATTTCTGCATAGGACAACTGTTACGTCGTAGTTTTTCTGGGATCCCATTGTATGGACAACATGATGCAGGAGCTCCTACAGAGATAACAAACTATACAAATAAACACTACATAATTGATTCCAACAGTACATATTAAAGTAAATTATTCATAGTATTAAGTCTTCCTTAAATCTGTTCTCTTTACAAATTCACTTACAAATTATATTATAACGTTCTACAATCACAAGCAGAGACTTTATTATCCTAGTTCTGTGAATAAGACTACAAGTGCAGAATGTTTTCGTGAAATGTAGATACAAACATCAAGCGGTGTGCGGTTGCGGTCGCCGCAAAACTGCGCAAGGATCGCTGGCCAGCACGTGTAGGTGCCACGTGTGTTACCTGCTTCAAATTGTTTAAATATCTTTCTGAACTGGCAACACATTTAGATTGCTTTGAAATTATTATATTGTGGAAGTTCATTTCGGTATTTAGAATAAATAGAAGAATAAATATTCTTAGTATTTAGTATATGATTCTTATTACTTATAAAATTTGCTGATCGAAAAAACTTTTGTATCTTTAAAATAAAAGCTGTCCCACAATTTAGACCCGCTTTGTAAGACCAAATATTCCTATTGTGTAAAATTGCGTAACGTGTGCCCGAAAATATACATCGTTCTAGCCAAATTTTTTGTTCAGGATAGTTGCCAACGCTGCCATACATTCAACTTGTATCAAACAACAACTTTGTGTTTTTTCCCTGGTCATGCCAGCACCACTGACGTTCAAAGACAATAGCCATACGCCCCTTTTATAATAAATCATTCTATGATTAATGAACTAAAGAAGACAGCGGGTTCACTTAAGTAATCATATCACCGTGTAAGTTGTCGGATACAAAAGCACGATGTTCCTTTACGTTAACAAAGGGTAATTTAAATCGCCGATTTTGGAGGGGAAAAAGGGGTTTACAAGCTAGCTGTCAGTCGGCGGCTAACGACTAAAAGACGACTTGTTATCGTTGTTTTCTGACCTAGGTACAGACGCCAGCAGGTCAAGCTATCCAAAACAGTCAAATTTTCCCAATTGAATATGAACCTTATTACTTTGTTTTAAAGTTGATAATCTATCCAAGAATTTTGACAGATTGTGGTAGTTTGATGTGCTGGCCTCTGTACATCTATATCATTCGAATAAACCGATTGTAAAACTGGCAAAAGTTTCAGTAGGTACTGGGAAAAATTTCAATATTTTGGATGCGGTCCTATGACAGTTTTATTTCAATAAGTACTAATACTTAAAAAAACTTTGTTTAAAGATATTGTAAATAAAGCTAATAGTAGGTAAACGCCATTTTTTTGCAGCGGTGAAGTTACATATTGGGATCATACCAATTTATTATTTCCGAATGTCAAGTTCGAAGCTTCTTTATTAATGTTCTGTCGACGTGTAGCCCTGGTGGCCATTGCTTTAAATTTAATAGCTATGTAAATGTTTTAAAAAGTCGTTAACGTTCCATTTTGATTCGGTGGTCAAGTAAGTAGCATAAAATAATAATATATTTTTTTATTTCTGGAATAAACTGCATAAGTACATAGTAAAGTTTCAAAATGACAATAAAAATAAATAATATTTTAATGAAACCACGAAACATAACTGAATAAAAAATCCGAAAGTGTCACTGCTACTTTTTATATACAGCCATACAAAATGTTGCCATCAAGTAAAAACTCCGTCAGCTATATGTTGCCCGTCCTTTCATTGTTCTTTTCTTTCCTCTAAGATAAACTTTCGTCCCGGGCAAGGAAGCCGGGTGTTTTATGCCTGTGTCAAATGTCTTGCCTATTTAACTTTTGTTTTACACTGCAAAAGATATATTGTTTCTTGTTGGTATTACTTTGTACCTGTTGATATCATTTTAAAGTAACTATGCTTTCTTACTGATTTGAATGGAACTGATTTATACGATAGTTCCATTCAACTTCGTTTGAAATTTGCTTAAACAATTATATTAATGTTTGTTTGAACGCGGTAATCTCAGGAACTACTAGATCGAATTTATGAAAAAATCTTTTGTGTTGGATAGTCCATTTATCGAGGAAAGTTATAGGCTATATAACGTCACGCTACGACCAATAGGAGCAGAGCAAAAAGGAAAATAAAGGCGGGAGACACCGCGCGGGGCACCTAGTACTTGTTATTCACATACAAAGTACAATTTCTGTTTATTACATACTGTGGCTATATAAATATAAGTAGTTATAAATAAGTATACTTTAATCCAGCTTTACATTGTAATCCACTTATATTATCCACACAGATTATTGTTTTTCTATTCTGACACGTGTATCGGTTAATTAAGACACGTATGGAAGTTTCGTTTTAGTATTTTGGAATTATATTTATTTTAAATGTATTAAGATTATAATCGTCTCTTTGACGTTGTTTATAATTTGAAAATATTTCGTCAGTGGGTATATCTCTACACATCATAATTATTATGTGGTAGAACATGGTGGACTTTCAGTTTAATAGAAGAAGAAAGAAATATAATTAATTTCAGGCACATTGACAACACATCACATACACATTTCAACATGCAAAAAGACACATGTTTAATGTAACACATTTGTATTATTGCCTATGTTTCACAAATAAAGATTATGAATGACGCTCAATGTGTTTAGACTTTCAGGTGGACATTTCTTTCCTCACAGAATCTTCTACTGATAAATTGGCTTCGATACTGTGTGGTTAAAATATATTTAAAAGTTTCTAGCACTCCATTGCTTCAGTTGTGTGAAAATACAAGACAGCAGTGCAATTTCTTTCTTCAGAGTAAATTGAAACGGATTATTGTATGTGCCTGAAAACGGATTACTTTTCACTGCAGTAGTACCACTGACAATTATTCATGTATAACTCCCTTACAGTTATGTATTTCTTAGCTATCTGGAAAACAGGGTTATGAACCGCTTGTAATCTGCAAGAGGGTAGGCAGAGATTGAATTAATTCATAACATAACATACCATCAGTTCGTTCCCCGAAATGTTAGAGGTTTAATGCGGTACACCAGAATGTTTAGGTCCTATGTAATATGAGGCACATCTTGGTACAAATTTTCACTTCGACCTTTTATGAGAATTTCACGGAAAGTTCTACACTCCGAGCTGCTATGAAAATTAATAATAATAATGGGTAGTATATGGATATAATACTTAAATACGTTTTTTTTTGTAAATTATCATCATTATCAATCCATATACTGTCCCACTGCTGGGCACGGGTCTCCCTTTCAGATTGAGAGGGAATTTGTAAATACAAACATACTTATAATAGGTACATATAAAACAACCAGACAAACACAAATCCAAGATTGCATACAAAATCCAATAAATGTAGTAGATTTGGGTTCAAAATCACTCATATGCATCGCAAAAGGAATGTTTTCAGACTATAAAAAAGACGTATTAGCTTCATATCTAAAACAGGTACAACAACAATCGGTACGTCCGAACGTCTTTACACCTCCATGGATACCCTATTATTAGTTGAACAACAAACGCTAAGCTAATATCGCAAATCGTGACTACGGTGTCAATGCAGCAATAATACAGCCGACTGTACGTGGCGGCGGTGACAAACAGATCGGGAGGTGTCCGGATACTCCCAATTTCCGTGTTCCGTGGTGTCACCTCGCCGGATTTATGTCACAGTTGCGGGTAGACGGATGACGTCGGAGCGACCTGTTGGCCTACGAATATTTGCAACCCAAGCTCTCCAGAACGGACGTGTATTTTAGTTATATGGTTCGAGGTTTGACGTTTCGTAGGACTGTTTTGTAATATATCTTACTTGCCTCGGCTTTGCACAGATGCTATGCAGGTACTGATAATATGCATGTATTATACTCTATCCTCTAAATGATAGTAAATCTCGGAGAAACAGAAAGACAGGCGGACAACGATTTTCATTTTATATTAATTAGAGAAGATTGAAAGCCATAGTTACAGCCTCGTTGCAGCATTGACCTGGCTGCGAGCACGTCTGGTGACCGCTGGTCCTGGTTTTGACTGCCGTTTCGAGCAGTGTTAAAAGAAAAAAAATGGTTACGGTGCATATTTCAATCTGTAATTCCAGACTATATCTCCTTGTTTCATTAAGTTACATGAACAAATAAAGTTTCACAATAAAAACACACAAAATAATCTTGAAACATTGAAACATTTCAGATTGAACCTCTGAACTTAGCGTTTAACTCTATAAACCGCTCATATTTTATTCTGAATCTGCTTTCCCAAATGCAAAATGCCGCAAGCATTGTTTACTTTTAATATCAGCGTCAGATATCACTCCACACGGCAGAGGCTCGGCAGCTAGTCCTGTTTATTATAAATATTTACCACAGAACAAAAGAATGCAGAAAGTAAAGTTAGTCATAAAACATCTCGATTTTTTAAAGAAGTTGCCACCATGTGGATTCTCATTAGGATCACACAGACATGCACACGGCTTGATTTTTTTTAAAACAGTTGTTGTGTTAGGGATATTTCAGCAATGGTCTTCTAAAAAAAACTACGAGGTACTAAAAAAAAGGATGTACTTTGTTTTTTTTTATTTCTGCTACGAATTCTGCTTATAACCTCATAATGCTACCATTGTATTTTTTCTCGACCCCCAGTGCATGCTATTGTTTAGTGTAGGTAGACATTCTACGATCATTATCTATTTTGAGTTGGAATAAAGGTCTAAAAAGGCTTTAACAATAATAAACTGTCGTTGCGCGCTTGACCACGTCGATCCTTTAAATATTTAATGCTTTTTGGTAGGATTGGACGCTGTCCCGTCCAGATAAAAGTTTTTTAACGACAAATCTGACTCAATACGGATTTTGGATTAGGTTTGGCAAAACCGGGTGAACATGTTTTTTTTATTAAACGCTATAACTACTAACAACATTCAAGCAATTTATAACTTAAGCCCCATATCCTGACTAAAATAGAACAATTAAAGAGTTAAAGAAAATAAGTATTTAGTCAATAAAATATGAATGAATCAGTTAACTATTCTTTGTTTTTCTATGTGGAAACCGGAGCATAGCGTAAGGAAAACCAAATGGCTTGTCCCTGCCATCACAGATTCTTTTCTACAGTATCTACCTAAGATTTTAAGTCTTAAAATAGTAAAATAGGTCTCCGAAACATTTAAGTTCACGATAATAGAAAAGACTTGATAGACACTGACCTGCAAAAAGTTACATTATTGATTGATTTTATGATTTAAACACATTTTAACATTCATGTACTTTTTATAAAATATGTGAATATGTAGAGACCAGCACATCGAGCTACCCTTTGTTAAAAATCAATATTTTAAACTTTCAGTATCTAATAAAGTTCATATTCAGTTGTGAAAATTTTACAGTTTTGGATAGCTTGAATTGCTGGCGTCTGTACATTAGCATAATTTACCTGTTTTTCATAAAAATATATTAAAAAATGAAATAATGTAACAATTAATAAGTTCCTTTAAAATATCAGTATTGTCAACAGCAGATCGAAAGCGTTTGTTGCCTCATACTTCATTTTAAATACTCATTTCTACTGACATCCAAAATACCTTAAAAACACTTTTCACACCGTCTAATAAATTAATTTTGGAAGCAGCCACCATTATTTCATTCGCGTCTGGTTCATATTGTGATTTATACCATTCGGCAGATGGATGGGGCCCGGCTTGACCCTGCTACCCCTCGTCATAAATTCTTACATTCAGCGGAGTGTCACAAAATGAAATTATGTGTTCTGCAGTGCAATTATTTCGACATACTCTCTGTAGGTACTTAGGGAACGTTTGGCTCAATTAATAATATTATGTTTCGAATCCAATTACTCGATTTTTTGCGCTCATGTGAAAGTAGAAAAAAAGTATCGTGACTGTACGTTCAGCGTAGCGGTTAAGGTTCAGCTGGCCACTGCCGTTGCACTGTGGGTCGTGGGTTCGATCTCGACCCGAGATCAAATTCCACAAATCATTGTGGAATCTGCAAATATTTCGAAGGGTAGTACAGTAATAATAGATATACCTACGGCTCAAGGCATAGCAATCTGGGCCAACATGAGGTTGAGCTACATAGGTTCTAAAACATAGTCCTACATCCTTCTTAGTCAATTCATATTATAAACATTTTTTTACGTTAATTTATACATGGTTATATTTTAAATTCTCCTACATTAATAACCCTATACCGCGCTACACTTGAAATAAGCCGCGTCATTGTAAGTACTTAAACAGTCTTGTTATGATTTGTGTCAGTTCACACCGAGTCTATGTAGGAATGTCATTGTTCGCACTGACAGCTGACTGTGTGCGAAATGACAGCAGGAATACGCCGTGTTACAGTACAATACGGTGCCATAATGTCTTTGTATATTATTATTATATTGTAAAGATTTCTTATTGTGCCGTCTTCACTCTTTACACACGTTAACGCTTGTTTTTGTGGTCGGCCGGCATGTTTTTTTTAAATGTATAAAACTTCAACAATCATCTGTGTTTTCTGTTTATATCTTTTTTAAAGTATGATCCTGGGAGGTAAACATTTGAGTAAATATAACAGCGTCAGATATAGAGCTAGTCAAATGGAATTCACGCTTCTCATATTCCTGAATGTTTATTAAACTCCATCAATCGACAATATTTATTTTCATAGAAGTAAAGATTTTTCAAAGAAGGCACCTATATTTTTTATATAAGGCCATGTTCATAAAATACCTAAAAATACAGAATATTGTTTAATTAAAAGCTCGAAAGATGGCGTGTTTGCCGACAGTCGCCTACGGCAGGTATCTGTTTTTGACTCAAACTTTTGTCTGGTCGCCTCGAGCTTTGTGATTTCTTAAAAAAATAAAACAATTATAAGATGTTTTCGTTAATGAACTGAGTTTAAGAGAAGCCAGTCATTATATAACGAAATAGCTTAATGTTAATAATGATGTTTATGTAGCTCGTTGTTCCACAGCTTGACACGTCCTTTTCCACGGAAAACATCATAATCTCAACCAAAGGCCTCCCCGGTTTTAGACTGCATCCAAAGTATCTAGTGACCTTGAACTGGATATCTCGTTGCCACAGAGATAATAAGGATCTTAAAGTTTCAAACAATACGAAAAAGCGTAGCGAGTCATAAATTAATCTGCATTTCATGTCAGTTTTTTTTAACATTTCACGACATAAAATATCAAGTAAATTACAGTTTAAACGAATGCTTTTAAGTATATTTGTTTATTTAAGACAAAAACACTTCAATACCAATTGTCCACAGTTCATATAAATAACAAGTGGTTATTCCTGTCGTAATGTTCATACAAAATAATTACATTTGCAAATCAAATGTGGATTCAAGGAAACAATTAAGTACTCCAAGTGATTACAAGTCGCGCCCACCGTTGCTTAGCTTTCCAGCGTTGTCAGTGTTGCCAATTATTTTCTAGTTGTGATAATTAATTATTTATAGAAAGATAACAGTTTTTTTAATACACATGATTACTTATCTTCATTATGGCAAACAAAAGCTTTTGCTTGGTATTAAAAATACGACTTATTTTTTTCAAGGCCTAAGCCTTCACACACTTCACACTACACACCTTCACGCTACCCCAATCTGACAAATTTCTTTGATAGAGTTTCATAAGGTTCATGTTCAATTGGAAAATTTGACAGTTTTGGATACCTTGACTTGCTAGCGTCTGTACACTCACATTTCGCGGGTACATTTTAGATTCAAAGTAATAGTATTATTGGGTCTTTCTTTGATAAATTCTCATAGCAGATTGGAGTTTGGAGTTTTGATTTTTTGGTTATTATTTAAAGCAGATTGTGAATATGTAAGTATGTGTATGTGACATGTCAAACCCGTACTACACAACTTTATTTTAGTACTTTTAAATATTCTTTCTTATTTACTCAATATAACATAAAAAATAGTAACTTTGATAAATGTTAAAGTAAACCATCGAATAGGCTTTATAAATATAAAAGTCTATGCATAAATTAAGCAACATTATTCCCGTCGAAACATATATTGACATCTGGCAACCCTAAGCCGATGGCATTTGTGATCGTTGACGCTCCGTAATTGGTGTAATTGACGTTAGGAGGATCATAGGCAATGACGTTTTGATCCGTATATATATTATTAATAGATATGTAGGAGATAGGACGAGTTTTTCGTGTATGACCTAATTTGTAACCTGTTATAGATTTGGAAAAAAAAAACCACTAGTAATGAGGTCAGTTTTGCTTACATGGTATAGTGAGTTAGTGTACTTTCGTTAATTATTTATTTAACATGTTTAAACATGTATTGATGAAATGGTACCATTACATTTTAAATAAATATTAACAAACGTTCCCATTAACAGAATATCTTATGTGTATAGTTCTATACATATACTTTAACAATTACTGTACATATATAACAGAATATAAACATAACAAAACAACAAATAAATCTCAAAAGAATTTTACATCTAAATATGCTAGTAAATGCTAGTACATTATAAGAAATTAAGCGTATATTTCATGTTTGCCTACATTAATTATGTTGTCGTCAAGACGAATTAGAATCGTCTATTTTGTAAAAAAATATATGTTAATAGCTTTCGAGAAGTACTTTCGCGAACATTTCCGTCTTTAATTAAGTAGGTAATATCACCTAATTTTATAATCCATCTGTCATTGCCTTAGTAATAAAAGTAAAAGTGGCTTTTAATGTTGTATCTAAGGACAGTTTCAACATAGTATTTTCCCTAATTACTCTCAGCGCGATATCCGTGGAAATGTGTCTAATTATATGAAATATATACTCGATTTAAAATCAACTCTATAAGGTATGTGCGTGGGACTTAAAATATGTTTTTGTTTGTGTGAAGCCCCATAGTTTTCTGTGGTTTCTTTTGTAACTATTTAAAGGTAAAATAGGTAATATTTTAAAAATAAAAATGTTGCTACCCCATAATATGATTTTTATATTATATAGGTACTTGTATTTAAACTCACCTCATTGAAATGAAATTTAAAAACAACGATACCTACATACATATTTTTCCCACTTGCACGCCAAATGCGTGCTATGACGATACCATGCCATTCTAAACCGTTGATTTGATATGACCAGAGTGGGGTTCAAATATATTTAAACTGTGCACCCTTGCAAGGATTAATCTTTACAAAAAAATTACAATAGAAACGGACAAAACAATTGACGACATTTATAATACATCTCTTTAAAAACCTTTGGATCGACCCTAGCATATGGTCTCACCATCTCTGCAGCGTGTTTGAAGGGGTTTAAAGAGCCAACATGGATTTTTTTTAGATGGTAATAGCGCGGCGTAACAACAAAGCTTAATTTCTAAAAATATAATCAGATTTATGAAACTCTAATTAGAGTTGCCATAGCGAAAAGTAGCAAAGGCTTCATTATGGCAACCCGTCTTAAATTGTGAGCTAGTTACTGTGTCTATTTCATTTGAGGCCTTAAGAGGATTTATGAAATGAGCACAGTTTTAACGTGTTTCTGAGAACCAAATTATTTATTTTCAGCTTTGTTTATGACTGTAGCTCTAATTGTTAATTTTTTTAAGTTGTTAAGTGGTATTAGAAATTAAAAAGGCTTAGATGTACAGAGTTATACCTCTCCCTAACTCCTTGGAAAATAAAAGCGTGATGGTATTTATGTAAAACCAAAAAACATTTAAATATTACCACCGAACACTATTATAATCTATTAATTATTTATATTAATATATCTATGAATTATTATAGGAAACAATTCGCGCAAAGTCGCGCTCTCTCAGTCAGTACTTATGTTAGCCTTTTTATAGTAGTTACGGAAAATCATCATGGATCGTCCAGGTGGGAACCTGGGGAGATGGCAGGATATTTCGTAATAAATAATAATAATAAATATTCCTGGGCAATTTTCAAACAACACCATCTAGTCCCAAACTAAGCAGAGTACTACTATGGGTACTAGACAATGGATATAATAACTATATACATACTTGCTTTTTTGTAAATACATACTTAAGTTATATATACAAACACCCAGAAAAACACAAACTCTTGATGTTCATCACATAAATATTTGTGCCCTGGAATCGAACCCACGACCTCGTGATCAGCAGTCCAACACGTGGACCACAGTTCACTAGACATTGTTGACGTGATTTCTTAAAGTGATTCTTTAGTCAAGTAAATATAGTCTGTGAATTCAATTAGTCACATTGTCGTCTCCATCTTGTATATTAATGACGAGCTGCCTGGTGCGCAATGTCACCCGCTTTTTTCCTTTTTGCTCGGCTCCTATTGGTCGTAGCGTGATGTTATATAGCCTATAACCTTCCTCGATAAATGGACTATACAACACAAAAATAATTATACGAATCGAACTAGTAGTTCCTGAGATTAGCGCGTTCAAACAAAAAACAAATTCTTTAGCTTCTATAATATTAGTTTAGATTGTTCTGTTCAAAGTCTTTTAGCTCATGCTCGATCTTTAACAGGGCTTCAAATACACCTACCTATTACCTAGTATTAATAGCTTCGAGTGGTGAAGACTTGTAATCCATTATTGTCAATCAATTTGATTGCTACCTTAGTAAAATAGTGGTGCTCCGTTCGATCAAATCGATTAATGTAATGGCAAGTTATCTGTGGATTAATCATTATTGGGGTACCTTCAATACTTAAAACTTTATTACTTTCATGTTTCACTCAACATACAAAACCGTTGTCAAATGTTTGAAAAAGCTTTGTGTGAAAGTTGAATATCTATAAAAAAAAATTGACAGATTGGGGTAGCTTGATGTGCTGGGCTCTGTACTTCTCAATAATTTGTATGAAGAAGACAGTATAATATTTTTCAACACACTTGCTCATAGAATGGCTCTTATTTCACCGCAATTAGGCATGTAATGACACTTATAATCAAACTGTGACTTTTTCATTGCTATTATTCACAAGTGAGTTATAGGGTTTTTTTTATTTTATTGAGTTGCTTTGTTCTTAAAAAAGTTGCGATACAAAAAAGATCGTGTTCAATAAATAGTACAAATAAATTAATTTACCTATTGCTTGCTCATTTCATGCAACTTCGTATTTAAATAGATAATTTTAACTTGTAAGTTTTTAATAAATAAAACTTTCACTCAAATATAACTTTTGTTTTCTCTGTAATAAATAAAACTTTAAATTCCCCATTTTGTATGGGGCTGAAACGCTATCCGAGAAAAGCCAAAAAAAAGAAACCTCATTCTTTTGGCCTATGGCCGATCGCCATTATTCGCCTTAAGTAATGTACAGGAGTTATTAAAAAACCCGCAACTGTATGATAAAATATATGATTTTGTTTATTTGTATTCAATATTGTTTGTTATTTATTTTACGTTATGTTATTTTTTCTACTTCTAAAAATTGTATTCAAATTCACTTTAATTAGGTAATAATGTTTTTTGTAACGATTTAGGCTGATGGCTTTGTGCCAAGACCCAAATAAATAAAAAAGTAATAATAATAATAATTCGCCATTGTTTAGGAAAACAGCTGATTAATTTTTCCCGCCATTCGAAAATTTTTTCACAATTAGTTTTCACAGTTAAAATTATAGTTATTTTCTTCACAAGTATGTTGAAAAACGTCGTATGATACACGTCGTATGATTACCGTCCTCGGCTCTCTTAAAACCCTCACCTAACGGCTCGGGTTTCAATGGCGCCTCAGCGGTAATCACCAACATTACACACTTGTACCATAATGTTCTATTATTAGCGAATGTAATGTTTTGTTTAAAATTATATCAAGTCTATCGTGTTCATTTAAAGCATTAGTTGGGCTAATTTTGGGTACACTTACAGGAACGAAATGAGAGCTGGTTAAAATTTAAAGTGAAACTGGCTTTAAAACGATAAGCCCACCTGCACTGTTCATAAAGCTAAATAATGATGGTGTTGTAAAATATTAAGTGCATTTTCCATAAACTTGGCTTGCATGGGGTTGATTGGCCGTAAACGAACGTCTAAAGCCTGATTACTAACTACAGTCAAATTTTAATTTAATGTACCTACTTATAAATAGGTACACCAACAGCATAAAAACATGTCATTAAAAGGAAATAAAACTGATATTGCATTAACTGATGTGTATACCAATTATTACATAAATACACAGTATTCAACTGCAGCATCATTCACCAATACAAGTATGTACACTATAAGCCTAAAACCTAAAAATAATAAAATATATAAAAAAACAACTGAAATGTACACTTAATTAATACCACTGACGTGAGAACGCAATATATTTTTAAACTTATTATAGGAACGAAAAAACACTTCCAAATCAAATAGCAGCTCTGATAAATCAATTTGTGTACAAACATTACAATTGTAATGTTAATTGTTCATGATAAATTAGCAGACAAAACAGAAAAGTAGTTGGTTCGACTGTCTGGAGGGTTACGCTCTCTTTAATGAATTAATCGTTGTGATTATAGAAAAAATAAGAATGAAAAATAAGAGTAGATATATTAAATAGATTCAAACTCAAATGTTCATTCTCAACCATTTTTCTAGAAAATGTATTAACCCCGTACCACAATATGTACTTAGGTTATTTAAATTTTATGATTATAGTAATAATGTATTCATCTAGTATTATTATAATTTATCACTCGCTTAAACGGTGAAGGAAAACATCGTGTGGAAACCTGCATGCCTTAGAGATTTTCTCGACGTGTGTGAAGTCTGCCAATCTGCATTAGGCCAGCGTGGTTAACTATAGCTAAATCTCTCTCGTTCTGAGAGGAGACCCGTGTCCAGCAGTGGGACAGTATATGGGTTGATGATGATTGATCAGGTTCCAGATTTTTTGTAGGTACTGGCGCCTTTTATTATTGTCAATGAACTTATATTGCCCTGTAGCTCCAGTTGTTCTGTAACTGCCACCGAGGACTCGCATTGTTATAAATTATACTGTTTTAGGGATTTCTAAAAATATTTAGAGTCAATTAAATATCTTTCGGCGTTCAGACTTTTAATTTCAGACTCATCCTATTAATATCAAACACGCAACCACATTAAAAAATCACATAATTAGAATAACGAAATCAATTTAATCAAGAAATTTACATATAAGTAAGTATATTTAGATATTAGAAAGTTAAAATAAACTCGGTCTAACATTACAAAGTAACTTTTTTTTATTTTAACAAGTCTGTAATCAAATATTTTAACACATTGATTAATATATTAATAACCTTAATAACATTCAAAAAGTTCGGAAAATATGTTTTCAAAATTTAAGGGCTATGGAAGAGTTCACATTGAAATTCACACTTATAGTTGATAACGAACACGAGTTTTGTCTATGATTGGATTATGTTAAGTCAGTGTAGAGCCTAACGAGACAGATTGCTACCATTATAATAATTTGGAAAGAGAGGCGAGAGGACCCAAAATGTTTTGTTTGGAATTTGGAACTTATGCTGTTCTTTTCTCATTTTTAATATTTTTAGGCAAAGATACTTTATATATTTTTTTAACGCCAAAGTTGCCGATACGGCAAAATACTGGATTATTACTATCATTAAGTGAATGCTATAATTTATTTGAAGTTCTAAGGATTTAATGAATGATTCATTTACCACCTTATACATGACGTACAGATGTAGTTTTCTATCTTATAAGTCTTTACACCTTTTTGGATGAATACTCGTTTTATAACATACTTTTTAATAATTTCCTAGATTAGTTTGATTCATACCAGAACTGCCTTCTCAATTCGAATTTGGGAATTCAGTGTGTGTGGAAAACTCATATAGAATGCATAAACGCTGTGAACCGACTTCATAAGCAGCTGATTTAAAATTATAATTTACGAGAGGCAGAGGCACCCGCGGTGGTTGTTACAGTTCCAATGTAATTTGAAAACGATGACAAAACCTTGATACATGACAATAATTTGTATGCAAATGTTTGACATGCTTTGGATTCTGAATGGTAATGTAGTGACATCAAAGTCTTGATGCCGGAGATGAGGGAGGCGCAAAAGTTTGGGAAGGATTAAAGCCGAAATGACGGTGTAGCCATGTATGTTGTTTGATTTATATCAAAGACATTTAAATATTATGTGCGACAGATGGGACAGTACGCATAAAATCGTAATCTAAATGTCACTCAACAAGTCACTTTGTCTACTCTTAGGTCAACTTGACAAAGATATCAAATTGTAGCGGGATTAAATTTTTATTACGAAAATGTATCCAATACTCGCTTTATAACTCTTTTAAATCCCTTGATTTATATTTAAGAAATGAATGATCTATGCTTCTTCGTTATCTGTGTTGACAGTATTATATTTCAATTTCGATATTTGAATTTTAAACACTAATCAAATTAAAAGAAACAAGCAGATATCTTAAATATTAAAGAAAAATAATGAGTTGGAGATGAATTATTTAAAAGTTGTCATTCGGCAGAAATCTAGCAGCTGATGCAGATGACATCAAATCTTGACATCGTTTATTTAAGAAAAAAAGTTGATAGTTTATTCATACATTCGTATTTCTTATTGGGTCCTTTTCTTGATTGGCAATGACAGTATAATATTTTAGCTGTCGCTTTTTCTTACAATTAAGCTAGGCACAGAAAATTTTAAATAACGAATGTCAACATTTTATTCTAGAAAATTCAGTACGTCTTTAAATAACGTCCAGCTTAATATTTTTATATTCCAACTGCAGACAGTACAAAAAATATACTACTGCGAACAGGAGTTTGCACCTAAATTATATAGTATTCTACACTAACGAAGCCACTGAAAAACGTTTCAAATTAATGCTTGCGACGTGCGTCATGAAAGAAGACTCTAGTTTGCGTGAATCGGGTAATATAATATCGGGATTTTTGATACGGTACTAACGAGGTTTGTGAAACCACGGAAATGCTAAATTGGGACTAAAGTTCTCGACTTACTCGAACTCCCAGTACCGGTAAATTATGTTATATTTAAGTTCATTATTACTCTGGTTCCTCTCAGCAAAATATCTAGTTTCAGAATACATATTATCTGAAATATCAGCGGTTGTGGAAGTTACGATGGACTTTTCCACGAATCCCCCTCCGGCCGCGTATGGTAATTCTCATGTTGTGTTCTTTTAGAAACTGCGGAGGTTCCAGGTACTCGGCGCTAACGAATTTTAAATATGTTTTAATATCCAGATATAACATGCCATCATGTCTCTGTATTCCCCGAAGGAAAAGTGGGAGTCATGTACTGCTGTACCTACCCACAGTTCGTCGGTATGTTTTAGGCTCTTTGTTATATTTGCTTTGTATTTTAGACCTAAAACATTACCTATGGCCATTAACTGGGTTGAAATCTAAACTCCGAACTGCTGCTGAGAATTTCACAGATAAACCTAACTAGACTTTGCTTGAACTAAACTAAACCCAGAACCTGACGCTAATACTGCCAATAAGATTGCACCCAACAACGGATCCAACTTTATGATCACACGTGATCACTATTTGTCATCTGTCAACAAGGCCTACCAGTTTATTTAAGCTTAAAATAATGTTTTCATGCTTAGATTTTAAAGACTTTTACATAATAGAAACTTGAGTTCAGCTTTCATCTATGATCTAACACATTCGTGACGTCATTCGTATTTTTGTATAGGGTAATCAGCTTTGAGTGTGCAATATAACTGTAAATGGACGGTAATTATAACGCCACAGTGAAGGCTAGTCAGGTTGGTCTGTCATTTGCATGTGCTAAAGGAATTATGACAGAGTTCGGTTTAATAATTATTAATACATAGGCTTCTTTTTTTCGAAATACACTGCGGCTAGACAAAAGCTATACAATTTGCCTTCTGGACCGCTCGTGTTCCGTCGCAATACCGGTGATTTTTGTGGTGCAATTTTAATAAGCTTCGGTGCTGTGTGTACAATATCAGGGGATGTTCTGACAGGTATGGAGACACCTTTGGAGGTATGAACCTTCAGAACAAAGAACTTATGGGTGGAAGAAACCATTCTTTAAATTTCAGTAGGATGAGAATATAATCTAGGTAAGTCTCGAAATCTTATAACAGTCTTCGATACCGTTTCTAAGATAGATTTTACAAATAAGTAATTAAAGTTAATTTAAAATTTGGTCAAAGAAACTGAACAAAGGATATTTTTTTTAATAACGAAACCGAAGACTATATAGGTATATTTAGGGAATATTATGCCTTTAATAAATTTTAATATCATAATTTCTATCTAGCCTAGAACGAACTTATTTTAGATAGGTAGCTACCCAGTTGTCTTTCTTAGAATAATAATTTATTATTGTAAATATTCCATTTCTTATAAAATAATCTCGTTTGCTTATCAGTATCGTTTCTCAAAGTATGTTAATAAAAATTAACATAAAACGAAATTGTATTGACGACTTAATATTTATAATTCATCGTTCATCAAGTTACATATTATTTGTATGATATTTATTGCTGAAAATTACTTGAATACCTATTGAGGTAAGTTTTTACGAATTTTATCGCGTTATATTGATTGATATTATTAATCCCGACTTTTTGGACCCTTTACAGCGTCTATGATCACGGGTAGACTTAAGTAGTGGGCGTCTTGATGTTATAATTACTGACAGCTATGTTATATTTCTTTAAATTATTGGCAATGCAATCCAGTGCGTCGATTAAAATTTTAAATTACAACTTATCTAAAGGGCTAGATCCCTCAAGTCAAAATAGATTTAGCTTCTTTACTTGTGCCTATATCAATCTTTAAACTAAGTAGGTATATTTTCGTCTAATTTCGATCTTGGATTGTAAAACATCCATAATAGAAAATACAAGTCGAGTAATTGCAAATCTGACAACACTCCGAAAAAAACGAAACTCTTACCAACAAAATAACCTTGCAAAAACATTGGTTTTTTATACTTCCCATAAATCAATCCAGCCAGAGTAAACAGCTGAATAACAACGCCGCATAAACCATTAGGTAGTCCATTAAAATTATGTATCCGATCATAGTCATCATTGTATAATTTTATGAGCGTAAACGCAAAGCTTTGTACAGTCCACAGCGAAAAATGTTTATCAGATTTATTTATTGCAAGTATTCGGTGAGTGGGGATGCGAGATACTGACTAGGGTTGGCGCGTATTTAAATATGATAAGGTGAAAAAAGAAATGGGAATCAGTGTGCAGCATAAGTCAGTTACAGGTATTTTGCTGTCACTAAGTTGACAGAGACGAAATTTGCTAATTTGAAAGTCATGAAAAAGAAAGTTTTAGTGTTTAGCTGTACGTTCTAATTTTAAATGAGAAAAAAAGAGGTTTAAAAAAGTATGGGAAGCATAAAAATAACAGTGTCAAAGATAAATTAAAATGAATATTGACAGAACTAATTAAACTTTTAATTACCACTATAATAGTAACTGTTTATTAGAAGTAAAAGGATCTCAGTATAATAAAGTGGCAGCCCTACAGAAGGTACTAAACACCGCTAGCGCCCTCCGCCACTCGAACTGATAACGCACGGTTCGACGCGCACCTGCGAAGCTCTGGAAGTGGCTTTATTTTAATACTTATAAATTGGCCGCCATCTTTTTATAATGATGCGGCAGTTTTACGTTAAGCCAGAGTAATGGCTCAATGAGTCATTGCGAGATGAAAAGGGGGAAATTGCTAAACGCAGTCAACTTGCAAGGCTGGTAGATTTATCATCACTTATATAAATAAATAAACGAGAGGAAACGTTGTGTTGGCAGTGGGAGGGGGGGGGGCTTTGACCCTTATACTGCCAACCTAACTATTCCTCTTTCGTTTTACAGGATCGCCTCGTTGTACCTTGCTAAATGCCACAAACTACGATGAAAACCTGCGAAGTAAAATCTAAAACACTTCTTTTTTAATTAAAGTAAAGGTGGCACCGGTGATACTATGTGTTCGAAACTCAAAACAGGAATTGTCTCAACCTCTGAGCCAGTTTTTCCCACCATAAAAAAGACATTGTTTATTATTTAGATACTTCATTTTCTCCGGGTCCCTCTGAACACATATCTTGTCAGTAACACAACAAAAAAGCAGTATATTTAGGAACTACTTTCAAAACTCCATCCGGGGTAGTGACGTGTTGAATATTTAAGGGGAAGCCGCGGGAATTCTTTACGAGTTACCACCAAGTTTCGGTCAGTTGGCAGCCGTTTATGTAATCAAATCAAATTATTTATTTACAGGGTAACTATCGTGTCCTTAAATAGAAAAAGTTGACTATTTATTTTATTATGTTGGTGTCAAATTCTATGACATTGTATTCACACCGTATCCTATGACAAATACCTTTCTTTAGTTCATTTTTTTTGGTAGTATGTGGAAAATTGTAATGGATCGTCAGCTACGGAGAGGTGGTAGGATGTTGGACTCGTATTAAGAATTGCACAATCCATATCATATAGCTATGGGATTCGTGTCATTCACCACGACCATGACAGGCTATAGTCCAGTACAACCGGCAGACCTCTTCAAAGGGTCTCTTCACTAGTCTCAACGAACCTCACTAACTGGCAAGGTCATCGATGTTCTGATATCTTTTTGGTGAAATGGCGAACCAAACGGAATGGAAAAGGCAAGGAGGATCATAATGATGTTCTTTGTGAGTTGTGACACAGATTTTTGTTCGTGTGTTTCGTCGTTCGTTGTGTGCGATTGACAGAGATACAACTAATTACTGACATCGTGAAACACTCAACATTGTTTTATACCGTCTCTAATAAGAAAAACATAAAAGCATACTTAATGCAGCTAGTGTTGTGACCAGAATACCGGACGCCGGACATCCGATCTAAACTTATGCCGGAAGCGGACATGCGGCTAAATATACATCACGAATCGTGAATCGTAGGTAATTTGAATGTTGTTTAGACTGAAATATGCGGTTATATTCAGAAACCCCACAAATTCGTTTGTTTAGAATAGCTCTCTTCATCACTCTCCTACTAGTGCTCTTTAGTCTAATATACTAGAATTCGGTACAGTATTACATTTCTATATTCCATACATCAACTGTCATCTGTTACGTCATCTGTTACTTCCGTCTTTGTGTTTCACACAATCCATCGATATTTTCTTTGAAAAATTATTGATCAAAAACCTTTCTGTTACGCATTACGTGGCCATTATACGACTTGGCTGTATTTTCAGTCATGTCTTAGCCTGTTGTGCTTATGAACAAACAAGTATTTTTAAGTCAAATAATTTAAATCATTCGATTTGAAAAAGTGTCTTTAAAACATCTATTTACAGAACTAAATATAATTTAGGTATAATTAAAAGTATTTCATACCTTATAATTAAAATTTTGGCAAGAAATTTACTTAAAAATAATCTTAAGATTATTTATCAAATAATAAAATTATAGATACTTACATTAAAAAACTATTCATTCCCGGGAGCCGGGAATCTCTGATTTACTTACCTAATGAATTAAAACTAATGTAATAATGAAATGACAAAGTGACTGCACACACAAAAATCAGTAGCTAAGTTCTAAAAATAATTAATGTTCTATACGAACAAAGTAACATTTTACCTTGCATATAATTATCTCGCTCGCCTCCGAGGAATAATCTTCTTGGTTTAACGACACATAATTTACCAATGAATTTGCTCTAAATACGACCACTATCGGTATTTACGGGAATATTCCCACTTTATTGCGCCCCACGGCTGTCGGTAGTGTTGCCAAGCGATTGGGAATCGCCGGAATGTCCATACTCATGTGATCATTAATGAGTTTTATATGATAATTTGAAATGTGAACGTTTTTGTGGTTGAAATGGTGAATCGGTCGTGGCGCATAAAATATTAAATTTTATCAAATTTTTGTTTAAAAAAAAAGTTATTCACATTTTCCGATCCGTCAGTTGATACATATTGTTTTATAATTTTTGTGGTTTTAAATACGTAACTTTTAGTAATTTATAATGATGTATATGTTTCATAGATATCACCCATCACCTATTAATATATTAGTATTATGTTTTTATTATTCGTTACGAAACAAACGACTCAATATTTTTTACTCATGGTCCTCCATGCTGGTCTATACGGGTTAGCAGACTTCACACATAATTATTATAAAAAAAAAACAATTATACATATTTTAAGGCCGAGTAGTATAAAAATATTTATGACATACAAACAGTAAGGCTAAGTTAAAGTCAAGGCGTTTAGATTTTCTATATTTTATACTGTAGAACTACGTATAGGAAATCGACGTAAGATTTGCTTACATAAGTAGATATATGTTCTATAGTACGATAATTAATACTAAACGTGCGTGTGTGGCGCCAGCGAAACAAATAGTAAAACCGGATCAACAATTAAATTCTGTCCATTTTTTGTATACTGCAGGATTTATTATTTTCAACCAATTAAAATCACTGTATGTTTTGATTCATTTTTAGCTGTAAAATAAAATAAAAGTGATCTTTAAAAATACGTTGTATTTATTTACAATGGTGTGATTAAAAAAAAATACATTTTATGTATTTACAATGGTGGGTGTTCGTACCAACTAGACTGAAACATAATAATTTACATATTAGGTACAGTACCCTGAATTGTATCAAGTTATACGTAAATACCTTCTCCTAAGCTGTCATTGTGGACAACAAAATGATATAGGTACTTACTTGAACGTAAGTGTCTCGCGAATATTTACCTATTTTAATTAATATTCGCGTATGTGTTACGAAAAATGTAAATAAGTACAGTTATTTATTTTTATGAAGCGTATGTTTATAATTATATCGTTACGCATAATGTTCCCATTATTATATAACAATAAAGGCCACCCTACATCCATCTGTCTATGCTTACATTTAATTTACGAAGCAAACTTTGTGTTCGCTTTGAGTGCTTCTAAATTTTTCGTAGATTCGAGATAAGAGTCTACCTAATTTGTTTTTTAATATCCATTTTTCTGCCGAGTGCTCTCTTCAACAAATAAAGGTGTTAAATCAACAAATTTCTGTAGGCTGGATCATAAATTCTAAATGATAGCATCAATATGGGTTTTATACCAATAATTATTTTTTTATTTCTGAAGTTTTCAGCAGTATACCTGATGAAAAAATAACAATTACATTGTTTTTTAAAATAATACCTATAATAGCACTTTACAAACATTCACAACTCACAAAAGAAAATAGTTCTTGAATGTTTCAAAATTTCATTCGTATAAAGAAACTTTTAACTTCAACAGCGTAGAATACATTGTTTTCACATCAGAACTGAGAGGAATAAACCCTTTAACAGAGGTCATTTGAGCCTCTAAGGTTAAAAACACTATGCAGTACGATTCCAACAACGAAATACTTTTGTGAAAATAGTTTTTACTCTCTGGAATTGCTTCGCTTTTTTATCATTATTAAATTTTAAATGATATCTATCTGCATGTCATAAAAAATGAAAACATTAATCAAATACCTATTTTTTGAGAGTCGCAAAAATCAGAGAAAATTCAAATCTAATTCTGTGGTAAGATGAACATATGACGCTACTAACATAACGCAAGGATTTGTGGTTTATCAAATCTGATGTATACCTAATGCTGGGCCTTGTCAAGTGTATGTTCACAAATTGCTGACTTCTTGGAACGGCGATGTTAGACATCACCGATGTGTTCTTTTACGTCGGTATTAATAATATAAATAATTATATAATGTAATAAAATCCGTAAAAAGTAGTTTTATTTCATGTTCGCGTAAGTGTCAGATATCAGTCTGTTATCTTTTACTAAGAAGTCAATTGACATTCCAATATTTTTAATATTTTTGGGACATTTTACACTACAACATCTAGTCCCAAACTAAGCAGAGATGTTTTATCCACACAAATATTTGTGTCCTGTGGGAATCGAAACCACGACCCCATGATCAGCAGTCTGGCACTCGAACCGCTAGACCACAGAGGTCGCCTAGTTCACTAGTTAATACATTATATACTAGATATTAATTATACTATGTAAATTATTTGTGATATATTATTTGGGTACTAAATCAATGCATAATTATATAATTCTGCATACGATAATGCTAATTACACCTTCAAGACGATGACTTAATGTTATAGGTACCCTCAAAACGATGATTTATATTACTAAGTGTGGTTCAATTAGAGATTATGCACACATAATTAATTAAATGACAGACAAACCATAACCTGAATGCAATACCTAATTGAAACAAAGCAGCTTTAGTTTAATTAGCATAATATTATATGCGGTTATCTCAGAAGTTGGTTCAAATTGTTTTGATTAGATTAAGCTAATTATTTAGTTTGTAGTCTGACATCGGTTTAAATAATTTTATGTCTCAAAAAATAATTATATGTCTCATAAAAATGAAAAGCTTAACACAAATATATCTTATTGAGTATATTGTCAAATTAATACAAAATGCTACTTGGTTGACTAAATACAACTTTATCCTATTTTTAAGAAAGTAACTCAACATTTTGATCTATTTTTAAAAAGTGTTATTATTTGGCGTTGTGGTTGTACCAACCCAGACTAGTTAGTTAGCTTCTCTTTTCGAGGTGGCTGAACTAGTTAGTTCTGCCACCTCGAATAGTGAGGCTGAGACTAACCAGGGTTCGCTGGACGGCATTTTCTCATTTGCAGAGGCTATATTGAACTCAAATGGCGGAAATTATACCGCAAAGGTGGAGCTGGTTCTCCATCTATTCAGAGCTCAGCTTGCATATGCAAATGTCCACAGTTTCTGTTTAATTTCGTAAGTACATTTATATTTAATTTCCTATTTGCTGTCTAATGAGATATACTGTGTAGAATGCATAGAGTAACATTAACGACATGTGAGTTAAAATATAATTCAACGAGTGAAAGCTTTAACTAAACTTATGACGGAACTTAGTTTGAGGAATTTATTTGTACTTTTTAAAATCGGCAACTGGTCAATGTCAACTGCCTCCCACGTAAGAAGTCGCAATATACGGTATCTGAGCGTGAGATCCTAAGTACAATTCCCTTGCTTTATTAGGTTTTTCTATGAATATAACAGTACAGCTCCAACCTATTGCCATTAACCGGCAATTATATTAATTATTATTGCCAATTCCGAGCTGCTATTTAGCACTTCATAGAGAAATCCATTAACAGCTCGACCTAGGAATCGAACAAAGTTCCTCAAGCATAGCAGTCGCACTAATGAGGCAGTTGATTAAAATAGTCAAGAATATTTTATGTCATGCCGCAATAACATTAACAAACACAACTAAAACCTTTACAGTGAAATGTCACTCAAAACTTTCACTATAAAGCTTACAGTTTAGTGTTCAAATACCGCAAATTACTGAGCTCTAACTTACAGCAATAGTTTAATTTACGCCCAAGTAATCAACAGTACCTACTACCGAGAGACCAGTTCTAACATTCTCAACATAATACACACCGATTCATAATTTATTCGCAAACTCATCAGTGCTGCATCCACAATGGGTTGGAGTACATTGCGCGGTGGGTGAACAATGGCCCGCGATGGTAGCGCACTGAACGAGCAAGTTAGTGAAATCACTCGGATACGTTTGTGCAGGCATCGAGTTAACGGACAGTTGTGTAAGGGTGCGAGCAGATAGGCGCGGGATCTGACGTGTTTCGCGCGTTTTTTTGCTTACCAATGAGGGTTCATTTATATAGGTATGTAACCGATTTAAGATGGTAAGTTCTGCTTATGCTGCTAAATTCATCTGGACTGGTACCATACATTGCCGAATATAAGCCGCTAAGCAATAACAGCAGTGATAGACTTGTGATATCGTCGGTAATACTCCAATACCGCGTAAGTAACACTTTGCTGTAAGACCTAATTTCCAATGTTATTTTTTTTTTATGGCTGATGGTAAGCTATGACGAGGTCGAAGGTGGAACACGCTTACACAGAAGATGCCTATTCACTCTATTTTTAAATACAAAATTAGGCCCTTTAGCAAAGTGTTACTTACGCGGTATTGGAGTATCACCGACGATATATTATGACCATTGGACTGCCAAGTTAAAGGTTTCGAATTCGAATACTCTAACTTTTGAAATTCAAGTGTAATTATCACTTGCTCAAACGGTGAAGGAAAATATCGTGAGGTATCCTGCATGCCTTAGAAATTTTTCTCGATGGTATGTGGAGTCTACCAAAGCGCACTTGGCTAGCGTGGTGGACTATAGCCTAATCCCTCTCAATCTGAGAGGAGACCCGTGCCCAGCAGTGAGACAGTATATGGGTTATTGACGATGATGATGAAGCCTCATTAGTCTAGTGGTCCCAAACGCGACTGCACCGCTAGAGGTCCTGGGTTCGATCCCCAAGTCGAGCAAAGTGTTATTGGGTTTTTCTATGAAATTCTCAGTAGCAGCTCGGAGTCTGGATTTGTGCCCGGTTAATGGCAATAGGCTCGCCCCCTATTACATGGGACCTAAAACATACCGGCGAAATGAGGGTGTACATTAGTACACTTCTGCCTAACCCTTCGGGGAATACAGGCGTGATGACGGTGTGATGATGAAGCCATAATGTGCTAACATTATTATGTTATGGTTTGAAGGGAAAAGTAGCCAGTGAAATTACTGGGCTGCGGTTACCGATTACCATCGGCGGTCCGTAAACATACAACCATGTATGTCTTCTATAACAATAAACACATTTGACAACATATATCTACCTATTTGACAATTAAAAACAAATTGATATTTGTCAAATAAATCAGTTCGAAACAGCTCATATTTCTAAAAAAACTTGTGCCTTTTACAGGTATTTTAACGTGTAAATTTTACTGCACATTGGTGATTAGCAAAGTGACGTATATTTAATTTAAAAAAAGTGAAGAGAATTCACAGCGCCACCAACTCGAGAATGTGCACTCAAATCCTCTCGGTTACGTGAATTCAAAAGTAGGGAAGTGCTTAAGTCTGCTTCCATTTGGTTCACGCCTACAACAACTGAAAATATAAAATGAAAAATTGGAATACTATGTTCATCATCACTATTCGATAGTTACGTCTTTTTTCATTAATCGATTTCGGCTACTGCAGTTAATGTTTTACATTTCGTATTTTAAACTGATTTGCTGATAAGTAGGTTCACTAAATTTTATTTCGACTATGTTGTGTCATCTTATCTTTATAATGATACTAGCGTAGTTTAAAAGATCTCAGCGTGAAGCGATTTTGTTTTATAGTATGTAGATTATCATCTGTACCTACATACTATAAAACGAAGTCGAGGTTCAACATTAAACCAGCTTTGTGCATTTCGAGATATTTTATTTTTGCTATGTACCGCGAGTCTTTAAACCCAATATACAGCGAAGACGCGTCTACGTGTCGAAACCCTTAACATTACCCACGACGAAGCATCCACGTTGAATGAATTTAGCATAACACCGCCTTAACGCGAATACGCAATGTCGGAAATACTCAAGTTTGCATTCATTTGCGATGTATCTAGTGAAAGCAGGAAGATTGACGGTTTTGTTCGCGCGAAAAGGATAAAACATTTCGAAGCTTTGCGTTAGAATGTATTAGTTCTATCCTGGCGGGCTAAGATATTAACTTTTGAGAATATATGATTCACGGACACTGTTACACAATAAGCCACACACATTTCCCCTTCCTCTTAGCGTACGAATATCCTACAATGCGACGTCAGTTAATAATGGAAATCTATGCCCCATCCCCTTGTTCTTCCAGGTTTGTGGAGTTTTAGTAGTTAAATTTCGTGTAATTACTTGCCAGTTGAAGTAGATATTGGTGACGTGGTATTACAACATCATTCGTATGCCATCAACGGCTAGCCATAGAGTTCATATTTTTATAAAATAACTGCATATTTTACTTATTTTCTACAATTAAAAAGATTTAATTAGATTAGTAATTTAAGTAATTACTCGTACCACCTACTCATCTACTGCTTACTAACAGCAACTATTGATTGTTTAATGACACTTGACCAGATCCTGTTCTATATTCAGGACAGCGTAATACAGAAAGAACTTCCAACTTTTTAATAATTTATCAAAGATATATAGCATATCTTTGATAAATTAATAAAAATTAAATTAAATTAAGCTTTTAATTTATTGATCATATTTTTTAGAACGTGGTAGGATCTTTTTGCGATTCAAGAATTCTGTAACCTTGTTTTAAAGTGTTACCTTGTGGAACGGTTGTGTAGGAGAATTTTCTAAAAACTAATTTATAGTTTAACATGAAAGGTTTCTTTTACTTTTAAATTCCTACCTACGGATAAAATAAACTTTAAATCTTTAAATAGAAACTACAGACAACAGTTGCTGTCTTTCTTTTTAAAGGTATCTCACTTAAGCCAATCTTGGTCGAGTGCTAATGTAAGTAATGAACCCAGTATTGAGGAGAAAGATTTATTTCCGACTTCTGTAACCCGACTAACGGTACCTGTTACTCGGATCCTTGAAATCAATTCAACGATTTAATCATCCGCTTAGTACCTACTGCGACGGTGAAAACCGAATAAATGAGAACACAGTACTTTGAAGTTACAGTGCATTTTAGAATTGTGACTTGTGATAATTCCGTTGTGTGAACGACGAACTTGTAAATAGGTTTTTATGATTTATGTGATCCTTGTTTGGCTAAGTATATTTGTAGGTATATTTATCTCTTTTAAATATAAAATAATAAATACACATTTTTATTTATTTATTTAGACACAGCTCCATCTAGTCACAACGTAAGCAGAGCTTATAATATGGATACTCGACAACGATAATAGGTACTTATATAATGTATTTTTTATATTTAGAATACCTTAGAGAAGAACAACACCCAATGTCTTGACGAAAACACTTTTCTCTTACCATAAAGGTAGCACAGAAATGCATAAGTACTTTAATTATCTTTTGCTATACGTAGCAAATAAATAAAAGCGCATAAAGTAGTATAAATAAAGGCGCATCCACATAATCTCTGCAATTCAAACAAAAAGGAAATACACATAAGCGAAGCAATTTAACAATCCAATAACTGTCGCCGAACGACTCATACTCGTAATACAAGGATTCCGCGCCGCCACACTTTTCAATTTCATTCATTCATTCGTTCCTCTTTCCAATAATGTTGACCTCTCAGTAATATGTGTGTTTTATTAATGGAGCAGCGTACCTACTTACGCTTAAGTGCTAAATCATTCGTTCTGCGTTTTGTTTTTCCCCTCTCTCCTGCGTTTTTTATTAGCTCTGCGTACGTGGATTGGGAGATTGGAGATGAGAGTGTTTGCCGCGAAAATATAGGCTCGGGAGGTTTCGGAAATATTCGGTTACTTTTCGGTCGTTTTATGGGTTATGTTTGTAAATAAGCGAAACCGTTGGCAAACTGTGGTTCATTTTTTACGCGACTAGGATCAAAATAAATGAAAATATGTAAAAATTGTCGCACATTTATGGGTTCTATTATAATGTAATGAAACGACACCAAAAAAAATGAGGCTTTCAGTTACATCAGTATGTTTGTATGTGTGTATTTTCTCGCGTTTGGCGGAATCGATTTTGATACGGTTTTCAGAAAAGTATTTCTTATATTCTGGAGAAGGTTTTGGTATCCATATATGCGATATCTTATCTTAGTTCTCTGATTTTTTTTACACACAGTGCGTGAAGTGGGTTTACTTTTCCTAGTTTATTAATAACAATTTGAATAGGTACCTATTATTAATATAAAATAAATATAATACAATCCCTACTAATATTATAAATGCGAAATTAACTGTCTGTCTGTCACGCTAAAAATTTGGTACTGAGATGGATTAGACTTTGTAGAAGGACCTTTTGTCTCAAAAAGCCTGTTAGGATGCGGGTGAAACCAGGGCAACAGCTAGTGTAATATATAATATAAACTGCATCGGTACAGTCAGCAACGAAAGTAGCTGAACACGATGCAATTTTTAAAACGCTCGAAAAGGTAGCACGAGTTCTTAATCTTTAAGATTAATTGTTACAATTGAATCATCTACCCATATACTGTCCCACTACGAGGCACGGATCTGCTCTCAGGGTGAGAGTAAATATTAAAGTATTAATATTTACACATAATAGGTACACACTGAATCTATGAGATCTACTTAAATATTACACTCAAGTAAAATCTGAATATTTACCTACCTAAGTAAGTACTTTGAGCCTCGTCGCGTATTAGGCTTAAAACACGTAGGCGGTGTTTTAAGAATCGAAAATACGTGTACCTATTTAATAATGTTGATACAAATATGAAATGCAAAGAATATGGTGTATAAAAGGTTTCAAAATATTTGCCACATACATTTTACTGCGTACGGTCACCGACAAAAGTCGCTGAACACAACAAAAATTTTGAAAACATCACTACACCAAAACTTTTAATTAAATTCTAGTTAAGGTAAAGCTTGTAATTATTTATTATAAAAATGTACTGTATTATTGAAAAGCAGTGTTAGCCTAGTGGACCATTGGACTGATAAGCCAGAGGTTTCGAATTCGAATCCAAGGCACCTTTGACTTTTCGAAATCATGTGCGTAATACTAATTAATTATCACTCGCTTAAACGGTGAAGAAAAACATCGTGAAGAAATTGCGTGTCTGGGAGATTTTCTCGGCAGCGTGTTAAGTCTGGCAAACCGCATTATTAGCGTGGTGGACTATAGCCTAAACCCTCATTCTGAGAGGAGACAGCGGTGCAGCGGTGGGACAGTATATGGGTTGATAGTGATAAAAGTTTTATTTCGCTGCACCTATATACACGTATTCTTTGAGTTTTCGCTTCTAGAGCAGTGGTTCCTAACCTTTTCAATATTGTTACCCCTATGACTTATTAGGAAAACCGATTATACCCCGACTTTAAAATGTAAATTACAATACAAGCAAATACAAATATCTTTATTAGTCACAAATTGGACATCAATCTTACAATTTTTAAGTATTTTATATATTTAAAACAATTAATTAAGCAAAAATTGACTTACCCCCGCGAGGGTAATTACCCCAGGTTCGGAACTAGTGATGGTTAATATAGCATAAAGCATTATAAAGTAGCGTGATAATTATATATAGCATAATGCAAATGATATCGTGGTTCGCACTTTATTGCTATAAAGCTATTTTGCTTTATATCGCATAGCACTCTCACTCTATCAACCAACTGTCCGTCGGGCGTCGCGTATAGCGTTAGTAACAAGTAGGCATATAAATTATGCATGCTATAATAAAGCACATAAAATCGCTATCTTAAAAAATAAGCATATGGCATTAAACAAGTTATTAATTTATAGAAACTTTGAACACCACTATTCGGAACCATTGGTCTAGGTTACCCCCACAAAAAAGCTGATTTACCCCTGCGAGGGTAATCACCGTAGGTTCGGAACCATTGGTCTAGAGCGTTAGAAGTCCTTCCACATCATTCAAATGGAGGTCCCACATAAACAATCCAAAGCAACATTAATCTGAACTTTAACAACTGGCGAGTGTTTCATCACGGACTAGTTCCAACATTGTTTTTATCGCCCTCATTCCCACTGTTGGGCTGTTTCTTCGGCGAAACGACCCGATGTAAATTGTACCCTAAAAGTTTGTAAAGGTTGTTTATTAAATTACGGCAGACGATACCAGTAGTTTTAAGATGAAAGTGAAGTGAGAATGTGTACTTATACCTTTTAAACTAGCTGTGCCTCACCGTTTCACGTCATCTCATTATGGGTCGTAGCGAGATGTTAAATTCTATATCGATTAGATAATATCGATACCTACCAAGTCTGAGACGAGTCACTAATAAATTCAGAATCATCCAGAATCACCCTGTTGTACTGTTGGTTACATAGCTGCTCCATGTTCATTTTGTTGCTCACACGTCCATGGCATGCAAATTGGGGAGTCCAAAGGGTTCTTCTAAATTCTACCGACATATTTCACCACTTTATATTTCCCGAGTACGCATGTAATTTCGTTCTCGCTATTTCTACGTATCTCCATTTTCATTTTCCTCGTGTTTGAATTTCAATTGACTATTACGTTACTGTTTACATTGGATACCATAATCGTTCGTCGGCCTTGGGTTTCCTTTAGTAAAATCTTAGAAGGGGTAAGGAGTTCTTGTTATTGTTTAAGTAGTAGCGCCTTTTCTAATGATAAATAAAATATAAAAGTAATTAAATACTGTTCACTGTGCGACCTTCTCCGGTTTTGCACGGGTCTTTTTCTTTGGGTGCCTCTCCACTACTGAAGTCGGCAGTCATCCTTTTAAATTCATCTTTGTTCAGAGCGTCTGAACAGATCTTTCACTTTCCTTATCCCAGTCCATTGTCGGATGTTGCGGACCCAGGATAATTTCCTTCTTCCAACACTTCTTTTGCCCGGAACTTTTCCCATTATTATTGTCTGCAGCAGTTGTTAGCGCTTATGTCTTAAAACATGTCCAAGGATGCAATGCATAGATTTCTATAGGTAGATTTCTATATATACATATACAAATTTCTTTGATTGATTTTCAACTTTAACACAAAATGATAAGGTTCATATTCAATTGGGAAAATTTGACAGATTTGGGTAGCTTGACCTGCTGGCGTCTGTACTAAAACATGAATTATCTAAATTATAGTAACAATCGTACCAAAATCCGTAGACAGCGAGCAAGACACATGTAGACAACGACTTTGTTTTATACAATTTAGAGAAATATAAATGATGAATTATTGGTTATAAATAATTTGAACTCCTTTAATTATAAATTTAGAAAAATAACGTTATAACGCTATCGTTAATTCCATGATAGTGTTTCACGATAAATACAAAATTATCCAATAAATTTTCCGTTTAATCTTAGATTAATTTTACTATACCTAAACGTTAGTGACATAAAAAAAAACCAGGTTATAATCAATCATAAATGTACTTAAACATACAATCACGCCTTAATTCTCCGAATTGAGGCAGAGGTGTAGATACTTATGTGGGTGTATATATAGGATCCATGAGGATTTTCCGTACTATAAAAAAAAGGACCTGTAACGGAGCAGTCGCGCCTAAGACCCCTAAGTCTAGACTATTGAGGCTTGTATTGGTGTTCATAACAATTGATAACCAATAAAACTCATTTTTTCTTTGAGAATTATACCAACAAAAAAACATAACTCGTTCACATTTATGATACTTGTTGAGAGACTAACAGCCAGCCAATAGGTAGTGACTTTTTAATCCCAACGTAGAGTGACTCTTCAGTCGAGTTTTGCGTTCCCCCACAATGTCCTTTGAACGCTTGTGTTCTGTAAAATGCAATAATACTCAGCCACTGAGTCTTTTGTTTGACGAAGACTACAAATAAGCGCTTGTTTGTCAACTGTCAGGCTACTTTTTAAGCGGAGAACTTTGTTTATGGTTTTATGGGCGAATTGCACCTCTTTTTTTTTTACATGCGGTTTGCCAGATTAGTATTGGCGTGTTCTAGAACCTTTAGATTCCAGCAACACCGAGAAGTATCCCTCGCGCGTCGACATTTTAAGGTATAGCAACTGCTGGACCACAGCCTGCCATAGTCGTGGCAAATTTCACGGATGTTAAGGCGATGACTATACAACATGTTACAAAATACCCCGTAAAAAATATAAATAATTATCAAAGCCAAAAATTTTGTCAGCTGTCATGTCACGGTCCAAAAAGTGCGTCTTATGGAGAAGAACAGGCAAGAAACTCCATAGACCTCTTTTTAAAAAAAAGTGATACAATGTTAATCTTGGTTTACAATGTTTGCTATGAATAGTTAGTGAAAACAATGCAGTTTGATGTGTACCTACTAATAAATTAATCCAGTAAAATAAGCAGAAAAAAATAAATAAAAAAGATTGCCATTGACACTGAGAGCTGACCAGCCCCGACAGACGGCATAATATTAGTACATTAATACTTAGCGTAGTCCATTCCAGGCGAACTTAGGAGCAGAATTATACCACCTCTCCTCATCATCTATGAAAGGAAATCTGGTCCTCTTTTCCATCTCCAATATTTTACCGTTACAGCCTTCCATATTCGAAGGTACATACCGCTAAAGTACGTAACATCTAATCACGGGACACGACATCTGGTCCGCCATCGATCATCCGGGCTGCAATTTTCCGGCCGGCGCCCAAATCCGGTGCGCGTCGGATCATCCCCGGCCGATAATGCGTCAGGACTCGCGGTTCGCTCCTATATTCAATTTTTATCACGCAGGTAGAGGTGAAAAGTGGTCGATTTATTTAGGTTCAATTTTAGAAACTGATTTTTGTAATAAAAAAATGGTGCAATTAGAATTCTGATTAATTTTAATAATTATATTCACTTCGTCATTCTGCTACAAACTTATTTTACTTACTTTCATTCAAGAATCTGGTGTTGTACCTACTATTCATAAAAATCACCAACTCTAGTTAAAAAAAACATAATTATCAACCGATATATAGATTATTATTATTATACTAATATATTATTGTCCCCTATACTGCTCAGCACGGGTCTCCTCTCAAAAATGAGAGGGATTAGGCTATAGTCCACCACGCTGGCCTAATACGAGTTGGTAGACTTCACACACCGTGAAGAAAGTCTCAGGCATGCAGGTTTCCTTTTCTTTCGAGTGATAATTAAATAATACGCACATGATTTCGAAAATTCAGGTGTGCGTGCCTTGGAGTCGAACTCGTAAACTATCATTGAAATATATTTGAAAAAAATATACTGAAAGTTTGTACTTATATACTTAAACAAAAATATACTATTTTGACATGTTATCTAAACTAAACTTTTTATCTACCTTTTTACTGGGACTAGTATTGCCAAATAAAAATACATTGCAAAATAAATAATGCTTGGAAATACCTGTACTAATTATACTGCTCTACTCTACTCTCCTCTCTTAAGCTTATTTATTTAATTAATTAAACTGTCAAAACAGTTTCTAAATCCTGAACAAACTTATACTACCAATACCTACTCCCGAATCACATCTATTACACACACTGGACCGACCTCAATATATTCCTTAATCACTCAACGGTCAACAGTCATCTGGTCAATGTGTTTACATAGATACGCGGGCAATCAGGTGATAAACATTAGCCAATGTGGCGCCACATTAGCATAATGTACAACGCTCAACTATTACTGGCTGTTGTGTATACGTACTCGATGCTAATTGGTCCGTTATTGCGTACAGATTGATATTGTCATCGTGGAGTCTTCGGATTGGCGTTTTCGTGGTGGTGAAATTAGTTTAATCCTAATATCATGCCTATATTACCGGACGTGTAGAGCTGACATAAGCTTATGTCAAACCATTATAAGTTACATGCATTTTTGAAGTCGAGCTGAGCTGTACACCCTTATTATGTGGTTTAGACATGGGGAATCTTAATTCACTTAACACATCAATACTTCTAAATTCGATTTTTTAACTTAAGCTACTGTTTCTTCACTGGGCCTCAGTTTTAACATTTTTGCCCCAAAACACGTGTAGCGGGAGGGACCGTAATAAGTTGTGTCGTCTGCTTCGCAAGGGTTGACGTTTAAACTTTAGCACTGATGTTTATGCTGCCCCTACCAGCCGGGCCACTTAACCCGCCGCGTGAAATGTACCGAACCACCGCCGCTAGATGTGGCCTAGACTTGTTTGCATTCTTGATGAAATGTCAATGAAGGTCTGTAGATTCATTTAGTTAATTAGTTTGCGGATTGTGGCTGAGGAATTTAATGTAGCGGCTTCTTGTCGTGGGTACTTCAAATCGTTCGTCTTTATCAATATTTTTTCGAGAGAAAATAAATTCACGGTGTATAAAAATCTACATTAGTCAACGTACAACTAAAACAGATGTTTGACAAGCACCTCCAACTTTTCTACAGCAACTAATCAAGACATGTTGTATTTACATTAACAATTATGACAATCACGTTTCAGCCAATAGGATTGTAGATTATTACAGGTCGTAAGTAGCACTAGCTTCTAGCTTCCACGCTGGCCTAATACCGGTTGGCAGACTTAATAGCCTAAACCCTAAGAAAGGAGACTCTTGCTCAGCGGTGGCTCAGTATACTTATGGGTTGATGATGAAAGTGGCACTATTAGTTCCTCGGCAAAGGGGATGATTGCCATATCCTCAAATTCATTAGTTCTTATCAGCTCCTAATCAATAATGCATCTTTCTGTGCAAGAAAAATGTGGTGTCTAATACTTATACAACAAAGTTATGCCATGCTAAATTCGTTTACAAAATATTACAAAGGAAGTAGCTAGAGCAGCCACTTCCAGTAAACGTTACCTCCGAACATAAAACCTTAAGCAGATAATTCAAGCTAGTTGCGTTTGAGTCGCCACCTGGGAGCTCCTAATTGCCTCAACACATCCTGCGAGGAACTAAGGTGTCGTACACACGTCCTGTTTTACTACACATAAAATTAAGGACACTAATCACTGTAGATTCCATGGGGTGATTCCATTTTGCACAGAAACGGAAATTAGGTCACAGCTCTGGGAGAATTTAGAGTTACTTATTTCGAAACCTTAATTTAGTGTTTATAGAATTGCCTTAGAAGAAATGGTTGACTTGAACACTAAAAGGAGTATATTTTACGTGTAAGTATACTTAATGTTTTATGAGGTCCTGTCCTGACGCGGATTATAAGTCTTTAGAAAATCAGCTTATTTGCTTGTATTTTTTTTCTAAACATAATGTTTATATCGTTGTAATAAATTTGAAGTAATGCGCAAAACTAGTTTTAATTCGATGAATAACGCTCGCGTGTAATTTTAAATTCCTCATGAATATTTGCTATAATTTTTGTCGTAGGGGGAGGTGAATTATTGCAAAAATCGTTATGAAATGAACGCCCCGTTTTTTAAGATAGCAGACCTACTTACTTAACTATATATTAATTTAATTAATAATGGTGTTCGTTAGTAAGCGCATCACGTGAGAACGGTTGCCCGTAAAATTGGATAATTTCAGGAATAATTGAAAGTGACTAGTAACTGTACGATTCTTATACGATTTATTGAAATTTGGACTGGGCAACATCTGTCGGGTTTAGTAAATATCTAAGATTCTAAGTTATCATCATATGGAAGCGATTTCGAATAAAGATTCAATTTAAATTATCAACCGACGAAAATACGGAGTAGGTTCTCAATTTCTTTTTATTTTTTTATTTATTATTTCATCAGCCAGTTACCATAAAGTATTACGTAATGAGGTTTCACCGATCCTTCGCAATTCTGTACGATGATGAGAATATACACATTCCATCAGTATGTACAACTTCGTGCTGGGCCAACTTTCTATTTTTGCTTAAAGATTGGATTGCTTTCTTTTGTCCTTTTTTATTTTCTTCGAGATGTTTTATTTTAGTCCCTGCGTTTTAACGTCTTTCGACTACGTTAGTCTTTTGAATGCAAAATCATAACATGATAGACAAATGTACGTATGTAATGTGGTTCGGAGTTTCTTCTCAGAAGTTGTCACTTACGAAATACCAGCGTCATCTAGTAATAAAAAGAAAAAACTTTTTTTTTGTTAACCTAAACGGTCCTACTGATGGGCAAAGGTCCTCCCCGTAACTTTCCACATCTACCTATTTGAGTATTCTCCGGCCAGTCATCCATGAATGCATCCAGCATGTCATGCCATCGTTTCCTCGGCTTCGCCGGTATCAAAAACATTGACTTGTAAAAAATCTACACAAATAATATCATTGTATTTTGCCATAGTTTGCCAGTATGTTTTTGGGTTCCATGTAATAGGAGCGAGACTATACAAATAAAAAAAACTATTTCCTGTTTAATATCATAGGCATCAGGCTAGTTAATTGGACGGTATACATCTAGTGTTTTTAGTATACAGTAGAGTAGCTTTAATTTAAACAAAAGCAATAAAGTTGGTGGTTTAACGAGTCTGAAGTGTTTGGAGGGTTCTAGTCGCGAACTTGTCCCACTTTATGTATCTAATCTATACAAGAGAATGAATTTCTGAATAAATAAAGGTCTCATTTCGCGGTGTTTGATTTTTATTTATGATACTTTTGTTATATTTTTAAACTGTTAATTATTACTTCAAGCTCGTGATTTAGCTCTGAATTATTACGTTGATTTTTTTTGTGTCAAAACCAATGTTGATGGTGCACGCAGTAAATCTAATTGACTGTGTGCCAGTCATTGAGAATGATATTGACAGCAAGAATTTCGTGATAATTTAGAAAAAAAAAATCTTAATTCAACATCAATTACTAAATGTTCGTTATGAAGAAGTTAGTTACTCATATTATAACATCTCATCCATCACGCATGTATTCTTCGAAGGGTTAGGCAGAGGTGTAACGTACAAACGCCAGCAGGTCAAGCTATCCAAAATTGTCAAAATTTCCCAATTGAAAATGAACCTTATAGTTTTGTATTAAAGTTGATAATCAATCTAAGAAATTTGACAGATTGTGGTAGCTTGATGTGCTGGCCTCTGTACCACCCATTCTACTCATATTATGATTATTACTTAAAAACGAAACAGCATATTATTATCTCTGTATATTTCAGGCAAAATCTTATTTATTATCATACCATTACAGTCACATTTACTTTCCTCATTCAAATAATGCGTTCTCCAAAAACAATTGCAGCGCCATTCAGTTTCGCACCTGAACGGTCGCTCCAACGCAATCGCACTTACGCGTAGGCATTTTATTCCTCTATTATTTTCTTCACGAGATTTATAAGTCGATCGTGTGAACTTGAACGGACGAGAGCGATCGAAAACTTTCATAATAACTGTGGATAAGTGTTACCGTGGCAGCACGTACATTGCTTGACGCTCCGGTTCCCTAGTTTCGATCAAGTTCCAAGAGATTTGCTTGGATTTCGTATCGAATCGATATCGTATATATATGATGGCGTCTTTATTATAGTTAGAGGAGACTGTAGCATATCAAATGTTTTGCGAATGTATCCAAGCCGAGTGAATGTTACTGTTTAAAACTTTTTGAATGGGCTATTTTACGCCCCATTACCGAAGAAAGGTCTATACGCTTTTTTGCGTATCTCGGGCCGTTAGGTCGAATTCTGGAGATTTTATCTTCAGTCGGACACCTGATTGTTATCGAAGCTTGAGGTTCGTTTTAACTTCTAACGGGAAGATTAATAACCAGTCTTAAAAATGATATTAACTTGCCAATGATAATCCTGTCATCATCATTATCAGCATCGTCTACAGCCAGTCTGATCCCATAGCTGGGAACAGACAACTGTCAAAATTTACCATTCGCTTCGATCCTTTTATAGCCCATAATTTTCATATGCCAAATGGGCCGCCTGGTGATAAGCCGCAAACCTATAGACGCCAGCAACACCAGTTGCATCAATATTTTCTGAAAGAAGACAATAATATTAATAGTCGTCGATTCCTAACCAGAAAACATCCTATTAAACGTTAATTAACACCTGAAGGCCATTAACCCGCACGTACGTCGATTCTATCAACAATATACAAAGATTAGTTCGCTCACAACGGTTGTGAGCCACTATTTATCAGCTTGGGGGGTAACGGAGTAATTTCACACCGGCGTCACGTCCCGCCACTAGTTGTCGTCCAGATATATTGAGCCAGCTACCGTGCCCACTACTTGTAAACCACGAGACGCCATATCTTATTGTGGATAAAATCTTAGAACCCTATAAAACTGTTGAGGTTTGCGGAGAATTTTCGTAAGATTGTTTTGGTTGGGATCTCCTTTCCCCTTACCTTGATAAAATTTATCAAGGTACTCAAATGTTCCCATTATTTAATTAAAATGGTCTCAGTCAGTAATATAAAATGGTATGAGTACGGAATGGCACGAATTTCTCGGTATGGGTACGGTATAGATTTATTCGTTGGGACTAGTGCTGAGAAATAAAAGAATTTCTGTAGTCTGGATATAAGACCGCACCATAATAACATCGGTTTTCTGTTAGGCGAGGTCACGGCCAACTTACAACATCCATTATTTATCACAGATGTTTAATATCAGCCGTCTCACAATAGAAGAAACACAAGGATTATTCTCATGAATTTCTACATGAAACAAATAACAATAGTTTCTTATTCGCGTGACTGCAATAATGGAAAACATAAATCTAAAGAGACAAATTGGTGTCCGGACAGCGACTGTGGCCTGAAGACGCGGACGCCTCAGTTTGCTTTCATGCCTCTTGACAACGCTTTAGCTGCGTACGAAAACACCTCCTTTTGCATCTAATACGACCTTTATAACAATTGCACAAAGTCTACTTTAACCCCTAGAAACTGCACCAAAATATTTAAGCAAGCACAGCGTACAAAGATACGCGATGCAGTCTTTAAATTCCTTGTTTCGTTGCAATAAAGTTGTATTTCGCGTGCGTCATAGCTTCTATGTTTGGTGCGGTTTCGAATGCGTGTCGTCCGAGTTAATTCCGAACCGGTCACGTCTCGTTGCCAACGTCGGAGCGACCAGACAGACTGACATAGAAAATGTCGCTTATGTTGGTCCTATGTGCACGTATAACTTTTTGCTCCAGTTTACTTGATATCGTGGAAGAGTTGCAATATGCTTGAATTTTATAACAGAGACTGAGAGAGGGTGTTCAATTTGTAATGTAGTTTTTTTGTATCTATAATTTGATCTGTTTAAACGGATAGATATTAGATTTTGATTCAAACTGACAATCCGGAACAGAATACGAGCGCATTCTCGTTGGTTCTGAAGCTGTACAAAATAGAACCTTAGAGTTTTGGTAAACATTTACTATGCTCTTTAATCAAGGACTCTAGTAGTCTCTGAATTCTTGAGTTTAAACCAATTTTATTTTGTGGTATTCTATTAAGTTTTAACCGACTAATGGGTACTGTCATCATCATCAACCTACTGCTACACATAGGCCTCTTTCAGTGAACACATAGAGATCCCGATCTTCAATCTTTCTTCTTTCGTCTTATTCCGTCGCTACCAGCTTCTGCATTCCTTCACTTGCAGTTCAGTTGCAATATATTAAGCATCGTCTATAACGATAGATTCGTGTTAGTTACGTCTAACAATTCATTATGTAGAAGCAAGCTGTTTCCAAGATAGAGACAGGCTTGCATGAAAAACGCAATGTTCATCCACTACAATCGGTAAGGAACACTTGTATACTTGTAATGTACAGATTTGATTCTTCGTTGTTGTGTGATGGAATGGATCTAGAAATTCATGCTTGAAATTCTTTTGGCGTAATCGTTTCGATAGATCTGACGATAGGTGTTCTAATGATTTTGTACTTGTTTTTATAAGATTGATCTATTCTTGTAGAAGTCAGCTGACAATAATATAGATCCTATGCTAAGCTTAGCATAAGATCTATATAGTATGTACTTAACCATAACATCATCAATCTGAAGAGTTAAACAGAGGTGTACTAGTGTACTCTAACAGAGTTCCGGTATTTTTTGACGTCCCATTATGAGATTTTTATCAGGCATAAACCCACACTAGAGGTGCTATAGACATCGAAAGCAAAACCCAAAAACTCTGCTTGACTTGGGAGTTGAAACGCACAGCGCTTGTGTGCAGATGATTAAGGCAGTTGGTATCTGTTTATGAGATTGTAGGAGTTCAGGAGTTCTGAACTCATAAAATACCTAAAATGCATTCCTAAATCCTAACACAACGACTATATTTCGTTGTGAAATGCATGCATACATTACAAAACTCGCAACAAAAGGACTGAAACTAAATTCGGCCATTCCTGGACGAAGTTTGTCAAGAAGCAAATTAGTGAGGGAGTAAGAAACGATGTGCATTCTGCGCCGGACGGCCGGGACCGACTTCCACGGCCACAATTTGACGTCACAGACAGAACTTGGTCGTCTTTAATTCACGGTTCCCAAATGTGTGTAACTTACAGGGCGCATAATATAGTAAAATTCTATAGGCATATAACAAACTGCAGAGATTTAGGCATTGATTAACATCGACTTTTTATTCTTTAATAAATAACAAAGTTTTACGGTGAAGTCGATAATGGATCCGAAATTGTTTTAAAATCTCTCGCTACAAAATGCCCTAAACTTCACAGTACTTATAAAATTATTGGGCCCTAGAAATGTAGATCCATGACGTCAATAGACGTCTATGTGTTTAACAGTAAATTATACTCAGTCAAGTAAACAGTAACAGTGCCAAACGACCGTTCTACCAGTTGTACGAGTATTTAAATAACGGGTTTAAAGTGCTTGTAACGTACTATATACTTTTGTGAGGTATATTTAACCCCATTATGCAAATGTCATGTTTGTAATGCACGATTAGAAAAACGAGGACCGACACGGACGCCATTTGACGTGGACGGAACTCGCGGTCTCGCGTCTTTAATTCACGGTTTCCTAACGTCCTATGACGTTAACTTTTCCTTCATATTAAACGAGTGTTCCGTTCTACTACAGCTAAGACAAGTGTTGTTTTGATGAATGTTTTGTTTCATCGTACGTTCTTTCTGTTTTGTTTCATCGTACGTTCTTTGTGTTTAATAATTGCTTTAGCTCAGGGTCAAGTGTCGCTTACCAAAGGGCCAATTACACTTGATTATTATTGTTTGTGGCTTTCAATATTTTGATTGTGCCGAAATATAATAGAATTGTTTTTATGTGTTATTATTAGGTATCACGAGGTATCATTAGGTAGAGTTTTTAATAAGTGTAACGTATGATCATCACGATAACCCAAAGATCTATATAGTAGTAATACATTGTCATAAATACCTATTTAGTTGTCATCGTTGTAAACGGGAGTTAAGGGTTAAAGCTGAAAACCAGCGCTTGGGAACCCCTAGGGGGGTTTAAGCATAAGCTGACGCTTTAACCTTTTGCTTTCGGTATTATAGTTATTTTGTAAGTACCCAATTGCTACAATGTTGGCTGTAATATCGAAAACAATAAATCTCTATTCTATTCTAGATTTCTAAGTAACAATAAATGACCCACTGCATATAACGCAAACAAACATAGCACAAAGGACATCTAATCTACCGAAATTCGTAATAAGCCGCCAAAATGTAGGCAGTAAGTGACTTCCACTAGTATTCGCTAATTCCATCTCATATTTACCGACCTCTTACGGCGCGTCGCTCTATTAGATTATCTGAATTTATTTTCCTTTCTCTCGACGTTGAGCTAATGTTGCCCTGTTGTCACACGCCTCAAGGAAACTATTATGAAGAGGATAAAACAGGAAGGTACTTATCTGTAACTACGTGTTACAGTTAAGAAAGTTTGTTTTCCTGTAACTGCGTCAGATAAAGAAGTCAATAAGGCTTAATGTGATGTATTTGTTGTGGGTAGTTTGCGTGTGGTACGCCGCGAGAAGAGGTGGGGGTAATGATTGTGTCATTAGCGGTTGAATTGCTGACGTGAACAGACGTTATCGAGTGCGGGCTGTGCTTGATAAATTGAAGTAACAAACATAAATAACGAACGATAAAACTGTAATAAAAAAAATCTAAGCATAGGCTGATAATGATAATTCTAAATATTTTCTTAAAACCTTCCTTAGAACTAAAATACACGATGATTTTGTAGTCGTTTTGGAACCGAAAATTTTAGACTCTATATCAGTAATAGAACCTATTTAAATATAATTTAAATTAAATAAAAATACATTATTTTATTGATTATTAAAAGTAATGTCATATTCGAACAAAAAATGAGAACTCATGATAATTCCACTCAATGTTACGTACTACGATCACTACGATCGATGTCATTCAATGTTACACACACAACACTAAGCGGTAAAACATGCCTAGACACGTTATCCGCCCATTGGATGCGGCGCGGCGCCCGCTGCCTACAATCCACGCACACAGCTGTAATGTATTATGTACCTACCCCTAGTAACAGGCTGCGCGGCGCCGGCGCGGCGGGCGCTACCGCGCCGTCGCCCGCGCCGCACCCACCCCCGTTAACCAACGCGCACCCGCCCGCCAGTTCTGCTGCAACTCGCGCGCGTAAAGGTTGCATTGTTTACGTTTTACGTAGCCACGCGAAAATGAGTCTTCAGTATGAATATTCGAACGCGGAGTAGGTACTTGACAATGGTTCAGCTGTACACTGTTACTAGTTACAATTTGGAAGGCCAAAGCTGAGGCCAAGCGGTTGTATTCCCGGCCTGAACATTTAAAGGCGCTGCGGCTACGAGGGATTGAAAGTCCTCAAGTACCTTCAACCCCTACCAACTTGGCTGCAACCCAGCGCCTTCTCAATCATGGACAATTCCGTGTGCCGGCTCACGCGCAAGGTCGAGGGCGCCTAAATGACTCGCAGGAGAACGAAGACGCTCTTCTGGAGTAGGTACTTCGAGCGGGCTCCGCGGCGAAGCACGAGAATGGCGGCACAAGAATTTAATGTTAGCCAATGCTTTGTATGGAAAATATTAAATAATAATGGCTTAACATCCCTATAAGTTCCGTCGAGCTCACGTCATCAACAACAATGATGCACCGGCAAGAACTGCCCTATGTCAGCTGCCCGGCTCGTTATGCAAGTGTTGTGCGTGCTTACCCAAACAATCAGTTCCGTGATCGATGGATAGGCCACGTCGCGCGGCGGTCCCGTGGCTTGCCCACCACGGAGCCCCGACTTAACGCCCCTGGATTTTTCTTGTGGTCGGAAATAAAAAGACTCCTTTATACCCGTGAACATGAAAGTCTTAACGAGTTACGCAGTGCGATAGTGGACGTCTTTGATAAAGTGAAAAGTGATAGGCTAAAAGACAATAGCATAAAACGGGCACGTTTGTGTATTGAACGCGGCAGACTCCATTTTGTGTACTTGCTTCGGTACAGGGAAGTGTAAACAATTTATAAATAAACTTTTAATAGGTAAGTACTTAGCTATGTACATAAGTTAATTATTTTGTAAATAGCTCAAATTCCAAAAATCCAAACGCCTGAAGTACCTACTCAGTTCATTGGCTCTCTGTTTCTAATTATTGATACTTACAGTAAAATAAAGATAAGTTCAATTCAAATAAAGTATTTCTGCCGGTCCTAAGCCCGTGTAAAGTATGAACGAGAAATTGGAGTAGGTACAATTTACGTAGTTGGCGTGAAAATTTTGATGCGCAGCGGCTGTGCGAGCGACTGCTGCGCCTGTCGCGGGTTCGATCCTCGCTCGGAACAAATTTGTATGATCTGTGGGTGAATGTTCTGGGCTTGCGTGTTTGTGTATGTGAAAATTTATGTTTGTAAATGCACCCATGACACAGGAGAAAATCCTAGTGTTGGGCAACGTTTTTTTCTTAAATAAGAACTACGATAAAACCTACCTACACACAGTCTTATTCTAATTTTTTTAGTAAGAATGTAGGTATTACGTTCGTGTCCCGTATCAGCTGATTCGCTGGGCGCCATACTTGTCCTATTTGAACTGTGATCCTAGGTACCTACCTAACATCAAATTACGTCGCTATCTGCATCGTAATGCAATTTATTTTAATAATAAAATGTACTTGTCCAGCTACTAGCTATTAAATCACGCGTAGTAGGTACTCGGACGGATCATCCGACCGTCCGTCGCTCCCGTTGCTGTAGGTAGGTGACCAGCTGATGAGCTGACTCGTACCGCGCCGCGCCGCCGCGCCCGCGCCGCCCGCCGCGCATCATTGATAAATGGCAAGCTTGAGACTGAGGCGGTTTAAGAATGAAATATTCGTGCACTACTACGAACAAACTCGAACAAGTGAAATTTTTTTTTGAAATGCCAACTTTTTTATTATTAGCTGTACAGTCAACTTAATATTTTTTATTTGTACTACTAATTATCCTAAGTTACCACGTTGCGGTTCCAAAACGACTATAATTTCACGCTGTATAACACCGTAAAGCTAGTTAAATTGACATCAACGTTTTTGCAGTCTTTAGTGTGAAAACCTATAGATAACCTATGGACCTATACCGCACTCTTTCCAACTATGCAACTAATAACCGAGGGAGTATTTATGAGTCGACCGCAACGTGCAGTAATTGTAACTTATGATGATTTGTGGCGCCGGCTGACTTAAACTTTGTGGCAACTCCTAGGCAAACATATTATGTTCTTTGTTGATGGGTGTTGCAGCAAAACCGATGTTTTAAACCTTGTTAGAAGTAATGTGTTGTTTATTTGTTTAGTTTCTCTTTTGAAATATTGCTAATTAAATAAACAAAATGGCGTTATAATTCATTTTAAGTGTTATCGTACTATGAATTGCTTTAAACATAGCCGCTGCTGTGACCTAAGTGCAAACTGAGCTAATATTCTCTTTACATTCAAGCATTTAATTAATTATCACGACGCACAAACACCAAGCTCTTCCAGTTTCGGAGTCACTAAGCTGGTGTTACGACGGTCAAAATGCAATATATATTAGTTTGCTTTTGGTCACTAACTGACGGCATGCATGAATTCGCACTTTAGCAATACCTATTAGGAGTGCATCAAAACAAGGTGAGTTACAGAATATGGTCCAAAATAGTATTATTTCAAAAATTATATCCGGTTTGATATTTCATATGTAATAAAATTAATGTATCGTATAGAAAAATTTTTTTCTGCACTAAAGAATAGATAAAGACCTAATTACAGATCAATATGCAAATCTAAAGAATATTCTATCACAACATATAGCAAAACTAATAAACTAGCTATAACCCAGTTGTTATAAATAGTGCTTTTATAGATTTAATAAAAAAATGTTTCTGCCAGCTAACTGGTTCCAAACATTGTTTTGTCTATTAAACAGTCCACGAAGAGGCCCCGAAAAAAGACCAAACCGATATCAATTAAAGTGTCTAATCGATTAGCAGGACACTTATCAGGGCAAACAATAGAACACCTTACTGTTTCTTTCCGGACCCCCGTCATTTAGGATCCCGGATAATCGAGTTGAGATCAGAATAAACAGCCGGCTTTATAGGCTCTGCGAAATATGAGCTAATCGATGTGCATTTAATCTGTTAGTACAAACTTGGGGATCGTTGCCGGATTATACTGATGTCTGTAGATTTAGGAGCTGTAGATACACTCAATGTATGAAATATTTGCTTAAATATATTCAAAAGTTTTATATAAAAGCAACTTTTCATGCAAAATGTATCGACAATTTAATTTCCTATAAATTTAAGCAAATATCGTCTCTTATCAGTATCTTTTTTAAACGATTTCAGTTTCCGAAAGCTACATTCATCACTCTCAATCCCAATTTCCGTATAACAAACAAAATAATACTTTTCAAAAACAAATAACGTTATATTCTTTTTAAATTTATCATACAATTTATTCCTACCTGGCCCCCTTTCCGTCCATTTGGTAAAGTCACCCTAACTTGGGCCGATCGCCGCCCAATAAAACACCTCATTCTATGGAGATCCCCACAGATACGATCTTTGCGTTCCCTTACACTTTATTGGGTAAATAATACCGCTTTGTCCCCTTCTAATTGTTTCCCTTTTCTCGCCCTTTATTGCGATGATTCAGGGTTTATTAAAAGAATTTGTGTCGACCTAATTAGATTTTTTAACTTGTTTAAATTTTGGATAATTGTAATTTAAGTTTGTTGCTGTAAATGATGGTTTTCTTCATTATTTCAATAAGATTTTTTTCTTAGTAAACTACTAAGGAAAAAATCTTCTAAAAATTTTTTAGATAACCGACTTTAATTTCATTCATTTTAGTTTTTCAATGTCTGTCTTTATCTCATATCTCAAGTCAACGGAAGCAGGCTTGTGGTACAACCGTTCTTAATTAAGCGAGTGCAAATTTAATCTCGACTTGGTTTTTCTGCAAAATATACCAAGATAAATTTCCCTATTTTGTCCAGAATCGTGATCTTCATGTAGTAGTTTAGCTTCTGGCTCACGTGCTCCTCCTAGCAGACCTGTTTACGTTAAATGCTGCATCAATTGAACACCTGCGCGCCGATCTATAGCGAGGACATGACCGTAATATATTGCCAAGTTAGGAACAGCATTAGGAGACTTTTCGGTAATGGAGTGCTCCATAATTGCATTACAAACTTTTGTCTTAGACATCCCATCGCATTATTGTATACGTTTCTTTAGATGATTTTCACATGACGACATTGTTTCTAGAAGAGCCAATATTGGGGATAAAATCATTTTATAAGAAAATCACTACATAGTATAAAACAAAGTCGCTTTCTCTGTCCCTATATCCCTGTGTATGCTTAAATCTTTTAATTAATTAAATTAATTAAATAAAATGTTAGTTGACTAATATGTATTAAATACTAGAAAATAAAATGAACTGTGTAATGAAGTAGTTAAATACAGTACTTGAATTTTTTTTTTGTGTACTTTAGTAATGTATGTTAACTTTTTGTAACAGTATTTTAATGTTAAACATGACAACTTTTGGCAGAAAATGTTTGATTTATTCGGATTTTAATTAAAAACCATCGTCGACGACCCCATCCCTAATATATTCTATTAAAATGCAAAATGAAGTATTTCGCTAAGTGTTAAAACAAGTGAAAATCGGGCTTTGCCCAAATCCAGGCCGTTCTTACAAACGATGAAATATTTGGGAATATTCTCGAAGGTAATAATTTGTATGCATGTCTGCTCGATGGCACTCCATTGGCAATATCTTAAATTGATATTTGACGCAGTATAGCTTTTCGAGTTCTCATGTGACTTTTACGACTACATTTATCTCTCCTAAATATACATTAGTGTGTACCTATTTTTGGTGCGTATATTTTTTTTCCGTTTTGTACCGTCGGTCCCGACAGCCTCCATATATTGATTAGTAATTTAGATATTGATGTGGGCGCTCTGGGACTGTGATCTCTGTGGCTTGACATTTTGCTAAGAAAGATTATTATTGAAGAGGCAGTATTTTAGGTAAGCACTTAAGTACATTTTTATTGAAAAATATTCTTATAGGGTTTCTAATAGATTCGTTCTAAAAATACTGGTAGCTACAACGAAAACGAAGAAGTGGTAGAACCACTAACTCTACCACTTCTCTGAGTGTGCCTTTGTCGCGCAGTGGGACATTTTTATTCAATAAAAACATAAGTTAGAAAACAAATATTTTCAAAGCTTGACAGTCAACATAATTACTTGTTTGATATCTGATACCCCAAAATTCTAGATCATGTTTTAGTTGTTCAACTTTTGCCAAATCTTGCATGTTCCGAATCCATGTTTTACGGTGCAAGTCAGGTACTAGTAACGTCTAGACTTGTAAACCTAACTTAAGACGTACGGTTCAAAATTTAAAGCGCTCATAAACATTGCAATCGATTACTCCCGAGTTTCAGGCAGCCACGCGAGGCTTGCAAATCACTAGCTATATGCGCTTTACGTTGCAATTTCTCTGTCACTGGTTTCATTGTTCCATCTCGTTCATTCTTGCGTGTAACGGTGAGAGGAAAATATCTCCTCTTAATTTTTACCCAATTCTCGGCAAGGATATTAAAGTTAATTCGTTCCTGGTCTCGTGCACTCAACACTCCGTTAAGAAGAAAGTGTGAACTGTTTTATTCTTTTGCTGCTGAGGTATAATCCATCTGTTTTTCAATTTGTTATCATTACGTTCTTTGAAATTGATTTCTTTACTTATGTAAGACTGATTTCTCATTATGATAATCTCGATATTGTTAGTGTCGGCTTTGAATGTTAAGACAAATTATTTTATTTGTTAGACATACCCCACTTATTTTTCATTTGAATTCAATACCATAGCATTAAAAACTTCAGTCAGTACCTAGAATATGTAGAAAAGCACGTTAGAGGTGTTTCTTAGAATGTCAGTTCAAAACCTTCAAGGCGTGAGGTACAATACTTGACATTCTTTCATTACTTTTTAATACACCTCGAGCCAATTAAAATATTGACAAGTCATGTTGACAAGCACCTAGTAGAAGGTATTTATTTATTTAAATACGATTTTGATTCTGGGGATTTTAACCTCTTGGTGTCCTAATAAAGATGTACCAATTTTTCTTGAGACTAAATACTATATTTTATAAATACTGTTTATAGTACCAATAGATGTAACAGTTACAGTGAGTAATGTAAAGTGTAATAGAGTCAAAGAAGCAAATCTTGTGAAATGTTTTTTTTATTAAGTAATTATTATTCAACCCCATCTGGTAAGACTGGAAGTCGGATAAGGATGATGAAAATAAAAACCATTTAAAGCAGTAAAATTTTGCCAAGTATGTTTTCCGTTCAGAATCTTTGCTCTGTTCTCTATGCAAATACGTATACTCTACAGGTTTCCTGTTATTTTAATGCTGGTGATTTTGGGCTATAAGTTGTAAACGCCGACATGAATTTTATAGAAGTTAATGGCAGCAAGTTTTAGCAGTACAAAATGAACACAATTTAGATGCAAAGCTTCAAGCTATGGGCCGTTGCAGTGTAATGCACCGGTCGATGTAAGTTCCGTTCGCCGGCATCACTAAGTTTCTTTGATAATGGATACGGCTTTCCAAAGTTACTGTTAAGTTTATTTCGTTTTAGTTGCTTTTCTAAAAGTTTTCTTGTGTTTTGGCTGACTGAGATAGTTTGTACTGATGTACCACATTTATATTAAAATTATATATTCTGGGCCTAAGTACTAATTAATATGGAAATTTGTTTTCTGTAGATCCGTGTCAGTCTGTGGATGGACTATTCTTAACTAATCAGACTGTTGCGAGCCTAGAATTACCTAAAACTATCCATCCCGATCGGCCTACATTTTCGGTGCCCGTTAATGGAAGAAGTTTATCTAAAGAATATTGGTAATTATACCAGTAATTAGGTTGCGGAGGTCTAATTGTGGTAGCTTTGTATAAAATACTATAATGAGAATATTTAGTTGCATTTGGTTAGACTTAAGCTGAGCCCAGCATAGGAAAAGCTATAATGATGATGATAGTTTTTTGATTAGCATTTTTAGTTATAAGGAGACTTACTTAGAAGTTTTTTTATTAGCATTTTTAGTTATAAGAGACTTGCAAGAATAAAAAAAATACCTGAAGAAAACATTTTTCGGACATTTCTCAAAAATACTTCCAAATAATACTACTTCTACTAATAGGAATACTATTTCTTCCACCGAAATAGGTACTCTCCACGTGTATATTTTAATTTTATTTTTTCGCTATGTTTCCTCATCATGGCTCATAACGCTTCGTACATCTAGCGAGGCTTATTAGCAGGGGCTTCCGTTTACTCATAAACGGTGTTCGCTATTTTCTTTGCGAGTAAACTTCGGTAGAAATAGGTTTAAGTAACGTTCGCCCGGCTTACCTGGCGTTAGTTGAGATAAGAACGGTGTTTTTAATAGTGTCTGCCACGTTTTTATAAGACCGCAATGAGTTCTTAGTTGAACGTCTGGTCGGTGGTTTAATTTGTAATATTTTGTTGAGAGGAATTATCTATTGATTGTATGTATCGTTATTATCAAACTCTCACAACCACTATAGTATTATACTATAAATTTAGGATGCCATGGGCTCTTAAGGATGTTGCTACCAGAAATGAATACTTGGAACTTTACGAGAAATATCACTGATGATGGTTACATCAATGTAAATAACTACGGATAAAGTAAATTATCATAATGATAAACTTTATTATGAGAACATTTACAATAATGCACAATTACTTTTAGTTTGTTACTGACGCTTGACTGTTAAAATAACAAAACTGAAAGATGAAGGTAAATACTATCATAGAGCTTGGAGTAACTTGCTTGCTTTACAGCTATAAAATTTTAATATCTCTAATACAACGGACCCAATAAAATCAGAACTTCAAACATAGATATATTAAAAATCTTAATTCTTGCGCTGACTTTAATCCTAAGGGGAAGAGGAAAATAAAGGAATGGTTCTCTCTACGCTGGACCATTACTTATGAAATATCTCCGTATTATTACGCAGCTTAGTTCGCCCCGAGTTTTTATTAGAAATGCTAGACGTCTAGGTAGAATTCCTTTTTGAGTATGACAAATGGTCTTTGTTCATACGACTGAAATAAAATTTATTTGCCAACACATTTCTGCCAGAAAATATGTTGGTTGCCTAGATTTTGATTATGATAGGCAGCCGACTTATTATGCAAATAAGAATAATTAAGAGAGACGGTAATTGAAATTCTGGGTTCTTCGCTTATGTTTGGAGATTTTAGGCTATTTCGTTTTGGGAGAAATTCTGTAGGTCTATACCTACCTACCAATATTCCCAAAATGGTCATTTGATTTATATATACAGTGACGTATACTTTTAACCAAAACCGTTAGTGATAATATGTTCCAGATTATTCTTCACAAAATCTTGGTTACTTTTCTGCTAAGTTTCTGACAGCATTGACAAAGGTTTCCTGTGAAGTGGTGCCATATAGATAAGGATTTCTATGCTCATTTCCCAGAAACATATAATAGTACATCTTCCGTTTCCTGTTTTTTTTACATATAAAGGAATCGCTTTGATGAAACATGAACAGAGTGTGCCTTTGACATTTATGTGGATACAAACGTTTGATGTTTTTGTTGTGTTTATGATGTTATTATGCTCATTATGTACTGTATTTTTTCCGCGCAGAAGTCTTTTTTTGGAGATAAAAAACCATTTTATAGGGTGTTTTGTATTGGGATCAGCAGGGTATCAGCATCATTTTCTAACTTTTACATTCTATAGCAATTGCTAATCTCGCATCTTTTTTGTGGAAAATGTTATCAGTCAGTAATATGTCATATAGAAACTCCTGACTGCCCTTTTCACTTTGCACTTGTAGCCTCTGCCCCAATTATATAACACACCAACACTCAACAAACCATTATACTATATCTTTTTGAAAGTCAGCTCTTTTAATAACGTGCACATCATGCAACCAACAATTTGTTTTATTTTGCGACAATGTAGATGCGTCGCGTGCGTTCCCGTCGCATTAGTCGCGTTTCGATGTGGACGTGTTGCTGACTGCTTATTATTTTTTATAAGTCGTGTAGCGCGGCAAAAGCCGTCGCTCGTAATTTTTATTCGCCATGAGTCAACAACTTGTGGCGAACGAACTACTAGCGTTTTTGCAGCAGAAGTTGGACGTGATGGACGAGGTGTCCGCAGTCCAAATCTGCTCAACTAACTTCAGTGAGGATGACATCGCTGCTTCCAAGCTGCTCTTGTTCACGCTATTGAACAAGACCGACAAGATGGTGTCCCGTAGACGTGACGGGACTAAGAAAAGCGTGCAGGACATCATAACGCTGCTAAAAGAGACCGACCCTGACGACGTGCCGACGTTCGTGGCGAAGGATCTGTACAAGCTTCCTCCCGTCACCTTCGACCACGTCGATGTTACGAGCCTTCTGAAAGACATCGTCTTTCTAAAGGCAAGCCTGGTGGATGTGCAGAAGAGGTTAGATGCATCCCAAAACACCGTCGCCGATTTGCGCAACGAACTCGTAGAGTTGCGTAAGACGGTAGCGGTAATTGGGTCACCATCGAGTGCATCGAACATAAACACGCGTCGCGGAGCGGGCCTCGATACATCGGTGGCAAGTTTCGCGTCAGCAGTTTTGTCGTCGCCGTCACTCCCGAACGCTGAGCCTGCAAAACGCGCACCGTGTGCGCCCCGCAACCCCGCTCCCGCCCCTGCGGCTCCTCCCAGCGTTGCCGCCCGAGGTTCTCGACCCTCCGAACAGCTGCTCGTATCAACAGCTCCCTCAACGAAGCCCGGGCCTGAAAAGGCATCAAAGCGGGCGGATGATGATGGTTTCGTGGTGGTGCAAAGGAGGAAGCGCCGTCAACGAACCAACAAGAACCGCTGCGGCACGGCTCCTGCTGAGCCGAAGGTAACTATACGTGCCGCGAAGCCGAACACTCCGGTATACATCTCCCGTCTACACTACACCACTAAGGCGGAGGATATTGTGGAGTACGTGCGTCAAAGACTCAAGTACACGCCGAGAGTGCAGCTATTGGAATCGCACCGCAACGTCAACTTCAAGGCGTTCGTAGTGCGAGTACCAAATTGTTTTCTGCACCTCGTCATGGAAGAGGACTTCTGGCCGCAGGACGTGGTGTTCCGTCGCTTCCGCGGACAAGTGCCACAAGAACGCACAGGGACTAGTGCTCAGTGAAGTGTTTTACTAACATAGGCTTAAGTTTCTGTATGTACTAACACATTTTGTAATATTATAATATATATGTTAGTCTGTAAGGTATGTATCTATGGGCCAAAGTAGCCTGATAATAAAGAGTTATTATTATTATTATTATTAGCGACTGCATTCACTTCTCAAGAGAATATGATTTTTTGTCTACAGATTTTTATTTTTAAACTTTGGTTATAAAATGGTCACACAACGCCACATTTGTCAAAGTAATTTACATTCTTGGAATTTTTCGTTACACAAAAGCATTTAAATTGAATGAATTTAAATTATTTTTTGGATCCCAAAACCTTTTCATGTACGGGTTGTTCATATTAAATAAATCTTAATCTGGTTAAGCATCTTTAATATTACTTATGTCTGGTCCATGTCTTTTTAAGGAGAAGACGAGGTATGTTGGACTCGTGACGACTAAAATAGCATTTGGCTTCCCTTGACCTATAATGGCCATCAATGGGAATGTTCCATATCTACTTCTACTAAGTATTTATTTACCACCTAATTCAATAACAGTTATGTTTTAGCAATTCAAATGGCCACTATTCAGCCTACGAGGATTTTTGAGGGAAATATCTTTAGTTTTAATTAAAACTTAGCGTCGGTTTAACGTGAATCATATTCAGCTTTGGACGGTGTATAACGTGCCCCAAAAGAGACATTCGAGCTCGTTCCAGTTTTTGTTATATACTCTACTATGAAATTGCGCGGCAAAGATTTTTGTTAAAAGAATTTTACGGTATTAAAAGTGTTATTTTTATGTTCCGGAAGCCCGTTGATGGATTAAAATGGCTTTGTGATAATAAATAAAAAATCTGATGGGAAAACTTGATAGCACTTTTGGTATCGATGCGAAAACAAAAAACAAGCTTTAGCTGTAGTCATGTTTATAGTTTTCATATTTGCTATTCTGATATTGTAAATTCTTTCTACCTATGAAAGAATTTGTTGTTTTAGAAATCGGTACAGGGAGACAGGGCTACTCTATGTCTTGCTGCTATGATCATAAATTAAAAAACACTTTGTAATTCGAAATATTAGAACGAAGAACCACTTTGTAATTTGAAATTTAGAAAAAGTGAGTACTTACCTAAGTATATTGTTTCAGATAGATTCTTGACAACAGACATGCATACTGGTATAAACCGTGGATTTTCTTTTTGTTTAGTAAATACCTCCACCCAAATAATATCGATCATCACAGTACACACTTAAGATATCAATGAGAAGTTTGTCTTGGTCACCAAGGGATGCCATTAGAGTTGTCTCTTCCTGATGTAAACGTCATTACGAAGTTACAAAAGTACCCTTTGATAATAATAATTCGAGATTAAATTAACGTATCGATTAAACTCGTATAATGAAACAAATCTTAACTCCCTAAATTCCAACTGCGAGTGGTCCTTACCAAACAAAGGGTCCGCCCAATTGTTGTCAAATGAAGATTCAATTGGCCCACAATAAATTAGTTACCCATCGCCTGAGCCCCCAGGTCCTCAATTCTCAGTCTCGTGGACTTCATTGTATATCGAAGGTTCGATACAACGGTATATTGCCCTTATTGTTCCTTGGAATTCGGTACGGGCTGCGTTTAATTGGTATTTCCTACTTTATTGATAAGTTGCGCTGTGCATATCGATTTCAACCCTACGCGTTTTCGTACATTGAATTAATTCATACAGAGGTCACGTATTGAAAGCGCGGGTGTGCTGTTGAATGTGAAATCCGGTGCGGATTTTCTTAGTTTTATCATTTATCACAACGCCCGCCGCAGTAGCACTTGCTTGTTTACGGGGTTATCACTAAGTATAATCGTTTTTTGATCTTAGATTATTTATGCATTCAGATTTTAAAAAGCTTGTCCATATCTTCGTATGAATATATACAAAATTTCCCAAAATTATCCTATAATTCATTACTTATTAATCCCAATAGTTGAACTACCCACAATTTGAATATACTTTATAACATAACTTCTTATCAGTGAATAGCACCTGGTCGCATTGTTACATCTCAAGTTAAATATCGGATGCGGACTGCTGAGTTTGCCCAGTCAAATGTTCCGAGTGACATCGGCCATTATTGCCTTCGTACAAACATTATCTACTGGCTTACCCGGCTTAAGTATGGAGCCTTTGTGAACCGGCTCGCATTGAACCGTAAGGGGCGGGTATTCTGAATAGTTTAAACTATAAATTGTAATGTTTACTATTGTGTGTACCTTCGTTAAATATTTGTGAATGTCTGTAAAGTATTTTACGTTCTAGAATAGCTTTACCATCAGTAAATAGTTGACATTAATAATAATACGAAGATCATTATGGAAGTTTTAAAATTTGCACATCATGCCGTTAAATTGGAGGTGTAAGATAATCCCAATCACTCCGCGACCTCTCACCATCATTGGATCGATACAAAAAATGACAAGCATATTTACTATATTTCTAAGAAAATGACAAAAATATTGCCAAGTGCGCAAACAAGCGATACGTACGTTCATCTCGCAAACGATATAAAACAGAATTTGGTAACAGGCAACCCGACACCTCTACACCTGTGTTGCCAACATAAAATACATATATCTACGTAAAAGATAAAAAATATACCTAAGCTTTCCACCCCAGCGTTCGTAGATCCCTGATAATTTATCACCTCTATGTCTATATGAATAGGGTTCATAAAAGCCTCATCGGAATTGCCAAGTGCGGTGAAAAATATCTTATTTGAATATCCCAGTGCGAGGGAAATGGATCGGATAACCGTGGAACTTTTAACTGAAATAATATTGTCGTTTGTACTAGGAGGCCCCCGGCTTACCGTGGTTAGGCGTTTACTTTCTTTCGTCCAGAATGTTCATGAGAATTCTATTATTTATAAAAAATGGAGTGTCCGTGCCATAAATACCTATAACTCATTACTCTATTATGCTGGCGAAGTAAAAAAGTTAGTTTAAAGTGAATCTGATTTATTATAGCTCACAATCCTTGCTGCTAAAGAAATTCTTAAATAAGGTACCAAAACTGGTAAATTAATTCTTTAGTAAGGACTGGGATCTGGCTACATTATTTTGAGACCATGGCAACTAGTGTATTGTAAACATCTAAAATCTTTACTTAATAATATGAAAATCACGTTGTATAAAGTCAACGTTATTTTATTTGCTCAATAGATTAATACTTTTAAACTGTTTGCTGGTGGTGTTCTAATAATTCTAGAACTTAATTCTTTATACTAATTAGTATCTCTTAAAAGATTTGTGTTTCGCAGATTCTGTTGACCATATTGTGGTCAAACCACAAGCCCATTACTACCATCTATTCTTATTTTAGGTTTACATAAAACGAATCGGATCTCTGATAAAATTATTCTGAAAAGCCTCACACCCCTGAGGGCAAAGTCAAAAGTAGACCCGAAATAATCTTATGTATAATAATTTTCCAATGAAAACTTTACGTTGAAAGTCAAAGCGTCCCTCGATATAATTCCTATTAATTTATGATCGTAAAGCCATAAAGTGAGGGTCTAAATATTTTGCATATGCATGGAATTTGAATATGTTTGTTAACGGTAACCAATCCTTGTAACGCAATGAAAGTAAGCAGAATATGACCCTAGACTCAGTGTTTGATCAGCGTTTGGAAGACAGATATGGGTAGCAATAACCTTAGGTACTTAAGATGTTTTAAAAAATGATGTTTGCTTTAAATCATTTTCGATTACGGCGACTGCTTCAATTCTTTACACGACGACCATACAAATACCTGAAATCAATTTGTTGAGGCCCATAATGTTATTTATAATACGAGCTTTATAGTTAAACTCTCATATATTGTTATCTAAGGACGAAGCACAAATTCATCGTCTGTCAATTACGACATATGTCTAATATTGAAAATGATTGTTTATTCAAAGTTAATTGATTATTATTCTCATGGATCCGGTATCTACAGCAGCTTAAATTAGAGCTCAATAGTATACACACAGCACACACCACAGTATATACACATGCACAGCAACTTAAAATATAACGCTTGAAGATAAAAAGATATGATGAATATATGATACATATATCTGTAAATGATTGTAGAATCATCAAATATTAAATTCTTCATGCCAATTTTAGAATGAAAATTTGTAGGAAAAGGAGAAAGCAGAAGATCTAGATGAGGCTTTATACAACAATAGGAATCGAGTAGTTATTATTAAGAAGTCTAAGAAAAAGCAAAGGATAGAAAACAGTGATGATTGCTCTACTGACAAAAGCTGAACTTTTAGATTAAACAGAAAGATCTTTAAGATGTTTATTATACGAAAAATTCTCCGTTAAGTGCCAACGTACCGTATTCACTTGCAAACTTTGCCAACAAAGTTGTTGGAGCTTCCGCTAAGAGCTTTATACATGCAATATTTCATAGTTTAAAAGAAGTAAGTACTGGTATACCTTTTTATTCGGTGTTTATAAAATCTAATAGTCGGCCAGTGTACCACCAGTGTCAACTTTGGCGCTTTATAATTTGAAAATGTTAACAAAATTATTGGCGAAAAATGTGCGCGTAATAACAATTTATTGATTTTTGTTAGTTTAGTGTCTTTTACTTTGGATTTATTAGTGTTATTAATATTTATGCGTTAATAAGGACTAGAGTTATTATATGGGCTCTTAGTTTGAGAATAGACTATCTCATTGTACATAATTATAATAGTTTTATAGTTATGATCGCTATATTCTACCTACCGTTACTGGCAACATATTGAAAAAAGTATAGGGAAAAACAGTATTATCATATTAGCCATGTGTTTCTTGGAATTCTGAACTCTTAGATTCTTAAATATGAGGTCTCACGGAATCTTTCTTTCATTATATTACAGAATACGACTACTATCAGAATTTGCTGTAACCCTGTTTCTTAAAATATCATCACTCCTCGATTTGGTCTCTTTATGTTTTTTTATATTGTTAAAATCTGATGTTCCATAAAAATACTTTTGAGCGTTCCCTTAAAAATGCTAGACTGAACTACTTTTATTTTCCATCTAATCCATCAATTGATGTGCTCCAGTCATCAGAAGAAAGCCACAAAGTTAGAATATCAGTCGTGTGTGCTACTGGTATCGGCTAGGAAGCACTTCTAGCAGTTTCTTTGTTGGCGGACGTCGTATGGTAATTTAGCTTCCTTCCCTATGGCCGTAGCCCCATAAATTAGGTGCCAACGCCCGGCCCCGCACTGAAAAATTACCAACTTCTACGGAAATTGAGGTAGTGATTACTGGATATGGTCTGGTTGTAAAGCGCAGTTTGAGCGATTCTTTTAGCGTAGTTGTCGCTTATCGCGTTGTTTCGTCCTTGTATAATAATACAACAAGAAAAGCAGTCTAACTTGACCACTAATTTGTGCCTGTTCTTTTTTAAAGATTTATGTTAGGATTATATCATTGCACATTATTGCTTAGCTGCAGAATATTTGGTAATGTAGTGGTACCTACCACCCCAAACCAACTTTGCAACCAGAGCAGTGCAATCTTTACTTTTACCTTTGAGTTTGAAAAAAGGATAGTCATATTCTTTTTAAACTGCTAATAGAAATTCTTAGAATTTATAAAATTTAACCTTTCAATAACCTAATTTCACAATGTTATTAAGTTTTCCATTGGTAGCATGACGAATAAATGCAAATCAAATCATTGTTACCTTTTACCGCGCGAATCGTAAAATTGTATCAAGGAAAACTGTATTTTCCTGTAGGACACTTATAAATTAATAACCATTATCTCTGATAATTAGATTTTAAACAGGAACTTTCTTCTCTTCTTCTATTTATTCTTCTTCTACTTCTCTGTCCATCTTGCATCAAGTGTTAAAAGAAAAACTTGTAAAAGTATCTATAAAAGATCAATATGCAAAAATAAAAGTATTAAGTATCATCATACATAATAAAGTACAGTATATAAAACTATATTTACGTGTGATCACTCTGCGTTATGGTGTTATGGTGGGTCTAAATAAATATTCTATGTCATTTCCAGTACATCAACATCCATATTAAAAGCTGTGTACAAAGTTATGTGAGTTTCCCGAGTTGGTTTTCGGATCATTTAGTCAATAATGTGAGATGAAGCGAGGAAGTTTTGCTGTGTACCATGCATTGATTTGTTTCCAAAGGAAGTACCTAATAGTAGCAGGAGAAATAGGTATGCGTATTTTTTGTTTGTAAGTAGTTTTTTTTTATGTATTTCATATACCTACCTATTATGACAATGATAGTGTGTCGTGGCTAAGTAATAATTACGTTGATCAACCGATTTGTATGATATTATTGAGATTTTTATTTTATTCTTTTTTGTAAAAAGAAAAAGAAATATACAATATAACATATACAACAAATTTACCTATAATTTTATAAAATAAGTATAAGAGGATAGGTTTTACAAAGAATAATCTAGAAAATAGTCGACTCATCGCTTATTACACGACGAATATTAATTACATTTTAAATTAGGGTATGCATTATGGAATAGTAAAACCTTTTTAATGTCCAGACTTCAAGATGTCCCATAAATTAAGTAGATACGAAAATCTAGTGCTTAAACATTATACTTGTGACAAAGGGCAGCTGAAAACGTTCGTTAATATACTGAATAAATATATTCCAAACAAAGCGAAGTAAATACTATGTTATTTGGAGAATTTATAGTCAAAACTAATTAACTGATTGTGGACGTTTACAATGAAATATTGTTGTAATAAACCTAATAGAGTGGCGAGTTAAAACCTTTTAGTTCAATCGTAATGAAAAATGGCAGCCGTTATTATTAATGGCTACTTTTATTAATGTGAAAATTATTGCAGTTTCTAATATTTTGTCATAAAAAAAATCTTTTTCACACAAAATGTCGGCCTTAATAGTAAAAAGAAATCAACAAAATGTAGTTGCACAGTATCTTGAAATGCCAAATAAGATGCATTTTCGTATAAGGAAGCCGCAAACTGGGCCACAAAATTTCGTATTCAGTACAAAATGCGTTCTCACAACGTTTGTCAAAGGCATTCTATAGGAAATTCGATTGTAAGAATGTACAGTATCAGAAATACAATGTCTTGTGTCAAAACTAGCAATGTACAAATGGACTTTATTTTAAAAGTATGTAAGTAACATACTTTTAAAATAAAGTCCATTTGGACTGCAGACGCTTTCATTTTCTTTTGCATCCATACAATAAATGTGTAGCGACATCTACCGCGCTACATAGAACTACGAAGTCCTGAATCGCGCAAGCAACATTCGCACTCACCGCTGACAGTCGCGACTCACTGCGGACTACGCGGCATCCGTTCCGACTCACTGGAATACGCACTCCTGGCACAGGCAAGCTTTTCAGACGCACTGACCACTGACTCATCGACCTCCGTTCTCGGGGGGGAGTGATGTAGCGACATCTACCGCGCTACATAGAACTACGAAGTCCTGAATCGCGCAAGCAACATTCGCAACGAAAAGTTGCATATATACAACCGCCCGACATCAACCGTCGGGCCGTGGCCCGCCAGGCATAACACCCGCCTGGTTGGAGGATCCTACCTTTTCGTCGGAGGGGCAACACACCTCGTCTCTCCACAAATGCTTCGGGAAACTGCACAAGTCCTGATCAATATCGCTTTCACCAAATCCTATAAAAAGAGGAGTTTTGATTCCTAAACTCATTGTGTTTAGGAATCAAAACTCCTCCGCCTTGCCTTGGAGTAACTAGAAACAGCAGATGGCTTTGTGTCATATGCACTCTCCAGTTCTTATTAATCCGACCTTTTTTATAGGTTACTAGCTCACTCGCTCGCGATTTCACACGTATTATAAAGGATTTTATGAGAAAAAAAGTAGCCTATGTTCTTCTGTAAAGTCTATCCCATATCAGTACCAAATTTCATCAAAATCGGTTCAGCGGTTTAAGCGTGAAAGCGTAACAGACGGACAGACTGGTTTACTTTATAATATTAAAGTAGGGAAGTAGTGATAAAACCTGATGAAACTTTAAAATCGAATTGTGTGAATGAATGGCTTTAAGTGTGTAAATAATATATTCAACATTTACTAACAACTGATTGTGTCCTTGATTAAATATCTATAGCATATTATTTTAGTGTTAAATATTTTAATTTAGTACATTTTACCAAATTGTCTGAATACTTATGTCATAACACCGTAATAAATTGTCATGGTCAGTCGCCATATTTGTTTGCTTTATGTTCACTCGCTACAGTATAATAAATTTACCGTGTGACAAAACAATAAATATTATATTCCAATTGGAAGAAATATTTGAGTTTACATTATAGCTAATTCTCAAATAACAAGATTTTGGTATTTATTGAAATAAAAATATTACTTGTTTTCTTATCTATCAACCGTTTTTAGGATAGCGGGTAGATAACGGACTTAAAACATATTCGGATAACAATCAAGTTTTTAAAAACTGCTTCTTTTTGTTAGCTTCTATAATTATATACAAGATTTTTTTTAAGAGACGTAAGGTATAGTAATGTTATGTAGTGTGATTCAACTCAAATTGGAGCTGCCCGACTGGGGTGTAGGTACCTCCGACTTGCAGAAAATCGAAGTGAAATGACACTGCTTTGAGCTGTTGTGTGTTCCTTACGGTGAGCAAGGTGGGGGGATACCTATATACACTGCCAACCCAACTATTCTTCTTTCGTTTTACAGGGTCGGCAACGCGCAAATGATACCTCTGGTGTTACAAGCGTCTATAGGCTACGGTAACCGCTTACCATGAGGTGGGCCGTATGCTTGTTTGTCACCTTAGTGGTTTAAAAAAGGTATAAAAAAATGATATCTGATCGTGCATCAGATATCATTTTCAAATGTTAAAATATATTCAAATGAGTATTGGTGTTTAGAGATGCTATTCTTTAGTACAAGTAGCAGTTACTTTTTAAAGCTAGTTTCCGGAGTTTCACTCTCTAAAGACGATTGTTTAAAAACTGTTAAGCTAGTTTTACGACGGCAGTCATTGTAAAGTTTTTAGTGGCGTAATAAACGGTAAGTGAAATCACCGTTACCAAGGTGTGAGCCCAGTCAAATGTAATAAAGAATTTAACTCTTTGATAACATAGTATTGTTGAAGTGTCCATACTATAATAAGGGATAGGTATAGGGTTCCGTAATAGCAGACTATTTAAAAAGATACCTACTTACTTACATATTATAGAGATACCCTCCACTTTAGTGCCCAGGGGTGCCATTCAAGGCAAGGCCTCGCTGATTGAGGGGTTCCAGCGACCCTATGGATGGACCGCAGCCTGTCGTGGTCGTGGAATTTCACGGATCCCATGACCATAGGGTAAGCGAAGGCAAGTGCGGGTTTTAGTCGGTACGAGTTTGACATTGATTTTTTATGTAGCAGCTGGCAAACAAGTATACGGCCCACCTGATGGAAAGCGGATGGGAAGCGGTTGCCGTAGCGTATCGACGTTTGCAACACCACCATCTTGCTCGTACTGCCGAACCTGTAAGACGAAAGAGAAATAGTTGGGTTGGCAGTATAAGGGTCAAAGTTCCCCCCCATTGCCGACCCAACATTTCCTCGCGGAGTACTGCCAACCTTGGTGACCGTAAGGAACAAACACAGCTCAAAGCAGTGTTATTTCTGCAAGGCCGAGGTATTCGACACTTCGAACGATTCGACGAGGCTTCCTCAGTCGAGCACGTGCAATTTGAGTGGAATGTCTCCCATTATGCCCTACCTCTCTTAACCATACCATCATACCTTACTTTACTTTTTTACCCCAGGTGGCGGAGGATCCATGAGGATTTTCCGTACTATAAAAAAAGGGGCCAGTGAGTTTCCAATAATTCAGTTATAGATTGATGCACAAAATGTTTGCTAGAGTAGTGCAAACTTACATGAGTCACTACAAGCTTAGATACATTTTATTACGGCACTCAGGTACGGTCGGGTCATAAGTCCAGTAGCAGTTTCACAAATTTATCGCATCAAAACAAGTCGCACTTACGACCTTTTTCTATAACAAACTTTTTGCACACATACATAATCTCGTATATCGTACTCTCTCATTGGTTCGATGCGAAAACAAACTTCGAAGCGACCCCACACACTATCTCCTTCTCGTAGTTATACTGTTTGACTGGTAAATGTTTGCATTGAAATCACTCACACATGTGTGTATACGCGCAGTACGGTGCAAGCGAATATAATCGTTGACATGCTACTGGACTTATGGCCCCAGACTGTACACACCGATTACGGATTTTATTTCGGTCAGAATAGCTATAAAATCAAAATAAAATACCTATGAAACATTCAACTGGTTCTCTCTAATATAAAGCCTACGTGATGACCCGATTTCCCTTTCAAATCACACGAACATTTCCAAAATTACATATCAGACGAGCCAAAATTACGAATTTAGATGGTGTATTGATCTGAAACAAAAATGTCTCCGCCGAGTAGCTCAATTAGGGCTGACACTGATCCCGTCTGCAGCAGTGCTCGAATACGCTCGAAATAACTGTGGCGAGTCGATCGAACGATCGCCGAGCGCGGGTACTTGTGATGCTGAATCATAACCTATTTACATTTTAGTATATTTCGAATTCGAGAAGCTAGTACCTATTTTGCCTCGAATATTGAGTTCGATTTTTAAATATTCTTAAATATGATTGGGTAAACTAGGTACCTTTTTTATTACATTGGACACTAATTTGAGTGAATAATGTGTTTGAGCTTGAGTTTGAGCTTTTAAATGGATCGATTGCTGTTTTTTGTTAATTTGGGTACGTGATTTCATTGTCGTCTATTTTTGTTTAAGGGATTTGATAGAATAATGAGGTTATATTTTATTGTTTACCTACTGTCAAAATAATATTTAACCAATTTATACCTTAACCTTACCATTTATGACTGGGCTCTGGTTGAGTTTAATGACACGGACTAATCATGCACAGTGATAAAGTACGAGCAATATTTGCACTCATTATTACGCCTACATCTTTATTTCTAGCGTTTTTAATTTTTCGGGTTTCTTTGGAAACTCCTTTTTATTCGTCTCCTAACGAATATCCTCTTAAAACTGCACTTTACTTACTATCTACATGGTCACAGGACGAAACGTATGCCCGTAATTGAAATATTTCGGCCTCGTCGCCACTGACGCGACACTGACCGCACACCACATTGTAGTCAGCAAATTAACGCATATTGTGTACCACGCTTTATATAGGTACTTCACGCATCAATTTACGAAGATTCATGTTAAAATGTTTTAAAGCGAGTTCTGTATTCGAATGGATTCCATAATGAGCTGTTTTAGTCTGAATTTGAATTTGGAATTGAAAATTACTTTTAATTTTATCCGGTGTGATATTCTTCACTGTGATTTCACTTGTAATTTTAACAGTGAATTTGACAGTTTTTTTTTTTTATTGTTGTTGCGCCAGTAAATTCCTTTACACGCCTCCCTTGTCAATACGATGTAGATATCTATACATTGCATTGCACAAAGCGTTGACGTTATAATTTCTCGAAGGGTAGTAACGTGCATGTTAAGACACGGCGAGCTTCGTGTAATTGCTTTGTTGTCTGTATTTTCTGTATGACAATTACAATAAGGTTGTTAAAGCGGCCATTGGAAACATTTTGTTACTATTTCTATTATACAAAGGAATCACCTTTGTTTATCAGGCTAACGTATTACAACATACAAACCTAGTAATTACCTACGCGACGTTGTTTGTTGGGTTGTCCTGTCTATCGATCGTAATATTTAAACGAAGATATTAATTAAATATTAGACACAGTGATTAGTAAACAGGCGACAAATAATAAAAATACATTGATTTTCTTTTGGAATTTGTTTACTACTTCTATCTACTGCTTCTTGTTTTGATTGAAGGAAGGTGGAAAACGGAATCGATTATTTGTACAATCCTATTGATGGTAATTATGATATATTGGATTGATGGTGTTATGATGATACTGATATGGATACTGGATGGTGGTCATAAATTCCTACATCATCACCCTTATAATATATATGTATATCGATTTTTTAAGAATAAAAAAAGGTTATGGAGGCATGCCTGTTGTCATTATCCGGCTCAAAACCAAGCTTCAAACTGCTACTGAGAATTTAATTAGAAAAACCAGATAACACTGCTCGACCTAAGAGTCGAACCGAAGAATTCTTGGTCAGCATTCGCGCTTAAGATTCCTAGACTAACGACTACTCTCTACTGTCTTAATGTTACTATTAATATACCTTACTTACTTAAACCGTTTCATATTCAGTCCTCATTCTATACAAAAGCACAATGAACAATTTCGGTTAGAATTAAGCCACCAAAATAGTCTGGCCATATCGACCAGATTACGCTATTCTGAGCAACCCAAGTTTTACTCCAGTCACTATTTTAGCTCCTGCATATTGTATAAACCTATTTTCTGGACTGTACTGAGGCTCGATTCCGTGTTCCAACTTAAACGGTTTCTGGTCAGGTTTTCCGTTGTATATTGTTTCCGTGATAAACATGGTCGAACGTGTGTAGGATTTGGTATCGAGATAAGTACTTGTGAGGTTTTGGTATCGTCTAAATTGTGCTGGTAAAATATTTGAAATGATGATAGAAGGTACTCTAAGCTAGGTACAGTCGACAAATGAGTTAGGTGTACACGTTGCACACGAAATCTGCGTTTTGACAAAAATTTAGTACCTATAAATATCGCATTATTTTTGAGCAACGCAGACTTTTTGGGACAAGAAGTAGTCTATGTCCTTGTAGAAAGACATAGACTACTTCTTGTCCCAAAAAGTCATCAAAAAAATTCAGTTGTTCAGACGTGAAAATCGTAACATACAGACATAGTTATTTACTTACTTTCTTTATAATATTTGTTTATTATTATGACCTAATTATTACCTGTGAATCACAAATAAATTATTTTGATTTGATTTGATTTTGATTTAGTATGGATTACCTGCCAAAGGGGTTAGTATGTAGGCAGCTAACAATAACTGCATTTTGACACATTACGTGATACTTTATTAGACAATTTTTGTTAAAACACAAAGGTTGTTAGATGTGTGTATTTCTTAGTATTTTGTCGACTGTACATACTTTTAAGTATCTAAGAAAGCGGTGCTCGTAGATTTAAGTACTAAACGTTCGATCGTCATAGTTTTAATGAACTGAAAGTTGATCGTGACACTCCTTTATAATTGCTATTATCTTCTCGACTTCATGCATACTCTTGTAGAGTAATTTGGCTAATGTTGAATGTATTCTTAGTGTGTATGATGTAAGTAGTAAATAATTTGAAACTAATTAAAACATTATGCAATGAATAAGTGTACATAATTAAGCATCACCAGAGATCTTTATTAATAATCTTAATATGCCTAATAACGTTTAGTATTGTCAATAAAATCTAATAGTTTGATAATTCACTTCTAAGGGGAGTGGCGCCATATGCCGAAACACAGGTCCTACCTAGTTTGGCAGTGGATGCTGTTCGTAGTTTTGTCCTAGTATTCTAGTCCATGCATGTAAACAACAATATTGTAAACTTTTTTTCTTGCAATAAAGTTATTATAAAGTTATTATTAATAATAACCTGTAAAACTCTAGACTTTATTAAAAAACTACATTCACATTATATTTATTTATTCTCGATAATACGTTGCGTTTCATTAGAAACACAATTTACTTCAATAAGCAGTTGTATTAAACAGCGAGTTTTATCCGGTTCCATCCGGCCCGATCCGGTTGTAACCGGCCCGGAGCGACGAGGCCGGTTCGCGCGGCCGCGTTTCGGATTGACGTGTAATTTTGTGATCGCGCTGCACTCTATTTGCTATCGTGTCTTGCTGAGACGGGAATAGAAAAAAATATATAAAAGTATTAGTTGGTAATTTAAAAGGGTTCTGGAAAAATACAGACGGGTGGGTAGTATGAACATTTTATTATTTGAATTTGTAATGTTTGTAGGAAATTAGCTGCTAAAATGAATCTTTTGTAGTTTTCATTTCATATTATTTAAAACATCTCTTCATCTTAAAAGTAAACGATATTAAATGATTATCTATGGAGTTACTTGCCAGTTTTTTCCATAAAACCCACAATTTAGAACTATGCTGCTAGATTTTTATATTTCAAAATTACTTTGGTAACGATTTCTATCACTATGTAAATTACTTTTTTCATGATTTGAGAACCTCCACCTCCACTTCTGGCAATTTTGACAGCAGGCTGCTAACATTCAGAACCCATCCATTTATTTGACACTGTGTTTTTTACTACTACTCAAATTATTTACTAACACTAATCTAGAAGGAGCACTTTAATTTCTTCATAATTCCATGTCTTACCTGTAATCGACATAGCTTTACGGTTTCATCATCGAGAACCATTAGTACCGGCGCAAGCATTATGTGGATTACACGGAACGTTCCGTGACGCGCGAAATGACAACTTAAGCACCTGCTCATCGTCTTAATGTCGAGGTGAAAAGATACGCGATGCGGCTGATGTGTTCTATTTAGAAATTAACTTTACATGTCGAACGACTTTAAATTTTACTTAAAACATATAAGTACTTCTAGTAAGTATTTGCATTCGGTTTTAAATTATTCGGAAGAAGATAGCATACTTTTGACTTGTTCTGAAACAGTTGAAATGACGATGTAAGATACAGATTGTTAATTAAAATAAACTTACCGAGTAGACTGTTAATGCAGATAATCAAGCATGTCAATACAAAATTTACTTGAATTTTTCTGCAATATTTTGCCAAGCCAATGGCGTCTGTACATTTACACCCTGTAAATGTTCAGACGCCAGCAGGTAAAACTATCCAAAACTGTCAAATTTTCGCAATTTGATATGAACCTAATTGTTTTGTATTAAAGTCGAAAATCAATCAAAGAAATTTGAAAGATTGTGGTAGCTTGACGTGCTGGCCACTATAATATTGAGTTTTTAGAAAATAGATATAGAAAAATAGAATATGAGCAGCAGAAGACGGGAGTCAAGATGGAACAAATGAATAAATCATTCATCTTAATTTATATGTAACTTAAGAATTATAATTTGAAGCTAATTTAAGCCTCAGTTTAGTCACAAATTTTAAATGAAAAGTTGTGAACCAACTTTTAATTTAAAATATGAATGACATTAGGCTAGATGTATATTGCGGCTTAAGTCAAACGAGTCGTTATAGCAACAAAATGTAACTTTTATCAGACGATCGCACAGAATTAAAATGAAATAATACATGTAAAAAGCTAAGTTGGCCTGTCTAGCCACCTTCATAAATCTTAATGAAAGACTAGACAGGGCTTTAAAAAAACTATATATTTCAAAATACAGACGGGCGTAAACCAAGTTAAATTTTGAGACAAAAGAGAGTATTAAAAACATACATTATAGTTTTCAGCTCCCCAAAAGGAGTCAGGAATGAAAAAGTTCACACGTAGATTTTATTCCTTTATAAAATCGCACCGGGTGTGACTTTTAAATAAGATCGTGTTACAGGGTGTGATATTTTTAAGAGAACGTCCTCTAGCGGCCCGCTCGTGAACGTTTTCATATGTAAATCGAATTCGCAGACTTGCCCCAACTTCTCTCGCTTGCGCAAGTTGTTTTTGTTGGTAATGACGGGTTTTTTGCCTTGAATTCTAAGGAGCACAATGCTTTTATGACTGCATTGCACCTTTGTGAAAACTTTAACATAATTGCTTTCACGACATCCTGTTAGCTTTCTCTTTTCGAAGGAAAATTTGGAGTTTAAAGGCTTTTTTTTGACTAAAAGATTTTTTTTTTTTGAGTTTGTACCTAATTTACATTTTGTAAGCATTAATTTTTGTTATAATGAGCCTTATTGAGACAAACTATAACTACTAATTAATTAACTTTAGTTATTTAACCATCGAAAGCAAATTTTTATAAATCTAAAGATACTATTAATTTCGCAGAAAGTTTCTGGAGCTTGATATTTAAATGAAGATGCTTGGAATCCCTTCCAGCAACTACTATGAACTAAAGCGAACTCCTAACCGAAGTCAATACAAGTTACTTATTTGGATGACATCCAAAGATTAAACATTAATCATTGACTGCATTATAAGCAGCCGACACACTGTGTACAGGTTTCTGGCTATAATCCAAAATGAAATAATCTTCGACGTTCACAATAACTTTAGAAAGTAAAACGAACGAATTGCTATCGCTTACAGGACTGAAATAAAAGGTGTAACATGAGCATTAGTAATTGACTTTCTAGATAAAGAATGGATCTTTTTTCTTTAATATTATTACTTTCTTCATTCACTGTGAAACGTATTTTCATATTTTAACAATTTTATTAATATATTAGTGACAATGTAGGTCTGTAACGGATGACACGGTGGCAGAAATCGGCTGATCTAATCAGTGCCTTGGAGCGCTTATTTGGAATAAGATACAGAGGTAATGTATAGCAAAACTGCTCTTAACCGCAATTAAATTAAGTTAATTTTACAAAAATTCTCTCATACTGAACATACATAGCCTTACACGATATACATGACAAGGTACACTCAAAATAAACAGCCGGTCAGAAAAAGTCGCAACATCAAGCGGTAATGCCCGAAGGCATCGTTAGGCTAATTCGAGGTTAACCTTAGATTAAGGAGGCGATCCCATTGGGGTCACTTACCCTGCCAAATACACGTTTACGTGACGATGTTTTGGCACTACTACTAACCGATGGTAGAATGGTAGAAACTGGGTTAACCGCTACTCCTGTTGTGGTTGATTTTAAAACAAATTTGTCCATTTTTGGCATTGATTTGTTTTTATTTATTCATTGGTTATTTATGTGAGCTATTGAACAGTAAAAGAACGTGGCAGTAATAGCCTAGTAATATAGACAGCCAAGCAAGATCAAGATCTCGACGTCGACTCTAATGCACATCTAACTCGAAATTATAATCGATTAAGAACAAAAACCTCGTGAGCCTGGGACATTTTCTCGACACCGTGAGGGCCAAGCTATACATAAAGATCTCGAATGCACGTCTAACTCGAAATTATAATCGATTAAGAACAAAAACCTCGTGAGCCTGCCTGGGAGAATTTCTCGACACCGTGAGAATCCGCAATAGGCTAGCGTGGTGGACTATTGCCTTACCGCTCTCATTCTAGCCGTGAAACTGCATATGTTTGTATGCGTCGAAAAATGATGTTATGATATTATAACCAAGCTGATCAACCGATCTGCTAGATTAAGCTGCGCCAGTCGCGGGTAGTCTGCCATTCTTAACTCATCGCGCCCCTCCGTGCGTCGGAGACCACGTAACGCTGTTGGTCCTGGTTGTCATACGAACGCCATAAGTGGCTATGGTTTATGGTAGTTAGAACCTCAATAAAGCCTCTCAGGATATCGGTATTACCTAGAAATTGGGTTGCGGAGGATTGATGGCAGTCGCTTCTTATAAAATACTGAAATCGACCCCAACATAGCTGGTAAAACGCTTGGAGGAAGATAGGTTTAAAATTAAGATTCTCAGCATATTTTTCCTCTATAGGATATTGCTGAACAATACTGATCCATACAATCCCGGGATAATGCGATAACACTCGGTTTAACAGACTGTTATCCCTCTCACAGCTTGTTTGCAGTTAAGTTTAACCCACGCTGGATCTAATTCAGTTACTATAAATATTTTCACACAAACTTTGTCCCTACACGCGTCTCATGTTTGCTTTCAAGTTCACTTGGTGAAAATTCCCTGCTCTAGTGTAATCACAGACGATACGTTTGACCAACATTTGTACAATGTTGGTATCGCGTTATGCTACATGTTAAATTGAAGCTGCCAGCAGATAACCAATGTTCTTACTCATTTAGGACAACAAATGTGTTCAACGATGTAAGAATGAAATTGATATTATTATGTATTTGGAACAGAATTATGTATGTGAAAGACTTTATTGGTGTATTGAGTAAAGTGGAGTTGAGCAAGTTCGAGCAAAGTGTTGTTTGGCTTGTCTATGATATCCTCAGTAATACCCAGGAGTTTATATTGATGCCCGGATAAGCAAGGCTATTACATAAAACTTTAACATCACCTGTATTATCTAGAATTAAAAGTTTATTGGTACAAGCGGTTGATGTATATAAACGAGTTTGTTTCAGTTAATAGGTAGGTACAGGTTTTTCGTAGAGCAGCATAGCTGTATTCCAGTTCTAAAGAAAATATAAGATATAAGACCTCTAGTCAGTACGGAACGCAGTTTTTTTTGCAAGGAATAGATTGTTTTTCTTTATTATTATATTTTTAGAAAATAAAGTACCTACGAAAAATATATAGATAAACTCATACCGTCAAAGAAGTCGGATGTACTCGAAGTCTGTGTGTAAGTTCTAACTCGAAATACATTAGTATGTCAGAGCAACTTACCGTCCGTGTGTCCCGCAGGTAAGCGTAGCAACACGTTAAAACGACAACTTCAGCGCTATTTACAGAGTTGAATTTCAACGTTATCGAATTTCTACTTCATAAAGTATTCTGTTGCCAGAAGTTCTCGCTCGGACTAGTGTTTGTGGGGTCACAAAAAGTAATGTGCAGGTGGTGTTCGATAGAAAGTGACCGCGACTTCGACCGTCGAAGCCGATTTCATAATTGCTACGAAATATTTCGCGGTCATATTGAAAGCGGTACTTTGGAAAGTTATTGAGTTATGTGGTTGTAGAATCACAAATTCAACGGAATAAGTATAAGCTCTAAAGTCGCTATAAATATAATAATATTGACTGCGACTTTGTTCCGTGGAGTGGAAGTCGTTTTCATAATTGCTATAATATTTCGCGGTCTTATTAGTTGCGGTAGTTTGCAAAGTTATTAAGTTTTGTGTTTATAGAATCACAAATAGTAATGTGTAGTGCTCGATAGATATTGACTGCGACTTTAAGTCGAAGTGGGAATCACAATAAATTTCTATGAAATATTTAGCGGGTATATTGGGTGCTGTAGTTAGACAGTTTCATAAAACCAACGATTATAAAAAAGAGGTACCTATTTATTATTTAATACCTACCATAACTTTATTTCCCTATTATGAAGTAAAACCTTGTTTCAGCTTGGGGAACTGTCTGTTCGAGGTATATATTCATTGAATATGTCAAGCCTTAATTCATCGAATATTCCTCGATATATACAGATATAATTTCGTCGATGCATTGTTTCAGCGTTGTGCAGGGGCGCTATTGTTATGCTGCAGTTACAAACCCCGAGTTTCGAGAATGTCCTCACAAGAAAGCCCTCTCATATCCAGGATAACCCAGGCGCTCTGAAGACGCCTTTGTATTAGGGTTATTGATGAACATTCAAGGAAATAATTGGTTTAAAATATTTGTTTTATGTATGATAACTAAAAGTTAAGCATCGTTAGTTTATAATAAACCTAGTCAGATTGTAAACAGACAATACAATTTAAAACTTTTTGATTAGGTACACATATAATATAAAAAATAGTTATTTTCAATATTTTTTTATTTTAAATAATTCTCAAAGACTTTTAGTACTCAAAATCACATGAATAAAGTTTCTTTGTTTTACTTAACCCAACGCCTCTAAGAGCTTGGTCTAGAATCTTGAAATTTGGAAGCAACAGAGTAGGCATTTAGGGAAATTCCCCACGAGCTACACAGCTAGCATTGAACCAAACAGCTAGCCAAATAAACAAACGTGTATATATCAGAATTTTTGTTCACCAATAAAGTAACGAAATTTAATCTGGCCCACAGTGCGCAAAAATTTTTGGCGGATCCATATTTTTGTAATATTTTTAATGAGTTTGACGTCTCTAAGGAAATGATTGGGAGTGCTGCCAATTTAACAATGTTTTATAAATCGACAAACAAATGTCACGGGGAATGGTTTGGTTGGAAATGGCGAGAATCGGAAAATCCATAGCGATATATTACTCTTTTGAATGTTTTTAATATTCTCCAAAAGATATACCTACAGATAATGTTCAATCTGTTTTTTGTAGATTCGCCTTTTATATTTTTAGCTCAATTTATTTTTAGAAGAGTATTTCTTCTTTGTTATTAGTTTTTCCGTCCGTTATTTATTTAAATGAGAGGTTAAGTTTGATGTTAAATTGTGATATAAGATGCTGATTATATTCAATCTAGAAACCAAATTTATACTTACAGTCATAGAAAAAAAAACTTTGACGTATCTGTTATAGTAATAAAGTATGTCCTTTTTTAACTTATTAATATCCCACGTAGTAAACTAAAACTAGACTGGCCCTACTGTTGGGCACGGGTCTCCTCTCGGAATGAGAGGGATTAAGCAATAGTCCACCATGCTAGCCTAATGCGGGATATGCAAGAAAATCACTCAGGCATGCAGGTTTCCGATTTTTCCTTCAATTAATTAATTAATAATAAATGGACACGATTTCGAAGTCAGTGCCTTGGATTCGAACTCGAGTCCTTTTACCAGGCTATCACTGCCTTCTGGTATCGGGTTATTGTGCCTGTATTTTGATGATGTATTTTATTGTATTATACTATATATTTGTATTTTATCTCTTGTTTGCTAAATGCAGTCTAGTACAATTGTACTAGGAACAGTACTGTAGTAGTTTAGTAGAATAATTATTCTATTAAACCCTAGATGCGTGATGAACCACCATGTTTCTAATTCATATGTTCGCAAACACCCACACTAAAGTACGAACAAACACATAAACCCGAAAACAAAACAAATATTTACATTATCTGCGGCGATCGCTGGACAAATAATAGGTGGAAACGAGCGCCTGTTGCACGATTAGAATAATATTGCAACTCGCTTCCACTAATGTATTAGTGAAACCGAGTTGCAATGGTATTGTATGCCGCCGTAAACGCCATTAAGTAAAATTAACGGCACGCAAATTGTGCATAATAATAAGTATTTAGGATGCATTTAATTTCTAAATACTATTATTAAATAAAGTATTTTCTTGTATAATTTTGTGCTGCGTTGTTAGCTGTAAAATAAATGTTGTTTTTTTTTTGTTAAATATGTTGAAACGTATCATCCACGAGTAGTGTTTATCATCTGTTTATAAATTGGAGATTCCATATTATTCTATACTTACTTGCATCATTTATTCGAGCGTAGCCGCAGGCGAAACGAAAAAATTCACACAGGGCAATTAGTTTCTCCCTTTTTCAGTTGGTTAAAATATCTTCCAATTATACAAAAATAGAATAAGTGACAAATCCGCCAAAAATACTTGTCCCCATAAAAATGAGATTTGTGTGATACTTCAAAGGACAAAAAAAAGCAGTTGAATTGGCACTCAGGCGTCGGTTGCCCGTAATTGAGTTAGTGACTACACTCCCTTCGTAATTGGGCCATGAAAATCGCGACCGAATTCGTACGAACCGAAGTTTCGTAAGAACTAGAGTATTCCTTTTTCGTTTTACAAGGAAGGCAACGCGCAAGTGATACACCTGGTGTTGCATACATCTGTAGGACCGACTACAGTACCTAATCGCTTACCATCAGGTACCATCAAGAGTATATGCTTGTTTGCTTGTGTATGCTTGTTTGCTTGTGTATGCTTGTTTGCTTGTGTATGCTTGTTTGCTTGTGTATGCTTGTTTAATTGTGTATGCTTGTTTGCCATCTTAGTGGAATAAAGTCTCAGAGTGGGGCAGACTTAATTTGGTCCAATTTAATCCCACAAAGACGCAAGCTTGCGTATTCACCGCCAAAAAACTGCCGTTGGTCATTTCACCTCGTTTTGAGAGCATCCCCTTAACTGCCTCAACCAGTATTGGAATACTTGGTGTCGACATATCGAATGAAGTCCAATTCCGCGGTCATTTAGAGGGCAAGGCTAAGTTAGCCTCAAAGAAGCTTGGCGTGCTCAGTAGATCGAGACGGTATTTCACTCCGGCCCACCGCCTACTACTTTATAAGGCGCAGGTCCGGCCCCATATGGAATACTGTTCGCATCTCTGGGCAGGGGCACCCCAACAGTACAACCGTACTGTTTGTACTGTTGTTTGTAATGTTGGGCAGTACCAACTTCTCCCTCTGGACCGCATCCAACGGAGAGCGATTCGAATCGTCGACTGCCAAGATATTTCAAACCGGCTAGACCCCTTGGCGCTGCGTAGAGATGTGGCCTCGCTATGCATCTTCTATCGCATGTACTATGGGGAATGCTCCGAGGAATTGTTCGGATTGATCCCTGCTGCTACTTTCCGCCATCGCTCCACGCGACAGCAGTTCCATCCACATCATCTAGATGGTTGGCAGTCCACTACTGTGCGTTTCTCTAGAAACTTTCTGCCTCGCACAACTAAACTGTGGAATGAACTGTCGCCTGCAGTATTTCCGGACCAATATGACCTTCAAACCTTCAAGAAAAGAGCGTACTCCCTTTTGAAGGCCGGCAACGCGCTTGTGACTCCTCTGGTGTTGCGGGTGTCCATGAGTGGCGGAAATCGCTTACCATCAGGCGATCCGTCTGCCCGATTGCCACCTATCCCATAAAAAAAAAAAACCTCACACGACAGCGGGAAACTACTTTGTTTTATACTATGTATAGGATTAAAGATATTTATTCTTAGTTCATATCAAAATGTCTCCTTTTTCTCACATCTCCTCCTCTTTATTTTAATTTCATCCACGCTCATTTAGTGGCCCTCTTCGAGTTCGAGGCGGATATGAAATCAATGCGATGAATAGACTCGAAACGAATTGCGGGAATGGTCAGAATTAAGTTTGTAACAGACAAACACACGATACGCTGTGCATATATCATATCATACACTGATGTAAGAATATAAGATTTTTTAGATTTATGGGTCGTGGCTAAGCTAGCTACGCTGATCATCCGATCTGCAAGGTTAAGCTGCGTTAGCCGCGGTCCGTTTGTGGATGGATATACATTCTTAGCACAGACACAGTGCAGACGCCAGCAGGTCAAGCTATCCAAAACTGTCAAATTTTCCCAATGGACTATGAACCTTATAGTTTTGTATTAGAGTTGAAAATCAATCAAAGAAATTTGACAGATTGTAGTAGCTCAATGTTCTGGCCTCTGTACTTAATGCCGTCGGTCCCGGTTGTCATGCGAACACCTATGACAATCGTTAATGGTAGTATGTAGTCCAAAAACCCTGACAACCAGTACATCCTTAAGGTACTTCTCGGTATTGCCCAGAAATTGGGTTTCAGAGGTCTGATAGCAGTAGCTTCGTGTAAAAAAAATAGTGATGTTGATAATCGATTATTGATAATGGATCGAAACAGGTAAAATTATCTTAATTATCTCAAAGGTATACATATCTCACTCAAATAATCAGTAATCATGACGAATGAAGCTATCATCTTAGCTTCTTGTCATCTCAATGCTGTGATAGTGATGTTGATAATCGATTATCAACATCATTAAAATACTTACTGATATTCAGGTTCTGATTAGACTGGAAGCCGACCCCAACTTAGATGGCAAAAGGCTTGGAGGATGGTGATCAGCAATTATGTCATATTTATTTATTTATTATTTATATACACTTTATTGCACACCAGAACAAAATTACAAAAATAAAAAAGCCACATAAAGATTTGGTACAATGGGCGGTCTTATCGCACAAGGCGATCTCTTCCAGACAACCTTTGGATGGACTGAAGGAAAGGAAACACATTGGGTAGTTTAGGCGTACTAAAATTGAAAATTAATTATTATTTTATATAGTATGTAAGAAATAAGAATAAATAAATATATACTCATAAATATATAGGTACTTACATATTAAATATATATAAATATAATTATAATATTAAATATATAAATATAATAATATATTAAGTTAAGGAAAATTAATGATGACAGTGCAAGCGAGTAGCAAGTTAAGCATTCTTGGATTTAAGGGAAAGATAATGATCTTTCACCAGCCTTTTAAAGATAGGTAACGATTGAGCTCGTCTAATGTTAATCGGCAAAGCGTTCCACAGCAGAGCCGCTTGAATCGTGAACGATTTCTTAAAAAAGCTGGTGGAGTGCATTTGAATTTTTAGTTTCAAGTTGTCCGAAGATCTCAAACATCTATTGTGAGTGTCGCAGAGGTACTCAAAGCGATCTTTTAGATAGAGCGGGGTGGAAGGGTTAAAAAGAATATTATATAAAAGAGAAAGAATACGAGCATTCCGGCGAAGGCGGATAGGCAGCCATTTGAGCTTAGCACGAAATTCAGAAACGTGATCATATTTGCGCAAACCAAATATAAATCTGATGCATAAGTTTTGGAGTCGCTCAAGTTTATCAAACTGCTCTTCGGTAAGATCAAGATAGCTGGCATCAGCGTAGTCTAGGATAGGAAGGAGAAGAGATTGAGCAAGTGCAATTTTGGTGGTAATAGGAAGAAAATTTCTAAGGCGTCTCAAGGAGCCAACCGCTGCAAACATCTTACGGCTAACTTCCTGCAGTTGCGCATTCCAAGAAAGTGTCCTATCAATATATATTCCCAAGTTCTTGACTTTATCGGTAATAGGAATTGGAACGTTATTAAAAGAGACCTGTGGAAGTATCGACCAATCAATCCTGGACACCGTCCGGGAACTTCCAACAACGGTCATACGTTGTATTTAAGTTTTTAGTCCACTACGCTTCGGACCACTACGCTTACGAGGCAGTTCACTATGTATGTATACAAACTCTTAATGTAAATAGTGCATCTACTATGGTCGTTCTATTAAGGATGTCTGGCAGAATATGCCTAATGGCATTAAGATCGCCTTTGTACCAGCTGAAAGACGAAAAAAACTAAAAATTTTCTATTTTCGCCCAAAACGACGCACGGCAATTATTGGGCTAAAGGCCAAGGTGTCGGTTTGACACTACAATAACACACAAAAAAAAGGCAATTAAAGTAAATATGCATCTGAATACTGGCAAGTGGCAACTAACTTTATATGGCCTACGCAAATGTTTCTCTGATCTGGTATCGTCGTGCGACGGATTGTTGAGCTCCCTAAATTATGGTTGAGCTACACAATGACTGATGCATGCGTGCCGTCAGTTGGGACTGGTCTACTCAAAGCCGCTATGGCTCTTTCTTCAAAAGGCCATCTCAGACGTTGCCCTACATTGTAAGACACATATTTGTTACCACTACTCTATGTCTGGACTTTAAAAGAGACTATGATTCTCTGAGTTTGTTTCGGCGTTTCTTCTCAGAGGTCGTCAGCTAGGAAATGCCGGAGCCATCTAGCTTTAAAAAAAAATGTTTATTATTGACTTGTAAACGTGTCTTTAAAAGATCTATTTACAGAAATAAATATCATTTATCATCATTTATCATTTATAAGTGCCAACATAATAAAAAAGAAAACAATAACAAAGTAAAATACTAAACTTTAGCTTAACGATTAAGTCAGTGCTAGATACTAAAACTTAATTTATATAGCTATGTAAAAATAAAAGATAGGGATGTGCGACATATCAGCGAAAAAAGGACAACGATCAGCATGATTATTCATCTGTGCATATAATAATAAATAAATAAAAACACAGGTGTATTAATATGTTACATCAATATTCGATGAATAAATCCTTTTAAAATCCATTTGTTAACCGCCCATTCATCTTTATACCGGGGATGTCGGTATTGGGGGTATGTCTATGTATTAGTATTTTGGTGTAACATCGTCGGTGACACGCGGGATCCGGCTTACGTTCCCCGCCGCGGGATTACTACCGTGCTTACATCTGCGAGTGTCGAACTGATATTTAACGGAAATTATTTCTGTAATAAAATTTGTACTAAACTTTGTATACGCATCAGCGATAAAAAATCTGGGAGCGGAAACTCCTTATGAATCAGTTGCCACTTGCAAAAGCAGCAAGTTATGTTGATCTCGCTCTGAATATACCAACCGTAGGTACTTGCCTTCCCTTGCCCATAGACAATACCGTGACAGGCTATGGTCCAGTAATCGCTGGACCACTTGAAGAGGCGAGGTTTTGGCGTGTGGCGGTTGAAAATTATAGTAGGTAGTACGGTAGCATTAAAGAACAAGTGAATTATTAATACATTTTGTGCAAATATATTGGATAGTTGGCTATATTGTCTCCACTAAGGGTTAGCGAGCACTAAAATAAAAAAAGAAATAGATATTTAAAATAATTTAAGCCAATGGGTTGCGTTCAATGCGTGGCACAGGCGTGCAAAAAGTGTGGTCATTCGAAAAAAGTTTCGGTAGAAAATAATGCAGTGGTACGATTAAACCAACGGTACAATATAGCCACGCCCCTACATACATAACATACCATCACACTAGTATTCCTCGAATGGTTTGACAGAGCTTGTACTAAAGGTAATTCTCAATTCGCCAGTATATAATAATCTCATGTAATATGTGGTGGCGATTCTCTAACTTAATTTAAGGCCAGTAACCGGGCACAAATCCAAACTCTACTACTGAGAATTTCATAAAAAAAACACTCATAAATAACACTGTTCGGTATGGGAATCCATACCGAACAACAGGCGCTTACAACAACTAGCCTATTGAAGCAGTCAATGCATTATAATACAACAAATTATATATTAACACTTGGTTGCCTTCTCCAGCGACAAACGTTCAATGGTACAGACATAAGTCGGCGTTTAATTGCCGTTCAACTTAGTTACTAAGTTGCGAGCCAGCGATGAATTCGATCCATTATGGATGACCGTGTTGTTATAATGAAGCTATTCAACTCAGAATTATTTAGAGATCGCTTCTGTGGATGTTTGTTCTTAGATTTGTAAATACAGTTGTGTGTTTTGAGGCATATTTTAGCTGATTAATCATTGGATTGATATAGGTCTTCACAGTAATAATTTAGATGTTTACGGTTCTATTGCTTAAAGGGTAAGAAGTTCTGGTGCAAGTTTTTTTATTAACTACTAATGGTTTAGTTGATATAAAACATTTTGACTTGACTTGGACTTTGAGGGTTGAGGACATAATCACTAAGTTCTCACTGTTTTCTCTTGGTTTGATGCTGACAAACGTCCTGCATCTTAGTGATCTTTGTACCTAAATCAGTTACTTTTTATATGACCATGTAAGAAAATCTTTACCTTTTTTTATAGTACGGAAAATCCTCATGGACTATCCGCCACCTGGGGAGGCGGCAGTGTGTCGGACTCATGCCGACTACAAACCTTACTTGCCTTCACTTGCCCTATTGTCATGGCCATGGGATCCGTGAAATTCGCCACGACCATGACAGGACCTACTTTTCCTAAATCTTTACCTAAATCAGTATTACTTTTCATTTACTAAACATAATCTCCCTGCAAATATATAAATGTCAATCTCAAACAAAAGATAATCACTAATTAATTCCAATCAATTATGATCACGATTGGTTCCGAGGCACATCAATTATAAAACTGTTTTATATAGTAATATATCGTTCGTTATTCTCGAATAATATGACGCTGGGTTCGGCGAGCGTTCCATTACTGTGCATTACGTATTAATGCTTTGGCGGTCGCATGCGCCGCTCCCCACAGACGGTGAACAGACGGCTTTTATTACGGTGCACGGACACGGATTAAGAAATGAATGAAGTGCCGATACTGTATCTAGATATAGTTCTCTCTGTGTGTTACGTATTCCCGCATAAATCACAGAACCAGCTTTGTTATAGAGATAGATTGGAACATGAAGAAGGACATAAGCTATCTTTTGCTTAAAAAAGTCCTTTTGTATACGAATACTAAAGTACATTTTTATCAAAAGGCGTGTCCTTTTGATAAAAAAGTATCAGCTGGTGTGTGAATAACGCAAAAACGGTAGAGGCGAAGTGACCAGCTTAACCGCTACGCCGAACGTCCAGTCTGAATAATTCTTCTGATAAGTAGTTATATTAAATATGATACGTACGTACTTATTTACGTACGTACTTTGTGCGCTCTAAACATTAATCTTAGTTTTAAATATTGTTTCTCAGTAAGTGAATTATGTTTACAATTCTTTTGAGAAATAAAGTTTGTTCTTAAACCTAAACCTACAATGTATATTTACATGTAACGGATTGGTGATTGCTAGCTTCAATATTATAATAGATAAGCCACCTTTTTTGACAACTGCAGGAAAAAATACATCCCAGAATTACGAGAGATAGAAAAAAAGAAAAATATTTATTGACACAGTCTTGGACAATGCACACAATAATATTAAAATAATGAAATAAAATAAGAATTAAAATTGTGTGCCCCACGGCTGCGCCAAACAGGTCCCAGCTCAGCTAAATGCCAGACTGCTGATGCTGCCTGGCGCTCTGGTTTCCAACTGGACGTTTAAAAGTGATGTGTTACAGATGCAAACCAGTTTTCAATAACAATATGTAATATTGTACATTTAGGGTATAATAATATGAATACTTGAAAAGAATAATATAGGTTAGTATCAGGCATCTTATTCTCATCTCATCTTATTGATATCACTCCATTTGCTTCTTACTCCAAGTGCACAGCTAATGTCGATAGCGGGTACTAAATGGTGCTAGTTTGATGACAAAGTTCTTGCGGTTATCACTGTTACTGCTTTACGAAGCTACTACAGCTTTCTTACCATAATCCAGTTAGCAACCATCAGTGCCTAGCGTGGTGATTCGCCATTACTGAGTTGAAGGAGCTAGAGGAGAAAGCGGGGTTTGTTGGACTTACATACAAAGTCCCATCCTTGCGTTCTATGAATTATGAGTGAGATATGACCCGAAAGACGATTTTAAAGCCTCATGATCCTCTTAGCCTTTTCCCAACTTGTGATGTTGATAATCGATTATCCATAATCTACTAATCGATTATCCATAATCGACTAATCAATTATCAACATCACTATCACAGCATTGAGATGACAGGGAGCAAAGATAAATAAGCCTCATTAGTCTCATTCATTCATGATTATTGATTATTTGAGTGAGATATGTATACCTTGGAGATAATTAAGATAATTGCACCTCTTTCGATCCATTATCAATAATCGATTAATCGATTATCAACATCACTATTCCCAACTATGTTGAGGTCGGTTTCCAGTCTAACTAGATGCGGCTGAATATCAATATTTTACACGAAGCGACTGCCATCAGCACGCGCTGCGCATCGTGACCAATCATGGCAAGCGACGAATTTCTAGGCAATACCGATATCCTGAGGTTAGACTGGTTGTCAGACTTTTTGGTCTGACAACCAGTTCTGACTACAACTAACGATTGTCATAGTGTTCGTATGAGAAGGACCGACGGCTTTACGTTGTCTCTGAGGCACGGAGACAAGAGGCTAGCGCTGTGTGACCAGCGCAACTTAACCGCAGATATAGGTATTGATTTCTGACATTTACGCGAATATTATACATTGAAATAAAACTACTTTTTACGGAATTTATCGCGTATATTGATATTATTAATCCCAGTAATTATATCATCAAGACGCCCACTACCTCAGTCTACCCGTGACCATGGACTCTGTAAAGGGTCCGAAACGTCGGGATTAATAATATCAATATACGCGATAAAATCCGTAAAAAGTAGTTTTATTTCAACGCAGATATATTTTTTTTTACAAGAGATAGGTTAGCGTTTGACCACAATCTCACCTGATGGTAAGTGACGATTTGGTCTAAGATGTAGCATGCTTACCTAGATGATACCCATTCACTCCTGACTTGAAGACACCCAAATTGTACACGTAGGTCGATCAAAGAAGTTGTAACAACGACTTTAAAATCTTTAGAGAAAAAAAAATATATTTAAAATACAAAAGTTACTTTAGGAGTTCCTCTAGTTACAATTTTCTCAAAATGAGAGTACCACCATGATAGACTGCTCTATAAATTCTAGTATAAAGTCTCAATAGTAAAATTGGAGACGTTACAATTCCTACGCTTACAGAGGGAGGAAATCAAAGTTTTATTAGATGTTGCCGAGAAATGGAACTAGTGAGTTACGAGCCTAGAGTCGATTGCTTCGCCGACCAAATTGTGATAGGTCACGTGCACAGAGATTCTTAGCACTAGGAACTGTGTTACACGGGGTAGTATTGAATTTAGGATTGGATTTTTCAGGTCAATATTTTGTTTTGATCTCTATGCTCGATGCACCATGTTGGCTTGAGCTACAAAATAAATTCTTCATCATCAGCCCGTATTTATACACTGCTGGCCATAGGTCTCTCTTTTAGTGAACGCTAAAAAGCCCGATCTTCAGCTCTAAATAAATATAAGTTCATATCAAGTTAAAAAAAATGATTTGCTAAATGTAAAACATAGCCTTAGTCATTACGTCACTATTGGTATATACAATGTACAGTCCAGTTACAGAAGGATTTTTTTAAAGCACTAATAAATAGTTACAACAACAAAAGGCATCGGTAAAAACAACCGTCCCCAACATACTTCGTTAGCCAAGCTCCAAGAGATATTTCAGGGTCTGAAACCAATTTCACTAACAAGAATAAGCAAGAAAATGATAACTAAAACTAAACCCGCCGCAACAAATGCATACGTCTGTGTCTGTACCAGGAAAACATAATTTAGCGAGGGGCGTATGCCAACCAATGTTTAAGCTCAGTTGCCTATGCAAATCGAGTTCGTCACGGCATACGACCAGAGCGGAAAGCGAGGTGCGATAAACAATTGGATCTTCATATTCGATGCCACGAAAGAAGGAAACCTCTTACGTGTAAGCTAAGACTGCGTAAAAAGTAGTTTTTTCGCGGTTATTCTATGGAACTGACTTAAGTGGATTTCCTGTTAGGTTATTTAATAAAAGAAGTATCAATTCAAGAGAATTTAACAAAATATATGACTGGGTATGGGAAATTTATGACGTGTGCAAATTAAAGGCGAGCAGAATGAAAAAAAAAAATAGTAGTCTCCAGCATTTCAATATATTACCATCGACACGAAGAAGATTCCTAGCAGTCAAACATTTGATAGAGTATACTTGCTGTTTTTTTTATACCGCTAAGGTGGCAAACAAGCATAGGTACGGCCCACCTGATGGTAAGCGGTTACCGTAGCCTATAGACGCTTGTAACACCAGGGGTATCATTTGCGCGTTGCCGACCCTGCAAAACGAAAGAGGAATAGTTGGGTTGGCAGTATAAGGGTCGAAGTCCCCCCCAGTGCCAACACAACGTTTCCTTGCGGAGCACTGGCAACCTCGCACTCACCGTAGGGGGATCATAGATTCGGGCGTCACAGAGTGCGAATGCGGTGCCCCTGACCAGACCATGCTACACTTGCTGGAGTGCTCAAAATGCCCGTACACCTGCACTTTTGAAGATGTAAAGAATGCCACTGATGCCGAAATTAACGTGGCCATCTACTGGGCTCAAGTAATATAAATAATGTATTTACGATCGACACGAAAAGAAGAACCGTAAGGAACACACACGACACAGCTCAAAGCAGTGTTATTTTACTTCGTTTTTCTGCAAGGTGGAGGTACAATTGGGAGCTCCAATTTGAGTGGAATTACTCCCAGTATGTCCTACCTCTCTAAAAATTCTTGAAGTGACAACAGCATGAAACTTGAAGCACAGCAAAGTGAGTCGTAAATAAGCGCCACTTAGTTCTTCAGATTACACGGTATCAGCTATCTGGCAAACAATTCGCGAGCTCGTCACCGTGACGTGATCGTTTCGTGCGTAGGGCTGGCGACCAATGTCTTTTGCTTTGATAAAAAAATATACTCAAAATCAAAAATAGTTTTAATTTCATATAAACCATATACAGGCACTTATGAAATGTCGAGTCTAGGTGCACGGTTCCAAATTAGTCTCACTATTAAAGTTAAACTTTTCGACTATTACTATTACTAGATTAAAGTAAAACTCTTCGATTCAATTCTACGGTTCTATTTGTATTTTCTCTCTTCTATGGTTTACAAGTTTGACAGGCTGTGATAGCCTAGTGGTATGACCATTGGACTGCCAAGTCGAAGGTCTCGAGTTCAAACCCAAGGCACGCACCTCTGACTTTTGGAATTCATGTGCGTATTAATAATTAATTATCACTAGCTTAAACGGTGAAGGAAAACATCGTGAGGAAACCTGCATACCTTAGAGATTTTTCTCGACGGTTTGTGAAGTCTGCCAACCCGCACTAGGCCAGCGTGGTGGACTATAGCCTAATCCCTCTCAATATGAGAGGAGACCCGTGCCCAGCAGTGGGACAGTATATGGGTTGATGATGATGATGGTTTACAATAAAGACACCCTCCAACTGAGTGGAGACGACATGCTGACGGCGGACTTTCTTAAAAACTCTTGTAAATTTATAGTGGGTTATTTGAAGAAAATTAGCTCCGTGCTCGCGTCACTCGATATATGTGAGTGAGATTGAAAGTCATAGGCGGCATTAGTATATAATGTTGCCCATTAAAGCGAAATGGCAAATAATTTTGTAAGTTTCTCAGTCTTGTCGATGGTGGACGAAAAAAATATATGCAATACTGTGACAACCCTATTCGCGGCGTTCATATTGGCTAGTCATCGGTTCTGATTTGGGATGATCTTATGTTAGACGTCCCTCCCTATGAATTTGTTCTTAGATATTCGGAAATTCGGGTAAAAAGGCATTCTTTAGCCAAGTATTATTATAAATTTTAGTTAGCTCTTCCGAGGAACTCATTGGAATCATTTTTTTTTTCATATCGATGATATAACTACGGTCTTATTTTTTTTTAATAAGGTAGCTCGCACACTAAGAATAAACCCTGTATTATCTTATTATCTTTACAAACATGATTAAGGGACACCAGACTCAAATCAAATATCTAATGTTTGTCTCTGGTGGGAATAGAAACCACGACACGCGGCGCAACGGTAGCGGCGAGGCGATACACCAAGCGACGACGTTTACGGTATTCAAAATATTTATACTCAGCTTTGAACAGTCTGGTGGCTTTGAGCCTTTTTAGTGGCCTACGCAAATGTTCCTCTGATCTGGTATCGTCGTGCGACGGGTTGTTGAGCTCCCTAAATTATGGTTGAGCTACACAATGACTGATGCATGCGTGCCGTCGGTTGGGACTGGTCTACTCAGAGCCGCTATGACTCTTTCTTCAAAAGGCCATTTCAGACTTTGCCCTACATTGTAAGACACATATTTGTTATTATTCTATGTCTGGATTTTAAAAGAAACTATGATTCTCTGAGTTTGTTTCGGCGTTTCTTCTCAGAAGTCGTCAGTTAGGAAATGCCGGAGCCATCTAACTTAAAAAAAATGTTAAATATTGATTTGTAAAAGTGTCTTTAAAAGATCTATCAGAAATAAATATCATTTATCATTTATGTGCGTAAATAGGGTTGCCTCTGTTTGCCTACAATGGTTTGCATATGATAATTATTATCTTTGTTCGCTTGCTGACCTTTTTTTAAGAGACAACGAACAAAATTTTTTTCGATGCTGGACCCACCAGAGGCTAAACAAAATTCATTCACAGTCTTTATATGAATTAAGTAAGGGAGTGGCGGAGCATGGCCGTTTTGTACTTAGCACCATTAGTAATTATTCAAAGTCTATATATACTATCTGTGGGAACTATAACCACAGTCTACTGTCGAAGACAAGAAGTTTGCCTTCTGAATTGAATCTTCAATTAAACGCCGACCGTCTGAATAGCACGAGTTGCCCGCTTGCCCAGCTTGCCCCAACGAGTTTTCACTGCGAATCATTACGAGGAACCAATATAGGTTTTTTTGCATTGAAAGTTAATAAGTTCCTTTGGCTATTAAGATTTTCTTCCTTCAAATGTTTAATTTCGATATTTATAAATTTTAATTTTAAATATTGTAAAGTAAATGCATCTGCATTTAATTAAATGACTTATGTTTATGCATTTTTGTGATAAGAAGCAAATTGTAAACCAAGAATACTCTTAACATGATTTTTTTAAAAGGAGTGTCTATGGAGTTTCTTACCGGTTCTTCTCCATAAGACCCACTTTTTGGAACCGTGCAACTAGTTTTGACTTTCCAAAAGTGCTATTTTAATGGTCTTATTGAAATAAAATTTATATTAGTCTTTGACTCTGAAGACTAACAACAATACGGACCGCCTGATAGTAAGCGGCAACACACATCATCATCATCAGCCTATACTAGTCCACTGCTGGACGTAGGCCTCCCCTAATGTACGCCATTTCACCCTGTCCTCGGCTTTTCGCATCCAGCTTCTACCAGCAGCCTTTCGCAAATCATCACTCCATCTTGCCGGAGGGCGTCCTACACTACGTTTGCCGAGTCGCGGTCTCCACTCGAGAACACACAACGGCAACACACAGCTTAGCTTAAATACAATGTTACAGCGATAAAAATAGTACAGATGCCAGCAGGTCAAGCTATCCAAAACTGTCAAAGAATCCCAATTGATGATCCAAATAAACCTTATTCTGTTGTGTTAAAGTTTAAATCTATCAAAGAAATTTGACGGGTTGTGGTAGCTTGATGTACTGGCCTCTGTACATAAATAATCGTTGAAAACATCGACATGTTGGAACTCGTGAAGAGTTTAAGATGGAGAACGCTCTTACAGATGGCGCATTGTTTGCGTCTAAACTTTACATTTTTTTATTTTATTTTATTACATAGGAACAACAAACAGCTACACTACAAAATATTAATAATAGTGTACATAGTTGTAATTAATAATAATGTAGCCCACAGCGCTGTTCACAGATTATCATTTAAATATCAAATAAAAGGACGCTAGAAAAGTCAGTTATTCATGCATGATTTATTACAACAAAGAACTAAAGAATGAAAAAGAAAATGAATAGATATATATGGAGCATTGTATCTTCATACAATACTCCATATATCTATTCATTTTATCTCAATAAAATACTCAATTTAAAAAAAAAAACTTAATTTAAAAAAATATAATAATTTACATTACATAAAGTAACTATTTAGAAAAGTTCAATCATTTAGAGGTCCCAAGGAGGAGTATTCAACTACGTAGCAACCATGCTTAAGTGCTGATATAATTTAGCATTTGATGTTATTCATTTCGATTAGATCATTTAGAGGTACTATCGAATAGTGGGTCTTATGTAGAAGAATCGGCAAAAAACTTCAATCGAATTTCAATTTAATAACAAGTACGTGAACGTAACTTTTGATAAGTAAATTTATTCAAGTTAGATTTTTGGTTCCCGTCGTACCTAATTAAATTTTATCGTCAATCAATAAATCGATCATCATTCCCCTTAAAGTTGACAGATAAATATCCAAGACCAAGTTATTGTAATAATAATCTAAAATTAATCTTAAATAATTGTCTGTTCCATTGATACAGAAAACCGTAAAGGGAGGAATAAAAATGTATCCATATATACGAATATGTATACAGTTTGATTCAAACATGGATACACATAAACCCATTTTTCATTGTTCGTTTTTAGGGATTCGTCGGACAATAGGAAGACTTGCTCCCGTTCTGATTACCATCTGTTGTAATAAGTGTATGAATACATACCGTCCGAAATCTTAATTAGATTTCAACCTGTATCGTTCACGGTTGCAACATGGAAACCTAACCCATGAAATTGGATTATAGATATTCATTGCTTTTTTAAGAACAAAATGTAGATAATGTAAATGGTACCGTGATTGTACCCAAGTACATAAATTGGTATGGAATATTTTTATTTTAGTATCAAATGTTTATGAGTTGTATAATTAAAAGCTAAGCTTAATTTTTTTTTAATATTGTGCTGTAATCCTACGAGTTACGGTACGGTACGGACCTACGGTATTCGGGTAAAAATATCCCAGAGTTATAACTAAAATTATTATTGACAATTATGACGCAGCGCCTAAAAACAAATTAAAAAATATATGCTAGGTCTGAATGTTGCAGTAGAAACAGCAAATTAGTTGAGGATTTAGTTCAATAAGTATATATTTTACGACTAACAGTTAAACTGAGTTTTCTAATATTCATAAAAACATTACATTCTATTGACGAGACCTACATCAAATACATCCAAAATTATTTATGATTTCATCAGTATAACTGTGGATGAAAAAAAAACACATCTGAATAAGAATTATGGAACGTGAGCCTTTTAAAAATAGAACGCGACGTTCCATTTTGAAATGTTTACACCGAGGCAGATGGACGGTAGATCCAACTGCAATAATTGATCAGCAAATCGAAGTCAACAGCCACCTGGCCGACACTCATGATTGCCTTCAATAATGCATTGTTCCTAGCACGAAACGTATTACCTGCTCATGTTAGGAAGCCAGCTATCCTGATTCAAACTATTCGTGCGGCGCGTCTATTCCATTTGGTCGGTTAATACGGCATTCATAATAAGCGTGCTGGCGTATGGACGGAGCAAACAAGGCTTGACTGCACACGCCATTAAGATATTCAAAGCCGATATGGAACGACCATCGACTTGACATGTACTTTTTAATTATATTTCGCGTTTTATTGCACTTGCGGTGTCAGTGTTATTTATGAATATCGTCAGATCTCCGAGGGTTGTTAAAATTATAATATTTATTACTTCATTCATTTATTTTTACAGCTCCGTCTAAAAAGTCTTCGAGCTTTATTTGTGGTTATTTTATGCTTATCTATTCATATACTTTAGTGAAGTTTGGATATTATATTGTGGGCGAAATATATATTGGAATAAATTTTGTTTATGGTTAACAAGAATCTTAATTAGAAAAGTACCTAAAATATATTATCGTCTCATTGAAGTTTAAGGCTTTTCTCAAATTCAAATGAGCCATTAAAATATTAAGTATATTTTAATGTACAAAGGCCAGCACATCAAGCTACTACAATCTGTCAAATTTCTTTGATTGATTTTCAACCTTAACCTAAAATAAAAAGGTTCATATTCAATTGGGAAAATTTGACAGTTTTGGATAGCTTGACCTGCTGGCGTCTGTACTTAGACCTACACTGTGATTTTCTCTTTTATACCGACTGCGCTTATAAACACTTTATCCGTGCTCATATAGATATTGCCCGGTGCCTCGTGTTAAATCAACCTTAGCACAAAAACATTTTAATTTTCTTGCCCCCTTTGTGTATAATAAATGCAATAAAGTGAATAAAATAAGAGAACGTAATAATAATACATTTAAAAAAGTTATACATAATTGGCTTATGAGGCTCGATTATGAAGCTGTGGAAAACCTACTTTTAGTAGTAACCTAATATAAACAACAACCTTACTTAGCTCTTTTCACACATTCACGCATACATACATACACACACACACACACACGCACACACACGCACGCACACACACACACCATTCTTTTTTTTTTGTTTGATTTAAACTTACCTCTACGACTTAGTTCATTCTGATTGTTCTTAGTTTCCTACTTAAATTTGTTGTCATAAAATAAAATTACTGAAATGATGCGGAAGGAGACTGGCCTCTGCAACACAGTTCATTAACTAGCGCAGGGGTCAGAGAATTCTTTAAATATTGTAAATCTGTTTATGCCAATAAATATATATATATATTATTATTATATTCTGAGCGGGCATCGAACCCGCAACCCATAACTCAGCAACCCATCGCTCCAATAGAGCTGTCAGATTTTCAATTACACCCAACATTTGCAACAGTATCTCAGCAATTACAAAAGCCATCAATCGGCGCGTCTACCTCAATGATACAATACAATTAGCAAACAAACCAGTACAAACCAGTTTTTAAGTCATCGCCGTCAATCAAGATGTTAGCATCATCCCGCCACGTGCGGGGATGAGCGCACACCTGTACCGAATTAATTGCCCCTCCGAGTCCAGCTAATTATAAATGGGAGTGATATATTATATGCTTCACAAATTCGGTAATTTCGCCTGTGGACCATTTAGTTTGCGAGTTAACTTGACAGGTGAATGTATATCGGTTGTCAAACGCAATGTCACTTTTAGATTGGCACTTAAAATTAAAATAAAATTATATTAATCCCGACATTTCGGACCCGTGATCATAGACGCTGTAAAGGGTTCGAAACCCCGGGATTAATAATACTTATCAATATACGCAATAAAATCCGTAAGTTGTTTTATTTCAATATCTAATATTCGCATGACGTGTCAGAAATTATTGTAATATTTACTTGTCTTTTTGTATTTTCTTCCATTTTCTATGCTAAGATTATAAAGTTATTTTAGCGAAGCCAAAATTCGACTGCGAGCAAGATTCGAACTGCGTCTTCTGGTTCAATAAACTAGACACAAAGTCACCGCGAGTCCCACCCGTCAGGTCGATATTTGCCTTCACATTCTGAATTTACGTCTTTGTGGTGACATCAGTGACATCTATTGAAAAGCAAGTTACTACAAGTTATATTAACTTGATAGAATTGTAGGGCAAAGAAGTTTAAGTAGAAAATTAAGTTGTGGATAGCAAAATATGGGGCATCACCGACTCAAGGCGGTTTTGCGGTCCAAAGTCTTTCGTACTTTCACTGTAACAACAGATGTTGTTACTGACGCCACTCAATGATATATTTTATAACATTATGTAATACTTTCTGACCTCTCCTGGCTTTTATTTTCTACCTAATGTTATTCGTTTCATTAAATAGGAAAGAATAGAAAGAAATTCTTAGATTAATTATCACTTATATTCTCCATTATAATACCTCGTTGATTCCCAGGTCGCACAAAATGTTATTGGGTTTGTCTATAAAATTCTCAGTAACAACTCGGAGTTAGGATTTGTGCCAGTTAATGACAATAGGCTCGCCCTCTATTACTTAGGACCTCAACATACCGGCAAACTGTGGGCATACATTCGCATAGCTCTTTCTAACCCTTCGTGGAATACAGTAGTATGTTATGTTTTCTGAAATTAATGTTGCTTTAAAATTAAATTACCTAAGTAAATCGGGTAAACGAAGTAAACATTTTTATATATTGACAAAGTAGATCCGAAAATTTGCTTATTGCCTTTTGCGAAAAAAGTATTTTTAGGAAGCAAGATCTCTTCTGAGACTTACTTATAGTCTTCTTCCTAGAAATACTTTTTCCGCGAAGTTCGAATTCCTATCGGAATAAATTCATATCATATTTTTACTTAAGCGAGTATACTCGCTCAAAAATATATTCAAACGGTCTTTCATTTCATAATACTGTTATTTGAGTTGTTTTTGTTTTAATTGTGGCTAAAATATCAAGTTTAAGCCAAATAAGTTTGCGGAGCCAAACTGTAATTTTACGGTTTCCTTCGAATTTTCAAATTAACTTTTTTTGAATTTACTTTACAAAAAAGGCGGAAACATTTGTGTGGTTACAAATTCATAAAATATTTCTTGTGTCAGGTTTTTTCCTTGTAATACGAGGAAAAAACCTCATATTAAATAAATATAACGTGAGGAATATACATATCTCAGTGACTTGTGATTCCGCGAATTAAACTCTCATTGAAATAAACTCAAACTAAGCTTATTACGATTTTTTTACAGCATACATAATCAAGAATAAGTAAGTTATTCCTCTTTGTTGCCAAGCAGTGCTACCAACGCTATAAAAATAACCTTAACAAGAATGTTGTTAAGGTTGACACTAAGCCAAGTTGCCTCCAGAGAGATGAAGAAGACTTAATATTGGACATAAGTACCTCGTAAACGATTTACTTACGTACTAAGCAATAAGAGGTAATTCATTAACCCCGGCTACACACGGTGGCTCCAACAATCGTACCAAACCTTGGCGCTAAATGGTCTCAACCAATCAAATTGCATCATTCAGCTACTCGTACGTGGGTGTTGGCGCCAATGCTATTTGACAGATCCACACATTGGCCGAATAGCGTTGGTGCTAACTTGGTGCCAACGTATGGAGCCGGTCATACTCGGTGTTGAAGCTATGTAGTTCGAAATTCAAATGGCTGCGTTTGGCGTGGCCGGTGTTGTAATAGGTGGCTAGGGGATAGTTTCAAGATATGCTGCAACCGCTTAACTAGTGCTGAAATAAACATAACTACAAATAACAATTTGTTTTGTTTAGTAAATGGTTTATTGTGACAAATTTAGTGTACCCTCTCAAGAAACCGATTTTAATTGTTATTGGTTATTCTCTGATCGCTTATAATAAAGTCTATTTTTGCGCTCAATTTTGGCTATTTCCAATCAGTGTGGGGATGGGGAATGCTCTGAGGAACTGTTCGGATTGATCCTTGCAGCTTCTTTCCGCCATCGTTCTACGTGACAGCAGTTTCATCCTCATCATCTAGATGGTTGGCAGTCTACTACTGTGCGTTTCTCTAGAAACTTCCTGCGTCGCACAACTAAACTGTGGAATGAACTGTCGCCTGCAGTATTTCCGCGGCAACGCGCTTGTGACTCCTCTGGTGTTGCGGATGTCCACGGGCGGCGGTAATCGCTCACCAGGCGAACTGTCTGCTCGTTTGCCCCCTATCTCATAAAAAAAGTAATGTAGTTATTCCAAATATAGTCTATATGGGAAAAAACTATAGTGCCTATATTTCCATACAATATTCTTACATTCAAATCCCGAAACCTTTAATTCTCCAGAGAATTTCCGACAACTTACTTCCATAGGGATTCTTTGTTAATTTAATATAGCTCCTAATAATAATGAGCGACTATGAAAACGAAACGAGGCTTTTAATATTCAGGGGGATTTTGCGAGGGAAAAAATTCCCCGGTTCAGTGCCCTTCTTATTTGTCTCCGCTATATCTGTTCTGTTTTTGTAAAGCGGCTTTCGGAAAAGCCGCGCCCGAAAAAAGAAGAAAACGTCTAAGCGATCCCTTTTCTAAATCATTAATATAAACAATATTATTTTAAATCGAACGGAATCCGTTTAGAATTTAATGGATCTATGGCTCTTTGTAGAATCAATTGGCTGTAGCGGTTTTGATATTTGGTTTTGTTGTTTTATATTGGGGGAGAATAAATTTTAAAATTCGCGTAAACTCGAGCTAATGAAGAAAGATTTAACCTTAAAAGTTTTCGAAGTTGTTGCTTTTATAATTTTCTTTAAATACATTAACGGGATGATGGAAAAACTTCCTACTTCATCTACTTAGTGCGTCTTAATAGCCAATATTACAGGAGGCTTTAGCCTCCTTGATACTTTATTACTTGTGATAGTTAAAAAAATACAAATAAAAAATTATACTGACACCTTTTTACCAAAGATTGGAAATTCAACGATTCTTGCATTTTCCTTTAGTTATTTGTTGCTTGCAGTAATGACAAACAAATCACAAATATTCAAGATAGTTACTTCAGACATTCTATGTGTTGAAGGCCGTTAAATTATTGTAATCTGAACTTTATGTCAGTGACGTAAATGTCATTATTTGCGTTCTTGTATTCCTGTCCATAAACGATAGATTGACTTTAGAACAGACTTAATTTGAATAACTCATTCTAAAACCAATCTGTATTTGTTTTAACAAAAACAACAGTTAATTTTATTAATCACATGGACAACTCACGCAACTGATCTCAGTCTCATCCCATATTTTCTCCACGTTTTCAACCCATGTCACATATTAACAGCATTAGACTTGCGATCTAATTGACAACACAGGTTAAGTCTAGTCTCTCGACGTCACCTGTCGACTTAACCCCTAAACTGCTGAAAATAGACCTCATATTGACCGCTATAAAATGACGAAGGTCTCATTAACTTAGCTCTCTTACTCTTTAGCTCGACTGGTACACTGGAAGTCCTGGTTTAAATTCCTAGGTCGAGCAGTAGTAGTGGATGTTTCTATGAAATTTTCATTAACAGTTTGGAGTCTAAATTTGTCCCCAGTTATTGGCAATAGGCTCGCCACCTATTACATGGGATCTAAACAAATAGGTGTAGTAATGTACCCCCATAGGAGTCCATTAGTACACCTCAGCCTAACTCTTCTGGGAATACAGGCGTCATGGTATGTTATGTGAGTGAGTTAAAATGGGGCTGACATAATCGGTTACCGATATAATTAAAAGAAAGAAAAAAATCTTTACTATGTGTTTGAAAGGTTTGAAAGGCGGACTGTCAATGCAAAAGTGCTGAATAGATTTTGATGAAATAATACAGAGATAGATTATATTTTGAAAAGCATTTTGTCTGAGAAAGCCGTTTAGGGTGCACACACGTACAACAGCTATAATTTATTTATTTCTTTATTTTGAATAACACAGTTTTCATCCAATTAAAATATTTAAAGAGGACAGAATAACAAAAAATACAGAATTTAAAATTAAAACAAAACAAAAATAAGATTAAAAACAATTTCTAGTTACACTCACAGAACTTCAGGTACATGATCATAATTACATTATATTTGTCTGCGGACAAATCATAATTTGGGTAGGCCTCCATGAAGCTATTGAGTGAGGCCAGTACACGCGGGATGGGGGACGCAGCGCGGCTGACAGTGCGACACGTGGCCTTTATTTTTTATATTTGGAAGATCCTCGTGGATCCTCCGCCGCCACCCGGGGAGGTGGGAGGGTCATATATCGGACTCATACCGACTAAAAATCGCACTTGCCTTCATCTGCCCTATAGTCATGGCAATGGGATCCGCGAAATTCGCCACAACTATGACAGGCTGTCGTCCAGCTGTCGATGGACTCCATCAATTATCGAGGCCTTTCCTCGCCTGGCACTTGAAGGCACGCGTGTTCGCCACAAGCGTGCCGCCTACTAGGAGCGACACGTGGCCTTTTCTTTTTTTTTTTTTCTTCTAAGGTGGCAAACAAGCATACGGCCCACCTGATGGTAAGCGGTTAACGTAACCTATAGACGCTTGCAACACCAGGAGTATCACTTGCGCGTTGCCGACGCTGTATTGAAAGAGGAATAGTTGGGTTGGCAGTATAAGGGTCAAAGTCCCCCCACTACCAACATAAAGTTTCCTCGTGGAGCACTGGCAACCTTGCTCACCTTAACAAACACAACACAGCTCAAAGCAGTGTTATTTTACTTCGATTTTCTGCAAGGCGGATACTTCCCCAGTCGGGCAGCTCCAATTTGAGTGGAATTACTCCCACTATGCCCTACCTATATTACCTCTTACCTCTCACAGACTGTTGGCACAGGTCAACAGTCTGTGATGCCTGCTACGCAGATAATTATAATGAACATTTCAATGCGAAGCAGGGGCGTATCACTATTAGTTATAGACTAATAATATTACCCATGTGATCTTATTAATTCGTCTTCCTAAGCCTCGCCCCCTTACTTCGCCTACGTATTCTTAAGTTGTCAGCGCAAGATATTACATTTCGGACACATTAAACGCCCCTCGCTGCTTTCTCTCTTTCGTCAAGCGTGTTAACAATCTGTGATTGTTTTTTTTGTTTTTGTTGAAAAGAAAAGCTTTGTTTGTCAAATAGAATATACTTTGAGACTTCGAGTCTTTGTTTTTTATATTTGGACAACAATTTTGTTACGCAATAGTTTTTTCTCTATTTCTCTATTAGAGCTTATTAAACCTATAAACCTATTTCACAGTTCACTAGGAGAATATTTTTCTTAGTGGTAAATTTTATACCTGAATTTATTTATTTTCGTCCATCGACCGGTTTGTGTTTTTTTGCTCCCAATTTTTTTTAAATAATTGTACGCGTAGCTAGTCGTTTTTGATATATTTGTAACATTGTTGAATTAATTATTAAGTATACAATGCGCATTCATGTACATATCTTACTTTCAACCGAATAAATGTAGAACGAATTCAATTTTTTACCTGGTACCCTCTTGAATTTGAATCCGATCGAAAACTGAAGAAACGACACCAATAAATACAATATTTCTTCTCCTATTTCATCAATCTCAATTTTAACTTTGAAAATAATGCCAACCAAATCAAGCTTCTTACTCGTTTCAATATTACACGGTACTAAAGAAAGTGCAATAATATTCGACTCAGTTTATTTAAAGTACTACTATAATCGTGTCGTCTGCACCAGGTGATAAGCTGAGTTGTAAATTTACTAAAGTTATACATTCAAAAACATAGATGAAAACGATGAAAAATGGTGTGTTAAGTTAATATATGTCTCACAATAATTTATATCATAATCAACCCATTTACTGTCCCACTGCTGGGCACGGGTCTCCTGTCATAATGAGAGGGGTTAAGGTAAAGAAGTCCACCTCTCGATTCGAACTCGAGACCTTTGACTTGGCAGTCCAAATGGTTATGGCAAGACTATCCCTACTTTTTATAAAAAAATGTGGTTTTAATATAAAGCAACTGCTACTTCTGCTCGAAAAAAAAACAGATTTCAAAGTTATACAAATATATCCATAAAATAAATTAAATACAAACCGGCAGCGGTCATATACGAGCCATGAACCAACATCAGAACCGACTGATTCAATGAATGACAAAAAAACACATTCGCATCAAGAAAAAATAACATTCCAAATTTGAGCATACAAAATCGAGCTCTTTGTGACGCAAGGCAACAAAGCAGTTAATTGATACAGCGTAGCGTCGCGGACCGTCGCGGCATCGTAGCCGCCGCCGCCCCGGCAGTGCTACGACGCTCGTCGCGTAGTCCGCTCGCGCGTAGCCACAGCTACGCCGTAGCAGCGAGCGTAGTGTCACAGTGTAGTGTAACGTGTAGTATACATGTAATTTTTTTATGTTTTTTATGTGTTGTGTATGTGTTTTCGAATTGGAATGCGCACAGTGGTAGACTTTTTTTCAGGGGGATCAAACTCTTTTGGATGACGGGATTTTGTGTGTACCAGTATGTTTAGTTAATTTCGGGTAGTTAATAGCACGCCTAGATCAAGAATAGGTTTTCCATATGTCTTAAATTGGAGTGTCTATGAGGCATAAATTATTTTGAATGTTATTATTAACGAAAAAGTATTTATTATGGAGTACTTTAACTATCAAACATAACAACTTAACTCACTTTTTCACTCAATAAATTACAATTTACCCTCTTATACGCAACTGTCAGATATGATTCGTAATCAATTACTTCGATTTGAGGCAAAAAATATGATTGGATAGCGTGCCCGTCAACGAGAGATCTGAAATTGACAGATCCAGGTTTTTCTCTCGCGTTTATAAAGTAAAATATAAATTGTTATTGAATGATGTTTTTGTATTTAGTACTACATTTCAAGAAAACTTTTTGATATGTATGCCATTAAACATTGCTCAGAAAAAAAAATACATGAATATTTTTGTAATTTCAGCTACTACTTGTTGATGTTATTGACTTGACAAGTAAGATATTTTATTTCTAGTTTATGAAGCAAATACTATTACAATCTAACAGTATTATCGTTTACCGGGTGACCCAATAGTGGAGAAAATCGAGCTATACAGTTATGAATTGATGATTAAACTTTTTAAGTGAAATGGCAAAGAGTGAACTACTATACTTTAAAACAAAGTATTATATTTTATTGAATTAAGTGTATATATTTTAATTCGAGTCTGTTAATATCCGATGCCATTTAAAATTTCCGACAACTTAACAATTTTCAGTTGCTTCTTTGCATACAATATTTCTTAGAAATATTCTTGGGTAACGGATAACTTAATATACTCGTATATACATATTATTATATACATATTATTATATACATATTATTATTACCTTTCTATATATTTCTTCTCGAATCTCAGTATTTTATACCACAGTATTCTGTCTTTTTCCAAGCCTTTTCCCAACTATGTTGGGGTCGGATTCCAGTCTAACCAGATGCGGCTTAATATCAGTATTTAATACGAAGCGACTGCTATCAGACCTCCGCAACCCAATTTATGGGTAATACCCATACCCTGAGGATAGACTGATTGTCCGGCTTTTTGGGCTTCCGACTAACGATTGTCCTAGGTGTTCGTATGATAACCGAGACCGAAGGCTTTACGTGTTCTACGAGCCACGGAGGGGTTTCGAATTGTTAATAATGGTCACCCATCCACAGACTGATCGCGACTAGCCCAGCTTAACCTGGCAGATGGGTTGATCAGCTTAGTTATTACTTAGACTCTTCTATTTTATACTACAGTATTGATATAATGTTCGTGAGCTATGATAAATATATAATGCATGATAATACAAGATGATTTATCTACTCGTATATGATACAGGGTACAGTGATAATAAAGAGTACAGAGGGACAGTATATGGGTTGACGATAATTATAAAATTTAAAATACCCCCGTCATAACACGGCCATCTTGAATTTAAGCTCTTTCATTTGACAATCATATTGAGGGAGTTGTAAAAAACATATACCTAATCCGTTATTTTATGGCGGCGGCCATCTTGCACCGATTTCCAACAAATATAGGTAAGAACACTCCCAACTAAATCACCTTTCAAAAAAAAAAACAAAATCAAAATCGGTTCATCCGTTCGGGACCTACGATGCCACAGACAAACACACACACACACACACACAGAGAGACAGACACGTTAAACTTATAACACCCCGTCGTTTATGCGTCGAGTTTTAAAAATGGTGAATGAAAATGATGAATGAACCTGTAAGTATATGAAAACCCGATACAACACGAGGTCAGTTTATTCTAGAAATAAATGGATGGATCGTTGCGTAGTCGTGTGTCCGTAAATCTGACATTATGACATGAAATTATGACGACGTCTGTGGTCTAGTGGTACGAATGTCGGACTCCTCATCACGAGGTCGTAGGTTCGATTCCCACAGGACACAAATATTTATGTGATGAACATAAGTGTTTGTGTTTGTCCGGGTGTTTCTTATGTATTATAATAACGTATTTACAAATATATATATAAGTATTATATCCATTGTCTAATACCCATAGTACAAGCTCTGCTTAAGTTGGGACTAGATGGTGCTGTGTAAAATTGTTATTGTTGATATTTGATCATTAAGATGGCAAACAATGGTAAGCGGTTTTCGTAGCCTATATAAGCTTGCAATACCATCATCATTGGGGTATCGCGTTGCCGACCCTGTAAAACGAAAGAGGAATAGTTGGGTTAGCAGTATAAGGGTCAAAGTCCCCCCACTGCCAACACCACGTTTCCTCGCGGAACATATGAATCTATATATATATATTAGTATCCATAATTGTTGGTCTGTATATCATCATTATAATTTAGTTACATTTCATAATTAATTAGGAATTTGATAGCAATTATTTCGACAGTGAGGTAGCTATTATTTTTGAGTGGAATCATATCATTTTCACAATTAGTCCACGGAATTGTTATAATTCGACTAATGATTACACGTTTTTAATTGTAGACCTTTTACGTTTCAAAAGTCTTCTAATTGTGATTCGAATACCCTTGATAATATAATTTAATCTCGTAAGATAATGAGTACCATAGTATCTATTCGATTGTATTTAAAAAGCAAGTATTCGACATATTTTGACTGTTAAGTCATGGGTCTCAATTTAGGGGCCGTGTTTAGTGGTTCTAAGAGAGTGTAAAGAAATACTTGGTACGACGATATTACCACCGCGATTCTCTCGCTAGTGGAGACGGCCCCTTAGAATGCAATGTACGCATCGCTGAATTTTCAATAACAGCATCATGCGTTTTAATATAAATAATCGCTACTGGAAAGGTGCAAAAGCAAACCATTATGACCAGTATACCTGAGGAGTATGTGTAGATGTATTTTTGTTTTTGTAAATATGTCAGCTATTTTCTAAATAATGAATCGGAATAATTTTTTATTTTATCACGGGTTAGTATCGAATGTGTCCTCCTGCCTTGGTGGCTGAAGCCAATTTAATTACCAACAACCACAGTGTTTTAATTTCTCTTCCACATAAACCGTCTTCTGGAAATGTTATATTAAGTTGAAGCATTTTTTTTGTGTTGTGGAAAATCCTTTAATGTTATATATAGAGACTTCTGATCAGGATAATTGTAAAACGTATATTATGTATTCGGCAAGTGAAATCTGACAGCAGTGATAGCCTAGCGGTATGACCATTGGACTGCCAAGTCGAAGGTCTCGAGTTCGAACCCAAGGCACGCACCTCTGACTTTTCGAATTCATGTGCGTATTAATAATTAATTATCACTGGCTTAAACGGTGAAGGAAAACATCGTGAGGAAACCTGCATACCTTAGAGATTTTTCTCGACGGTTTGTGAAGTCTGCCAACCCGCACTAGGCCAGCGTGGTGGACTACAGCCTAATCCCTCTCAATATGAGAGGAGACCCGTGCCCAGCAGTGGGACAGTATATGGGTTGATGATGAAGTGAAATCTATTGCTTTGTGCGAAAAAACATGGAGAAACCGAAATTTCCCAGAAATATGACTTAGCTACATTGATTTTATTGCCTCCGTAAACTCCTATATTGTAAATTCCATTCATATTAGACAACACTATTAGAAATAAAGAAATATATCTATATAAATATTCATCACCATCACCCCTTATACTGTCCCACTGCTAGGCACGGGTCTCCGCTCAGAATGAGAGGGATTAGGCTAGTCCTACGCTGGCCTAATGCAGACTTCACACACCGTCGAGAAAAATCTCTAAGGTACGCAAATTTCCTTATCATGTTTTCCTTCACCGTTCAAGCGAGTGATAATTAATTATTAATAATCACATGATATATTATACTTGTAATTTATTACTTGTATAATATTATTGAGTTTATATGAAATTCTCAGGGGCAGCTAGGTTTTAGCAGTTTGTATTTGTTGCCGATTAATGTATGTATTAGTTCTCTATTACGCAAACTTTTTACATTAGTACATCTCTGCCTTACCCTTCGGGGAAAACAGGAATTGAATTGTCACGGTTCAATTGTTAATATTATAGGAAAATTTGATACCAATTATAAAGCTCTGCAAAGGCTTACAGTAACGTTCAAACGGTACTGTAATACCGTGAAAATACACGAGGAATTTCTTCAAATCTTTCCTCTAGTAGCTATTCCACCAATACAGACGTGCGATTTTTCGAAAGAAAATGAGCGAGTGCTAGACGGTCGATATACTACCGGCACGCGATGCTCTAGTAACTGTAAATCCCAAGAAACACTATACTGCCATGTTTTTACATTGATTTATTTTTATTTTACATTGAACCTGTAACGTGGAGTAAGATACTGTAGGTTACTGGCACAAAATTTGTTGTACAAAAGCGGAGTGTATTTTTGATTGGATATTTTTGTAAACCAGGCTTTCGTCTGTCGTTTTAAATTGGATCTTGTCATATCTGTTATGTTTTATATTCTTAAACACTCTTATGATGAGGATTTCAGAAAAAAAAATCAGATAAATACCTTTTAATGCTCCCCCATTAAAAGGTTTTTTTCTGAAATCCTCATCACTCGTTTTTCACCTTGAGAAGTAGGGTACGTTGGACGGATTAAAAACCGCACTTGCATTCCCTTACTTCAAGTTCTAACATGAATTGGATTTTTTGGGCATTTTTTGAGTAATAATATCTCCAATGAATCAGATTTTAACGATGTCGGTCTTAAGTATATTTGTCATAGAATTCACAAGTAATTTCTTTGTTTATGACTTCTTGCATTTCAATCAGCAAGCAATCAGTGCTCCCTGAAATGCAAGAAGTATTTACCTACTTTAAACCATATATAATTTATAAAACTGTTGTTTTTCTAAACTACTAAACTTTTGTTGCGCCCTATGTGATTTTTATTAAAGCACTGTAATAATATATAAGGTTCAAATTCGAATAATTGTCGAGATCTCATACAATATGAAGTTGCTCTGTTCTATACCTTTAATAAGGTGAAGAATTTATTCTCATTCGTCATACATTAAGTGGGTTGATTCGACCCATTAAAGTCATTACCCGCTTCGCAGAAATTCTGTATTTTTCTCGGAAAAGCTCGTGAATGTGTACATATTTTGAGATATCATTGAGGAAAGTTAGTGAAAAAATATAGGTATGTTGAAATATGAGACTTTTTTAGAAGGTAGGAAACATCTTTTGAGTGTACCGCCTACATCATATGTTATATGAATTGATAAAACATTATTGAGATCATAAAATCTAAGTAAACGAGGTTAAGGAGTTCGCTTAGAGAATATTTGTAAGGCCTACAGGTAGTTGATTTGGGTCTGAGTATTTGTGTTTTAAAACGCACTTAAGATACGGTAAAAAAATAGTGTGGGGAGAGTTAATAAAATAACTTAAACTGTCACACTAGCCTAGTGGTTCTAAGCGCGACTCTTACGCTAGAGCTTATTGAAATCAGGACGATTTCAATTTCCAGATCGAGCAAAGTGTTACTGAGTTTTTCTATGAAATTCTCAGTAGAAGTTCGGAGTTTGCATTTGTGCACGGTTAATGGCAATAGGCGCTTTACGTAATACGTGGAAGCAAAGGACAGGGTACATTGAAAAAGGTTAACAACAGGTTCCCGTGTTCCCGACCATTGGTGGTGAGGCGAACACATCCTGTGGTTTTAGTCGGTAGGTCGCAATTCGGCGGAATCCGACAGTCGGTGTCGTCAGGGGAGACCCCCGGACGACGGTAGTCCATGAGGATTTCCATAGTGGAAAATAAATAAAAAATTAAAAAAAAAGGCCTCAAATGGGTAACAAAAATAAATAATATTGATTTCTGACATTTACGCGAATATTATACATTGAAATAAAACTACTTTTTACGGATTTTATCGCGTATATTGATATTATTAAACCCGACATTTCGGACCCTTTACAGCGTCCATGGTCACGGGTAGGTCTACCCGTGACCATGAACGCTGTAAAGGGTCCAAAACGTCGGGATTAAAAATAAATAAATAAAATTAAATATTGAATTGACGGGTATGTTTTTATATCATGGGAAATCAAGGCTATATTATTATTATTAAACATAGCGGTGAACTGTGGATGTACATTGGTACACCTCTGTGGGTGTACATTGGTGGACCCCAATATAGTTGGGAAAAGGCTCGGAGTAAGGAAGAAACCGATATTGTAAAGACACGGTGTTGTGCCCACTCTAGTTGGAAAGCGGTTGCGTGTGACTTTACGTTCCAGTTGAGCTTGCGTGTTGCGGCCAGTTATCACGGCTCGCGGCCCCATCCCGATAATTTGGGCCGTAATTTTTACGATAAAATTACGTGACTTATATTATCATCATCAGTATTTGATGTGTTCTGATCGCTGGTAAGAATGTGGTTATTTGAATGTAGTCATCGGGAAATATATTATAAGAAAGATAATAAGTATTAGTAGTCTTATATCCCTGCTAACATTATAAATGCGAAAGTAACTCTGTCTGTTGCGCATGACTAAACGGCTGAACCAATTTTGACGTAATTTGGTACAAAGATACTTTAGACCTTCGAGAAGAACATAGGCCCTTTTTGTTAGAAAAATCACTTTGAGATTTAAACCGCGAGCATTACTAGTATTAGAATAAAAACACATAGTGTCCATACGCACGAAGGTACTCTTTATAAGGTTCCGAAAAGTCGGGATTAATAATATCAATATCTTCTTCTAAATCGTTTCGCTCTTGGCAGAGCGGTCGTGGTCGTCATGTAGTAGAATCGGGGGCAGATGTTATACGCCTCACGATATAACGATAATATCAATATAACGCAATGTAATCCGTCAATAATGGTTTTATTTTAATGTCTAATATGTCGTGTGTCAAAATCAATAGGAGTATATTACTTTGCTTTTTTAATTTCCCGCACACAAAATCCAGGAACAACAACTGTAGGTCATTCAAATTTATATCGGGTTCTCCGGCCAGGTGGCCAGCATACCGACTAAACCACCACCACTTTCAACTTCCGCATAATGGTGGGATTACGGGAATCGCTCTCGCATGATTCGCGATCCCACCGCGGACGTCCAGTGTCGGGCCCTCCTCGAGGGCTAAGTGCAATGGGTGACTGACGACAGTCCGACATACCCTGCCACCTCGCCAGGATGATCCATGATGTTTTTCGTACGATAAGAAAAGGTCTCATGTAATAGGAGAGAACCAATTGACATCAATCGGGCACAAATTCAAACTCCGAACTGAGAATTTCATGCCAAAACCTAATAAGACTTTGCTATTTGAGTTCTTAAGTACGACATAATTATGTTGAGTCGTCCAATTTAGTAAGGTGCAATTAACATTTTTAAATTTCGGAAATGGAAATTAACGTTTCCTTCCATCAACAGGCTAACCTATGAGCCTATCAGAATTTCATAGTTAACTACTCGTAAATATTAACGACATCTATCTACTTTCTGTCTACCTATTTTTGTTCCAGATATTTGCACGAAGTCTCATCGTTCATAAAACAAAAATGAAACGCGATAGGCGGATCATGTACTGGCAACATTTTCATTATTAACCATTTTCCCAGATCAATAACCGCTCTCGAGAACGCCCTTTACACATTATCGGCCTCCTTTTTCTCTGCGAATCAATGACATTATCATTTCCCATTTAAAAAATGGAGCTGAAATGGGAAGTTGAAGGGAAATTACTCAATTCGCCAAGATCTTTTACAGTTCATTAATCCCCCAGATTGGGCCGTCGCGCGTCCAAACTCTGGCCCTTCGGCCGGGGACGGACTCGGTGCTATTTTTAAGTCTGCCAAAAGTTTCCCGAAGTTGTGCCTAGATTTTGTTCAAACTACTTGGCTGACTTTCTGAGGACTTGGAGCGCTGGTTACGAATAAACGGGTCGTATCCAAGATTATATGTTTTAAGGTTTATAGTGTTGAGATTGAACACTGAAAGTATTACTTACTGGAAATCTTTTTAGTGATTAATTAGAAACGAAGTTTTACGTACGAAGAAAAGAAGTTTTTGTTATGTTGCTCTCTGTATAATATACATTTTCAACTTAGTTTTGTAAACACAATTAATATTGTGTCGGATTTGAGAACTTTAAAGCGTAGAGGATGTTTTTTTTCTACTCAATGCAGCCCTGTATCGCTTAGGTACAGTTAACTTTTCGAGAACCAATCGAAAATGTAATTATTACGTAGCAATAATTTAAATCGCAATTTAATTTCACGTGTGACCGCGCACAGAATTTGTTGCCAAGATTACGTGATAAATATTTTTGATTAACGTGACATAATTTAAAATGCATTGATGATAGGCATGAGACATAAAATATGCAAAAATTTGAAGAGGGAATAAAGTTTTATGGGGCGTAAATTTCCCTCCTACACACTTTTAAAATTCAGATCCTTACTTATTAATCTAAAAACTTTTTTACGAAGTTTCTTTTGAATAAGTATTTTTCTTTAAATTGTTATGGTTTTGTTTTTTTTTATCATGGGTATTATGGACTTATTTTTGCAACAGTACTTACAATCGGCACAAAAAAAAAATTATGAATTTAAAGATTCTCTTTGTTTACTAGTTTGCTTTGCTTCGGGTCGCGCAATATTTTTTTCCCAAGAACACAGCTATATATCATGAGTTCATCATAGTTTAAATGAAGCTAGAGACAAGATATAAATATTGACGGCGAAGTTACACATCAATGTACTTCACATACAGTTTATTACGAACCAGTTTCTGCTCGTGACGTCATTTGAGTGGACTTAAAAAAATACCAAATAGAAATAGTAGGTATTTCTATTTGGTATTTTTTTAAGTCCTTAATTAACTCCTTAATTAATAACTTAATTAATTATAACGTTAGACAAATACTGGTTATAACGCCAGCGTTATTTCGATAATAGTTATTAATAAGCTACGTTATTTCACGAATACAATACTACATACTAAACTATTTACCATTTACAAATTAATGTTTATGATATAAAATTCAATAATTTATTTAGTATAACACCATAACTGTCGTTATTTCATCGTTTTTTGTCTAATGCTATAATAAATAGAGTATAAAGTAATTTAAGTTTCTTTCAGTCAAACTGATAGGTTAAAGTGGCGATGGGCTGGCCACGTCAGTCTCATGCAACCGGACAGGTGGGCGACGGTTGCTAGCTACAGAGTGGGTCCCTTGCAATGCTATTCGTGGACGAGGTCGGCCGAGGAGACGTTAGCAAGATGATCTTGATCGCTTATTGGCAACGTGGTATGAAGAAGCTCAGGATAAAGAGTCCTGGACTAAGATAAGGGAGGCCTTTGCCCTGCAATAGGCCCAAAAGAGGCTACATAAAAATAAAATTAAAGATATATTAAGCAAAGGAAAAATTCGACCGCGGACAGGATCGAATTTTTCCTTTGATTAATAACTTTAAAAAAATCTTAGCATGGAAAATGCCAAAAAATACAAAAAGAAAATTAAGTTAGTCACAGAGAAGTGAAGAATACTGTGTGTCTAAAAATGACATCGAAATAAAGCTACTGTCATATTGCGGTCCCATACATAATAAGATCTCATATGATGACGTAATACAGTATGTATAAGACTAAGGATTTATTCGCACAGTACTCGCGAGGAGTACGTAAAAATTGTCTTGTTAGTGACATACGTTATTCAGATGTTGGCCCCCATTGAAACGTTCCGTGAACGTAGGGTTATCACTTTAAAATAACGATGTCGTTTTATGCCGTCGAAGTTAGAATTATTGTTTCAAATTTGTTCTTATGATAAGAAAATAGGTGATATTTATTTGAATTTGTGAATTCACTCTGAAATCCCCTGATAAGATATTTTGTATTTCTTTATTCTTTTATGTAGAATAACATTAAAAAACTGTTTAATGCTTTGTTTTGTTGCTACAAATTCTAAATATGCTATATATGATATTTCAATTATATACATTAAGCATCCATCAGAGCCACAAGATACAAGCAATGCTTAGTTGGTGGCTCAATGCTAATGTGTACTGCAAATGTTACCTTTGATTAATAAACCTTATTATTATTATTTATCTAAATCTTTAGTCGTTCTATTCTCAAATTATGATGTACCGTAGACCATAATAAAAATAATAATATAAAATAAATCATCAAATTGGCAGCCCTATGTACGCCAATAAAATTTACGAAGAAAGTACGAATCTTGAATTATTGATTAGTATGTGTGTGACATTCAAGATATGTAGTAGGTATTGATTGGTAGATGAGTTTTTTCTCAGGGGACCCATCTGAGCTTTGTTTTAAAAGGAAAAAATATTGTCTTGCTTTTCTTATAATCTATTTATAATCACAATAATATAGGAAAATATTTTCTGATATTACTTTAATGCCGAAAGAGGAATATATGCTTCAGATTTTTTTAATCTAAATCGGCTTTTCCATAATATGCTATTTAACAACACTGCAAAATTTGAAATATTTTACTGTAATCTCGTTTCCAAATCGAGTGATAAAGTAAAGTATTTCTCAAAAACAGTTGTGGAAAAACATTTTGTTTGGATCAAACGTTAAAAAATTTGGTCATACGAAAACTTCTGGGGGTGCTTTATAAAAAATTGAAAACACTAACAAACAGTATATATATCGTTGCGAGCCCAGTGTGTCGAAACGTCGAAATTTTTCTCAGAATTTAGACTAAATCGAACATGAAACTGAAATTGAAAACAGTCGGCTTCGCTCGTTATAGAGCCGACTACACCATTTATCTTCATTCGGTCTTTCAATGGAATTGCCGGCGACGTTGCCCGCAACTCAAACGGAGGAACTACTTATTATTTTGAACGGTACAGCTTAACGATTTGGGGAGCGCTGTGCACCTGTCCCGTGCGGTGCCAGAACTTCGACTGCCTTTTAGATCCTTTTTTCTTTAAATATATTCAAACTGCACTGAACTTGTGAGTTATTGTGTTCGGAAGAATGCTTCGTTGGGCTTGTGTGGCAATGTTTTATTAAATTTTTTTTTTTAAATAAAACCTCTGCCTTAGTTGCACAATTTTTTTCTTCGTCTTTAATTTAAGTGCTCAGCTCTTGTCGGTGGAGTAATCGCCACTGTAATCTATCCTCTGTTCGTTTTAACCTGTTTTATATATCCATGACGGTCTGAAATCTAACCTACGTTCTCCAGTTTGGTACTCTACGAATCCTGATGTGGATATTTCCTTTCACAAAAAAAATTAACTTAAGAATTTGATTAGAATGCCTAAATACCAAATACTATTAAAAATTCTTCCCATGTTCAGTTTGGAATACAGATATTAATTAAACCGTCGGTTATGGTTGTCATACGAACAGTTTTCACAATCGTTAGAGGTAGCCAGAATCCCGAAAGTGTGTAGTGAGTTGATGATTTAGCTGACTATACAACGTGTTACAAAATGACCCGTAAAAAATATAATTAATTAACAAAGCCAAAAATTTTGTCAGCTGTCATGTCAGGGAACCAGATTATTTTACAGGAAGGCCTACGTACCTATTTTACCTAATAATTGTCTACTTGAATAGTTTTTCTATTTTTCATTCATAAATGTTGTTGTTTTCCGTTTTTTGGGGTATGTTATACAGCGTAACTACGGTTCTTAAATATTGTGAATGGACTCGTTATAAGGCCCCATTTGACCTCCTCTCGGCTTTACGGGTAGTTTTGTAACATTCTGTATACATACGTAACTAGTCGACTCGCGACTGTACGTCAAATCTTACATCCACATAATTATTTGTACTAGGAATACATGATATCAGTTCGTCATAGGTCAGTGCACATAACGCTCGAATAGATAGCACTTGACAAATATGTTTACATTACCATACCTTTGGCATTCGCCGATTATACAGTATATACCGCTGGTATACGCAGATTATATTAATTCACTAAGACGCGTTCGTGTCCCTGTGCTTGAAAACATAAACATATATACAGACAACATAGATGCTCCTTTAAGAAAAAACAAGGTCACAGTGTTAATCTTGGTTAAAATAAAATTTAAATAAAAGAATCCCTTTCTTGTTATTAAATTGTCAAAAGCTGTCAACACCATTTTTAAACGAAGACGTTCTCAAAATAATGCTATAAAATATTAAACCTGAAGTACATTGGTTTAAGTAAATAGTTGAGGGTCGGTTTGGCAAGCTAGGCGAGTGTGTCGCCGCCAAATACCGTCGCACATAACGGCAAAGTGTTTCAAAATCTGTAAGGTACTCTTATACGTTGGCAGGCGATCCGTGAAGTTGAAACTCTTTACATAGCATATGTGTTTGACGTTTCAAATATATTGAAATAAGGCTTCATAGTTTCGATATTAATTATTATTTAAGTAACTGTTTCACTCATCATTATCAACTCATATACTGTCCCACTGTTGGGCACGGGTCTCTTCTCAGAATGAGAGGGATTAAGCACCATGCTGACCTTTTCGGGTTGATGGACTTCACACACCGTCAAGAAAAATCTCTAAGGCATGCAGGTTTCCTGACGATGTTTTCCTTCACTGTTTAAGCGAGTGATAATTAATAATTAATACGCACATGCATTTGAAAAGTCAATACCTTTGACTTTGTAGTCCAATGGTCATATCACTAGGCTATCACTGCTCACAATTTCACTAATCTTTTTTTTTAATATTCGTAGAATATTGCACCTGCATATTTTATCCCTATGGTTTACTGGTATGGAATGCCTAAAGCATTAAGTCCGCTAATGGACATTTGCATACGACACATGACGTGTTGCATAACATTGTTTTTTTTTTCTTAGCCATTGTTGTCCCACTGCTGGGCAAATGCGTCCCCAAAGTCCTCCTAGGTACTCTGTTCTTGTGCCGCCTCGAACCAACCAGCATAACGTTAAATAAATAATATGTAGAAGGGAAAACATATATTATTTTACTTACTGGGCAATTATGTGCGAACATTATCGTGTTTCAGTTTTGATGGTAATCTAGCCAATAAAATTACGACGCATACCATCAGGGGTATCACTTGCGCGGTGCCGACCCTGTAAAACGAAAGAGGAATAGTTGGGTTGGCAGTATAAGGGTCAAAGTCCCCTCACTACCAACACAACGTTTCCTCGCGGAGCACTGGCAATCTTGCTCACCGTTAGGAACTCAACACAGGTTTAAGCATTATTTTACTTAGAAATTCTGCAAGGCGGAGGTACTTCTCCAGTCGGGCAGCTCCAATTTGAGTGGAATTATGTACTCCCACTATGCCCTACCTCTCTAAAAATTACTATACTGTTTTGTATCTATAATAATATACCGACGAGTATTCCCATTTACACTGTTGTTAGGCATCGCTTCATCAGTTGTGTTAATTAGTCGGACGCCACAGTGTAGACACATCCGGGTAGCCATCTGATAGTCCCGTAGGATGCGACCATAATTACGATAATGCAGTAGAGACAATACTATGACATTATGTGGCTGTGAAAAATTTAGGACTACCGGCTTTTGTTCCCTTTGTTGGCTTGGACGAGAGATAAGCGATCGGATGCATTGATAAAAGAGTATACGAGGTATTCAGACGGGACTTTTTAATATAGGAAAAGTTTGAAAGTATTTTTATTCCATGCAGCTATAAAGTTGTTAATTTTATAAGAGACTTAGTATGAATTGATGATTTAGATGACGTAAATTAATTTAATTTATTTTTAAATGCTCTAGATTAAAACTATGTAATAGATACAAAGACTTATGGAAACAGAATCGACGGTAAAGAATTATAAAATAGTTTATCTCTCTGTCTTGCTTGATGATGATGATGGCTGAAAGTACTTCACATACTTTAATTGTATGTTACAAAAGCAGGCCACGTTCTCTAGTAAGGGGGCTGTATTTAAAATAAAAACATTCTTGACCTTATTTCTCGAAACAAAATACCTGTACTAAATTTTCTTTATAAATGATTTTACGGCTGTCAACTTAATAGGCACATTGAAAATTACTGTCTCCCTATGATTAAAGACACCAATGCCTCTTGACGAAATAGTAGCCATCCGTAAAAACTGATGGTTATTATAATTACATTAGGCGTCGACCTCATACGGGGCGGAATGATTGATGAACCAGCGGTAAATCATATTGCTGCTGACCCGATTTTGAAGAACAAAACTCCATAATTTAAAAAACCTCTTCTAAAACCAATTTAGTGTAACGTCCACCGCAGTTAGCTGAAAAAAATCAGAAATTTGAGAATAAAAATAATAAAATTGTTTATTGAGGAAAAAGTGTACTACATTTTACAATATATCTTACAATTCAAAATAAAGCCTACTTACATTATATATGTATATGCCAGAACTAGGATGAACCTGTGTTTCAGGCTAGGAAGGGCATGACATCATTTCTAAATTAACAATTAAAATAGCATCATTTCGATAAAGTAGCTAATGTGGTTAAAGTAATTTATTATAATAATTATTAATGATAATTGTTATATAATAAATATATTCGTACTTTATTTCACGTCCCATATCTGTGAACTGTTGACATAACATTTTATTTTACCAAGTTTTGTCACCAAATCTCTACAAATACATTTAGACGACATGACAGCAGTTACAAATAGCACTATTTCACAATTCTGTACAAAGGCTTTTCTGAAATCCACCACAATCGCTAACGCTGTTGCCTCATGCCTTAGAGGTTACCTTTTGTCCCCATCCTTTGTCGGTTACGGATGATTGCGCGTGACTTCGCTACAAATGTGCGGAGGTTATACCCCGTTTGTTGCCTAAAAGCGCTCCCTCAGCTTTTGATTGACACAGATATTTGATCGTGATCACGAGTAAGAGGATCCGAATTAGCAGTTAGGTCTTGCCTGATTTCGTTGATTAAGCTGTTATTTGCTTATAAGTCTGTTTGAACGTTTTGCGTTAGTTCGCCGATAGTTTGCGGTGTTCAATTTTATTGGTTATTGTGAACCTTCCCAATTAGTTAAGCAACCCAATTTAAACTTTTAGACGATAATATCTGTAACGTGACTTCTTTGTATGAGTAGCTAGTTAATATGTCGTGGTTATCAGCGTTTATTTTGTTTTCCTCATTTCGCGAGAATTTCTCTCAATCCCTTCTAGACCCACTGATTTTTGCTGTGTTAGGACATGTCAGTCAGTACCTATATCTCTTCTTCAATAATATAATATTTCGTAGCAGAAAAATGCTACAGTAATATTCTACGGTAAGCCTTACTTGGATAACAAAACTTATAGACCTACAATTTTCTCTTTCTCTTTAGGTATATTTAACTTTCTCATCGCCGACGCACTAAAACTGGTCTAAAAAGGTCCAAAGAGAACCCCGATTTAATTTTCCATAAAATACGGCTTAACTTCACAATTCATTAGTTCATTCTTTTCATATCTTTGTCATTATATCATCTACTAGACTTAAGCTACTCTTACAAACTTCTTTGGAAAATTGTTATAAGCTTTTCGGACTTAACGATGCTCCAATATTTTCACTTGTGTCCTGTGAAATAATTACTCGTGGTATTATCTCGTCTCGATAAGTACAAGATATGTTGTAGTATGTGTGACATACATACCAGTCTCGACTCTCTTTCAGTCATTTCTTTAGTACTAAAAACATAGATGTCAAAGCGAAAAGCACCGTCGATCTTTCTACCTAACTCTTGATCCAACCTCTAAACAAATCCTCAAATCCTCTTATTTTCCTCAACCGTTCTACATAATGTGCTACAACAAACCGATTAGTCAGTCGAGTCGACTAACAAGAAAGAATACACTACGGGATCGCAATCGGAACACCGTATCGGTGTAGTTATCGCCAATTAAGTGGGGAAAGTGGTTCTTACATCGCGAGCCGCGCCTTAACGGGCAGATTAGATAGACACGGCTGAAAGTACACGGGTTAAATATTTGTATTTAAAAGCGCTTTTTTTTTAATGCCTGCTAGAATTGCCGAAATTAAGCAGTTCATTGCATTCTTGTTTGGCAAAGCGTTGACAGATATAATATATATTGTACCAAAACCAATATATAGTACTTAAGCACATACATTAGCATTATATATCTTCAAATCAAGTCAAAGAAAGTAAACTTCTAATTTTGTATCAGATTCTACATTTCATAAGTGATTGTATATACGAGTGGTATAGGATATGAATCATTTCAATCAATCATCATCATATATGCAATAAAATAATGAGTATTCAGTACTTATGCCGATAAATACTGTTAGTAAAAAAATTACTGCCAATTTGAAGCATTCGTGTGGTTTGTCTTTTGTCGTACTTTGTAGATGAAACACATCCGAATTTAATAAATGCAAAACAATATTCAACAGGAGTACAATAAAATTATGCCAGCAGATATCACTCAGAAATGTTTGTGCACTGCAACACTATGATGATATACATATACAAAGCTCTGCCGATGACCAACATTTCTCCGTTGCCTTCAGGCCAAGAACTAGATACATCTGCTGCATAGTAATTCGATTTTTTGTAATCAACGCTGTTATCAACACTGCAGGTCAAAGCAATCCTGTAGTTGAATAAATCAGCGTGCTCTTTGTATGCTTCCATTCGGATGGTGGTCAAAGCTTTGTGCTATTTATCGGGACTTTCATTGACCTAACTTTGTTACCGTTCCACTGGGTTTGACGAGAATGACGTCACTGTCGAACGTCGAACGCATGAGTTTTCAAAACCGGGAAATTTTGGATTTAGATTTTTTGGCAGCATTCGCCATCCACATCAAACAGTGGACGGCAACCGGTAGACTGGAGTGGAAAAAAGACATATCTGAGCCTGTAGACAAGTTGCAATAGAACATTCGAATCGATGACGCATTCGAATCAAAATGTGTGAACATGACAAGTTTTCCACAAATCTGGGGTTCTTATATGTCATTTACATACATTCTGTTTCGAGTCGTTGTTAGATTGTTCCTGCTACTTAATGCCTACCTCCTGTTTCTTAAATACTGTGATGTATTTAAAAATATATAGAATTATTTGACTTGTACGCGTAACTCCAATCCTCAACCTATATTATTCCAGTATAAGCTGATCTCTCAATGTATGGAATTCCTATATCATGCAAGCTCAGGTTATATTGGATTTGTATTGCTTGATAAGTAACCGTGTCGTGCTAAAATGTGTAATATAAAGCTAAAAATATTCATTCATAATCACATTTTTCCAGTTTTCTTGGGTATGTCCAGCTCTACTCTACTTCTACGCTGCGAAATGATTTTGTCGTTCCATTTCTTTCGTCCTGATAATATCTAATAGAGAAAGTTTAGTGACAAATTTTGTCACGAGTGGCATGACAGCCAGGATAGACTTACACCGATTAGGGGCAAGATAATCTCGTCCAACCCCGAAACCCCAATAAATCAGATTCAATAACCTTTCCTACGTTCAGCCGTAAAGCTGGCTCCTAGTTTTTCGAATCGTATCTCTATAAAGATTTCAGGAGGTTCATATGATCTCCAGGGGTTATAGGTGTTTATGATGTTATACTGGAAATGCACCTGATGACCGAACATCTTAATATGTCCTATATGCATCCAAGGTTTGCAATGAAACTCTCTTTGGAAACTAATTATTGCATTATTTTGAAATGTCATAAGATTAATAATATTGGCTATGACTATAAATGACTTTTTTATATTTTATATTATTTATTTCATAGGTGGTCTACTAGCCACTGTCATTGAGCCGAGTATCGTGGGTTCAATTCCCTTTTAAGATTAATAACGGTATGAACCACAGATAATTGTTCCAAATCTGGGTGCATTGTGTATGCAATCTTTGTTTTTTAAATTAAAGCGAATTATGAGTGTTCATAATGCTTAATATTTCCAGAATGCAAACTTGGTGGTATAATATGTAAAGTGTGCCTTCAAAATAAAATAAAACTAATAAAATAAAAGTACATTTGAGAAATCTTGAAGATAAGTAAAATCGGTTGAGAAACTTCTTGTTGAAACAATCTGCAACAAAGATACTTCTAAAATGACATCCAATGACATTGAAAGTCAATGAATGACTACGACAAAATTACGTTAGCAAGTGCACGCTTCAATATTTTCTCATATCTTGTTGATGAATCGGTTTAAACTCTGAATGGAATCGAATGATTGAACGAACGATACACACCAATCCATTCAATCATAGTCTCCTTTTTAAAGGCTTTAGTGCTAAAAGGCTCTTTCATCAACTGAGCTTTGTTGTTTACTTCAAATGTAGTTTTGTGACTATTTTATAGTTACAAGCTCTATTAAAAATGTTAAACAGCTTAAAATAATTTTACGTAGTTGTTTTAATAGGTAGTGGAATAAATGATACTTTGATCTCGTGATTAGTCTGCATGTGGTCGTTTTTAACGTCCGCTATGTTGATTTTATAGTCAGTGCGCACATCATGTGCAGGCGACATCCTGAGACTCCTGAGAGCAAGTGAATGCCTCGACCAACGCTACTAACAATTACATTGACTTTGACAACTAACCAGCAGTTTGACGTTTGACAACTCGCAAGGTGTCTATGGCATCTGTGCAGTGTTGCTATCCGAATTAATTAAATAAACAAGGCAATATGCAACCCAATTTTATGGGTACCCGATATCCGATAATAACCGATATAGTATAGACTGGTTGTCAGGCTTTTTGACTACCACTAACGACTGTTATAGATGTTTGTATGGCAACCGGGAAGGACAGGTGTGATGACACGTGAAGCTGATTTTCGATATTTTAAAAATGGTCTCCAATCCACAGAATGACCTCGGCTAGCGTAGCTTAACCTTGCAGATCGGTTGATTATAACTTAGCCAGGAATTCCTAAGGACACTATTATCACTGATACCCCTTCCTATTCGGTAAACACGATCCATTAGTACTAAACATACATACGCTGAGCACACACGATGCAAGCAGGGTCGTCATACATCAAGCTTGTTCTATCTATTGAGCGCCTACTAATCCACTATCACGCACTGGTCTCACGATTCTAACAGGGATCTATAATCAAATGCTTGTGCGTCTTGCTTACGGTTATATTAATATCGTGTTTCAAAGAGTATTATTAAAAAAAACACGAAATGACATACCTTTACGCCTATTTTTTATAATATATTTAGACAAATAAACAAAATTTACTGCCTCATTAGTCTAGTGGTCCTAAGCGCGACTGCTACGCTAGAGGTCCTGGGTTCGATCCCCAGGTGGAGCAAAGTGTTATTGGTTTTTTTTCTATGAAATTCTCAGTAGCAGCTCGGAGTCTAAATTTGTGTCCGGTTAATGGCAATAGGTTCGCCCCCTATTACATGGGACCTAAACATACCAGCGAAATGTGGGTGTACATTAGTACACCTCTGTCTAACCCTTCGGGGAATACAGGCGTGATGGTATGTGATGTTATTAAAAAAAAAGAGAAGGTTCTTAATTCGTCTGTATCACTTTTTGTGTATGTTACTCAATATCTTCGCCGTTGTCAACTCATTTCGTTGTTTTTTCTTATTATTTGATAGAATTATAAAGAGGTACTATATGCTAAGACGGTTTGCTGGGTCCTTTGATAACCTTATGCATTACTACCTATTGCCCGCGGTTTTACCCACATCCCAAGGGGTTTTTTGAGACAAAAGATAGTCTATTTCCTTCTCCAAACAATAATTTATCTCTGTGCCAAATTTCATCAAAATCGGTTCAGTAGTTTAGGCGTAAAAGCGTAACAGACAGAGTTACTTTCGCATTTATAATATTTAGTAGGGATTATTACAAAATTCTCTAAAAAAATTATATTTTAGAAGAATAAAAGAAATATCATTTATTTGCCACACAGACAACATTACATTATTACAGGTAGGTTGGTCAATCAACTCCCAACGCCACTTTTATATTATTGAATTTTAGTTTTAACTTGTTCAGTTTACTGGTAAGCTGTATCAAAACGGATGTACAAACAATTTCATCTAACATTGCAAAAACTCATAGCAAGCGACTAATCCGTTCGAGTTTTTAAGCTCTAAAAGCTTGTTGTAAAATATTTATTTTTATTTATTTATTTATATAATCAATACTTACAACTATTATTACAGGTACAACCCAATGCAATAGTGAAGCTATCTTAACAATTTATTCTTTAAAACTAATTACATATAATGTTATCCTTGTGAATTCACTCAGTGTACAAGCAAAAATGTCTATCTCCTCTGCTACAAGGTTAAGAGTGCGAAGCGCTCTCGTCAGGGGCCCCTCATTCAAGAGGTTAGTGCGGCCACGAGGTACAGCCAGCAGCTGAGGCCGACGTCGCCGCCACACATATCTATCCGGCGCACTTAAACACACTAACTTTAATATGTTGGCGTTATGTATCCTGCCTCTAATTAATTTAAATAAATAAGAGACAAGTGCGAACTCACGCCTAACTCTGAGCTCGTTGTATCCAACCATGCCTAATATAAACAAGGTTGGATACATAAGCGGGTAAAAAGGATATACTCCATAGAGTCTTAAATATAAAAATCTAACAAATTTATTTTGTATTCTCTCCAACATGAGACTATATTTAGTCTCATGTGGGGCCCAGATGACTGCTTGACCTTCTAATTGGCTTCTCACCAAAGTGTTATATAAAGCGATAATCGCCGTAATATTTGTGAAACCACGAGCAGTACGTATAATGAACCCTAAATTTCGGTAGGACTTCTTACAACACTTGACTATATGATTACGAAACTCTAGACCCGCGCTAAAACTAACTCCCAAGTCCCTAACCTCCGTGACCCTGATCATCGGCATCCCATCAATGTTGTAATCATGTACAATAGGACTATGTGCACGCGAGAAAGTGATGGTGACACACTTTTGGGCGTTGAATTGTAGAAGGTTTTCCTTGCTCCAAGTAACTACGCTATCTATGGCCTTCTGTAAGCGTTCACAGTCATCATCACCCCTCACTGCAAGGGATAACTTAAGATCGTCTGCAAATAACAAACAATTTACATCTTTAACGACTTTGGGCAAATCATTTATCATAATTATAAATTGCAGAGGTCCGAGGTTACTCCCTTGGCTTACACCAGACCAGGTAAAGTACGGCTCTGAATTATGTCCCTCGTACTCTACGTATTGCTGCCTATCCCTCATGTAACTGGCGAAGAAATGAAGGAGGTGCGGAGTGAAACCAACCGCTGCTAACTTTTTGAGCAGTACGTCATTATCGACTAGGTCGAATGCTTTTTTGAAGTCGAAGTAAGCAGCGTCAGCTTGACTCCCGCTGTCTACAATCGGCAGCATATGAGCCATGTGACACAGTAAGTTACTGGTGGTGCTTCTCATTGGTCGAAACCCGTGTTGTTCATCTGAGAGTTGAGTTCTCACTTGCATAAAAATGCTGTTATGAATAGCGCACTCCAACACTTTAGCCGGTGATGACAGTATTGCAATAGGTCTGTATCCACCAACATTGTCGTTGCTTATACCTCTTTTCGGCACCGGTACGACACGAGTTGTTTTCCATCTCTCTGGAAACACGGCTGCGTTCAGACACTTATTGAATATATAAAGTAACGGTTCAGCCAGCACTGATCTACAGTCTCTGAATATGTAAGGCGGAATACCATCCGGTCCCGCGGATCTCTTCGGCTTAAGTTGTTCAAGCGCACTTTGCACGTCCTTCAAGTGTAATTCCTGCAGGTGGATCCGTGCCGCACCGTTCTCACCACCCGCCCCCTGTATTGCCGCGGCAACATTCAACTCGGCCCGTCTCGTGCTATAAACCGAGTGAAAGTATTGAGCAAACTCTTTCACACACTGCACGCCAGACAAGACCTCCCCGTTTTTTAAAATCCTTTGTGGATTATGACTACCCCTTTTGGACTTTACATATTTCCAAAATGATTTTGGGTCTTTTTGTAGTTGATTTTGAACCCTGTTGCTATGTTGTTCTTGTGCTATTTGAATCAACTGTTTTACTTTAGTCCTACACAGAGCAAACGCCTCGTAATTGTCATGGGTCTTACTTGCCTTGTACCGTTTGTGGAGAATAGCCTTATAACCTATGTTGCGAATTATTTCAGCGGTGTAAAACTCGGGGTAAACATACTTCGAGCTTACACGACTTCGCTGTTTTCTGGGCACACAGTCATCTAGTCAACAATGCTCACACACAATCAGTTTTGCACACACATAATCAGCTGTTCACACATATAAATTGTTCCGCGAGGCTTTGTGTGCAAAGGCTAATTGATTTCGGCATGTACCGTCATGTCGGTGAAGAGTTTATGTGATGTCAGAATGTAGATTAAGAAGTTCTGGGGTTCAAAAGTTGTGTTGGGTTTTGATAGGTACATTGTAGGTAGGTACTGTAGAGGTTGCTATAAGGAGTCAAAATATGACTGGCTGGTTTTAAGAAGAAGTGATTATTTGAATTTTATGTAGAATGTCTAGTAAAAAAAATGATTGATGGTTGTGTCAGATTAAACCTTGACCTTTGAAGAATAGAGTTCTGAAGTACCTTTTAACCGAGAGTTTCTTTTATACGCGTCCTAGATACCTTACTATGCTATTTGTCCATATCTGTTTAATAAAATTTCGGTGTACCGAAGGACAACGGTATGGTACTTACCGTTCTTTTGTCAAAGTCTATTTAAAAAGCAATTGACATAATCACACTTTTCTGCTTGACATTGACAGCCCGGGCTTAAATATTCAATATTTAAAACTACTTTTTACGGATTTTATCGCGTTATATTGACATTATTAATCCCGACGTTTCGGACCCTTCACAGCATCCATGCTCTATTGTTATATTCGCTCAAGTGTCAGAAATCAATATTGAATATTATATTTTGTAACATTTATTATACATACATTTTAGCTTTTTGTACTCCTTGTCCAAATTTAACTATGCCAAATCTCACTCTCCTCCGTGCGCGCAATATTCTTAGAAAGGGATGATATACAACCTTTTTTCCCACCACCTTTTTACCAGAAGGTTAGGTTCACCAGACGCTATGACCACTAAGCCACCGTGGCTCCCACTCGCCATGTCGAATTTTGCCATCACATTCTGAATTTACGTCTTTATGGTGACGTCAGCAACACCTATTGAAAAGCAAGATTTTGCTTCTTAACAGACATGCTATTGAAAATCAGTCGCGGTGGCTTAGTAGTCATAGTATCTGGTGTACCTAACCAGAAGACGCAGGTTCGAATCCTATCCGCGGTTGAATTTTTCTTTTGATAAATAACATGTCTTAGCATGGAAAATGCCAAAAAAATACAAAAAGATAACATCATAGATATTAAATATCTATCATGAATAACTTACACGAATTGTTTCAATAGCTATTAAATAGAATAGAACGTCTCGATGGATCAATGGTCGCGATTTCAATTCCTCCCAGATCAAATATTTGTATGGCATATAAACAGTTGTTTCAAGTTTGAGTGTTTGTATTTGTGAGCCAGTAAACACACCCACGAGACTGAAGAAAATTAGAGTAAGGAAAAAGTAATTGAAACTTTTTTTACCGATTTTTGTAGCCTACGCGACAAATATCGATACTATCACATACTAATAAATCATTATTAAGATCTAATAAGTAATTGCTTTAAATGAATATTAAATCGTGAGAAAAAACGAGCTCTATTTTTTTCGCGATTCCATCCTAAAAGTACCATACTAAGTTGTTCAACATGATAAGCCTTTTAATTTTGTTACGATAGGTAATATAAGAAAGTTGGTACTCATGTGATACTCAAAAGAACTAATTATTATTAGAAAATGTATATAATACTTACATAAATACTTTTTTTGTAAATACATTCTTAGGATACATAAGAAACACCAACACAAATGATGAACATAAGTGATGTTCATCAGATAATTGCTAAACAACAATAAGGCTTGTTCGTATCAATTATTTCAATCTATTGATGCATTTTCGTTTCCATATACTTATAATTGAAATGAAAGAAGAGCACAAATCATTTAGCAGTCAAGATGATAAAGTACAAAATAAACAAAAGCCCATCTACACCGGAATAATGTTCCGATTGCTACCATTGAATAATTAACACAGAATTAGAGCTGCCCCACCCAGCCTGTTTGCCTGAATAATGTCTTTCAAAAATCGATTCCTTAATGGCGTCTCGATTTACATATCTTTACTCGGTATCGCGTTGATAATTAATTTCGCTTTTTAAAGCAAAATTGAAAAGGTTGAATTAGAGGGTGTTGTTTCAAGGATTGTGTTTGCTTTTGTAAGTACTTTGCGAAATGAACACAATGGATTTTTGGATCTTTATTTGTTTTACTGAGCTTCAGCGGTGCTCGGTGTGTTGAAGAGTTAACGCGATGGTTGGTTTTAAATCTGATATGATTTGTGATTTCATATCAAATAGCATTTGCCTGTTTAATCTTTGAACTTTAAATTCCGACTTTTTTATAAGCTTCCAGGCTAAGCTGATTGAAGTGTATCAAAAGCCTTTACAATGCTAGTTCAATTGTTCTCCTTCAAATATCTAGACAACATAATCTTCTAAGTACCAACGTAATATAATATTTGCTACTAGCTGAGTTTTTCTGGAGAAATTGCTCTAAGTGACTTCCGTCGTACCACTCACAGCTAGCTCTAAAATGAATGGAAACCTTTAAAAAAGTTCCACATTCGTGCTCACTCATTTTCGTAATGGACTCGGTACGTGTTTTTTAAAGTATGACGTCGTTATTTAATATACACAATCTGTTTTAGATACGCTGGGATGGGTGAAAAATCTCAAGAGTTTCTTGTTATTTTAAAATTTGAATTTTACTGGACTGGAAATCTGCGTGTATAAAAAGTTTAAATTGTCATTCACCGTTTCTTCTTTTAAATTTCGTTCGGAAATCGCGGTCCCGGCTGTCATTTGAACACTTATGATATTATTTAGTGGTAGGCAAAAGTCTATCTTTATGATATATTGCCTAGAAATTAGGTTGCGAAGGTCTGATGGCAGTAGCTTCGTGTAAAATACTGATATCCTCGTATGATGATGATGATCATGAATCATACAGCATTAAGAAATAGACTTATCACGTCAAGCTAGTCGGCCTTACAGAAGAGCAACCTAGACATAAGCACATGGTAAACATATTAATACAATCCAAACCCATTTATATGCAAACCACAAATACTCATCAGAAAATAAAAACACGTAGCTTTATTATTAGAGAGATCTCTTAAAAAGAGCCTTACTTAACACTAAACTGCTTATGTAGCAAAATGATCCCGTATTGCCCGTAGAATTAGCCCGAAAATAAATCATTCATTCATTCGCAATCCGTGGCCTAATTCTGTTTGCAGGCAGAACCGACGGACGGAACCCGGTAGTTTGTGTAATTAAGAGTTAGTAACGCGGCAACAAGCGTTAGTGTGTCGTAACCACTGCGTGCGTGGGGCTCGGAGCCAAGTATTCTTTGAGTACTCACGCGTCGATGCATAGTTAAAATGGTTTTATGGATATTCTCGTGTTTTGTTGGTGAATGTTTTGGGGTCGAGTCATGTAATCTAAGAATCCATCAATTATATAATATTAAAAAGTGCCAGTTGTTCTCAAAACCAAACCCTCATGCTATTCTACCAACTTAGTGTTGATTTTGCACGAAGCTCAGCAACCGGTACAGAATGAAAGAGAATAAAGAAAGAACAAAAAATTAACTATTACAAGCGGACCTATTTTAATAGAGGGCAAAGAGAATAACTCGCTGCTCATATTAATATTCGAAAGCTACGCTGAAAATTTCAGAGCGCATGCAAAACTCACCTTCATATCCGGTATTGCAACGTAAATAAGAACAAGATGCCGCTTCTATCCCGGCTCCCGGTTTCACCAGCCACCTCGTTAGACGCATTTTACCTAACAAAGAGCGGTTCGTTCACACTGGTTGCACCACCACACTCCCCGTGAAGATGTGCCGGCAGAATTGCAAAGTAATAAAGCCGCTTTGCCTTTTTAATGAGGCTTTAACAGCATCCCCGGGGAGCGCTACCAAATGAGATTACAACACAAACGTGTGAAACGCCGCTATTTTTGTTTCTCTCTTCTTTATCAGCAGAATCAGCAAATCGATTTGCGAAAAAAAAAACGTTTGTCTTTCCCGATTTGCTGTCATCAAACTCACGAATGTCTTACCTAAACAAATTGCAGACAAGGGACAATACATTGAGATGAGCGAATAACGCGCTCCCGCAATCACCTACAGCTACGAACGAGGCCGTGCTTGAAAAGAAACAAATTAGATCCGTCTCAAGAACGGGCGCTTTGAAATGGGCGCTCTGGTGAAAAAGACCCGCGCCACTAATGAAGGGTTAGCCGACGTAAGGAATTGAGCTCGTTCCTGCGCTCCTGTTTGCTCGGTGGTTTCAAGTGTTACCGGGACGTGTGGGATACTTAGACCCTTGTTACGAATGAGGGTTAAGTAGAATAGAATGTCGATTGACAAAACATTTTTTATGTAGAACTGTTGAAGAGCTCTCCAATAAAAGATCTTTATTTATTTGGATTAGAATTTCGTTTGCAAGTGTTTATTTGCTTTTAATAATATATGTGTTGTTACTTGACCCTTATTGTATTCAATTTCCTGTTATTACACTTAAAAAGTCGTCGTCATCATCATCATATCAGTCAAAGGAAGTCCTGGATGGACTTCCTTTAAAAAAAAAAATGATCAAAAGCCTCCCTCATAGATTTCCACAAGGATCGATTATACGCCGCTTGCATCTAAGAAATCCCAGCGAACTTTACCTGGTCGGCGATCCTGCGCTGCTTAAAAAAGTATTGTCTTCAAATTTTAAGAAATATTAAAATTAGGTAGTAGGCTTAAGGTATATTATTGAACTTTATTCGCTCCATCTTCTTTTTGTTGCCCAATTTGTTTATTCCTAATCTTCAGCCAATATTTCAATACATCCCAAGGCGAACGTTTCCTCAATTTTCTAGCTATTTCTTCAAACCTGTACCTTATCATTCCTTTTGCGTTTCGAGAGTATAATTTGGTACATTTCTTTTAACCCTCGCGCTGCCATCGCGTTAATCTTGCTTACGTGATCTCTCTGACGGGTTATGCCTTTCTGCCTGTAATATGGAGATTGGTCCTAAGTTAATGTACGTTTTGGAACTAAGCTTGCGTTAGGCTCCCCAATGACGTTATTCATTAGTAAATGTTCGAGTCATTTACCTGGAAAAGTAATTGCTTATACTAAAATGAGTAACCGTTTCTGTAACTAAGTTTTTATTGGTTTTAAGTTTTCTTAGAATATGTTGTATTTAAATTTAACTGTATCAGCGTCCTAGCATTTTTAATACATTCCACAGAAATCCATAGCTACACAATAGCTTGAATTATTTACAAGCAATTTGCTCCCATTATTCCTTACTCCGCTAGTGTAAACATTGTAAGCAACGGAGAAATAAAAATAACGTTTTCTACTTAGAATAATTTTATGTAGAAACGAGTTCCCGATACCTATAAAGCAGTGTGAAGTATTTATCTGAGAGCCGACGGTACCGAGTAACAGATTTCACGATTCGATACATCGACTTCTCGAGTATTTGGGAATCGATACCAGTTTATAGCGATGATAGCTGGGTGGTTAGCAGTAGAATGTAAACGAGAGCTGTTCGCAAGCGGGCTGTAAAGGGAATTTCAAATATGTTTGTGTAAAACTAAGTTTAAAATGTAACGATTTATAAATTCAGTGAATTTTAGACTTACATCGCAGTGGATCTTTACTTCGAAATGACGAGTATGATCATGATGATGATGCTACGAGGATGATATTGTGAATTATAAGGCGTGAGCTTATTAAAAATACAGTAGAACACTCACTTACAGCGTAGTCCATCGTCATACTCTAGCAAAATATATACGATTAATTGGATTATTTAATCGATATGAATTTACCACCGATACATTGCAATATTCGCGCCTAAACCAATGAATTAGCGTAATCCGTTGGAAGCATCTTCTACAAATTGATTCAGTAATGACGTAGGCTTCGACTCGAAACTTCGACAGGTATACAGTTTCAATGATGACTCGTTTTTGGCTAACGCTGCTTTACATTACTTTGATTTTAATTGGATATATTTGGTGGTAATATTGTTTTGAGAGCTTGTTGATTGGACATTTTTGCTTTTATACGAGCTGTCTTCTTCTATCAAGTACAGGGGCCAGAACATCAAGCTACCACAATCTGTCAAATTTCTTTGATAGATTTTCAACTTTAATTCAAACCAACAAGTTTCATTTTCTATTGGGAAAATTTGACAGATTTGGATGGGTTGACCTGCTGGCGACTGTACATCAAAAAATCCTTACAGAAAAATGTAAAGAACCACTCTTTACATTTTTCTGTAAGGATTTTTTGATGTACATATTCTTTTGAAGATTGGGCGTAACGTATTCTTTGTTTTAAACATAACAGACTTAAAATGAAACCTATCACCAGCGGCATATAAAAGAAACGAATGACTACGTTTTTTCTTGTCCCCTACGTTACGTGAGATTCCCAGTAAAACATAAAGCTAATTAAAACTTCTCAGAAGTAAAGTCAGCTATCAACGACATGTTCGAACGAAACTTGTAATTACGATGTAATATTTGTAATTAATCTCTAATGCCTTCGTATTAAGGCTTCGTGTTTTTCTTTAGGCTGAGCTAGTCGTGACGCGGTCTTTCTTTGGACTGGTGACTAAAATATTGATAACTCCAGTTTTCAAACCAGTAATAAAGTTCGAAGCGCCTGAAGACTAAAAATGTGTCATGAGATTGGTATTAGGTGATGAAATTTGCATTACGGTGATAGCCTAGTCGTATGACCATTGGACTGCCAAGTCGAAAGTCTCGATTTCGAATTCAAGGCATGCACCTCTGGGTTTTCAAAATCATATGCGTATTAATAATTAATTACCTGCATACCTTAGACATTCTTTTGACAGCGTGTGAAGTCTGCCAACCCGCACTAAGCCAGCGTGGAGGTGGACTATAGCCTAATCCCTCTTGTGCGAGAAGACCCGTGCCCAGCAGTGGGATAGTATATGGGTTGATGAAGATGATGACGATAAGCTGAACTCTCTTTGTACGGAAAGCCTTTATAATGCCAGATCAGCTTTCACTGGAAATGTATTGATTGATACGTATCCGTGTACAAAGACAGCCTTATTACTTCAGACATTTTCTATCGCAGAACCTTAAGGTGATGCAGAGACTATCAAAAGACCATCAAACAGATAACTAAACATTTATATACATATGGCACTTCTAAAGTTATTGAACTCTGTGACGCAGACATTGACCGTACTGCGTTATACACTACAGTTGACTATATACAAATGGAGCTCATTTGTCCGTGACTGACATCCATCAAAGTAATTAATAGTAATCCATCAACACACAGTGAAGCGTATCTACTGACAACCAGAGTCCTTAGTCAATGAAATTGAGAAATAATAACAGGCAAAACCTACATTAAAGTACGTTGACATTTGATCAGTTTTCGACCTTATTAACTTTGTAATAAAGTAGAAAAGTGTTTAACCGCCAATATTTACAATTGTACCTGCTAATGGAATAAAGTCTATATAAATAAATACCTTTCTATTTAATGAATGAGTGGTCTACGCTATTTGACTCATTTGTTGTAGGGTCAAGGAGTGTTATTGGGTTTTACTATGAAATTCTCAAGAACAGCTCGGAGCTTAGATTTGTGCCCCGTTAATGATTAGGTTATATTCGCCGCCATGGTCACATGGGTCGTAAATATACCGGCGGGCTGTGGTACCTCTGCCTGACCCTTCAGGGAATAAAGGCGTGATGGTATGTTATCGTTTTGTACTTAGTTTGATATTCGTTTCAAGCAAACGCAAAGTAAAAATTCATTTTTATTTATTTCTCATTCCTAAATCAATCGCGCTGAGTATAGTACGAGTAGAGAAAATACTCCAGAAAACGGAGCTGGATTAAACGTTATACTTATGTTTTGATGAAGTTAAACGACGGTGCTTCGCTCGCAATCTGAGATCATTGTAGAAATATTGAATTATTGTTGGTAACCGCGACGCTGGTGGCTATGCAGTAGGTATATGTCAGCAGTTTATTTACAGAACGGCATAAATCGAAACAAGTTGGCGATACTTTAATTGCAACAATAGTTAAAGAATTTTTGCAATTCGTTTTTTTTTCTTAAGATTACAAATAGAACCTCACCTTGATATTAATGTAGATTTACCGAAGGTAAAGAGTATAATAAAAATTATATATTTATTTTCCCCTCACATAGATAGAAATTACAAAATTGTATGTGACTAGAGATCGGCCCTCGCTTCGCACGAGTGTACTGCACTCATAACAAGCATATTAATATATGTACATAATAAACCTTCCTCTTGAATCATTCCTATTGCTGAAAAGCGTATTACGCTTTTAGGAATAGGAATAGGAAAATCTGTGGAGTAGTTTAAAAAATCTAAGCGTACAGACAGCAGGAGCGTCATTGTTTTATACTATGTAAAGATACTTATATATGTATATTAGATAGTATATTCATTTTAAAGTTAGAATGTGTGAGGACGAGATTTTTATATTGTTGTAGTGGTAAGCCCCATAATTTACAATTGAGAGCGAGCCTGGATTTTGTACCCAGGCTTGCTCTGTAAAATTTAAAAATTGTAAAAGAAAACCCTATGCTACTACTGAAAATACACTGCTCGACCAGATAATCGAACCTGACGCATTTTTTAGTAAAATCCATATATGTATATAAACGCGTAAATATTGTTGAACCTATCACAGATGTTACAATTAGCTTTAGGCAAACTTTTATTCCACCGTCATCAAAAAAAAAACATTTGTGACGTCAAAAAACTCTTTGATAAATTTATTTACTAAAATCCAAAACCAGAAATCACGTTCCGTTCAAATTTTTATTCGGAAAAGGGTTTTATAAAAATTGACACGAATGTACGTGAGAGCTGATCGTTTTCAACAATGTAGGTTTACAGTCGCGTGCTTGCTACTTACCACAGCACATCCGCGGGCGACGGACCAAAGCTGAGTGCAGGAAGGTTCTAAAGTGAGTCGGGCCAATCCCAAACGATGTTCGATGGCAAAAGATTTCTGCTTAGAACTCTTTGCTGAGAATGACCCAAGTGACGGTTACGTTGATTTTTAAATATCGACTTTTCGAATTTCTATTTTTGTTTTTAATTTGTATTGTTTTAGTTAAAATCAAAACAAATGCAGTGATAGTTGAACTCTACACTGGCTGATGTTTCATTTTTGTATTTATATTTTTTTTATATCCAACTAGCTGTTACCCACGGTTTCATCCGTATACCAAAGGCTTTTTGAGACAAAAGGTTGCCTATGTGCTTCTCCAAGGCTGAATCTATCTCTGTACCAAAGTTCATCAAAATCGGTTCAGAAATTGAGGCTTGAAAGTATTACAGACACACAAGAGTTACTTTCGCATTTATAATATTGGTAGGGAAGTAGGGATTAGGAAGGATTACACACCCTTTGATAAGAGTTTATGTTTATGTGTGTAATGTTTACAATACACTATTTACGAGTACTTTAGTAATAGACAATTACTTCCAAGTTATATTCTTAATCCACATAAAAATATAGTAGTTCTAAAAAAATCGTTCACATTTAATGTAGAGCTAGGTACTATACCTTATCTTACCTACCTATCCTATAAAAGTAATAGGATCCGGATTATTTGAACCATTTTATCCGATCGAATCAAACGTCAAATGTTCTTTTCATGATCTTCGGGTCTTTCCGTCCCAGTGCACATTAGCGGAAGCCTTGCCCAGAGCGTGCACCCTTGCCCGGCATTGTCCGCTGACGTATCAAGACCTTTTTGTTATCATGTTTACACAAACAGGGATGTTTATCGTATATATCATACATTAGAAGGGGTGAGTCGGTTCATGTGTAAGTATCAAGATTGGTCAGGGGATATTATGACTTTTTAAAATCAGACTATTTGAGTTGTTCTCCTGATCATAGTAAGTAAATGCTTCTGTCTTGAATTTTTAGTTTAAGAAAAAAGAGGTTTTAACCTCAAAAATATCTCTTTTTATTGATAATGATTACTTACTTTAATGATTTAGAGGTCAACCCCGCCTGCCGAGGTGCTGGAATTGATTCCTAGCTCGAGCAGTACCATCAGCTGCTTCTGAGAATTTCATAGAAACACCCAATAACACTGTACTCGATTTGGGAATCGACCGTAAGACCTATTTCGTAACAGCCTTTAGTAATTATTCAATTTAAACATTGTTAAACACGCTTCTAATTATACTGTTTAGATGAATTGAAACAAACGGAAAGCCACTCATTAATCAGCATTGCGCTAAAACAAAACACCGATAAAACCAATCCTAACTAATCCTATATATGTGCACGCTGCGGTCGTTAACAGTTTAAATGCTTGGAGCGAACACCAATCTGTATTTCACTCACATTATGTGACAAAGCACGCCGAGTGGTATGACCATTGGATTGCCAAGTCAACCTCTGATTTTTTCAAAATCATGTGCGTATTATTATTTAACTATCACTCCCTTAAACGGTAAAGGAAAACATTGTGAGGAAACCTGCACGTCTTAGAGTTTTTTTTTTTCAATACTCAATACGTTTATTGCACTCCACAATGTTAAACAGTTGTTATACAGTTTATGGTATCAATCATGGACCCTGTCGGGCACGGCAACGTAGGAGCTTCTCAACGGCGTGTGAAGTCTGCCAACTCGCACTAGGCCATCGTGGTGGACTATAGCCTAATCTTTCTCATTCTATGAAAGGAGTTATCTAGTTTTATGAGAGGAGTATATGGGTTGATGATGAGTGGCGATCACAATAGACTGACTGCGGTCACAGTGATACTACAGCCGCCTATAACAATTAAAAAAAAATGATTGATGATTATGATGTGACAAAACGTAAAAGGGCTCGTGGCTATACGTATATATGTTCAATCTGATCTGCAAGGTTAAGTAAGGTAAGCATAGCTTCGCTCGGATGAATGAATGAGTGACTTATTAACACATCGAGATCCTTCCGTGCTTCGGAGAGCACATAAACCTGTCGGTCCCGGTTGTCATGTGAACACCTACGGTAGTAGAAGTCATATGCCAGTAAAAAGCCAGACATATCTGATTGGATATCGATATAGCCCCAGAAATTGGATTCTGGAGATATGATGATAGTTGCTTTGTGTGCAATACCGATATTCAGCCTCATCTGTTCAGACTGGAACTCGACCCCAATGTAGTTGGACTTTGATGTTTATTATAAACAAAACGTACGGGCTTCAAAGCAAAGCATCAGTTTGTACAACGGCATTAGCAAAAGCCCTAAAAGGCATTCATCAGCTAAACTTTTATTCTCTGCCTCCAAAAAGTATTGTTTACTACGCCAAAGCCTCTTACAACCCACAAAAGAACACCGAAATGGACTATTTCAACCGTATTCACGCACACAAACGACTAATATAATTCACTCGGTCTCCGGCCTCGGAAAAAATGACCCAATAACTAAGTAACTCGGGTGAAACCGAAACAAAAACACGATGGATGGACAAATTTGCGCTTACTGACTTATTTATCTCTGAAGCGGGCGCAATTAACGAAATTCCTTGTGAACAAACAACCACAGATTTCTTTTCGATATTTTTGCGTAAACATCTCAAGCGGTACTCTAATATTCATTAGGAACGTGACAGGCAAGATATACACCCTAATTATTCATCGGGCCGTCGCTAAATTGTCAGCTTGCCCGGCTTTTAATGGGGGAAGAAAATAAAAAAGTTTTAAAAAACATAACAAGAAAAGCATGTCCCACCCTGTAAGATATTCATGAGGGTCTAAAAAAGTTGGCCAGTTTCAACAAATTTTTGATTACCGCTGTTGCATATACGAAGAAACCAAGACGCTTTTTTTTAGTCATAAGATTAAAAATAAGCATACGTCCTGTTTGTTAAGTACGATTGTAGCAGGAGAATATTTTGTAATTTCGTGGTAACAGCCCAGGCAAAATCAGTAGCATAGTTCTAACACCTTCGACAACCCGGTAAAGGTTCTCGCAATTTTGAATAAAAATAACAGAGTATTTCAAAGTGAATTTTCGTCTAAACTTACTCGTTAGCTCGTAAGACTTCGGCTCAACTTGGATATTGCTTAGATCATCGTTAACACTCGGTTTCAAGTTTTAGAAACTAATTAATTAGTTCCGAAGGATATTTTAAAATTAATATACTTTCGCTCGGCTGTATCGGGTTGGAACTCGTTCTACCGTTGCGAGAGATCGTGATTTACTAGGGTTGTCAAAATTAAAATCCGCTCGGTCGTAACGTGGATTTTTGCTTGGCTGCCTTTTACCTACATAATGGTTAAGTTGTTTACGGTTTTTCTTTTATTCTGGGCTTTAGTACTTTCGTGAGTTATCTGCTATCGTAAATTGTAACTGATAAAATTTAGTTATGACCCTAGCCGTATTTTGAGCAATTGAACAGAACCTATTGTTTTCAAGTTTGCTTATTACGAATAATTTTACACTACTATAGATTTAATAGAATATTGCTCAACTGCCTAAATATTTTATACTTTTGCTTATTGGCAGCGTGTGAACAAGAATTAATTAATTTGTTTATAAGTTTAGCTTCATCGTATACTTACTTTGAACAAGACCTTATTGCATATCAGATACATAAAATACCAAGATCCTGGCACAATTTTCTTAGTATTTTGTTTCATACCTTACAAAAAAGGAACTAAAAATTCTCTTTCATACATAAATATTTTAACACCACAAGATCTATGGTCGTGCCGTTTTCATAATTCACTTTACCACCAAAGTTTGGGGTGCACTTTAATACTTTTTACAACATTCCCCATCACTTAGCTACCTCGGCTCTATTTGTCCCAGTTTTTAGCCAAGAAGTGTATTACAAACTTGGCCTTCGTTCACATGAGAGTAAAAAAACGTTGTGTACATTTGTGTGGCGATTTTTTTACCGCTTTGCTCACCAGTTAAAGTTAATTAAAAAATCACTTAGTACCAATGAAATAGAATTGAAAATAGAGTGCGGCAGATAAAATAGTTCCCGGTGTAAAATATTGCCCACATGCGAATATACAAGATCTCGATAGAATGAGGATTTCCCGTACTATTAAAAAAAAGTATTATCTTCCCACGCTGGCACGCGGCGACGTCACGAAAATTACGATCAGAGTTGTCGATGCTTGACATCTTCAATAAATTTATGGAGATTTATAATTCAAGATAAGTAAAATAAATTGGTTATTAACCCACTTATTTTTATCACGTGTTTTTCATCTAAGAGAGGCAGGGCATAGTGGGAGTAATTCCACTCAAATTGGAGCTGCCCGACTGGGGAAGTACCTCCGCCTTTCAGAAAATCAAAGTGAAATAACACTGCTTTGAGCTGTGTTGTGTTCCTTACGGTGAGCAAGTATGCCAGTGTTCCGAGAGGAAACGTTGTGTTGGTATTGGTAGGATTTTGGCCATTAGCTGCCAACCGAACTATTCCTCTTTCGTTTTACAAGGTCAGCAACGCGCAAGTGATACCCCTGGTGTTACATGCGTCTATAGGCTACGGTAACCGCTAACCACCCGGTGGGCCGTATGCTTGTTTGCCACATAATTGGAATAAAAAAAAACTATTTAGGTAAAAGACTAAATTGTATACAATTACTCATTCAAAATTGCTTCATTATAGGAGCAACGAAGAGAAAAAATACATTTTGCTCAGGTAGTTTTTTTATACATAGTGACAACATATCAAACTTCACACGGTCTATATAAAGCGTTAAAAATAACGCGCGTTTAAATTGTTGAAAAAGCGCTCTTGCGAACATACGCTTACCCCATTAATAAATTAATGCAAGACGCTCCGATTCCAAGTTGTCGTCTCCGAGAGCACTTTGAGAGTAAAGTTAGATTAAACGTTGTAGATCGACGCGTAGTAAACTGGTGTTTTGGTACGGTTGCATACTTAAGCCGCATTGTATTGCAAATTAGTTGTTGAAGAGAAATTTGCGTAAAAACGCTTTTAGTTCCTCTCACATGAAGTTTGCTGTAAGAAACTAGCAATTTGATTTAATACTTACATAAACAATATACCATATCCCTAAAGGTATATGCAGAGGCGTATTAATGTACACACTTATTTCGTCGGTATGTGTTAGGTCCCATAATATAAGAAGCGTTTGCCATCAACCGGGTTGCTACCGAGAATATCATAGAAAAACTCAATAAAACTTTCTTGACTTTGCAATCGAAACCGGGACCAACTACTTCGACAATAACTGGTAGTAACTGGATCTAGCTGTCCAGAACAGAATGAAATTGAGATAATTAAAGGATACAACCAAACACTTACTGTCTTATTCATAAAAATATAAAACGTCTTATAAATCTCCTATTGCTAAAATTTGTTTTGTCTTGTTTAGTCCAGTAATATTTTATTACGGAGAAAAGAAGACAAAACACATTTTAGCAATAGGAGATACAAGACGTTTTATATTTTTATGAATAAGACGGTTAGTCGATAAAGGTTCAAGAAAAAGTAATAATCAAATTAATATAGATAGATTGAAATAAAACTACTTTTTACGGATTTTATCGCGTTATATTGATATTATTAATCCCGACGTTTCGGACCCTTTACAGCGTCCATGGTCACGGGTAGACTGAGGTGGTGGACGGCTTGATGATATAATTACTGAGCTACCCTACATTTTTATTGATGATCAATGATATTTATTACTAATTATTAATTAATACTAGATGGAGCCGGCATTTCCTAGCTGACGACCTTTGAGAAGAAACGCCGAAATAAACTCAGAGTTCTAGTTCAATACAATATAGATAGATTATCAAGTACAAAAAGTATTAAACTCGCTTATGCCAACAAGCTCGCTTTGAAAGGCACCGTGCAATAAATCGCGGCGTATCGCGCGATAACGCGACGTCGCGCGTCTCGTGACGTATGGCGATATTATGCGCCGGCGATATGTATGCATGTCCGCGATTGACGCGTTATTTGGTCGCGTTATTAATTGGATTTATTTTGATCTACGCACTTTCAAATTTTGAATGCTGTACTGATGTAAGCAAGAGTGACATTGCCTACTAATATTATAATCAAGTTGAAGAGTTTTTTTTTAATGTCTGAAATTTTAAAATATCGGTTTTCAAATCCAAAGTAATTCTTATTCACTACTTTTTTACGAATTTATAATATATCAATGGTAAAATCTTGATGTATTTCGTAAAAACAAATTGTGTTTCAGATATCACTCGTGAAAAATCTAGCCTTTAATTTCTGTTTTTATTTTTTGTGTTGAAATTAAACCTTTGTGGTGTAACGCGAACTCTTATCAACGGTGTGAAAGGGCAAAGGTATTTACATACACAGCCTACACTTTAACAAAAGAGTAAATAAAACCTCATTTCATATTTCGTACACAGTCAGGCAGCTCACTTCCTGATCGCACTCAAAGATAGCTAGCCTAACAAAGGAAGCTATTCATATTATTAATTACCTTACTTACTTCAAGGCATATCTTATTGGAGAACGCAGTTGCATAACATGAATAAATAACCTTATGAATTTTACATGCGATTCTTTTGTACGGCCGACAAAGTTAATTGTAAGTCCAGTAGAACGGAAAGGGTTAAGTAAATATGCTAAAAAGGTGATTTTACGACTGCTCCGAGTTTAACTTTGGAACGCCCGAGGCGGTTGAGGTTATACGCATGTTTCTGGAGTAGGTAGGGGGTCTTCGTATGATAAGTGGAGGTGAGAATGATGTATATCTGCTATGGGTCTTTCTTCAAAAGACCAGATCCAATTTGCCAAGCTACATAATGCCGGCGCCATCTATTGTTATTAATTAAATATTGGCTTGTCTTTATAAGATCTATTTACAAAATAAATATCATTTATCATTTAAATAAAATCAGATTTGATTTTTTCACAAAACATTTCATTTCTATATAAAAGTGTTTTTATAAGAAATAAAGTTTACTAAAGTGAACTGAGTCTACCGAATGAGCTACAGCGAAGTAAAGACGGGTTTGGCTAATAATTATGACTTACATTTAAGATTGCATTCTGGTTGGCTGATATTTTATCAAGTAAGGGAAATCCAGCTTTGTGGCTTTACTTTATTTATAACATTGTAAAAAAGCAATGGTTTTTTTTATACTACTAAGGTGGCAAACAAGCATACGGCCCACCTGATGGTAAGCGGTTACCGTAGCCTATAGACGCTTGCAACACCAGGGGTATCATTTGCACGTTGCCGACTCTATAAAATGAAAATAAAAGAGGAATAGTTGAGTTGGCAGTATAAGGGTCTAAGTCCCCCCCACTGCCAACACAACGTTTTCTTGGGGAGCACTGGCAACCTTGCTTACCGTAAGAAACACAACACAGCTCAAAGCAGTGTTAGATATTTCACTTCGATTTTATAAAAAGCGGGTCGGGTATGCATTACCTGTCTGTATCTAATATCTCTATGTAATATTTTTCTTTCCACTCACGCCAAATTTAAACATGGCTGATTAAAAATCTACTAGTCAAAGGCACGCCTAATGCGGGATTTCGAAAGTCTGAAAAAACGTGATCACCCCGGGGTAACAAACATTTATAAAGCGTAACTTTATGAGAAGCAGAAGTTAAACAATGTAGACAAACAATAAGTTTCTTGCACGAGTATAAAGAAAAATAATCTCGAATGTTCTACCCTACAAGAAAGACTTTGTATTCAAGAACAAGTTATTGTCACATTACAACATATAGTCCAGTTTCGGTCCAGTTCTATTACGTACTTAAACAGGGAACTAAAACAAGCACACTGTTATTTGTAACCCGAGAGGCTCATTAAGGCTAGTCAAGACTAGTAAACAAACTTCTAGTTCGGGCCTAAATAACTAACGAAACTTAAACACAGAAAAGTCTAAACCACCACATACGATCTTCAACAGAATCTGAACCTTATCTAAGAAATATAAGGTTGATTCTAGAAGTACGAGTTTTCGAATACAGAAGGTGTATTGTTAGCACCTCATAAATAAGAATAAATGGTTTTCTCTACACAACAGATTCGTGTTTATGTAAAAGTTATCGGTGAACAGATTGTATTTAGTATATATAGTTATAATTGAGTAACAGTCCCTTTGGATATTCATCTGACATTTTTATAGGCTGTAATATAATAACTACGCTGATTAACCGAGTTTAAGCTGCCCTTGTCGCGACCAGTCTATGAATGGGTCACCAATCTTTATTATTCGAGATTCCTCCTTGCTTCGAAGCGTCGGTCCCGGTTGCCATACAAACTTTATAGGCTAAATATACATACTCAGCTTTGAACAGTCTGGTGGCGTTGAGCCTTTTTTTATGTGGCCTACGCAAATGTGCCTCTGATCTGGTATCGTCGTGCGACGGGTTGTTGAGCTCCCTAAATTATGGTTGAGCTACACAATGACTGATACATGCGTGCCGTCAGTTGGAACTGGTCTACTCAAAGCCGCTATGGCTCTTTCTTCAAAAGGCCATTTGAGACTTTGTCCTATTGTGTAGACATATTTGTTACTATTCTATGTCTGGACTTTAAAAGAGACTATGATTCTCTGAGTTTGTTTCGGCGTTTCTTCTCAGAGGTCGTCAGCTAGGAAATGCCGGAGCAAACTAGCTTAAAAAAAAAGTGTAAAATATTGACTCGTAAAAGTGTCTTTAAAAGATCTATTTACAGAAATAAATATCATTTAACATCTATGACCGTTGTTAGTGTTAGTCAGAATCCCAGAAATCCTGTCAACAACAGTCTATGGATAGTCAGGTATTGCCCAAAAATTGGGTTGCGGGGGTCTGGTGGCAGTCGTTTCGTGTAAAATTTTGATATTCAGCCGCTTCTGGTTAGACTGGAAGCCGACCTCAACATCGTTGGGAAAAGCGGACTGCTCATTATGAGGTGATGTGTTGGATTCCCACAGAACACATGTTTATGTGATGAACATAAGTGTGTATATTCGTCTGGATGGGAGTTTACCCCTAAGAAAATTCTGCAGTTTATAGTAGTCGCCGGTATAGGTAGGTATAGGTTTAGCGGTGAACTCTAACTCAACGAGTGGCGATCACAATAGACCGGCGACGGCTTATGTTATAAGTATGTAATAACATAAAGAAGTGAAGTATTATATCCATTGTCTAGTATTCATAGTATATGCTTGCTCAATTTGGGACAGATAGATGGTGCTGTGTAAAATAGGTCTCAAATATTTGTCTCAAACTATCGTATCTTGAAGAAGAACATGTGCTACCGTTTGTCTCAAAAAGTCTTTCTGGATGCGAGTGAATCCGTAGGACAACAGCTAGCTATCTATAAATTACTTTTCCACTCCGTACAGAACACTTTCCAGGGACATACTTCAAATTGGTCATTTAAAAACCGCCCCTGAGCATATTAAAATAACGCGATGACGTATAAAAACAGCATTTATTTAATTAAAACAACGAAATTATCGTTGTTGAAATCGCTTATTCATCACTAAATGACTGATCGTATCAGAGCCGAGTGGGCTGTAGTTTTGGAGTTCTGACAAACGTATTAATTCAAAACTATTTAATTTTATTATATTAGATGTTACGTCACCAAATGAATTGGAATTTGAAATAAGACTAGATACTTTTTACAGATTTCATCACGTTGTATTGATATTATTTAATTATCGACTTTTTTTTAATTAAAGGAAGATAGTTGTAATTTTATAATTAAGACGTCCAACACCTCGGTTTACCTATGACCAAAAAGTAGTTTTAATTTAATATCTAATATTCGAATACTACATAATGAAAATATGTTGAAAATTTAAAAAATGAAGGTATAATTTTATTTAATTGCTTATTGAAGTATAGAAAAGACTCCTCTATTGTTCTAATCTGACTCGGTCTTGACCAGAATTCTCATTAACACCTCGAACTCCAACCGTAATCGTCAAGTGCAATTGACGTACTCGTATATACACGATCCGAATAGAGAGATTCACAACATATTTCAAGGATTTGGTCGCACTATATCCAATCGCAAGCAAGGCAGGAACCCGTACACTGAATTCCTTAGTTTCAATTAGGCCACCAACGTTCGCCCTTGTTCCAGGCAAACCCGCCAAATAACGTATGTGTTGGGAATCGCATCGACGAAGCCCCGGGCTGTAAGGCCCACCACTATTTATGTGCTATGCGAACTGAATCGTCGAAAGGATAGCGTGGTGGACTCAGAATGGATCCGATATACGGAATTATGAGCGGATCGGGGAAGTTTGTCTAGCGAAATTAACTTTCTTTTGCTATTTATAGGTTGTTTATGTTATTTGTGTGGATCGTGGTTAGTTTTTGTTTATCATCGTACTTCCTAATACATTTCAGTGTGCAGAGCCAGCAGTGCCAGCACACCAAGGTATCACAATGTGTCAAATTTCTTTGATTGATTTTCAACTTTAATTCAAAATAATAAGGTTCATATTCAATTGGGTAAATTTGACAGATTCGGATAGCTTGATCTGCTGGCGTCTGTACAGTTCCAACAAAATAATTGAGCCTGTCCGAAGATATATAATATATTATTTTATATAGACTAGCTGTACTCTCGCAGTTGTTATTTAAATAAATAGTTTTGGGAATTTTCCCAGAATCCTTAGCGGATGGAATTAGGTACCTATCTGCCAAATTCCAAGTTTCTAGATCTTATAGTTTCTAAGTAATCTTGATGAATCACTGAATGACTGCTAGTTCGCTTTTAGATATATAAAATAATATAAATACAATTACTTCATAAATACTAAACACAAACAGACGTTGGAGTGAGTGTCCTGTTGGCTACGGAACACGACACAATCGCAAACATTTGCCCTCACGTCACGACCATAAGATACACACTCTGAGGTCGATTGAATCGCTCTTTGTGAACGGTCCTTAACGACCCGCCTCCCTTTCCTCCGACCCCACCAAAGCCGCACTAACACAGCTTGAATTCAAATGGCAAATATCAATTATAGGGGGAAGCCCGAGCCAAGAACCCAGCACTTTTTAATATTATGTTTTGTGTATTTATCTTATAGTTTTACGGATATTCCCAATAGGCATACTACGTGTTTGGAATGTGTGGGAATTCTAATGTACATAGTATCTTGTTACTTACGAATTCACTCACAATTTCCGTATAATCTGCGAAAGTGGTTAGGAAATTTATTTTTGGCAAATAAATGTTCTACGATAGATGATTTTTTAAAACGACCAGTTTAAAATTAAAATAATTGAATGAGGTAAATGAAGAATCTTGTTTATCTTATTCTGCTCTCACTCAAATTTAATCTGTACGAGATTGATGTACTAAAACAAAAGGACAAGGGTAGTAAAAATGGCCGAAGATCCTTTGCGAACTCACATTACTGACATGGACTCTCCTACACCCAATTAAAACTTATGTAATTCAAAGTTTTAATTAAATTGACTCTCAATAAACTGAAACTATTTATCAGCTGACATGCTGTATTCATTTTAAATGTCCCTTGTGATTTGTGTACGCTTACATATTGATGTTGTTTACAGATGGATATCCAAAATATGTTGTTTTGTGGTGACACGAAATTATGCCGTTTAATAAACTTAGACATACAATATATGGAATCCATATTTCCTAATTTGATACATTTATGAGGTTGTTTGAATTTACGCTAGATACTCTAGCAAAACAAAACAAAAGAGTAGCGCTTAATGTACTATTAGATCTGTAAGGAATCCAAAACAAACAACCAACAGATAAATCAACACTTGTCGTTCATAAAACAGTAGACAAAGAAAAACAAATCCAAATCGAAAAACTTTTGTCACGCATTTCTTGTTCACACGTCAAGATTCTAATCTTTAGCTCCGGAAAATACTTTCTGCGATACAAAATGCTAACATATTTCTATATTTCCCGTCATGTCTTCCTTCCTTGGTATGAAGCTACTGCGTTACGAGATTAGTTCGATTCGTGACAGAGCCTGTTTAAACAGAGACCTTCGAAGGACAGCAACTGAACAAACAGAGCTACGGCACGGCTTAGGAATTATGATTAACTAGTTTTGAGTCACCAGCTCGCCTAGCCATGGCTCTGAGAGGTATTTTGATTGAATGCAGTCCTTTGTAAATGGCTGACTGAATCAACTCAATAAGACCTTCAATGTGCGGCGCTGCAGGTTGAAATTATAACAATATAATATACCTACAATCTAGCCATCTATTTTTTCTATAACTTATCATTTCACCATAAAGACGTAAATTCAATATGTGAAGGAAAAATTCGACATGACGGGTAGGTATCGCGGTGGCTTAGTGGTCATAGCGTCTGGTGTACCGAACCAGAAGACGCAGGTTCGAATCCTGCCCGCGGTCGTATTTTTCCTTTTCTAAATAACTTTTATCATTTAACGTTTTTATAGACAAATCATTATAAAGTTCCTAGTATAATATCCTGAATTGAAATTTTCGAAACGCCATGCCAGACGCTTCCGAGCTGTCACAATGATTTGAAACTGGAAATTTTATCCAGAGTATATTCTGGAAAGTTTTATTCTGTTACATAAAACTTTAGTTTTGGCGCTTCTCCCATTTACCAGAGTGAAATTTTATGTTTTGAAAACTGATATCTTCAGGCGTTCTGCTAAAGCATGTTTAGAATTTGCTGAGTAAAGTACCAGTGAAAGCATGTTCTTTGAAAATTCAGACTACAGACTCTTAGAAAATCTAATAAAATTATCAGCAAGCTTTTCATTGAAACATGAAATTTGTTCAGTTACCAAACATTCAATTATACTAGTCAGCAGTGATATGGAAAATTTGATGTGAATCGAAACAATGAACAGGTACCTATGAGTGTGGCGAGGCGTGTCGGCGTTTCTAAACAATGCCACGAATTTTGAAATGCGGTTTGATGCTTTGTTCAGGCATTGTGTTCCATTCTGACTTCACCTGAGATTGTTGCACTCGTGTTCAGGAATATACGTGCATGAAACCGAGACCACTCAGAATATATGAGCTTGGTTGTACAAAGGGTGCGATGAAGACTTGTTTGTTAGGTCGGTTAGGTTAGCAAAATTTGGATTATCAGCTATTTTTTAAATCTGTATTGAAATTTGTAGAAAGTTGTGCTTCCCTTTATATGTAGTAGACTTAATTTTTTATTAATGTATCTTATGAATTATGTAGTTTATAATTTGGTTTCCTATTAACTTTATACTTTTGCGAATGCTTAAATCTTTTATCATCATTACTCACTGAATCTTTAACATCCATTTCAGAACCGAATTTCTCGGTAAATGTTTAATCATCCATCATTATCTAAACACGTCTAACAAAATCTAACACAACTCCGCGTCCGGACCTCTGTTGGACCTTAATACATTAGCCGGTACATCTACCGTTTTCATTACCGGTCCCCATACAAACTTTTCATAAACTCGCTTCTAAAAGCTTTCTCAATCGTGAATAATTAAACCTATTATTACGAAGTCCAAAATTGGATTAATAAAATCCTACCAGGGTTCTAGTTAGTCGGTTCTTTAATTCATTCCCTTGGTACGGGCCGTCTAACTGATTAGCGTAAAATCGAGACTTGTAAAATTTATCTATAGGATTTTTCGGTTGGGACTATCTGATTGTCATTTTTTGACTTCTTTGTTACAGACTCAGCGAAGTCGAATTGTATTAACAAATTGTAGTGGATGCAATAGTGGTTGATGAGCTGTCCTGTGTTTTTCAGGTTGAGCAGATTTAGCAACTCGAATTTGTATATACCCTGTTTACATGAGACCTAAAAATAAATCTGTAAACTGCCAGTGTACAGACGCCAGCACATAAAGCTACCCCAATCTGTCAAATTTATTTGATAGATTTACAACTTTAATTCATGTAAAACTGTAATAAGGTTCATATTCAATTGGGAAAATTTTACAGTTTTGGTTAGCTTGACTTGCTGGCGTCTGTACATCATAACACCTCTGCTTAACCTTTCGGGGGTACACGCGTGCTGATGATTAACCTACTTTTATATAAGCATTACAGTTTTGCAGCTCTGGATATTACAATTTATTGTCTTTGGCTTGATTAAGTTAGATATACGATTTTGTAGGTAACACGTTCTACATTGCATAAATACTTACCTACAAAATCTTCTTTATAATGCAACAAAATATCGTTATAATACACATATGCTCCTTTAACTGCGCGTCCATTGTTAGCAATTTGCAGGTGCGGCTTTTAGATTGCTAATTTGTAACTACAACGGCTAGCTCATACTGTTTCATTTTCCACAGAGATTGGACATGAAATTATACAACATTTTGGCAATCATACACTCATGTTTTATTCCAAAATGTAGATATGTAAGCATGCATCAATTTATGATGTTGACGAATGATGAAGTCTACAAAATTCTCTAAAAAGAATCTTGCCTCAATAATATAAATATTTTATGACCAAACAACAATTGGAACTAACAAAATAGTTCTCTTTTTTTATACATAGTTATATTTATTTCTAATGATTTTTTTTATTTGAAAAAGGTTGCAATCCCTTAATATATTGTATGGTCTTAGAAAGGATTGAAACGTTTTGTAACGAAATTTGAACAACATTATTGTATAATGTTTTTGTTAACAAAACAGGTTGTTTTTAAATGTTCTGAGCTTGAGTTGGTAACTGTTTTAGTTTTTAAAAGATCATTTATTCAAAAATTTTTATTCAAAAAGGATATAACTTAGCACGTAAATTGACAGAATAAATAAATCCTTTTACATTATAACTACAATTCTTGAACATCTTCATTCGCTACAACTTATCATAAGGTCTCCCAGTTATACTCTAATTAAATCTCAAACTTACTGTGACGAAACGCTCACTAAGCCGGACTCGCAATTCCTTTTTAAACTCATAACTTATATTTTAATTTAATTATGGAGACATTTATAATTTTCGCCCTAAGGTTGTGTTTCGTCGTAAATTGGCAAAGTTTCGTATTTATTACAGCGATTTGTTTAACATCTTCCGTTGACAATATCCGAAGGTTGCTGGTATCTTTAATGTTGTTGTAAAATGTTGGGTTATCATATTTTGAGTGGATGGTTTGATTTGTTTGCTAGTTTATCTGGATAAAATATCATTTCTTGGTTTACAAAATTATTTTATTTTGGTAACTCAATAGCTGATTACATTTATGGGCACTGTCTAGGTTTACTTGGACACGCTATTTAAACTGAAAAAAATAATAATCAGGTAACTAAATAAACTCTTGAAAATGTTAACTATACATATAAAGGCGCCATTAATTTTTTCAACATAAATTAGTGTGTTGGTTCAGCTTGAAACCAGGTTTTCCCTCTATCAACCGCTAGGAGTATCCTGACTGACACACGAAGATCAGATTAATCGTATGTTCCTTATGTAATGTGAGTATTCGCAACCGGCACAAGATTGATGAGAGGAACACGCCTCTATCCCAAGACCCGAAGAAGACAGATCGATTATGTATAAAATATATCGTTTGCTATAGGTCGATGCTACCGTTGCATGAACTTACGTGTGAAGTGTGATTTATTTAACTGCGACAAAATGGCACTCTACACCAGAGAAACTTTCGTATAATGCTCATCAATTTTGTCAGATATTTATTATGTTAATAATATCTATTACAGCATGAACTTGATAAAAAATAATAAACTAAACGTGCTTGTAAATTCATTATACTTAAATATAATTTATTAATCATTTCATTCATTTATATTTTATTTGTTACAAGAAAATATATACTAAGTATATCATAAATATATACATCAGCATATTGCACAGAAACTTACGACCCCAAAAATCTCTTAGTTTTCTCGGAATTAAGTATATCGTCTATATATACAACTTGAGTAAAAATCTTCCATATGTCCACACTTGACCCTTAGCCAAGTCTTGAAGTATTCGGACGTACATTAAACGCACTCAGGGCATTCCTCCTACCGCGGATGGGCACTTGTGAAGGTTCCTTCTGTCTGTGATTACCGTATGTGTTTCTAATTATGGCTGATAGTAAGCCTTTTTGTAGGCTTTTAATTGCAATTCACATAATGGTTATACAATATTTATATTGTATTGCGAAGCCAAAGGCTTAGTTTTATCTCCTACGTGAATAGTTATAATCAACATAAAAACAAACGTTCTATGCAATTATGTGTTGGTAATTGGTGTATTGATTATCATAATCACCAAACATCGTGATCGCCTAGTTTCCGATCCAACTCCCAGTGTTCTAACAACCATGCTTTAAACTTATGTAGGAGTGATTCCGCCATGGATTTATAGGCGTGACTGCCGAGGAGTTTTAAATCCTTTCGCTTCGGTTTGTACGCTCAATGGTTTTTGTTTCTCGTCATTTGAATTGTAAATACGCAAGTTTGGTAATATGTTTGTCTTTCCCAAACGTTCGTGTCGCCGTATTTACATTTGGTGGACTATCTTTACTGATTGTAAACGACTCTTGTTCACTGTTCGTTGCATTACGTTGTATGTTTGTTAGTTTTGTTATAGTTACAGTTCCTATTTTTGTCAATAATCCCGTTATGGACAACGAGCATTAATAGTTCCTCATAAATATCATATTGGGAAGAGAAAATATGTCTATGTTTCACAACAGTAGGTCTATTATTTATTCAATTATGTTCTTGTGGCGGAGAACCATAAGAAATACGAAGCTTATATTGTTGTATCAGCAATATAATTATTATAATAACTATATTCATTATTTTGACTAATATCACACCGCCTGATTTTATTAGATTGCTTTGTTTTTAGTAAAACAAAGTTATTTATTTGTAACTAAAAATATTACAGGCTAGTTTGTTACTGCATTAAATTCTCCCTTAAATAAGCATTATTTCCTTTTTGGAACAATAGCAATTAAAGAACATCTTTCAGTTTTTCAACATTCGCTGCAATCGTTCTGATCACTTAAAAAGGATCTGTTCGATTTCTATTGAAAGTGTACTTATACTCATTTAATTGTGTTTTATTTATTTTTCTCTGTAATATGTTCATAATTCACTGTCTTTAAAAGAAAAAACTCCGTGCGGTATATCAGGGTTCCTCATTAAGACAGGCAACCATTCGACAACGTAATAACTACTTAAAGCTGGCGAGGGGAAATGCAGCGGAAGCATCCGCCCAAGGCGCGGAACACATGAATGCTACTAGTTTCAGAGAACTTAAGGATCATTACAATATTGTTCATAATACTTGACTGCATTATAACTATATCTTATTGCAATCTTTTTACTATTTGTATTATTTCGACATCATCAACAGTTGGAAGCCTCGGTTAATGTTAGCCACGATATGGCCAGGGAATCTTTTCGGTATAAAATTTACAAAATAAGTCGCGAATCGAAATTATTTATAGTTTTTATGGTTTTAGTTATAAGAGCACAATACATTTTTAAGGAACAACAAAACGAAAATATTTTTTAATGGAATATACATAAATATGAGCTGAATCGTGGCTCAAGAAGTTGTCAGTGTATTCCGGTCTTTACACTGATCCTGCAGCAGCTACAACGCTGAATAAAGTTTTTGTAAGAACTTTTAATACTGTTTCTTATAGCGCTTATGTTGCTGAGTTATGATAGCCTGGTTGCCAATGTTTTTCTACTGGTATGAAAAGTTTCACTGTGTTTATTTGAAGATACGATAACGTTTCCTATGTAGCAAGTCCTGTAGGTTTTTATGCTTTAGTCATTTAATAAGTTTACTAAAATGAATTTACTATACATTTCAAAAACTACTTATTCATTCGATGTATAATTATGAAACTCAAGTTTTTATTAAGCAAGCAATATAAGTAATTTGTTATTCCCAAGTCACTGGTTTTTGCTGAGAATAAATATGTTCAAACCTATACTATAATAAGACTGAGATAAACTTTATCAGGTTTACAGGTAATTATTATTTTGTGAAGCAGCATGTCAAGTCAATGATGAAAGATATTTCATGATACCATTGTTCATAAAATAATACAATAAATGATGTATCCAGTTCACTATAACAATATGAGCTCGATATTATGTGTCGACTTTGAAATAGCTATACCATAGCTTCAAATTCTGAATCGATAAAAAAGAGATTAACTTATATTTACTACAGAAAATTGGCTTTTACGCGGAACAATATTTGCATTGTCAGCCTTAATACCTTTCTTCGTTGAGATGGTGCCAAACGATCCCGTCGATTAATTTAGGCACCAGATCCTCTGATTTTATAGCCAAATTCTAAGGTGATAAAATTTTCGTCTCATGAAATTGTCGACGTTTTACACCTTCAATTATTTGAGGATTTCCATGAGCGATGACGTTTATGTCACAATGAAATTGGTTTATTGCTTTTATATTGATATTGTAAATTAAATATTTAATCTTATTATTTAACTTAGACGCTTTATTTTTAATGTAGGTATATTGTTTAAGTAAGTAAGTAAGTGTAAGTTTTTATATAAAGATATAAATTTTAGTGAAAGAAAATTCGATCTCAGATGATTCGAACCTGCGTGCTTCCAGTTAAGTACGTCGGAGGCTTTAGCCACTAAGCTACCCATACCACTGCCTGAGATGTCCAATTTCTCTTTCACTAAAATTAATGTCTTTCAAGATTGCTATTTTTTTTACAATCGCAAGTTGTAGCATAACCAACAATGTAAATTAAAATACCTTGTCTATAAAAAAAAGAGAAGCAAGGGAAGCTTTTAACGCTTGCATTATTAATATAATATCCAACACAACTCATTGCGTATAGTGCTCTAAGTTATTAATGAAACCATCCACTACTAATATAACAATCCCATTCATGTTCACAAAAGTGTACTCTTTATTTTCATTTACCCCACTAATGACATCACATTCACAATACACTATCGGATAGTAGAACAAATAAAAAACATGGCGCTCTGCGTTCACGACTGTAGCTACTTCCACGGTTTACAACGACCTCCTTTCGCAGAAACAATTCTTGCAATAAAAGCGTTCCCTTAATATCCCGCGGTTCGTATTTTAAAATTGTATATTCATGACGTTGAAAATAATCAAACCGCTTTTGTTTAAGCTGTATTATTCGTGGCGAAACTAGCTGCTTAACTTTTGTTTGCGTTAGGAATATATCTTTCATGGAAAAAATATAGAGTTGGATTTTGAATTACAGTAGTTCACGAACTACTAAGCGATGTGTGAAATGCTTGTGTGCAGTAAGCATTACAAAGTTCTAAGGGATATCTTTTTTGTTAACCTATTTCATCTCCTTCCAATCACCTTTGTTCATTGCTAAAATATGAAAGTGTAATTTATTTAAAAAATATATTAAAGAATAGAAGATTCATGTTGTCACTATAAATTAAAAAAAAATAACTAATTAACTCGCTAAAATCGTATCCTAAATCATACTTTTTTTTTTCTAAATAAAACTACCAAATTGATGTAAAAATGAATTATTAGCGGTCATAAAATTTTGGCGCTACTCCACAGCTGTTACTGTTCTTAGTATACAATAATGAGCCACCTGCGAGGTGCGCGGTAGAAATTTAATTTCATACAGTTCAAGTTGTAGAGCCTTGTGTTTGTTGCTGATTTTATGTGTTATTTTTGTTTTGTGGTGTACTAATATACACCCACTGTTCGCCGGTATGGTCATGGGACTATACCGGCGAACAATGGGTATTTCGCTAATACATGGGCATTACCGAGCCTATTGCCATTAACCAGGTATAAACCTAAACTCCGAGCTGCTACTGTGAATTTCATAGAAAAACCCAATAACTAATAATACAATAGAAACATTATTGTGTACGCTTTGTTGAATTAAAACAAGACAGCTAATGAAATAAAGTGCACAAGTCGTATTCGGGGACGAGAATTCCAAGCATTTATTACCCGAAATACTTGCAAGCGTGGTTAGAGTTAATCAACTATTCCGAACGAAGTAAATCGCAAAACTCCCTCGGAATTTAATCCTAAGAAATATAGCGTACATGGCTGCGGAAACAACTAATTGGGTAATCAGGTCACATTTGTATTAGTACATTTTTTAAATTTGATTTTCGATCTCTTCATAGTGTTTTGGCTTCTCTAGTTTGGGTTAGGTATACAAAGTGAGGTGATACACGGTAGAAGTCAATGACGAAAAACGACTACCTCCAGAACAGGTCTATTATTATATCCAATACCCCCATTCACATGCTATCCTGCCTATCTCAAAGGGTTAAGCAGAGGAGCAGGTATTGAGTTGTATCCTTATAGTTCACTGGTTGTTGATATTTTTAGGTCATATGTTACAGCTATTGCTGCTCGAAATGGGAATCGATCCCACCTCTTGCACCGACAAATGATAAATTACACAATCATTAAAATTATATACTTTTAGATAGGACTCCCAACATCAACATCCATAACAAATTCTTACGCTATAAAAAGTAAATTCAATTATGGTCCAACTTAAATTCAATTATAGTTTTGTTTTGTATCAGTTTTTGTTCGACCCATTGTACTAATTAGTTTTGAGCCCTCGTATAAAAGTTTGATAGTTTAATTTACCCTCCATTGGCTTTAGGGTGTATTTGAAAGCGGATCACGTGGTTGATGTAGCTAATAAAAAGGGGTTGCAATGATAAGCCGAAAATTCGTTGTGTTGGCTTTACAACTACCTGTAGTTTAATATACTATTACGTCTACCGTCTTACGTCTACCATTCCCCAAAGTAGGCAGAGGTTTACTAATGTACAGTCGACCATAAAATTTAGGATTTTTTTTCAAAAGTGGTAAAACATTTTTTGTGTAAATTGAATAAATAGTTTCTTCCTATTTGTCTCTATTTTTAGTGCACCTTCTATCTTGTTTTGTCTTTGCATCACCCTAAGATTGACTGGGAGAGAATTTCTAATGGAATTAAGTCCACTTTTGTACAAAAATATTGTTTTGTGCATGAAATATTAAATAAGAAAAAATCTTGTCTATTCCTCTCTAAATTATATGGCAACAGTGACTGAGTTGCTTATCTCAAAGATGCAAAATGCAGTACATAAGTTATATAACACTTGGCTCTTTGGCGGCAACGTTTAGCATAAGAACTTAATGACTAGACGAATGTCGACGCATTTGCTCTATTTTCAAGTTTATACCCACTGAAGACGGCAATTAGTTGCTTTAACAAAATTTACTGGAAAGATAATATCTTCTTCTAGAGTAGTGACTTTGGAATTTAATGCTGTAGAAATGAGAATCATTACTTTGGTAATCTGTTCTTTAGCATTATTCTTTTCATTTTCATTTTTCTTTAGCAATCACACACGATGACCATCTGAAAAATATTTCACTCCACTAATTTCTGGATATTAGACATTAGAATAAATCTACTGTTTACATATTTATCGTTTCGCATCATTTACAGTAACCGTGTTCAAGGGTGGACTGTAAGGGATAAAAAAACATGGAACGATATAATTTATAGATATAAACAATGAATGGATAGTAATATCAAATTATAACTAAACAAAATCCTTAAGGTGTAGTTTTTTTTTCAATTCCACGTTTACTCATATTGTCATTATTTTTAATCATTGATGACGTATTTCTTATAAGAACGTACTCGTTAGAAATCTAGGACTATCAGAAATAGTTTCGATTATTTCTCCTTTTTTCTCTCAGGCGTGATGTTGTGTTCTTTTTCACCCTCTCTCTCTTAGGCTATGCGTCCAACATGATGATTCCGTGCTTGTTTCCTCCACTGCTTTATCCTTAACATTCCGACATTCTGTCTGCCTACTTAACACTACGCCCGCCCATCACCATCTTGGGTTGATGACATTTTGACCAACATCAAATACAATATGACGATTCAAATTCATTAAACTTGGATAACTTCAGAATAACATTTACTACCGCCATAATCTCTATCTATTTCTTGTCACGCCAAACATACCTCGTTACGAACAAACTTAGATCGTATACAGTTATCAGCGCAAACAAACTAATACTAAATTAAGGGGGAGCACGTATGTTAGTAAATCAGAAGGAAGCGGGCACGTAGCTAGATCCGCATAGTTTTTGATTAATACCCCTTAAGTAATGTTACACGCAGCATTTGGCTCCGAATTTTACCGGCATTTGTTCTAATCTGCATTCAGCTTTCACACTTTAGTATGCATTGAATAGGATTTGGATCTCTTGAGCTCCTATTAGGATATGATGGAAATGTTAAAATTCCCCAGTTTAACAGTCTTTAAGTCCAAATCCTTATGTTTTATTTTATCGCGTTATTGAAGTACTTAGTAATTGTCCATTTTTCGACGTTATCGAAGAATAACAATATGATTCACTGAAACAACTACACCATGGGCATTTCTAGTATAAGCTGACCTAGCATAACATCCTTGATAGGTACACTTACAGAATCAGGTGATTCAACAGTTGGGCATTTTAGTCGCCTGGCCATTATTTTGAACCAACTTACTAGTTGGTCTCATATAAAATTGGTTGGTTGACTATCAGTTTTGAAGATAAACTACAATATACTTGAATTTGGTTGTTTTTTTGTTTTCCTAAAATGTTATTAGAATTTCAGTGGAGCTATCTATATAGATTGCGCCAAGTGGAGAAACCTAAATTAAAATTGACCCCACTTGACTTAATAAGCCTAAATCGAGTTGCTATTTTGGCATTTAGTCGTCTTATGTTCATCATAACTTCCATCCATTGGGCTAAGTTCATCCATTAGGCGGTTCCATGAATCGCCCACTTAGTCTACTATCGCGCTAAACTTATTGTAATTAGGAAAATAATAGCGATCTGCAAAGTGTGTTCCTATATTCGTACTTAAATCATACACTCTTGGCATTGTAAAGTGTGGTATTTTGTTTGAAATTCCGCTGACGTCATCTCATACAATTTATATATCTCGTGTCAAGTTTATCATTATATTACGTAACATTACATTTTTAATTATTCATTACGATTTTGTTTTATATGGTGTTGCTCCTCGCTGTGATGTATGTTAAAATATAATATTGGTGCTTAGATCCTTTTTGGTTACTTTAAGTAAATTAATTTAATTACCTTTCAAGATCAACTGGATCTTAAGTATAATTTTTACTTATTGGTTTGGTAGGATTTGCATGCGGTTCTTTTGACTCAAAACAACAACGTCAGCAACAAGGTGTTGACATATATAACATGATATAGAAAGACCTAGTTTTATAAGGTTCAAGAATTGGAAAAATTAGATTGGGTTTATGGGCTTAGGAGAAGGCCTTTGCCATGGATATGCCAGCTCAACTGTGGGATGCACTTTACGCTATACCTATATGAATGAAGTTTTACAAGGGTTGACATTATCAGCTAGATTTAATCGTTCCTGTAATTCTCTTATTTCACGCAAGAAATTTTAACGTTCCGAATTCTCATGCGTTCCCCGGAATAGGAATCACCCAAACGACTAATTCTCAGACAAAACTCTGCAGTAACGCCCATTAATTGTCGAAGTTAGTACGTACGTACCCAACGGGGGCCGTATCTGGCGTATGTTAACTTTGTCCAAATTATCCCGCTGTAAGAAGTTCCCGCGTTTTGTATTGAATGTCATGTTTGTGTTGTATCGGTGTTATTTAGAAGCCCAGTTTTGCTAATTAAAAATCGATCTACGTTCATAAATTTCAGTCAATTTGATCTCATTACAATGTAAATTTTTCACGTTTGACGTTGCTTGTTCATTTAGTAAAATACTTCTTGATATTTCTGGCACTGAGACGAAATACGAGCCATGTTTGTCATACATCCATAAAGGTGTATCACGTAATATTTCTGTCTTTTCTGAAATTTATCTTTTTTTTCCCGAGCTTTTTCGAACAATATTAGGGTCGGCTTCCATTAAAAATTCTAACATGCATGGACATGCATTGTAGATATGCCATAGCTCATTGCTCATGTTTTAGCCACAATGCCCCCTTTTTTATAGTAGAGAAAGTTGACATGGATCGTCTGCCATTTGTGTGGTGGTAGTATTTCGGACTCGTACCAACTAAAAACGGCACTTACCTTCATTTGCCCTATAGTTTGGCAATGGGATCCATGAAATTTTGTATTGACTATGTCGGGCTGTGGTTCAGCAGCCGATGGAGCACTTCAATTGGCAAGGCCTTGCCGTGCATCCTAATCAATCAAAGGCACGCGTGTTTTGGCCACAAAAACAAAAGCATGCGTGCCGCCTACTGGGGCCACCGCCTGCAGGCCACATAGAGGCCGGAGGTCTGTCTGCAAGTCAAAATGCCGTAACAGAACGAACCGACTTTCAGAACGTTTCAAAGCTTTTTAAGCGCACAACATCAGAACGTCTCTTATTACAAACCATTTGTAACTTTCATTTCTCTGAAAGCCAATAAGCTTCTAAAGAGTAGTCTAACTACCCCCTCTAAAACTACACACAGTAACTGGACACGGGCATTACGCTAAATGGCTGCCAAACTTTGGTTAGTTTACATATGGAAATGGATCCTGTAAACGCAAAGGGAATATTACTTACATAGAACGAGTAGCTGTTAGACAACTCCGCGGTGATATGGTTTCCTGGTACTTGAGAGCTAATGACGTTTTTGCGGTGACTACCTAATTAATTATTGTACTGCTTAAGTAGTGTAGTCATAAGGGCGATTGTTACGCTTGGGGTTTTGGATTCAATTCCTAAATCGCTCAAAGTGTTATTGGTTTTTTATTTGGGTTTAGGTCCTCTGCTGACAATTGACTTTACTATAGATTTCAGCGAAATCATTTGAATGTATCAAAATATAGTATACCGTCACGTTTGCTAGTATAGTTTTTCAAACTCGGCTGTGTGAGAAAATTGTGATTAAAGAACTCAATAATAAAGTTCGCTTTGAAATGAAATCAAAACCTCTTTATTACGGCTCTTACGACGGTTAGAAAAATATGTAATCTGAAACCAGAATGATTTTTAAATTGCAGCAAAAAATATATTTTCTTGTATTTTCGCATTTTGAAACAGATACTTAAGGCTTCAAAATTAATTTGAGACTTAATTTAATGATTAAAATTGAATTATGTGAAACAATGAAAAGGATACGTTCCATGGGTGTTCAAATAAAACGTCTGTAAACAAGATGGTAGCGTAAATATGTATCTTTCCAGTAAATCATAATAAAAGGAATCTATGTACATAGTGCTCATATGCATATGGTAATTTACATAAGTGTTTGTGTTTGTCTGGGTGTTTCTTATGTATATATTGTAATCTATCTTTAGAATCTGGCTAACTAACATATGGGTTCCTAACTTTTAAGGATAAGCAAGGCATGGAAATAATTAATACACTTATTTATGGCACTTACCTTCATTTGCCCTATAGTTTGGCAATTGGATCCATGAAATTTTGTCTTGACTATGTCGGGCTGTGGTTCAGCAGCCGATGGAGCACTTCAATTGGCAAGGCCTTGCCGTGCATCCTGATCAATCAAAGGCACGCGTGTTTTTGAACCAGAAATCATTTTTATACTTACTGTACTAGCTGTTTCCTGAGGTGTCACTCGTTGTCTGTCCTTCTCTAAAGTCTAATCTATCTGTATACCAAAATTAAGCAAAATTGTTGCAGCTGTTTAGACATGAAAACGTAACATACAGAGTAACGTTATATTTTTAATCGATAATTATTAATTAGTATGGAATATATTTATTCAAAGCCATCGTATTTATATTTTAAAATAAATTAGCGCTAGCAGAATTTGTTGGCGTTGACTCAATTGACACATGACAGCAAAAAGTGTCATTTGACTATTCAAATAACCTCTAATAGTGAAATGACTTCACACATCCGTACACGAACTGTATAACGTGTAGTTTATGCAAATATCAACCCTATTTCAATTAAAAACGAGGTAGAAACATTTGAAATAGCACACGCGTGCTCCCGCGTGTACATGAAACGCTCCACGCAAACTCGGTTAAGTTAAATTGGTTTACATTTAAAAGTCGATAAACACTACTTAAGGGAACTAGATAACGGCGAGTAAATAATGGTAGAAAAATAGCGTAATTTGTTGAAAAGTAAAATATCTATCACGATAGTATCATTTAAATTAAAAGCTTTTACAAGCGCCGAACGGATAGTGATTGGACGAACTAGTTTGGTTTATTTGACTAATGAATTGTAAAGTGTAAATATGTAGGTAATACTATTACCCAGTTAATACTCAATAACTCATTGGTAAAAGAAGAATTGTACCTATTTGTTTCCACAACCAACGGATCATTATCATCAACCCATACACTGTCCCACTGCTGGGCACGGGTCACCTCTAATATTGAGAGGGATTAAGCTTTAGTCCACCACGCTGGCCTAGTGTGCGTTAACGGATATGAAAGGGAAAAAGATCGGTATGATAAAATATTTGAAGAATTCTGTGGATTGTGATAAATACTTAAACAAATGTAACCCAACAAAAATCGTGAAGAAGTAAAAACAAAAACATATGATATCGTATATGAAACACGTGAAAATGATACTACATACTATCACGTCTGTATTCCCTGAAGGGTTAGCCAAAGGTGTACAGATATATACTCACAATTTCCAGCTATGTTTAGGTCCTAATAGAAGGCGAGTCTATTGTCATTAACCAGATACAAGTCCAAATTCCGAGCTGCTACTGAAAATTTCATAGAAAAATCCAATGACACTTCTGGACCCGCGTATCAAACCCGGGACTAGCGTAGCAACCATAATGTAAATGATACTATAGTAGCAAAAATTACAAAGGTAAACTTTACAGTAGCAACACAAACACTAAATCACAACATGGAACATATGTCAGACTCACGCGAACCTCACTCCGTCAACGAAATCACTCTCATTTAACTTCCAGAAGACGTTTGCGTATGAATAGGACACGGCGATACGGCTCATCATAATGACAAAGATCTCGTCTTAGCAGACTTAATTAATCATTGTGTTTACTGATTAACATTCGCCATTCACAACTTGGTTAGTTAGCGAATTTACATCCAGATGGAATAGTTGAATTATTCTGCATTGAGGACGGACAAAACTCCAATCGGGTGAAACTATTTATATCTTTAGAATCAATGCTCGGACATCAACAAAATTCTAATGAATATAATCAAGTTTAAATGAAATTTAAATAAGTTATAATGAAAATAAGAGTATGCATGCAAATAGATCTAACAAAAAGAATCAACCAAATTGCTTCATAAACAAGAATGTTATTAGTGAATATACATCAACGAAAATATCTGTTTGTATAGTGACGAATTGAGAACTCTTCTTAAAATTCAAAAATTCATATATTCGCTATACAATTTTAACTCAAAAAATAATCAGTTTTTTTTTTGCCTGACGATGACGTATGTAGACGTAATGAAAAATATGAACATCTCACACATTGCCCTGAATTATGCATTGATTAAATTTTAGAAAGCAAGTTAAGTAAAGATATTCTTGAACATGATCATTCTTATTTCGTTTAAATTCTTGCTGTAAGATCATTTCTTGATTTTCGTCATCTTTATAAATAAAAATAAAAAAGCCTTTTATTTCCTATCAACACACAACATTATATACAGGATGTATCAAAAACCCTGTCCGATCCTTAAGGGTCGTATAAGGTGTCGTATTACGTACACAAACACGTAAACGATAATTAGATACGAGATATTTTTTTTTCCCCGATTAATTTAAATATAATTTAAAAAAAAACTAAACCTTTTACATGTCAACACTCAATCCACGAAATATAGTTTATTGAATTCGATCTACACTAGTGTCAAAGAAACCGCCCGAGCAATTTGCCGCTTTTTGATCCTTTGTCATGTGCCGCCAGCCCGCTCTGTCGCGTGCCGCCAAACAAATTTAATGCGAATGAATCTTACCTACTGGGCCTACACGTAGATATTAGCTGATATCGATTAGGCATAGTTATGTTTACCTAATAATTGACGTTCTTTTGTGTTTTTCATAAGTATCAGCTGTTACGTATTAGTCATAGGGATGATTACCTCCTACCGGGCCTACGCGTAGGTATCAGCTGGTATCGTACAGGAATAGTGTTGCTTACCTAATAGGTACCTAAATAATTATTGACGTGGTTTTTCAAGAAACAATGAACTAAATGTATTGCTTTGTTAAAATTATTTTGTAAAACATGAACTTGATATCTACAAAATTCTGCGATCGTGTTCCTTAAGTGAACTTCCAATAGGTACTTACTGATATTCCACGTCGTGTTTTCGTGGTCTTTCGGCATTAGGGTAATGAGTCTTGTACTCATTCATGGACACTGCTTGACACGTGTTCGTACACACACGTGTTGAACTTGAAGAACTTGAAGTTCACGTGTACACACACGTGAACTTCAAGTTCATGGAGACGTTGGATACACGCTCCGACGGCACTGGCATACCTTGCCTAGCAAAACGCAACCCATACTCTCACTCACTCGTAGTCTTTTCGAACATCTGCATAATTGCAGCATAAGCACATTGGAACACGACATTGACAACAGATTGGAATACGACATTACTCACGATACGATAGGTAATCGAGGTGTTAAGAGATTCACGGACGTCCGATCGGAAGCGAACTCTACGCGAGACTGACATGTCAAGGACAACAATTGGCTTACACGTGCCGCTCTGTAGGTAGTTAGGTACAGTCTGTCGGCGACGACAAAGCGCGCATGGAGCGGTACCGCTTGGCGGCATCCTTTGAGGTAAAAATGAAAAATAAATTGGTAAATATTAAAAGATTTCGCCGCTGGGTGGAGTATTGTCAACTTATGAAATTTTCCCATATTTAGTGGAGAATTGTGTAAGTTTATTAGAAGAAGAAAAATCGATACTTTCTGGTTTCTTTAATATCGTATTTTTATTTATGTTTATTAGTAAGTATATAAGAAAAGGAATACGCCTCTTTCGGATCGGACAGGGTTTTTGTTACATCCTGTATACAAGGTTATTTACATATCATATTTAACAAGAAAATGATTTCACTAATTAAGGAACCCCTTTCAGGTAAAGGCCTCCTCCAAAGATTGCCATTTTTCACGGTCTTCAGCTATCTGTCTCCATTGTGGTCCTGCTATTTTTTTAATGTCGTCCTCCCAGCGTGCATAGAGTCTACCCTTAGGACGTTTGCCCAGTGTCCCTTCCATGACGTAACCCTTTTTGTCCACCTGTTGTCCTTGAGACCTACATGTCCCGCCCATTTCCATTTTAATTTTTGTGCGTACGTAACAGCATCAATTGTTTTTGTTTTTGATCTTATATCTGTGTGTCTTATTTTTTGTATTTTTTTTATCATCGTCATCTTTAAAATCATTGTTAAATATTTCTCTTTTCGAATGTATGAAGATATTGAAACTTGTATTTGTATTTTGATTATATTTTCTATTAGATCCATAATCTACACTAAAGAAAACTACCTGTACTATACACAAAATTTATATGTTCATAACTGTATCATAACAATAATACCAACGTCTCCCTAGAGCCCAGTTATCAGCAGGTAGATGTGTAACAAAAGTCTATAAGTTTCCTTTAAACAATGTAGAACAAGCTGCCCGCTACCATATCAAAGGAAACATCAAAGTACAGTATTTTACATTTTGTAATGGTAATATTGTTATGGAATATCTGTTGGAGGAGTTTATTCAGCCGTGTTTTGAAATATAGATATGAAACCTTTAAGAATATATCAGTAAATCTGCTTGCTCATGGTTGCTGCAGTATGTTGCTGAGATAGAAGCCTATTCTAATTCTAAAATCTAATTCTGTTATTGATATTTTATTTTTCCGGTTTAATTTTAATTTGTTATATATTTATTAACATACGACAAATATCGCAGCTTCAGGTTGCTTTTAAAGAATTTATATTACCAAAATGAGTGTCATTAGCGAACGAGCTGCGCTTGCTTTAATAGAACTCCGAACTCCTCAGACTGGATAGAATTGTGGAAACTTTATGTATTAGATAGTAGCTGTTACTCACGGTTCGACTCTCATCTCTAAGGACTCTTTGAGACAAAAAGTGGTTTATGACCTTTCTCACGATCCAATCTATCTCCTTTAAATTTCATCGATATCATTCTGTTCAGCGGTTTTAGGTGTAAAAAGCTAACAGACGTACAGGCTTACTTACTTTCACATTTATAATGTTAGTAGTTATAGATTCTTGTAGTGGCAAATGTATGTGGGGCTCTACTGTACTTGGTTTTTTTTTTTATCATTTATCAGTACTTATATCATTTGAAAAGTCTTCGCTCATAAATAAACTTACATTTCCACACTGACCTTCACACAAACGTACACGTATTGTTACCTCATCATTATGCGGCCCGCGAGCGTGATGCCGCACATATTTCTCATTCTCAGCGTTTTTTTCATGAATCCTTTCTTTTTTATTACCATTTGCAACATACTTATTTATTGTTTTTTGTTAGAAGTAGTCTGAAGTACTACTGAGTACAGAATATACTGGACTTAATTTATTGGAAATATTTTTGCTCAATATTTTATGATAGCTTTCATCGTGTACACCTACTGGATAATGCTGTTCATTTATCAGCAATATATTATTATCATCTGATTCTTCTTCTTCATCTTCTTCGTCTTGTTTAGCATCTATTCAATATAAGTATTATTTGTCACCAGTAGCATTTAGTATATTCAATTATCAAAGATCACGTGGTACTCACTCGATTCTGCGTTTCACTCGTCTTTTGTAGAGTATACGGCTAAGGTGTCAAGCCGAGTATTATTTTAACAATTTTTTTTGGAACCGCATTGACCATTTCGGTACCACGTTGCTCTCTTAAACTGGTTTAGGAGAAACCATTACGGGGATATGAAAATATAGAAATTGTATGAATAATTGTAATATCACTAAAATAATACGCGACTCATATAATAAATTCAGAATTCATTGTTATATACGCTGCATTGCTCCGCTCCCTTGAACGGATATTGAATTTTCATACCGTTCGTTTGTGCTACAAGCTCAGTTTTTATTTATAGCACATTTATACCAAGCACGTTTGCTGACAGGAAATTAATGCATCGGCCGAATCAAATTGTGTTAACTCGCTCTAGGCTATGGATTTGTTAATCTGTAAACCATTGAACGTTTGTAGAGGTTTTTTTTTTACTGTAATATGTTACATATGATGCTTTGTTGGATTGGGAGGTTATCTAGAAACATATCGTCACGCTTGTTCCACTGAGATAAGATAAAAGAGGCATATACAGATGTAGACACATATTTCTCTGGTATGGAAGTCCGATGTAGTAGGGCAGGTTTTTTCATTAAAAACCCAAAACATTTCCTTACCTGAGAATCGGACGAGTATATCGGACTAAAAACTGCACTGGCCTTCTTCTGGCCAATGGATAGGTATGAGACTTGTAATCATAATCGCACGTGACCCCGACAGATTCATCCAAACCCTTTCCGGCCGATTGTAATTCTTCTTCATACATTCTTCTTTCTCCAAGCCTTTTCCAACTATATTGGGGTCGGGTTCCAGTCTAAACAGATGCGGCTGAATATCAGTATTTTACACGAACGACTGCCATCAGACCTTCGCAACCCAATTTTTGGGTAATACCCAGACATTATTAACACTCAATTAAAAACTATACAACCATGATTGTCTGGGTTATTCATAATTGCATTACAAATTCACTGCTTACACATACACAGCCTATCATAATGTTGACTACCTATGTTTACCGGGAAGCACTAAAGTTTAATACTTAAATCGTTCTAAAATTTTTGCAAACATTTGAACTGGAATTAAATGTACTGTTCATATTTGGTTGCATTAAAAAATAAATTAACTTATCAAGGATAACTATCTTTATGTATTTTTTGGCATTTTCCATGCTAAGATTTTAAAGTTATTAAGCAAAGGAAAAATTCGACCGCGGGCAGGACTTAGGATCAAGGATAAATTAGGAAACACAGTCATCATAATAATAATTAACCCATTTTCTGTCCCACTGCCGGGCACGGGTAATTTCTCAGAATGAGAAGGGTTAGGCATATCATCAACAGTGTATATTCATCGTAAAAAAGCAGTGATAGTCTAGTGATAGGACCATTGACTGCCTGAAGTCGAAGTCTCCAATTCTATAAATTATCACTCGCTTAAACGGTGAAGGAAAACATCGTGAGGAAACCTGCATGCCTTAGAGATTTTCTCGACTGCATGTGAAGTCTGCTAACCAGCAATAGGCCAGTATGGCGAATTATAGCCTAATCCCTCTCGTTCTAAGAGGAGAGCCGTGCCCAGCAGTGGGACAGTATATGGGTTGATGTTGATGATATGATTTCAATTATTAGACGTAGGTCTCTTTTAATGAACGCAACTGAGCCCGAGCAATAGGCTATATGCAGTTATGTAGTAGGCAAAAGGTTGACTGAAGAAACGCTTAAATGAAATGAATAAATAATGATATTTATTTTTGTAACATCGACTGTTTTCCGTAACAGAATAATTTCAGCCTTTTGGGATTATTTGGCTAATGAATATTTAGCGTCGTTTATAATGGTAGGACCTGGGAGTTCTATTTGGGAAGTTGAGCGATCTTATTAGAAATACAACGCCTACGAGCGTTTTAGTTATGCATACATATTTTATCATAATTTGTTTTCAATAAAAGGGATAAAATTGGAAGTGAAGTATTAAAGACACCCACCTACTCGTAAAATTTTGGAGTAATTGGAAAACTGTCTGGTTGGTATTGGTGGCTGCTCTAAATGAGAAGTCCTAGGTTCAATAGACGACGTCTGTGGTCTAGTGGTTCGTGTGCCGGACTGCTGATCATGGGGTCGTGGGTTCGATTCCACAAGACACAAATATTTCTGTGGGTAAAACATGAGTATTTGTGTTTGTCTGGGTGTTTCTTATGTATTATAAGTATGTATTTACAAAAAAAAAGTATATAAGTATTATATCCATTGTCTAGTACCCATAGTACAAGCTCTGCTTAGTTTGGGACTAGTAGATGGTGTTGTGTAAAATGTCCCAAAAATATTTATTTATTATTTATTTAATACCTAGATCTAGTTAGAGTTTTGTTGAGGTTTCTATGAAATTCTTAGTAGCAGCTTGGAGTCTAGATTTATGAACACTTTCGAATGGGAATATAATTAGAAGCCTCACACTTGGCAGCTGCGCTTGCGTACCCACACTAAACCAATAATTAATCAATATAAAAGATTTACAAAAAAGTTCATTTAAAAAAGGTTGTAAATACCAGAATTTAACACCTCATACATACTACATAGTAAAATTTATAAAAGTATAATTACATTGAAATAAAACTACTTTTTACGGATTTTATCGCGTATATTGATATTATTATAAAAAGGGCTGTAAAGGGTCCGAACGTCGGGATTAATAATATCAATATACGCGATAAAATCCGTAAAAAGTAGTTTTATTTCAATGTATAATATTCGCGTAAATATCAGAAATCAATAGTATAATAAAATTAAAAAAAAATACAAAATGCATCAGTTGCATGCAACACGTAGCTCATAGGTACTTTGTTTCCAACTACCGAACACATTGCACAGTGTTTCACAAAACAGTTGACGTAGAAAAAAAGCTTTTGAAATAAAAAAAAAGATTGCGAAAAGTTTGGTATCGTGTAGCTTTAGCGATGGCACTATGTATTCCTTTTTTTTTGTGTAATTATTTGACGGGCGACTCCTCTTTTTGCGTTCGTAAATCTAAATAAATGGAACTCTGGTTTTGTTCGTACATTTTCGGCTTTTGGCGAAAGTTCTCTAACAATTATTCGGTGACTAGATACTGAACATTTAAAGTATTAAGTTAATATTTTTTCAAATATTTGAAACCTTTTGACTTATTGACCAAAGTATTTAATAACATTAACTACTAGCACAATTGTAACTGCCTCATTAGCCTAGTTGCAAGCGCGACTTCTACGCTAGAGGACCTAAGTTCGATTCCCAGACAAAATGTTATTGGGTTTTTCATGAAATCCTTAATAGCCGCTCGGAGTTTGGATTTGTGCCCTGTTATTGGCATAAGAATCGCTTTCTATTATTATTATTATATTTGATGGGCCCTAATCATACCGGCGAACTGTAGGGGTACATTAATCACCTTTGCCTAACCCCCCGAATGTAACACAGGCGTAATGGTATTTATGCTAGTTGTACTACCGAAATTGATTAAGAAAATATTTTCTCAAAATAACTACACTATATCATTAACTAGGTTCCGTACCGCAACACAATGCAGTCGATCCAACGCACAGCCTAAATGGCAATACTCGTAAATCAATCGCTTATTCACCAGTGAGATCATGCCGAGTCATCGAATCATCGTACTCTGTCGGATTCGCGGTCGAAGCGATAACTGGCGGACGCTCGTAAAATTAAACACGCTTAACATTTTGGAAATAAAGCCGAATTAATGTTATATTTTAGGTAAACATGATGACGTTAACGGTTGGTCGTGAAATTGGGAATGAATTTTGGATACAGCATTTTGATGACACCTAACATTTTAACACTGGCATTTCCTCATTAATTTGATCTTTAGAGCCTTAAATCATCATTTCCTATTTAAAAGGCATGAAAATTACAGTTACTGTAATTTTTAGAAGTAAACAGTAGTTAAAAGTAACACTTCTAATATTATATCAAAATCTTGTTCAATACTAGAATGTATTGAACAAGAACTAAATAGCTTGTTAGTTCGTCTACAAATGCTACGACGTAGCGCTACGAGTCGTAGCTCGTAGCGTGTACATCGTAGCGAACTTGGTACTAATTTCATATTGAACAATAAATTGTATTCGATCTGTAGCACCAGGCGTATTTGATCGCTACGGAAATGTGTGAAAGTTAGTTTTGATGGTAACCAAACATTAAAGACGATATTTTATGCTGTAGATAACTAATTCTGTATTTGTAGTAGTCCAATGTCGTCCCTGCACCTAAACCGTTTTTTGTTTGTTAGGTTGTTAAAATAATAATACATTTGCACTCCCACGCCATGTCAGCAAAACATAATGTCGACCTTGTTCGTACAGAATTCCTTCATACATCTTTAAAAAAAAACTATAATACCATGTATTCCACTTAAACTGCCTCACAAACCTGGTTGTCTTAAGCGCGACTGCTACGCTCAAGGTCCTGGGTTCGATTTTCTATGGAATAACAGTAGCAGCTCAGAGTTTGGATTTATGTCCAGTTAATGGCAATCAAAAGCTCGCCCTATTACATGAAACCGGCGAACTGTGGGTGTACAATCGGTTTTAGCGAGTGATAATTAATTATTAATACGCACATGATTTTGAAAAGTCAGAGGTGCGTGCTCTGGATTAAACACGAGACGTTCGACTTCACAGACCACGGTCATACCACTAGGCGATCAATGCTTTATAAAAAAATGTACACGAATTATCCTCATCGTTTTGAACCTCCACTTCAACGGCCTTATAAATTCCCATACGCATTTATTGCCAGCTCATAGAAAATAATGACCACTAGAAACTGAAGAGCCATTGAAACCCCGTCATCCGGGCGGACTGAAATAATTAGCACTATCGAAACACATAACAATGTTGTATTCAATTAAGTTATTAATAATTAGTGCATATAGCAGTGATAGCCTAGTGGTATGACCATTGGACTGCCAAGTCGAAGGTCTTGAGTTCGAATCCAAGGCACGCACCTCTGTCTTTTCGAAATCATGTGCGTATTAATAATTGATTATCACTTGCTAAAACTATGAAGGAAAACATCGCGAGGAAACCTGCATACCTTAGAGATTTTTCTCGACGGTTTGTGAAGTCTACCAACCCGCACTAGGCCGGCGTGGTAGAGTATAGCAATCCCTCTCAATACCATAATCTGTCAAATTTCTTTGATTGATTTTCAACCTTAATGCAATAAGGTTCATATTTAATTGAGAAAAATGGACAGTTTTGGATAGCTTGACCTGCTGGCGTCTGTACATCTGACATTTACGGTCCAAAATACTAAACATGGGCGCAAATTTGTCGCCGTGATAATGCTGACATTGCGAGGGATTAACCGACCCGGGGACAGGGGACCATTCACTTTAGAACCTACTTCTCTTTGCTTACAATTACTGCGTGTTTTGTTGCTGGATCAATTTAGCTTTTTATTGTCTTGCTATGTTTCCCAGTTAGGCCAGAACTTCGCGAGGCCATAGTAAGAATAAATTTTAACAGAATAAGAAACAAAATACTCCAATATACTTCCGACAGTCAACTTCGGTTGATGTTTGACCCTTGAAAAAGCACTACCTACCGAAATGCTGTTTCCGATTTTAAAAGTCTAAAAGATTCCATATTTTATATTCATATTTATTTATTGCATTCCATAATGTACAATACAGATGGTACATACAATAAAAAGAAACTATTATGGACCCTTAGAATATTAAGATGCTTAGAATGTTAAATTATTTGAATTAACTTGATTTTCAAATCAAAATTGTCTTCGAAGGGAAATGTTCCAATTTATGAAGAACGATGTACCTATAATATCAATACTTATTGTAATTCTAAAAAACATCGTCTCGTCTTTAACTGCACCACAGAAAACCAACACTTCACCGCTTCCGAGGCCACCAATAAGTCAGCGTCGAACGTTCTAGAAACTACATGATCAAAATCTGTTTTACAATCACATCTTATAATTTCAAACAACACCATAACTATTTGGTCACCGATAAAAACAGAACCCAATTTAAAGATAAAAATAGCAATGTGACATCACAGTTCGCAAGTAAGATCATTAGCCAGTTAATTAAGATTGAGAGTTGATTAAACGTTTCCAAGTGGTGTTATGATAGATGATTATTATAGGAGAGACTGACTTTCGTTTGGTACATGTATATGTATGATTCTCTCGACACTTTAATTAAGATATCAGATTTGATAACGAAGATTGACATCAGGAGTGGTGTTTGGAATTAACGTATTAAACGTCTTGATGATACTAAGTTGATCGTAATTGACGCTCTTAGTATGTTCAAGATACGTACCAACTCACTCGATACGTGCTCCCTATATGAAAAAAAAAAATTACAAAATTTACTTTGCAGTATTAAAAATTAATGTCAATTTTTTTTTCACATTTGTTGTTTTAAAACATTGCACCACGTATCGAGATTGGATCATACTCTTATTTGATCCGTGCGAGGATCGAACGAACAGCACGTAGCGCATAAACCGATCGCTCCATCACTGTGACAATTGACAAAATAATTATATCTTCAAGTCACCGAAATTACGTTTCTGATATCCATAAGTTGAGTTTTGTTCTCACCATCAGCATTCTATACAGCTTAAATTCTCTATCCCTATTACTTAACATAAACTTCATAACTTGCGTCACAGAAACAGTAATAGATGTCACAGTATACTTTACCTAGAAACTCTTATTCAAGTTAATTAATTCAAATATGTAATCGACAAGAAGGGGTTGTGGGGCTCGTGGCTAAGTAATAACTAAGCTGATCAACCGATCTGTAAGGTTAAGCTGCACTAGCCGCGGTCAGTCTGTGGATGGGACATTCTTAACACATCGAGACTCTTCAGAGAGAACGTAAAGTCGTCGGTCGCGGTTGTCATACGAACACCTATGACAATCGTTTAGTGGTAGCCCAAGAAACCTGACAACCAAACTATCCTCAGGGTATAGGTTCAAACCTTCAGCCTGCCATCAAACCTTCGCAACCCAATTTTTGTGGGTTACGAAGGTTTGATGGCAGTTTCTTCGTGTAAAATACTAATATTCAGCCGCATCTGGTTAGACTGGAAGCCGACCCCAATATATTTGGGAAAAGGCTCGGAGAAAGGAGAAAGGATGTAAGCTTTGACAACCATTTATGAAATGATAAGATGCTATTTGCACGGTTCCAAAAAGTTGTTCCTTGAAGAATCCAGCAAGAAACTCCATAAGAACACCTCTTGTTATCTATAATAGTTTTGGAACTTGGTTAAGCGACCGAACGACCGTCATAATGCGTTCCCATAACATCCTGATCAATTTGACTCTGAACATTTGACGCTTCGGCTAACTTTGCCGTAGTTAAAATTTAACAGTTGCACGTCCAGTGTTCTGAATTTGAAAGTCTGAGATTCCATTACTTAAAGCTCAAAAAGCGTTACATATTTCCTATACTAGGAATTGCGTATGTTTTAGACATGTTTGCTTAAGATGTATAATATGTAATTAAATTTTTTGCTTCATAATAAATACTATTATTGATATTTATAAAGGATTTATAAGCTTCAGATGGCGACGGAAAAGATTACCATTTTTGTGATTTAATCTTTAGGTATTTATAACTACGACTGTCCAAAAAGTAAACACAATTTCGGCAACAGGGGATTCAAAACTAGGCCTTTATCCAATTGTGGGTGGTACTAGTTGTGTAGATAGATCTAACAATTTCTCTTTATTTTTTGCCCTAGACGCACGCTCCTATATGTTGGGGGTCATGTATGTTGGGGGTACTTAACATATTGAAAGGTTCCCCCCTTATGTTATTCTGCTTGCATAAATGCCAAAATCCCTTCTAGGACCCCTGCTAAACAGTCCTAATATTACTAATAAACTAATAATTATTAGATGGTACTAAATAGACTATTTAACTTTGAAATTGTATTCTAAAATTATATCCTCTAAATGGAGTATTCCCTCATAGCTGTTACAGAAGGTTGTAGTACAAAATGTATGTATATAGCATGTATATAGCATCTATGCAGCAGCAGCTCCATTAATAACATCCACGTTTTATATAGGTTTATTTTCAAACAGTACTACTTAAAACCGCAGGCCGCACAGAATTGCTGTTCCCAATTCCTTGCAAACTTAAATACTTGTCCGAATTGAATTTCCATGTGGCATGCAGACGAATAACTAATAATAACGGTGAGTTTCATCATCAAACCAATTTCCAGAGACTATGCAAATATCTCTATTCGTAACATCAACTGTCGCACCTGGTCCAGTCTTATTGAACCTTATAAGTTGTGCAAACTGCTACACCCTGCGTCCCACTCTATATCATAGAATATTTAGTTCTAATACATCTATCCCGCTCTTACGTATTTCGCTATATATCTTCCCCTCTCTATTTCGAAGCTGAGAATTTGTCTCGGTTATTGGAATTCGTGAGTTATGTCCTACTTACATGTATGTATGCATATCTGTCTTTGAAATATAGGGAGTCAATCTTTTCAGTCTGTAATTTTTAGCCCTGGTTTTGGGTGCCGGAATTTTGATATTGAAATAACTTGGAGGAGAATATTGTTTTAAAGAATTTAGATGGAGTATATTCCAGACCAGACCCTTCTTTCATATTAATGATTTTGGCGTATTGCGTATAACGTTTTTATTATCGTACAAGGAGCAGTACTTTGGGCCTACATAATTTAGGACTGAGATGGATCATATTGTTATCAAAGCTTTCTGGCTTACGTTTATTAGCACACCCACGTCAACCTAGATTTCCTCTCGTCATTATACCAAAAATGTAAGCTCTTTTCTCTTTGTTTATACCTCGGTAAATGTTACTTGAGGAAAACAAAAACCAAATATAATTAAAAAAAAAAACTGGAACAAAAAAAAATTACAATATTGTCTGTGGTTATTGTGATCCCTTTAAAGGGAGAACCTAAAGACAATATAATTTATTTGATATCCAACCTCCTTGGAACATTGAATCGTATCTACAGATGTTTGGGCCATTCGCCTACAAAATAACCGTCATATTTTGGCCCAATGTTCAAACAAAGCTGGATTTAATACACGTGACCGCGAATGAATTAGGATTTGACATTTATTTGCAGATACACCCTCTGTTTATATTTTGCTTTTGTTGGCTTTAGCCGTGTTTTGTTTTCGGACAAAAATATTTTATAATGTGGGATTGGATTTAAGGACTGTTTTCCGGGTTACATTATTCTTGCCGTTTTGTATGTTTTTGGAGTAGTTCTTTGTTTGTTCGGATCTGTAATTTTTTAAAAATGACAATCCAAATGCCGACTAGGAACTTGCTGATATTTCTTCAAGATAAATGTTCTTAGAACGCGTCTAAATAATTTCAATAGTACAGAGGCCAGCACATCAAGCTACCCCTAGTTATTATGTCAAAGTTCTTTGATAGATTTTCAACTTTAATACTAAATAAAAAGGTTCATTTTCATTTACAATTGGGAAATTTTGACAGTTTTGACCTGCTGGCATCTGTACATACTGCGATCACCAATCCGCTCGCAATGATGATGTAATGTAAGCATAAGCATCATTTTTAGAGGTATATAACATAGTACTAATAGTATTAGGAACATTAGAGTTTGATTAGTACATGTTTATGTTGAAGTAGAAATAATACTGGTACTGGTAATGATGAAACTCGAGGATCGACTATTCGATTTACTTAAATTGATACTATTTGAATAGAAACATTCCTTTATCGAACAGTAAGATTGCTTCAGTCTTCGATTTTACGCTCTATGCTTCATTTACCTTTATTGGCATTAGGATTTCGATTCGCTATCTACATTGCTCCAAATAGAAACAGATGTGAATAGGACTAGGTTTCAGGGGACTCAACTTCGTCGATTTTGTTGGGCTAATATTGAAGGGTGCGCATTCCAATTCGCTTACAATTGTTCGTAGTCAGCATGAGATTTTTTTCCAGTCATGCTGACTCCCAACATTGTTCCCATCTGTTTACAGGTGGAATATTAAGCGGGCGCACCACATGACTCCAGAACCAAGCAACAAAAAATGTGTTTGATTGAGAAAAGTTTTAGTGTCAATTTTGAAAGGCGGACATGCCAGTGTAGTGTACCCTCCAAGTCCAGTTGAGAAGACTCAAGTGTATAACAATGGAATATGGTTGAACTTTCCTTGTACAACCAAACTGTGCTTCCTACAATGCTCTCGCGCAGTGAAACCAACTAAACCTAAAAAGTCTATCTCTGACATTAATCTCAAAAAAATCTAGTGTTGTGTAAATATAGTATTTATAAAAAAATCGTCGTTGTCTACGTGTTTTAAAAACTCTTTAGTAATAAATTTTGAAAATTTTTCAATCATCGAAGCGGTTGTCGTATTTTTGTGATAAATTAAATGATATCAATTAATGTAGGTAATTTTAATATTAAGTGGCAAAACTGGTTGTGATGTGTATATGTAAGGCGTAAGTAAGGTTTTCGGTGCTTTGTGTGCGCTGTTTTGGGTGGGTGAGCGCGGGCGCCGCGCGGGTATGTTGGGGGCGGGGCGACGTAGTGACGTTTGTCTTGGCGCAGGCGCGGCCCGGCGCCGGTAAGATGCGAGAGCGGCGCTGTGCGCTCCACCGCACCGTCGCTCTACTGTTCGCCTACCTCCTCTTCCTCAACTGTCAAGTCGATGCTGCTGGTGAGTTCAATTCCTTTTTTAAATTATTCTAGACTCTCATTTGTTTAAACATTTATTGTCAAGTAGACATGCCACAGTAGATTTTCTATTGTGTCGCCATCATTTCGTATACATAAGGACTAATTCCAGAAAAAAATATTCTGGTAGAAAAAAAATACAGTTCAGTTTGGACATGATGATAATGAACAGGGTCATTGATTAATTGTGTTAAAAGTCAAAGTCAATGGTTTTATTTCAATTCGCCATTAAATATGTACTTTTGAAAAGTTAAATATACATGCACGGTTCAAAAAGTGGAGTCTTATGGAGAAGAACCGAGAGGAAACTCCATAGATACTCCTTAAAAAAATATGATTACAGTATAATGTTCTATTAGCATGGTTCTTTTTTGTTGTTTTTTAAACTGTATATCATTTATTATTATTATTATAAGACCTGCTACAGTTTAAACAGAAATAATATCAATAGAATCTCGTAAATGAGGAATATTCTTGTTATTAATCACGTCGAAATCGCTCCCATGATGTATCGATGTTTAAAATATAGCTCATATCGAATGTCGAGGCAATCAGATTATATAACTGTCAAAGTTCAAACGACGTTCTGAGTACCTACTCTACTACCCTACAAAAGTTATTAGATAGCACACTTTGCTGATACTTAGGTTAACATCGATAGTAATCACATTTTTTATCGATACTTATTCCTTTAACGATCCGCCATCACGAAAATGTCCTTAGAATATTGGAGAACATTTCTTCTAAAAAACAAATGAGGGTCTAGACATACCTAGTAATTTAAGGTATTTTAATGTGAATTGTAAAAACGAACTGACGAAATAACGGTATGAAATCTATTATAACATTCACGGAGGTCGTAATACGGTAATTATAGTGTTACTGAATATTTCATAGAAATAACGACGATTGTTGCGTGCCTGTTAGATTTTTATTCAGTTTTTTTCCGTATTAGTGTAATTAAAAATAAAACGACAATTTAGAATTAGATTTGAGGGAGGTAATTTATCGATAATTTAAGGTTTATTACGTTTGATTAAAAACATATCGTCATTTTACTTTTTTAAATTTGAAAGTATCATAGGAATAACCATAATATTATTAGTTATTTTAAACTTAAAAGAAATAAACTTTTATACTGCGAAGAAACAAAATGGCTAGGAAGCGATATCAAATAATCGTAAATACTTTTGGTTGAAGACTTTAAATGAAGTACAAAATATACAAGTCGCCGGAGAGACAGTATGACCTATATCTAAAATTACGCTTAGTGTATCTGGGTGTGTTTAAAAAAATATCAAAACATTACAAACTTTTAAACGTATATTCTTATTAAATGCATATTTTTATTATTAAAATGAAATATATTTAAATGTTTGGATTCGAAGAACATGAATTTCAGTTCAAATTTCAGTTGTGAAAACAGCATTAATTCAATAATAATTTTATTTGAATTCCCAAAGGGGAAATATTATCATACTCCACTCCCACTGGGTATAGACATACATAAGCATCAAGGGTTCAATAGTTACATAAATATCCCTCATATTCAGTCATTACCATATAAGAAAGAGCACATTAACATTAAAATTCCGACTAAAAATCGCATCTTGTCGGATCCATCCCTCCCGAAATGAAAATGAGACGTAAAAACGGTTTTACGGTGGCAAATAAAACGGGTGTAGTATAAACTGTTGTTCGCAACACGTTTCGTTGGGTTCCGCATTTAGTATGCGTGTTGGGTATGTCACCCATGACGCGTCGCAAAGTCGCGGAAATATGGACATTGTGTGCATACAATAAGTAGTGGAAAAGTCCCACTGTATGAAATATGTAATGCTATTCGATTTTATTAGAATAGACGCGTAGGACGAGGCATAAATGTAATAATATTTATTTCTATTAAATTCTTTTGTATTGGTTTATTTGACTAGCTTTAACAGACAAACATGTGCAATATCTTATTATTGTTGTGCATACATTTTTGCTATATTAAAGTATCGAGGTTACGATTTAATCGGTCCGACGAACTATATCGAGACTTCATAAACAGTTGTCGCAGACTATGGACGCTAGCTAAATCAGTAGTATCATTTGATCGTGGTCGGCCACGTAAAACTTTTCCCTTAAGAACTTTCGATTATTACACAAATGTGTAACACAAAAATCAAGCGCTTATCCCGCATTGTTCGACTTGACAGCCACAATTAGGGTTGAACGGACCTAATTTCAAACCGCAGAAAATATTGAGATATTAGACACACTTATTGTTGTTTTACTTCTTAAATTGTTATAATGCCAGCATTACTGACACTCGGCGGGCATCATTTGCATAAGCGGCGTCGGCTGGGCCCACGATAAAATGGCTACCGTCGAACTTATGGCGTAATTAATGAACCTAAATGATACAACACGGATAGCTGAGCAAATTACGGTTTTTGCCAACCTTACTTCCCATGGAGCATTGTTGCTATACGGACTTTGTAAATACTGTTTGGAGACTTACATTAAAATGAGTCAAGGTGTTATCCTCTTCATATTCTACTATATTAACATACAGTGTAATACCCCAATGCGGTAGTTTAATAATAATAATAAAAAATAATACTGCACACTTAACGTTTAATTATGCTGGAGGAGGAGGTATAGCAGTAGAGCTAGAACCCGTACAATTAGGAGAACCTAATTGTACTATGAGAAAGATGTAGTCATAAAAAGCTGTGAAGTTACTTTGTAGCAAATAAGTAAAAGACCAACGGGACAAGTCTGGGCAAACCGTACATAGTTTTTCACCGTTTAAGAGAATAAAAACCAGTCGAAATCACAGTTACAAATATCTACATAGACTATACCTATTTATCTGAAAAGGCGAACACAGCAAACATCTTAATAAACTCCTCTATTGTATACTAAAAGCATATCAGCAACAGTATTACTTCGATTTGAAATAGTTATTATTTCAAAAAGTATATTTAAGAGGGCCGAATGACGTCACCAAATAGCGTCGGTCGTTACCGGGCTACAGATCTTTAAGGTGCTCTAAAAATTGACAAAAGGTGAGGGCACTGAAATGACGTCAGATGGCACCCTGTCGTTATAACCCGCCTCAATGCCACACCCCTACCTTACTTAAAATAGGATGGCGCTAAACAAAAAAGAAAACAACACTTCCTTCGCCGCACCTTCCAACAACATTAATTCTCGATTAAGAATTTTATTACCACAGTAAAGGGAAAATGTTTTACATTTGCACATATTGGAATAAGTAAAAAAGATTTCGTATTAGATGTCTTTACGACACACCCAAAATATATTACAGACGTGACTATTCGCGTCTATCTCGATTACGAATGTCGAATCGATTTGTGGAGGAAAAAATCGGGAAAATGCGACGACGCCAGCCACCGGCTTTGATTTGCATTTTAATATGCACAAGGGAACGGGGAACGAAGCTGTCATTGTGCAAAAGTGATCATGTAAAATGTGTTCGAGATCGATTGGGAAACAATCGATATCTGTTAAAGGTATCGAAGTCATACCATCGTCGAGAAAAATGCGAGAACTCTTTCCACTACCTTTATTTGTTTTTTTTTTATGTGAACCTAAGGGAGCAAGATAACCTTCAACAATACAAAGAGCGATATGGAATTTCTTTGGAAATTTATTTTGGATGCGAATTCCTTATCTTATCTTATTTTGGCCGACATCGTATGTACGGAAATTTTCCTAAGTGAATTCTAGAGATATTTGTAAATAAAGAGGCCTTTTCAACTTTAATTCTCATTCAATTCATCGAACTTCTATTACTTTTACTTTTTTATACTCAACGACGACATCAAAAGCATCTACTTGAGCATTCTTTGTTCACTCGTACAAATTTGAATGCTTCAATAAAAATCTCGTTGCTGGAATTATCAAACCAAAAAGCCTCCGAAGTTGTCTCTAACAGCCAAGTTCTCAACGTTTACAACATCTTTGCGCCAGAATTTCTATTTTCATTAAGCGCCAGGTTCATCCATTTGGCGGGGACAAATCAGAGGTAGGCACGAACGACACCACGTGTCCTCCAGTGCCGGAGGACATAATCTAAATGCTAATACATCTACCTAACGGGTTCGACGATGTGGCGGTTTTGACGGGCAGCTTTACACAGGTTTGGACGTGAAAATATTGGCGGTGCAGTTTTTAGAGAAGAGGTCGTGAAAGCCATTGTTGTACTATAGTGGATTGAGATGTATGGAATTTCAGTAGTGCTGTTAAAACCAGCACGAAGTACCGAATTTCTATAGGTACACATAATATTCCACACACGCAAGGGTTTTTAGTTCTAAATATATAATAATAGTATTTTGGCACACAGTCAAAGTTGTAAAATAAACTCCGTTGCGATTGTTCTTCACAAGTTCGATTTAAATTAAGAATGCTTAGATAGACGCTATTAAGATCAAATCTTTTTGGTACTGAGAATTACAATTATATTTATACACCAATACAAAACAAATGCAAATATCTAAACCATACATTTCGAAACAATGTCTTCCTTTCCAGATAGCATCACATAATAGGCAGAAGATATTTACCACTTTGATTTAGAATCCCCATTAATTAAGGTCTCATGTTCTCTCCAACAATAAATTTTGGACTATCTTACGTTGAATATAAGTGGTTATTCAACCCGCAAAACAGTAACACGGGCTTCAAAACCAGGGGCACCAAACTGTGGAACAAGGGTTCAACAGAATAATTCTGGATATTCAGTTTAGACGTTGCTAGAACAATTAAGGTCATATGCCTTGTTAAAGGCCCATGTAATTCTAGGAGATAGAATTAAGTTAATTTGAATTTGAGTTCTATAACAAAAAGATTTTTTTCCAGAATATAAAATACATTATGGTTGTAAAAAATTCTAAGTCTCAGTTAAGAACAATATTTTTCAATTTACTATGGACTATCAAACGAAATTTTAGGATAAAATACTAAAATAATAATACATTTCAAAAGAATAATGAAGAATAATGGTTTCAAAATGAAGAGGATTTTGTAGACCAAAAACATGTTGAGTGAATTTTTAAATTTGTTTAAGTTGATAGTGAAACTTCTTGGCAGAATAATTAAATTTAAAATCTGGTAACCCTTGTTCGATTAGAAACGCCCGCGGCATCTTATGAATATGAATGAACGATAACTACGGCTCTTGAAGATAACAATTATTATTTCCAGTAGGAATCAATGGTATATAGAAAATAGAATTCGAAAATAATTGTTTGCTAAGACCAAAATGGTATGATGAAAGAAAGAAGAATGATTTTAAAGAAGACAATGCTAATAATGTCATTGGCAGTTTAAAAAGACAATAGAACAAGAAAATGTTAGGATATCTTAAAATTTCACTCATAATTCTCAGTACGTTAAAGAAAACTACTTATTAATATTCTTTGATAAATTCTATAACAGCTTCTATAAAAAAATGAATTTGACAATTGTCTAGCTTCTCTATATCTCTGGCTTTCGTGAGGCCCACCAATAATATTGTTTTCACCGCGTGCACCGTTGAATTCAATTTCCATTGAAATGGAACTCTTTCCACGGTATTGATTTTAGGTTCTGGTTGAATGAAGTTTGATATACCGAATATTTACATAAAATGGTTTAATATATAGCTGTTTTATTTTTTAATATTATGTTTTGTTAGTGTTTTTGAGTAAAAGAGGATAATGTCTTTGTTGAAAAAAAAATATATATATATATATTGCTGCAAAATAATTTTGCTTGACTATCTTATTTCTCACGTATTGGTAAATGTATTCCAAATCGATTTGTAACAATTTATCAGAGTCTCACAAGAATAAAACTTTATTTAAACTTAGTTTAATCATTCATAAATTTTCCAGTGTACATATCATTGAAGAATTTAATTTCGACCCCAAAAACATTGCGTATACTAGCGGACACTAATAAAAAACAAAAGAGGACCAACCGCGGAGGTTTTATCGTGAAATTCCCATCTCTACTCCTCTCGGCACACAGTTAGATATTAATCCCGGCCCAATAATCGCTTCTGATAAGAGATTTTCTTTCGATCCCAAGTAATAAGAAGTTTCCGCTTCGATGATCCCTTCTATTTAAGTTTAATAACGTTTTGCAGCGGATTGTATCGCCATTGTTTGGCCCGTGTGACCGCAGTCTGCAGCGCCAACTATTGTTTAGAATTTGATAGTGGCTTTGGTAACAGGCTGCTACTGATAAATATAATAGGATTGTTATGAAGTTACCTACATGGTTTGTTTTGTTGTTGCTGTTCATAATTTTGGGGTCGACTAAGTAATTTTACATTGTATTGCTATCTATATTTATTTGAATTATTTGAATCGTGTTACATCAAGCCATTTTAAACCTTTACTGCAATGTAATAATTTACATGTTACAATTGTATTCTTGATAAGTTTATACTTAGTTTACCAGTACCAAAACCACGCTTTAGATTCTTTTGTACGTCATCACTGTCCATTTTATTGTTCTCTCAACCCAACTTCCCTATTCATGTTTTTTGATTATTTTGCCCGTTTTACATATTCACGGGATTGTCCAGTTTTTGTTTTAACTTTTCGGCTATTGTTGCTTTAGTCTTTATACCGCTTCGAGATTCCATTAGTAGTCTTTTACAAACAAATATTAAATTTTAACATCTCTTTAACCGTTTTCACCGTTAGTAATGGTACCCAATGTCTTTAGTTCAGCTCTAAAACGACCATCTAAGTCTATTGTCTCCGGTTTATCCGAAGAATTTCACTTCCGTGCCATTAATTTTCCATTTCACCCCTAAATCGACTATTGAGAGGCTCAGCCAACGAATTTTGAGCGACAAAATTCTCGATAACTTACTATTATGTTGGCTTCAATAAACGATTACCTACACATATTTCTTCTTCACTTGCTCTAAGTAACAATACTATGGTTCACGCTTCATTAGTCACTTTCATGTTTTTTGATATTGAGTTGTTAGATTGAAAATCTTTTACACTACAGAAATATTTGCTGGATATAGGAGTGCACGTTTGATATAAAGTTTAAGGAGTTCACCTCGCCGCTACTGTCTGGATGTAGGTACTGTGTATCTATTAATTATATATGTTTTTAAAATCTCCCGCAACACGAGGTTTGATCGCGGATCTGTCTTATTTGAAGGTGAATTAGCGCTTTGAACACTTCCACTGTTATATAGAGTGCAACACAGAAACAAACTTACAAAGATTATGTCTCAGATTACAGATTTATATTCACTATACGAGGGTCTTTGAAGTGAATGCAAAGACAATCTCTATGAAACAAGAAATAAATTTACCAAAGTACACAAAGACTATCTCGGCTTGCGTTCATAATTTCCAACTAACGCTACAAAAATTGGCGAGTGACGTAGTATGGTGGGTCTTTTACCGAGGGTGTAAGCAAACAAGCCCGGAGATAAGCTGCATTCAAGGCGAAATTGTGAAAGCGTCGAGTGGCGACAACAAAGAACCTTATTAACCTGCCACTAACTAATGGACGACGATAGGGTTACAGAATGACCCAACTCGAAAGGTCCCTTTGTAATGTTAATATAGCATGTACCTGTATATTGTAATTTTAGGTCCGTTCCTAAGGCATGTTGCATCCGCCTTCCAATTAAAAATATTCGTATTCAATTTCTGTATTGGAACTTTGTGGGGCAGCTATGAAAAGGTTGTAAGTTGAAAAGGTGAACATTAAAGAGATCGAATTCGCGCCCCTTCTAAAGATGGAATCTCGAGAGCTGTTGGTAAACCTGTTCTCTTTGAGTCGACTTTTTTCATCCCCTTATAGTCGGGTCGGCGGAATGTTAACTAGTGTGAACGGTGGGCAGCGAGCGATGAAAAGAGATGTACACACGATACATGCATAGTTTAGACGCCGCCTTTGCTTGCCAAAGTTAATGGAACTTGGAAAGAAGTGTGTTTGAAAGCGGGTGTCTTATCTCGGCCGTTTAAGACTTTAGTTCGGATTTTTATCGTAGCGGCACTGTTGAGTACATTGAGCGTCTGCTTTTTAAGATAAGTGTGTCAGATTTGTTTAGGATTTAATTAGATATTACTTTATCTACTCCTAAGCGCGACTGCTACGCTAGAGGACCTGAGTTCGATTCGCAGTTCGAGCAGTGTTATTGGGGTTTTCCATGAAATTCTTAGTAACAGTAAAAGTAACAATAATATAAAGACTATTAAAATTGTGGCTAAGTAATAATTATGTTGATCAACCGATTGTCTGCTTTAGACGCGGTCAGTCTGTGGACGGGAGACCATTCTTCACGTCGAAACCACTCCGGGCCTGGGTTAGCTTAAATCTGATAGACTGTTTTCTAGTCGTTAGAAGTCTGACATACCCTGCCGCGTCCCCAATCCCATGGCCACGTATACAGGGCAAGGAAAGGCAAGTTTTTAATCGATCGAAGTCTGACATACCGTGTCCCCTCCCTAGGTGGCAGACGCTCTCTAAGGCACGCCTTTGGGCTCGCGGGCATTCAGATTGCGGCCTCTTTTCGCCTATCATCATGCGACCCCAGAGAAGACGGTAGCACAATGGTCACGTGCTGCCTTGCAGACATACAGATTCAGGGGAGACCCGTTTACAGCCTCCCCAGGGATGTCCCTTAATAGGAGTTGCACAGGGGTGTACTGAGGTGGTCTATTAAGAGGATACAGTGCCTCCCTCCATGTGCTGATGGTGGCCACCGGGGTGGTTTTAGTAAGAATCCCACACTCCTTTTTTTTGTTGACGGGGTTGGAAATGCTTTATGCTCTACCCACTGCTCCGGGGAGAGCGGTGGGGTGTGTCAGACTTCATTCTGAAAAGAGCGATCTACCGACTAAAACCAAACTCGGCGTTTCACGTCACTACTTTAGTGCCGGGACTTCGGGAGCGCTGTAACATTCGTCCGCAGTAGAATCCCACACTCCCTGGTCTAGCCCCCGTAGACCGGTAGAATTCTGAAGGTTTCCCCACTTAAACAAAAAAAATGTGGTAGACGCTCAATGAGATGATGATGATTTTCCACCCTCAAAAAAAAACACTGCTACTTTTCGTGTCAATGTCACTTGAGCTCAGTAGGAAGCCCCATTAATTGCGACATCAGCACCGCAAAAACAACACTAACGTCATTAATAAAAATAAAACCTGTATTAATAATCACCGAACTATAGAACAAAGTTTAAACAATAATAAACTGTGTACTTAATCATGATAAATATCAACATGCCCATTAACTGTAGGCATTTTATATGACAATAAACCAACACGCATCAATACCGACTGCATGCAATGTATAGACAAATTGAAAAACTGTCAAATTTTCCCAATTGAATATGAACCTTTTCATTTTGTATTAAAGTTGAAAATCAATCAAACAAATTTTACAGATTGTGGTAGCTTGATGTTCTAGCCTCTGTATCATTGTTCTTTTTTTAAGTAAATATGTGGGCGTACTAAATATAACACATGTGTGGATAACTCTAATTTAGACTTTATCTTATTATCATTTAGAGCAAAGTTCAATCGTCTGACAACCTTCGTCCAATTGCGTGTATAGGAAAAAACACCATATATTCAGTTCTCTAGTTCATCCTTAGTCTATTATAAGGATGTCATGTTAACGAGTGTGTGATGTTCTAGCCTCTGTAACATTGTTCTTTTTTTAAATAAATCTGTGGGCGTATTAAATATAACACATGTGTGGATAATTCTAATTTAGACTTTATCTTATTATCATTTAGAGCAAAGTTCAATCGTCTGACAACCTTCGTCCAATTGCGTGTATAGGAAAAAAACACCATAATATATATTCAGTTCTCTAGTTCATCCTAAGTCTATTATAAGGATGTCATGTTAACGAGTGCGAGGATAGGAAATATTACGTGTCAAATGACGTCACTTTTTACTCTTTTATGAAGGGAATGTTTTATCTTAATAAAATGTCATGTAGATTATTATGTTTTGAATATTTATAACTTTTGAAAGCTCCAAAAGAAAGCTGTGACGTATAAATAATAAAATTTTTTAAATACTATATTTTTGGCTATAATTGTATGTTAATTTAACATAACGTAAATGCAGAGGTGTAAAAAAATCGTAGGTATGTTTAGATCCCAAGTAATAATGGTCGAGCATATTTGAATTAACCGGGTACAAATCCAAACTCCAAGCTGCTACTGATATTTTCATAGAAAAACTCAATAAATCTTTGCTCGACCCGAGAATCGAACCCAAGACCTCTGGTGTAGCAGTCGCGCTTACGACCACTAGACTAACGAGTCAGTGTAATTTTATATTAAGTATCCTTTATTCTGTTTAATACTTCAACTGTAATTTTTTATAATGTACAAAGGCCAGTTCATTCAATTGGGAAAATTTAACAGTTTTGGATAGCTTGACCTGCTGCTTATATTTGAATAAATAAACCATGATGTAGGTATTGATTAGTCAGAGAGGAAGGTCTATTGAATATAATATTGTCCCACGGGTGTTAAAATTATCTTGAAATAAAAACTTTTTAGTAGTTGTTTTAGGTTTTAATCAAATAAGGTTTTATTTCAACAAGAAAGAGGGACGCGAGCTTTGACAAAATACAACTACAAAGCTACATATGTCAAGTAACCAATTTTGCAATTAACCATTTAAATGGAATCTTCAGCCATTAAAGCTATAAATTCATAATTAATAGTACAAACTGCTGTCAACATTTCAATCGTCTAATGCCAAATAAACCGGATTATAGGCTGTTAAAACTTCACCACATGGCAACACCGTTGATCTCGTTTGAGTATAAATTGAACTTGACAGCTTAAAGCCGTTAATGGAACTATGTGCGACAGTTAAGAAACATATTAAATATTAATTAGAATGTTAAAGTGTATACAACTGTTTGTGCTTTTGTTTATTTTCTGTTTCAGTGTTAACTGAACTGTATCAAAGTTTATACATGGAGAAACAATTCAAATCCAAATTTTAAACAATGGAAATCATAAACTTAACGTAAATCTAAATAAGTGTTATAGATAACATTTATGTTACCTACATTAAAGAAATATTCGATAACGACAAATCATTCGTTAAATTAAGTATATGAATGAATATTAAATTAACTTAAATTTACCTAGAGAACAGCTATTAAAAAAAACTTAGGTATTATAAATAGTATGATTTTGATATGACAATATGTATGTTATGATTTTCCACTTTTCTCTTTGTAGCGTTACTTCGCCGTATCCAAGGAAGGCATCCTATCATGCTTTTCGTAATCGTGATCCCATGTCCATGACTATAGGGCGTGAAGGCAAGTGCAGTTATTAGTCGGTACTAGTCCAACATACCCTGCCGCCTCCCCGGGTGGCGGAAGATCCATGATGTTTTTCCATACAAAGAAAAAGAAAAAAGGAAAACATCCTTTTTAGTTACTACAGTTAAAGGGGACGCCCCCGTTAACTGTCTCCTACCATTACGAAAATCAGTAAAATAACTCGTAAAACAAGACTACTTCACTTGGCAGTGACCACGTGGCTGCGGTCGACGGTGAGCCTATAACTTGTCCCCATATCCCCGTGCTCAACAACCGTATAATTATTTATGTAGCGACGTCTGTGCTTAACCGTCGGCGGGCGGTGGTTAACGCTCCCCAAATGATCCGAATTCTGTAAATAGGCACAAAACTGTCAGTGATTGTAAGTATGATAAGAATGAGGTTCTTAATTTGACTGTGTGTTGTTGTTTTTTTTTGTGTGTGTGGCGAAGAAATGGCTTATTCTTCGGCGGTCGTGAACCGATTTCGATATTTCTTTCTTTATTGGAACGAAGTTCCTTATCGCGCGTTGTGAAAGGGGGCTAGACGGAAAAAAATCTTAGGAAAAGTTGTCACGACACTTTTTTCGAAATTCAAATATTTTTGACAAGCATTCAAATATTATTGAGTGAATGACAATATTTGAATTTCGCGCGTTGTGCATTGTTGAGTGTATACAGGTTTTTTTATTTTTAATTATTAAATTTTAATGAAAGGAACTTCGTTCCATCCGGGTGTCCCTTGACACCTCTCAAGTTTTTTGATAGAATATAGTCAGCTTTATGCCTATATTTATTTAAAGTATCCCCCGAAAACTTCGTAAGGAAATCTTAGAGATTTTTCTCGACTGCGTGTGAAGTCTGCCAACCCGCACTAGGCCAGCGTGGTGGACTATAGCCTAAACCCTCTCAATGTTAGACCCGTGTCCAGTAGTGGGACGTGGGTTGATGATGATGATGATGACGATCCTCCGAAGGGTTAGGCAAAGGTATACTATCGTAAACCCACACTTCGCCTGTGTATTTAGGTCCCATGTTAATAGGGGGCGCGCCTAAGGCCATTTACGGGGCACAAATACAAATTTCGAGCTGGTAGTGAGAATTCGATAGAAAAACCCAATAACACTGCTTTGCAGGGCCTCTAGCAAAGCAGTCACTAGACTAATTAGGCTCTCTAATAATAAACATTTCCATATCTAATAAATTCACTTTTATTACTGCGTCCGTCGACCTTGCAGACTCGCCCACACATGCCACACATTTTTAACCCCACAAACGAAATACAGACATAAAATGACTTATCAGCTTTGTCCAGAAGATAACATGTTAGTAATGGGGGTTCACGCAATTCCACCTAAATTAGTGTTCCATGAGGTTTTACGTTATGAACGCAGATATTAGCCATTCGGTGGACGCGTCTATATCTGAAATAAAACCTGAATACAAGGTTATAGCGGAAGGCCGTTGACCAATAGTGTAGGGTTCCGTGGATTTGATTTCTTACCTGTCTGAAATTTTTTGCTTAGTTTAAATTCTACGTGAAATTAAATTCAAAGAAAAAGAAAGACGACATTCTGTCGTGTATATTCAAAATCGATGGTGAGACACCTTTCAAATTTATAAGGGACCAATGAAGTATAATCAGATATAGCGAAATATACTAAAAAAGAAAACATGTTTATGAACTCATTTGGTATGTGAAATTTAAAGATTATAATTTAATAACTGGAGACTACAAATGACAACAAAAAAATCAGCTTCGATTGTCTTTATCTCGTAAAAAAGTTGCTCAAAAATATCATATTTTTCTTTAAAAAAACATTAATTTCCTAAATCTTGTTCCATTATAGGGAATCTTGTTGCGTCATGAGCTAACGTGCTTTTGTCTTTATTCTTGCAGGCTGCTTACTATTTAAACTTTAAACTGTACAGAACCACAAATCCACCGACATAATGTAGATTCGGCCGGTTTTTTTAATTAACATCGCGTGAGCCAGGCCCCTGTCGTGACAAGGGGTAACTTTAACAACCCCGGCTTCTCTCTTACAATTCATTATGCTTTGACAGTGCTGCTTTACAGTAGAAAATGCAACCACCGATGTAATAGCACACTTACATTTGCTCGAATTGGCTCGTAAAACAACGTTTGATACCGGTTTTAGCTTCGGTTATTATCGTTGTAAGAATAATTTGTTGTTACAAAAATACAGAAAATATTTCGAGATTTTATTATGGATTTGTTTCGCTCAAGCTAAATCATTCTAATACTAACAACCTCGAGTTTTTTGAGTGCAGAATATAACCTTTTACATTTTACTACTTTTTAGAAAAAACTTACTTATTTATATACAGTATGAGGCCATAAGTCCAGTAGCATAGTCAACGATCATATTCGCTTGCACGGTACCGCTCGTATAGACACATGTGTGAGTGATTTCAATGCAAACATTTACCCGTCAAATAGTATAACTTCGAGAAGGTGATAGTGTGTGGGGTCAATATTAGACAAAGATAACAAAATAGTTTTGTTTTCTTCATATTAGTGTATACGAGATCGTGTGTGTGCAAAATGTTTGTTATAGAAAAAGGTCGTAAGTGCAACTTGTTTTGATGCGATAAATTTGTAAAACTGCTACTCGACTTATGACCCCGACCGTACCTGTCCAAAAAGAAAATAAATTTGAAAAGAGAACGCGGAATGCTAAAGAACCGTTTAAAAACAAACCAACCAAACTAAAATTCAAAGGTCGAACAATCGACGCATCAAAAGGCGAAACTTCACCGAAACTTGTCGGTAATCCGCAGAAAGGGATACCCGCATAAAATATAGGGGGAAAGTTCGATTTGACCCAAAAATTGACCGACGCGAGTGACCGACGGAACTCGGCGGTAATAACGGTCGACCTATATCTATGAGTTAATAAAGACTGCTGAGAGATTGAACCGTATGTAACCTTGCACTGGGGTTTATTTTGTCGATGAATATATTATAGTAGGTATGTACGTAAATGTAAACAGTGATATGACCTAGTGGTATGACCATTGGACTGCCAAGTCGAAGCTCTCGAGTTCGAATACACGGCACACACCTATGACTTTTCGAAATCATGTGCGTATTAATAATTAATTATCGACGGCGTGTGTAATTTGCCAACCTGCACTAGGCCAGCGTGTTTTACTATAGCCTAGTCCCTGTCATTCTGTGAGAGGAGACCCGTGCCCATCAGCGGGACAGTATATGGGTTGTTGATGATGATGATGTATAAACGCTCAAAACTGCGTCGATTGCTCTATGGATAAGACATCACACTTAGTAGATCTTACCTCTTATTTCTTCGGAGAGGATAACCGATGATCTGTGTCATCTTAAGAGGACCGGTAGGTAGTATTAGCTAGTATTGCTACTAATAATTGTTATGCATCATTAGGGGGTGAAAATAAATACTTTTTTTTCTTTTTTTCTTTCTTCTATTAGAATAACCAGTTTGCCTTTTGGATAATTTACTAACTTTAAGACGTAGAATGTGAAAGAGAAATTCGACATCTTAAGCAGTGGTTCTTAACCAGAAAGACGTAGGATCGAAACTTTCCCCGAAGCTTTTCCTTTGTTTTACTAGTTTTACCATCCAAACTGGTGAAACTCGTATGCATGGTAGTCCTCTGCCGCATTGAAAGATAACAGGGTATGTTGGACTCGTAACGACGAAAAACTGCACTTGTGTACCCGCTGTTACAGTCATGATATTCATGACATTCACCACAAGGAGGTTCTTTTGAAGGAGGTCTCGCCTAAAATCCTATAATACTAATTAATCGCGTGCGCCGCCTACTGGCCTCATGGCAACCCTAGGCGCACCTGTCTCGCAAGCGCCCTCTAGCAATAAACGATAACATATTTGACGAACACACATTATTGCCTCCAGTCGCGCGTCTCCCTTGTCCTTAATCTCGACGTTCCTCGTAAAAATAATAAACCTACATAATAAAGGCGCGTGATAAAAGATTGTTCTTTATTTCTTATTATATGTACATGTTTACGTCACTATTTATTAGCTGCAATGATTTTATGGGAAGTTAAGTGAAGTTTACTCATATTACGAAGACGTTGAATGACGTTATCTGTGAACTGTACTAGCTTCTGCCTGCGACTTTGTCCGTGTGGAAAAGTAACTTTTAATTATCGTTGTAATTTGGCTAATTAACTCAAAATCGTTATAAATTATAGCCTATATGTTATTCTTATCTATAAATATTAATACTGTAAGGTTTTATCAAAATCCGTTCAGTAGGTTTAGCGTGAAATAGTAACAAATATCCATCCATCCCTACAAACTTTAACATTTATAATATTAGTAGGAAGGATAGGATTATCCTGTTAAAACAACAAGCAACATTACATGCAATCATGACTGTTCCGTGAAGCATTAGACAGAAGTGACTCTTTACTGTGAGCTGCAGTACACCTTCACTTTTCCGGTATGTTAGGTTCCATAGAATAAACATGCCGTAGAACTGTGAGTGTAGATTAGTAGACTTCCCTTTCCAATCCTATTCGGTAAACGTTTATTGTATGTATGTTTGTCCGCGATTATATGAACCGATTATGATGCGGTTTTCAGAAAAGTTCTTGTTACATTCTGGAGAAGGTTTTGGTATACAATAAAAGGAAGCCCCGTGAAGTCATCCGCGTGGATCCGTTATTAAAAGATATATTAGTTCAACTCTACCGATTTTTTGACACACAATACTTGAAGTCAGAGTTCTCCAAAAGTAATAATGTGACAAACAAGCATACGGGCCGCCTGATGACAAGTGTATAGCACAAGTAGTATGGTACTAGTAGTGTTCTAATACTAGCACATTGCTGCTTAGCGATACAATGGGTACGGTCAATTTTGCAATGCTGGTACAATCAGCAACAAAAGTTGCTGTCTTAAAAATCTTCAATTTGATCTGCATGCAGCGGCGAGCTCGCGTTCTTGGACAACCGTCATATAATGAGGGCTTTTAATTTTTTATTTTTTTTCTTTAAACTTACAACTACCTACACCGGATTATTCTAATCATACTTTTTCTTTTTTTTTTATTATTGTTCTCATGTAAGTGACTTCCGTCTTAATGAGAAATAAAGATCTTTAAACCGATCTATAATATGAAATTACTAATCAGTGAAGGTTATGCAAAATCATTGCATAGATGACCATTTAAATATTTACGTTACCTTCATAATAAAAAAATCTCTTCACAAGTTTTCGAGCTGTCATGTTTTCAAGATTTAGCTTTGTTCAGCTACTCGTTGCTGACCATACCACCTCAGACGAGTTCAGCAACATGAGCAGAGCATTTTCGGGCCAGTGGTTGATTTGTGAACACATTTACACCTGTTATAGTATTTAGCAATAGGAAAAGTGCAAGCATGCAATGACCTCGATGCGCATAGCGACGAGGCTTACACGTGCAAGTGAATTACGACACCTCATGGAATTGGAACTGTTTACCGGAATATGATGTTTTTATTAAAATAATCTTAATTGCAATTCATTCTGTTTCTTTGCCAAATTTGTCCTTATTTTAGACAGAATAATTATCTCGAAATCTCTTAATGACTGAATTAAAGTTAGTTTGAAATAATTTTGGTTTGTTTTTGGATCCTCCGGCGGCGACTTACATATTTCACCTGTAAACAAACCAAAGTCAAAAACACCCTTTTGTTATGGCAAAATACATAAATTAAAAATACTTTTTATAAAAATAAATCTCATTTGACATGTACATAACCTGCTCTTATTTACGGTTACATCTGCAGCGGTGTAAGCCTAGCCTTAATTATAAAATAATTTGACGTGGGACACCATTTTTGTCCCTTCTTTTTACGCACATAATTCATGAACATATAGATGAAGACTAGAGTATTTTAAAATGATAAAACAGTAATTAATGTTGTGATATGTGACGCAATGTGATTTTAACTTTTTGGCGTATTTTAATTTTTGTTATTTACCTTTTCCATTTTGACTGATTTCATTTGACATATACTACATTGAGCAAAGTAATAATAACACTGATCAACCGATCTGCAAGGTTAAGCTGCGCTAGCCGAGGTTACTGTATAGATAGGTGACATTCGAAACTTTAACTAACTTATTTCAATTCTTATCCTTCCGCCCTCCGTGCCTCAGAACGCACATAAAGCCGTCGGTCTTGGTTGTCATACGGACACCTATGACAGCTGTTAGTGGTTGTCAGGAGCCCTCAAGATGATTATAGATATTTAGGAATGCTTTATGGCGCACCAAAAACCAATGCAAACCAGAATCTTGTTAATCATAGAATGTGTGGAGATACTGGGATCACGTCGGGGTCACCAGTGTGGAGAGGCGAGGTGTGTTGCCCTTCCAACCAAAGGGAGGATTCTCCAACCAGGCGGGTGTTATTCCTGGCGGGCCACGGCCCGACGGTTGATGTCAATGTTGCAAATGTTGCTTGCGCGATTCAGGATCTCGTAGTTCCATGCAGCACGGTAGATGTCGCTACAAATGGTACAATCTTACGCTACGGTCTTATCGCTAAGAGTCATCTCTTACCGACAAACTTTGGATGGACTAAAGAGAAAAGGGGAAGGTGAAACCTAGATAGGCCGTTACATAGAAAAAGTTTATGCTATTTACAACAAAACTATCTCGAATAAGATTTTTTTAAACAAATGTTCTGTGCAAGTTTTGCTTTATCTTTAGGATAAAACAAAACCTTTTTTTAAACTAGCCCTAAAGTTTGCCGGCACAATAAAAATATTTGACTATTAATAACTTTTTGAAACATAACACCATCATGGGTTTCATGATCATGGGTTAGGCGGAGGTGTGCCAATATACACCCACATTTCGCCAGTATGTTTAGGTACCGTGTAATAGAAGCGAGCGTATTGCCAGTAACCGGGCACAAATCCAAACACCGGGCTGCTACTGAGAATTTCATCGAAAATCCCAATGACATTGACAAGCGTAGCAGTCGCGCTTACGGCCTGATTACGAGGCAGTTTGAAACAAATAAAACAATGTAAATAAGGATGCATATTTCCAAACTCCTATATTTGTTTGGTAATCAGTTGTGCCGTTGTCGTATAAAGTTGTTCAAATCGCGTGTGCCGTGACAGACATGAAACCAATAAACCTATGTTTATAGATGTTGACTGAACTGGAATTATTTTGAAACATCTTGTTTGCTTTTCGTACGCTGAGTAATAAAATGGCGATGGATATTTGAAGTTTTCATGTTTATTCTAGCGAAGTAGCGAGTGTTTGGTTTTCATTTTAAACATATTAATCTCTGTTTTTGTATTAAAATAGGTATATGTTTTTGAAGTAGGTAATTTGTTAAAAAATATGTTATTCTAGTATATTTGTAGAAACAACTAATTTATTGAAAATGTTTGAACATAATAAATTATGTAGTTTTATTTGGAATATAAGTTTTCTTTTACATTTTTTTTATATTTATTGAGTTGTATCAAAGAGTAAGTAACTTTTAAATATAAACTATCCATTATGATTTAAAAAAATTGACTTGTGTGTTTTAATATTCTACATATTATATTATTTTTAATTTGAAACATACAGTAGGCTTAAAATTATATACTTAGCATATAACAGATCATTTTTATCCAATAAAAAAAAACTGAAATCTGAACAAAACACCAGCTTATACTACAAAACGACTACTTCATAAATCAAATCATAATTCTTTCACAGTTGCGGAAAAATACCTTTGTAACAATTTCATTAAATGTCATACGAGGTTTGTTGAGAAACGTAGTAAGAATAGCAGTGTACTTGAATTGTGAGCGGTAGGCAATTACTGTGGAGTGTGGCAAATAAAATGTACTGCGACACAGCGTTGGTTCCGCTCGCGTTAGAAGAAAGTTGTTCAGAAAGCCCACTACGAATGACACTCACTACTTCGCTTCACGTTTGAATTGTATCATTTTTAGAAATATATTCTCGTGTTTTCTATGAAGTGCCTTTATTAAAAAGGCACAGTAGTCTTCGACGCATTATCGCAACTTTTAGATACAAACAACATTTTTACATCAGGTAACTGTAAATTGTATGAAAGAAGAAAGTAGGTCTAGCTATATATAATTTGGTAGATGCTTCAGCTTTCATCTTACGCCTTACAAATGCGGACATCATTTGTAAGGCGACGCTGTATTCAGATTAAGATTTTCTATGAAATTTTCAATAGTAGCTCGGAGTTAAGATTTTTGCTTAATGGTATTGTTTATGGTTAACGGTTTGGATTTGTCGTGAATGGTATTGCCATTATACCGGGCATAAATTCGAACTCCGATCCCATCCCCTATTACATTGGACTTTAAGTGTGGTTGAGGTTTAAGGTACCTACCCCTCACGTAACTATTCAAAGACTCAGCCGTGGTGATGTTATGTTTTTCTGTCACATATTGTATCCATCCTCCAATACACTTGAGGACTTAAAAGCGCTTTAAAATATTCATATACAGCCAGGAGCCTAAGAGATGATACCATCGAATCTAAAATAAATAAAAAAAAAAAATTTTTGGACCATTTTACACTACACCCAATAGGTACTAGACAATGGATATAATACTTACTCACTTTCTTTTTCTTCAACATCTAGACAGACATAAACTTATGTTTATCACATCAATATTTGTGTCCTGTTGAAATGGAATTTAAGACCTCGTTCGTGACACGCGAACCATTAGACCAGAGACGTCGTCAAAAAGATGACACATTAGTGGTCCTTCTGTTTCTATCTATATCGTGGCTATATTGTCATTAGGCGACACTGTAACTGGTACACTCAACAATAATGATATATGTGTGTTTTGTGTAGTTAGTCGTTTTCTAATATTTGTCTTGCTTGATTAAAGTTTTTGTTGTTTCAATTGTAATTTGTAACCTAGTTTTTTTATTATGTAAATGTTTTTTGTTATGTTATTTAAGATACTGTCATATTTCATTACATGCCTTTCTAAAGTATTAGATACTATAAACTAGTCAAAACAAGCGTGATGCTTCGATTGTTTAAAAATGTCGCTGTTCACGTCAATTACGATTTTTTAAAATTAATAGTCAATTTTCTGTACGTAAAGCCTACCTTATTAGCTTAATAGTCTTAAGTGCGACTATATACGTATTATACGCTATAGATCTTAGGTTCGATTCCTAGATAGAGTAAAGTGTTGTTTTTATAGAAAGAAATAATTCAGTGATTGAATTAATTCATGGTCGCAAGCTTGGTTGCTAAATTCGGACATGAATACGGTTTCCGGATCGAGCAATATGTTATCGAACCTATAATTATGTTATTGGCCGCTTAGTCTTCAGTCACGCTTACGTCCACTGGGCTTCTGAATTAGTTCATTATATACGTAGAGGAATCTTTTTAGTACGGATTCTGTCCTGTTACGCACTTAATATGCACCTTCAACACCATTACCATCCGCCTGTCCTTGTCCAAATTTATTTGAGAAAAGCTCAATATATGTTCCATTCACCACATCATCTTTTACACCCTTTTCCATCATATAGAAGAAAGAAAAAAATATTTTATTGCCATAAGAATAGTACAACTATAATCAGAAGCCAATAAATAAATGGAGAAAAAAAAAGATATAAAGGTAGATACTGCACGTGACCGTTGTTCATCGCAATAAGGTCCCCAATCATATATTGACTTTAACACAATCCATTTGGTGTACCTCTCCATCCCTCCACATTCATCTTCATCACTCTTTCAGTCACATGCTTCATGTTTCATCATTCCTCATCAAACTTTTCTATCACTGGCCCACTTTTAGACTTCCTCTAATATATTCGTTCCATATTTTGTCCATTCTAGTCACCACAAATCCACTTCAATATTCTCATACCTGCTGGATGTAGACTTCTTTCATCTACATAGTATCGTGTGTCTTTTTAAGTATATCTTCATTTATATAAAAATCATTTTATCATTAATCTATCTTCTTAACAACCCACTCTGATCCATATAAAACGATGGGTCTTATAACTGATTTATAGATTTTGCCCTACAGCATGTTATTAAACATAAAAGGAACATTCTGGAGCACTTCACGTGGTATCAAAATGCATCGTTTATCTCGCAGCTCGACGCATAAACCAGTTTAGCTATGTGTGCACCTATAAATGTGTTTTATGGTGCGATACATCAAGCCAGTCAGCACGTGAACCTTGTTTTAGGTTTATTTCAGCTGGTTCTAATAATGATCGCTTGTTTTTAATGTGGAATTGCCTCAAACTGTTTGGCCAAACCAATGTTTCCGTGATTTGTTTTTTCATTCTTAAAGACAGCTTTGTACAAGCCCTGTGTCGTAGGGGACTTCACAAAAATCCAATTAACGGACACAAAGTATACACCCAACAAATATCCATGGAACACACAAATGTTTGTCTTGGATGGGAATGGCCACGATACTTGGTGCAACAGTAGCGTCGTGGCGAGTTACTTTAACCACTTCACCAAATGCGATGCAGTCAACCCGCGATCCAAAACGTACTAAACCGATCGCTCAGCCACATACTATAAAGGATATTCTATCTTAGGTATTGTACCCATTCATTTTTAATACAAATTTTACATTACGATGATATTCATTACTTGTATTGTAGTTTTTTGTTTGAATTTAAGCCGGAAACATAGTTTAAACCCAAATTAAAGATCAGAGATGTCCGACATTTTCCCTCGAAAGCCCGAACATTCGACGCCATTATTCTGCAAGAGACTACTGTACCTACATAATATACCGACGCATACATTACAGCCGACCCATAAACCGTCTCAGTAACAGTAAAAGTTCACAACAGGTGTGAGCGGTGGCTGGCAAATTGGCAAACACCGTTGGCAACCCTGAATTTGTAAATACGTGGGCAAAAATGGCGGAGCACACTTTAGATACTCGTTTTAAAACGTTTCGTTTAGAATTTATTCTAGAATTTTATTTGTGTAAGCATGTTTAGACTGCACTACGGCAAACATATTGTTTAGCTTATGATACCAAAGACTACTCTTCTTTCTTACTCTTAATTCTTCTCAACTACTCCTCAGATGGTACCTTCTCCTTCTTCTTTTCGTGTCGATGGTAAATACATTATTTATATTACTTGAGCCCAGTAGTAATTGCGGCATCAGTGGCATTCTTTAGATCTTCAAAGGTGCAGGTGTAGATGGTACCTGAAAGTGGTTCTTCCGTGATAATAATTCTGGTATATCCATTCTATTACTTCAATTTTCTTTGCATCATTCTAAGAAAAAATCCGTTACTAAACGAATCGCATCTTTGACTAGAGGAGCGCTGATCGGATCAAACTTCGCACTCATGATGTCCTTTGAAGATGTAGATCTAAAGTACGTTTGCGGTACTTGATAGAAGAAGAAGGTAAGGAAGAAGGGAGTTTGACTCATAGTCGATCAACCAATATAGTCCGCAGTAATTCATCGTTACAATTAGCCACTTCAAAATCAAAAATATTTGTTGGTTAGGCTTAATTGAAATACACTGCTACAGTTTATGAGAACTAAATCCTATGTTAGATGACGAAGATTATGCTGGATGATCTCGCTGAATCCTTCAAATATAAACATGGATGAATTCGGATCACATTATCATTTCAAAGATGTCCTCTTAACTACGTCCGTCCCTCTCATGCTTTATATTCAAGGATGACACGCTCTATTTACCTAGCACCATGCTGAAGGTATGATAAGTTTACACATTACCACGAGCGTAAAACAAACTTTGTTACCAGGCGATCATAAACTAGCAACGACCTTTTAAGACTCACATCACGTATGTGTGCGTGGTTCTCGTTTTATGTTAGTGTGTGTGTTGCAATGGCCGTTTCTTACGCTTTACCTTTTTACTCGTAACCGGACCTTTAAGGCTTTGATGAAAGTTCAAGTAGGCCTCTTAGAAATTGCGAACAATAGCGGAATATTTGTAGTGTTTCTTTTGGCTTAAAAGTAGCTAAAGAGGTTTGCGTAACTAAACATTTTGTTTTGTTTTGTCTTCGATAAGTTTACTGTAATATAATGACGCTTTTGATTGTGCAAATTACCAAAGATAGCTATTACCTACACTGGCTTTATCGCAATGAAAGAAATATATTTATTTCAATGCGTATACTGGTCCGTGGTTCGTGTGCTAGGTTGGGTAAAATTATATTAGTTTTTTCTATAAATCCTAGCAAGCCTAAACGTTGTATTAGTGCCTGGTTAGTTTCCAACTGCCTTACACACTTCATAGCATGTAACCGAGAACATACCGAAGAACTTAATGTGTTCACTAGCCGTACAACGTGGATTCGCTCGGATCTCAAAGGGCTTTAAGAAACAAAAGGTAACGTAAGTCCTTTCTCAAGATGCCAATCTGTCTCTGCCAAATTTTATCGGAAATGGACAACAACTACAAACAAATATTTCGCATTTATATTATGAATATGGATTAGTATTTGCTAACTACGTAATACACTCACGCCTTTCGCCTTTTAGTTTCTGCCTACCGGGGTTTCTACCTACCTATAAAAGTAGGCTGAAATTAAAGAACGCCACTGGCTCCGATTCTTGCATATTTCTTTCGCTTCATCCACATCCATACATCTTGTCATACACACACGGTGGTTGCGAGTACCACACACATACGCAACTAACCTTTTTGAAGATTTTGATATTGCCTAACTCTTGACACAAATACAGGCTTGATGGTATTATGGATGATAATAATATATACAAATGCTGTAACAAATTTTTTGCTCGATCCAGGTTTGATTCCCAGGACGAGCAAAGTGTTATTGGATTTTTCTACGAAATTCTCAGCAGCTCGGAGTATCATTTGTTGCGAGTTTGCTCTATTAATGGCAATAGACCCCCTTATAATGTCCCAACTTAAACATACAGCGAACTGTGAGTGTCCATTATCCCTTCGAAGAATACAGACGTGATATGTAAAGCCATAACAAAATGCTGATTCAAAAACATCCCTATTAAAAACATTACACGCTTCGCAAAAGTCGCTAAGATTTTAATAGGGGAGTCATTTCGACCTACTAATTAATTACTCTTACAGACTTGAGAAGTAATTAGTTAATTAATTAAGAAATGAGCATGGCCGGCATCGATCTTAGGTCAGAACTTGTATGTCTTCGTGCTTGTTAATGTTTAATTAGCTATTATGATGTTAATGGACTTTGATATTATGAAAAGGTTTTAATCGAAAAGAGTTTTTATAATCTTTCTGTTAGGGTTTAATTTACCTTTTAAATAGATCATCATTATGCTAATCTTTTCCCAATTTTGTTGGTGTCAGCTTCCAGTGTAACCCGATGTGGCTAAATATCAGTATTTAACACGAAGCGCAACCCAATTTCAAAATCATACTTCTATACCAAGGATAAACTAGGTGTCAGTATATTCGAGCTTCTCATTACCACTAACAATTATCATGGGTGTTCATATGATAACTGGGACCGTCGGCTTTACGTACTCTTCAGGGCACGAAGGGGTATCTACGTGCTAGGAATAGCACCATATCGCAAAAACGCAGCTTAACCTGGTCGGGAGCAAGTCTTACATTAATTTTATCAACCCTGATTTCTTCCAGTAGAAAAAACTCTCTCAATTCAAATACCCACGATATACGAAACACAAATATTCCCAAATTATGACACACAGCAAGCAAACGGAAGTGCTTAAGGCGAAGGCAATATTTCTTCACGGGCAATAAAGCCTCAAGACACCCTGATAACGGTGTTTTTCCTAATCTTGCTCGTGATTTATACTGAGTGCGGTAATAACGAGTAATTTTGATAACAATATGCAGTTCGGTGGGATATATTATTGGGAAATATCTTGGCCATAGGATTTTGACCCTTTATCTACGCAGTTTTTCAGTAAAACACCAGTAGTATCACTTGCGCGTTACGAAAGAAGAATAGTTGGGTTGGCAGTATAAGGGTCTAAGTCCCCCCCACTACCAACACAACGTTTCCTCGTGGAGCACTGGCAACCTTGCTCACCGTAAGAAACGCAACACAATTCAAATCAGTGTTATTTTATTGATTTCTGACATTTACGCGAATATATACATTGAAATAAAACTACTTTTTACGGATTTTATCGCGTATATTGATATTATTAATCCAAAAAAATAATGTAATAATAAAATATTGGGATTATCTTTTTTGTATATTTTTGGCATTTTTCATGCTAAGATTTCAAAGTTATTTAGAAAAAGGAAAAATACGACCGCGGGCAGGATTCGAACCTGCGTCTTCTGGTTCGGTACACCAGACGCTATGACCACTAAAGAACTAACTAACAAAAAAACTAACTGTAAAGTAAGTTGTGTCGGTTGAAAAGCAAAAACTTGCATTTCAATAGGTGTTACTGACGTTACCATAAAGACGTAAATTCAATATGTGAAGGAAAAAATCGACATGACGGGTAGGTATCGCGGTGGCTTAGTGGTCATAGCGTCTGGTGTACCGAACCAGAAGACGCAGGTTCGAATCCTGCCCGCGGTCGTATTTTTCCTTTTCTAAATAACTTTAAAATATTGGGATTAATAATATCAATATACGCGATAAAGTCCGTAAAAAGTAGTTTTATTTCAGTGTTATTTTACTTCGATTTTCTGCAAGGCTGAGGTACTTCCCTAGTCGGGAAGCTTCAGTTTGAGTGGAATTACTCCCACTATACTATACTACTTCTCTTGAACTAGGTAAGTGTTCCTTGATATAATAAAAACATTGACTAACTACACCAATTTGCTCTGTGTTCATAAAAACCTATTACTCCAATAAGGAACGCGATAAGCCTACGTCGCCATTTTTATTTACCTTCGTGTTATAAGGCTGTGTACATATACATAGCGAACCTAATTCTGAGATAATTTAACTTTATGTTGACGCTCCACGGATTAAGTTAGGGCGAGTGTACATATTGTTTCGTTTCTTACGAGAGTGTGTTACGCATCCGTGGGGTATGAAACCGTGGGTAGTTTACGCGTTTTACTGTTTCCGTTTGTGGTCCAATTTTGATTGTTTGGAACCAAAAGGACTTATGTGTACATCGTCAAGAAAAAAAATAAGGATGTTAATGAAAGTATGTCGAAAGTATTATACATTTATGTTGTAGATTAATTGTGTCACACCCCTGAATCTCCTTAGATTTCCAATAGTGATGTAGATAGAGACAATGAACACTGCAATGAAATGCAGGGTGAGGTTGAGTATTTAACATTATGTAGGGATGTAGTGACCGTTCTATTAGTACCTACTATTAGTTATTTGTTGGATATGACAACCCTATTTATTTGTGAACAATTGCAACATTTCCTGCATTCATAAAAATGTCTCCACTTGCCCGGCAAGATAACAACCTTTTTAGAAAAATCCTGCATTCGAAAAATAAATTTGCTTACGACGACGATGATAATAATACGTAATCGAAAACTTTGGCGGTTGACCAATTTCCAACCTCATTTCAGCGGCATAAGGTCGGAAAGATCAGACCCAAGATTTCTGATTGTACCTCTGCTATAATTCTCACTTGACCACATAAAAATCGTAAAATGACCCCCACCTTTCCAATTCCAATAAAACACCAGTCTCATACCGAACTCCATCAAACGGGGTTTTAAAAACCAATTCCCTTCCGGCCAAACCAAACTGACGTATGTATGTTCCGACATTCAGAAATTTGTTTGCCGATACAAAAATATGAGGTATACATTCAAACTTCGAACAAGTTTATATGTGCTACCAGTCCATAATATAGACCAATATTTTATGCCCATGGCAACAATATTGTTCTCGATTGTACTTTTTACCTCGTATTTTAGAATCCAATCATAAAGTTTAGGGTCCAAACGTGAAAATTACAAAAATCAGTTTATGAACACGTTTGGTGTAAGACAGATCAATTACATTACATACTTAGTTCAATATCATCCTACTTTGCTGGAACGCTGCGCCGCCGTCTCTAGAGGTGAGCGTTAGTGGCTACGACACAGTCTCTGAACTAATGTAACTGTTATCGTGCACTTGTCATTAATGTATACTTTTGTTATTGTTCCAATAAATAAATAAATAAATAAAATTAAAATATGTATATTTTTACAGATACTGTGTGTCTGCTATGTTACCGCGATAAACTCGTTTTAATCGCCAGGTTGGTAGTTCATTTTGCAGAGAGAATGCGTACCGAACATGTAGCGAGAATGGGTGCGGAAGTACAATGGCAGTCGCTCCGTGAAAAATACTGACGTTTAGCCGCATCTGGTTATAGTTGGGAAAAGGGTTGGAGGAAGAAGGATATATTAAGTATCTATCTCTATCTGACGACGTCTGTGGTCCAGTGGTTCGCATGTCGGACTGCTGTTCACGAGGTCGTGGGTTAAATTCCCACAAGACACAAATATTTATGTGATGAACATAGGTATTTGTGTTTTATGGTGTGTCTTATGTATTGTAAGTATGTATAATTTACATAGTAGGTATTTAAGTATAATAACACTGCTTTGAGCTGTGTTGTGTTTCTTACGGTGAGGAAGGTTGTCAGTGCTCCACGAGGAAACTTTGTGTTGACAGTGGGGGGACTTTGACCCTTATACTGCCAACCCAACTATTCCTCTTTCAATACAGCGTCGGCAACGCGCAAGTGATACTCCTGGTGTTGCAAGCGTCTATAGGCTACGGTAACCGCTTACCATCAGGTGGGCCGTATGCTTGTATGCCACCTTAGTAAAATAAAAAATAACATTGAAATAAAACTACTTTTTACGGATTTTATCGCGTATATTGATATTATTAATCCCGACGTTTCGGACCCTTTACAGCGTCCATGGTCACGGGTAGACTCAGTCGCCCGTGACCATGGACGCAATATACGCGATAAAATCCGTAAAAAGTAGTTTTATTTCAATGATATATTTATATTTTGATTGAAATAAAAAAGTAGTTTTATTTCAATGTATAATAATATATAACAATTTGACGACGTCTGTGGTCTAGTGGTTCGAGTGTCGGACTGCTGATCATGGGGTCGTGGGTTCGATTCCCACAGGACACAAATATTTGTGTGGTTTAAACATAAGTGTTTGTGTTTGTCTGGGTGTTTCTATGTATTATAAGTATGTATTTACAAAAAAAAAAAAGTATATAAGTATTATATCCATTGTCTAGTACCCCTAGTACCAGCTCTGCTTAGTTTAGGACTAGATGGTGCTGTGTAAAATTGTCCAAAATATATTTATTGAATTAATTATCCATATCAATATCTAAATTCTTTAGTAGATACATTTCATGCAGATGTTAACGTTCACGTTTGCACAATATACGTCTTGGGATGAGTTTACGTTGCGACAATTACATAACCTTTGAAAATTATGTGACCCGGTCGGTATCTTGTTGGCGGGTTGCCAGCACTGCTCCTATTAACTCAAATGAGGGAAACAGTTGTTATAAATACGTTTTATTTACATGGCATATTTTTACCGAAGTAAAATACTTCAATTAAAACTTATTTCGATTAAGAAAAAAATGATAAATAAAATTTTCAAATTTTATTATAGATCATAAATATATAAAAAAGAAATGTTATCTATAGAATATCTTATTCGGTAGGTATTTAGAAAAATATTTGTACTTCTTGTTCGTCCTCTAAGTTACTGTTCATCCGATTATAGGTAATAAACTCTAGTGAGTTGTAGTATGCGTGTCCACAAAAGTATCTGAGACAAAATATATAGAAAAAGAAGCATTGTAATTTTACTAAAGTGGCAAACAAGCATACGGCTCACCTGATGGTTCGGTTACTGTAGCCTATAGACGCTTGTAACACCAGGGGTATCACTTGCGCGTTGTCGACCCTGTAAAACAAAAGAGGAATAGTTGGGTTGACACACACTGTCTACACAACGTTTCCTCGCGGAGCACTGGCAAACCTTGCTCACCGTAAGGATCACAACACAGCTCAAAGCAGTGTTATTCCACTTCGATTTTCTGCAAGGTGGAGGTACTTCCCAAGTCGTGCAGCTCCAATGTGAGTAGATTTACTCCCACTATGCCCTACCTCTCTCAGATTTTCAATACAAATAATCTACTATAAAAATAAACCGTAAGCTTTAAAAAAATCCGCAAGCTTTTAATTCCGTGAGGAGCACATTATTATTCTTACGTAGGTTGGTATAGATACTTATATAATCTAAGTTATTAAGTTTTTTTGCATACCGGTCGTAATCTCGAAGGGCTTTTATTAATCACTTCCTGTATTCCTCTCTGGAGGATTTTCCATTTTTTGCCGAGGATAATAATAAATTTGTATAATTTGCATTTCATTTTAGCTTAATTTCTCGCTTGGCTTGTATCTACACTGGGGCAATTCTCGTCTCATTTTAAAACATAAATTAGGTTGCAAGACAGAGTCTCGCTCTATAACATGGATTAAGTTTCCAATTTGTAGCGGATTATTGAGTGATTTATTATTTCTTCAATTTTTTTGCGAGAGACTGTAATAATAATGCCATCAATCTTTTGTTTTTATCGAAACCTTGTTACTTTCCTACTTCTGACGTTTCGACCTTCAAATGAATATTTACTTTTTAATTGGATGTTCAATGTCTGGTTTTCTGAACCATAACAAGGAAGGATTTAATAAAACCGTGATTTGAAAATGGAACATGGACAAATTTAAAATGGAAGCTTTTCTTTTCCACACTGGAACTACAACGTGGGTTATATGTATATGTTATACCACAGATCTTATAATTCAAACCAAAGAAAACTATCTCTTGATTTTACCAAGATTTGTTCTGCGAGGGAATTGATCCTGCAACCTGAGGCGCAGAAGAGCGATATCACGAAATATCACGAATAATATTATTCAGAATAATAAGTTTATTATAATATTATATTGTACCTAAGCTATAATAAAAACAGGTCTTTATTTCGGTCATGAATCATTCCTTCACATCACCGTCATAGCCACAGTAACCCCGCAAATGATGCACAATTTTCACATACCCCGCAAAAATCACAAATCAGCGCCAAAAATAAACGGGTATCGATGAACCCCGTAACCGGTCAGTGAATCTCATCAATCATTAGCCCTTCGGCGTGATAGATGTAGCTGGGGGTCGATCGAGCCCCTCTCTTGTCGTATCAATTTATAAGAAAGAATGTAGGCACTGTCTGTGGCGCGTCGGATTACTATACATTGGCGGGTTACGGGTTAGGCATCGGAATGTTGGTACAAAATATTTCATAGTTACTTTTTGATGTTTGTACCAAATTTGAGAGGCGATGCGATTGTTTCTTATTTTAAATGAAATTAATTCTACAGCTCTAGGGGATCCTCTACTAGGGATCAGTGTGTAGGCTGTGTAAAATAAGGCAAGTGCGATTTTTAGTAGCCCCGGGACCGACATAATCCATGCTTACCATTCCGTTTACAATACACACTCAAATTCATCATGAATAAACATTCAAAAATGTTTGTTGTGTGCGGGAAATGAATTCGTGAACCGAAACCGATCGCACAGCCACTGCGCCGTCCGCTACATTATTCGAAATATCTGCAATTTGATTGTGGTAGGTACCTACGTTCATACAATACTTCTATCCAAACCTCGAATTCCATAAAACTGCTAATTCAATCTCCTGTTACTGCCTGAAATTGCAAGTACATACTTACTTGTATGCTACATCAAATTGTAGATTGTTCGAAAAAATTGTTTTATTTAATCAAAATTCGAAGCTGCACAAATGCTAGTTTTTTTTTCTTTTTGCTGAAATCACTCAAAACAGGACAAATCACAGCAGTAGCGTCCAAAGTTAGACATCCAAATGGCAGTTCATACGAGTTTTTCATAACCGAAACTAATAGGCAAATGGTTACACACACAATCCTGAAAATGTTGACTTCAAAAGCTGTTGATTTTAATAATTTTATTGTTACAGTGAATTTAATTTAAGCTTCAAAGAACACGATAAACTCACGGTCCGATTACCATACGAACACCTAATAACAATCGTTAGTGGTAAGCAAATAGTCTAAAGACCTAAAACCACATCTGGTTAGTCTGAAAGCCTAGGTATTTATTTATTATTTATGCACAGATGGTACAAAGACGGTCTTAATGCCATTAGGCATTTTCTGCTACACAACCTTAGGATGATGCAGAGATAATAAAAATAAAAACACAGTAGATGCACTCTTTATTATATAAGATATTTTTGACAGACTAAAATATTATTTGAGAATAAGCTAGTTTAATGATGACAAACTTACTGACACGATTCGCAGCTATATTTTCAAGTGTTTTAGTGTCACTAAGGTGGCAAACAAGCATACGGCCCACCTGGTAAACGGTTGCCGTAGCCTATAGACGCTTGTTAGACCAGGCGTATCACTTGCGCGTTACCGACCCTGTAAAACGAAAGCGGAATAGTTGGGTTAGCAGTACTTATAAGGGTCAAAGTCCACAGCCAACACAACGTTTCCACGCAGAGAGAGCAGAACCTTGCTTACCGTAAGGATCACAATACAGCTCAAAGCAGTGTTATTTCAGATATATGTGTGAAATTGTAGAAGTTATTAAGCTGAAGTTTCAGTTTTAATATGATTGGTTTGGCCTGTTGGTCGAAAGTTAGTCTTCACTTTTATGAAAATTTCAGACATAATACATAAGATTATTACTCATCGAAGTCCTTTCGTCACTAAAATTTTATGTTGTTAACTCGTCATTATTGGTATGTTGTTAAAATAACAATTAAAAACCTAAAATTAATTCACAATACACCAATGCAAGAGCAAGAAAAATATATAAGTGAAAATAAACATAAAATTATTCATTCAACTGAGTATATTTACAGCTAATGAAAGTTACAAGATATCATGGTATAACGCAAATTAAGTTTAAACTGAAAACATTTCTTTTCTTAGTATTTTTATGTATTCACAAACATTTTACGATATTAAACTTCTGATGAAATGGGAGTCTCTTGTAGCTATTTGTTAATCTATTTCAAATATTCATGCGTAGAAACTACCAAAAAAGCATTGTTATTGGTGTCGTCATTACCAACATGAATCTACATGGGAATGCAGTACTTACGTCTCTTTTTCCATACGTCTATATTTTAACGCATTTGTTTTTTATAGAACGTAGTTCTTTAACGCGTCTTGCAGTAGGAGTAGTCGTCTTGTAGAAATCGTCACGTAAGGAAAAAGCGTTGTCCCCTCTCTAGAGGTTGGTTCCTTCCAGCTTAGTTCGGATATTATTAGTTAGAGGAGGAGTTAAGCAATGGCAGCCATGTTTATTTACATCATGTGTTGGTTAAATCTGACTTTTGTCTGATAGTCAGAGCCTACTCCCGTTAAATGAAATTGTTTTTTAATAATTAACAATGTTATTAAAACTTTTTAACTTTTTAATAATAAATTTCAAGTTAATTACTTAATATTCGGAGTTAATAAAAGGTAGGACTCGGTCCCGACTCCACACGTTTTTATGTTTTTATTAGGTTATGCAAGCAATTAATAAAGAAATAAACGCTTTATTTTTTACATTTCCTATAGGTATTTTTCGACTATTAATTTGTCAAATTAACCCATAAATTAAACAGGTTATGTTTTTTTACTTAACAGCATTGCCACTGTTTACACTTTGACAAAATGTATTTAAATCTGGCAGCATTTTGGGGTTGGGCGATGCATCAATTATTGTGACAGATCATTGAGCCTGACGCAGCCCGATGCAGTGATAGCCTAATGGTATGACCATTGGACTGCCAAGTCGAAGGTCTCGAGTTCGAACCCAAGGCACGCACCTCTGACTTTTAGAATTCATGTGCGTATTAATAATTAATTATCACTCGCTTAAACGGTGACGGAAAACATCGTGAGGAAACCTGCATACCTTAGAGATTTTTCTCAACGGTTTGTGAAGTCTGCCAACCCGCACTAGGCTAGCGTGGTGGACTATAGCCTAATCCCTCTCATTCTGAGAGGAGACCCGTGCCCATTCGTGGGACAGTGTATGGGTTGATGATGATGATTGAGCCCGACCAGAAATAATACATTTTAACCCCACATAACATTGACAGCTCGATTTGTACAAAATCAAGTTCAATTAAGTTAAGTTCAGTTCATTATTATTATCATTTCCTGATAGATTCTTGGACGCTTATATTCTCCGAAGAGTTAGGCTGGGTTGATGTACACCTACAGTTCGCCAGTTTATCAATTATTTAAAGCTCATTTACATTAAGATAACTCTCATTTTCATTCGAATCTTCCACGATATAGATATAAGTTGGTCATGAAAGTTCATTGACCGTTGCAGAATTATAACAATTATTACCATCAGCAGAAAATAGGCAACACCGGTCTTATCAAAACGCTACCATTTTCTCTATTATTCGATATATCGTTGTTTATTCAACAAAATACGCTAGAGCATAAGTTATTACAGTGAGCCGATTAAATAATATTACCATAGGTTGTAACCGTGGCTTCGTATTAATTTGGCAGAGTAGGGTTGATACTTGACTCAACAACTGACATTGTATGCTTTTTTAGGATGGGAAATTTATTTATTATACTATCTCATTAGTCTAGTGGACGTTAAGCGCAACTGCTACGCTAGAGGTTCTGATTTCGATTCACAGGTGAAGGACATCGTTATTTTTCAAAAAGCGTAATTAGGTTTTTCTCTTTCAATTCTCAGTATCAGCTCGGAGTTTGGATTAGTGCATTCGGTTAATGGGTATAGGCTCGCTCCCTATTAGCTATATAATATAACACCTAAACATACTGGCAAATTGTTGGTGTACATTAGTACATCTGTGCCTAACACCTCGGGCAACACAGACATGATGGAATATTACGTATTGAAGAAATATATCGTCACCATTTTGTATGAAATTATTTTTATCCCATTAAGGAACAAGGAACATATAACAAGTCTTTGAATAAATGACAATCTCTAAGAATGAAAATGAAAAGTGCCGAAACACACCTACTCAAAGATCATGGACACTTTTTGAAGTCCTTATTTTTTTTATTTAAAACCAAAACTGATGACCCTACGTAAGCTCCATATCATCAACATTTTCTACGGTATTACACTCGCGGAGCGTTAGATAGTTTATGAACGACTCCGCAATAGTTTCGACCAACTAGGAGATCGTCCGTCAGCGGTTATAGTGTTAAAAAGTTGCGCTTCCCTTTTACGTCACGTTTGTGAGTAGTATATTATGTTTGCTGGTGATGCTTACTGACTGGTGAGCTCTCAGACGGGAATTTGGGAATCACACGGCACAAATCAATAGGTTCATTCAACCCTTCAGATGCAACTTCAATCATCCGGAAAAATCAATCAACAGAACCAATTCTAAATTAAAATCTCGAGTATCCGGAAAATCGATATTGTCTTGAACGCCCCATCTGTTTATGCAAATATACTCAAGTCTAGTTCGCCGTCATCCTTTTAACCCTGTTCCATTAACTCTGTATTAATTGATTCGTTGAAAGCCGAGCTTAGGCCGAGGGCACAACGGCAGGCCGAATTAAAAATCGGCCGACTGTTGATTGTTTTGAATTGGCGTTCGATTCTATTGTTTATTGTAGGAGAGTATTTGTTTATTAAAGGCGTAAATGTTTTTTGATGTTGAGAATTCAATTTATTTAATTGAATTTGTATAACAATATATTAAACAATCATTCTCTAAATTGTATTCATTTTCAAAATGAGGTTGTTGTTGAGCTGTAAGCTAGTTATGTGATTCAATGCCTCGATTACAATTCTACAATTCATAGGTACTACAACACTAAGTTGTTATATAGGAATATTGCGTCATTCTTCCATCAAGAAAACGAATATATTTATATAAAACCTATGCTAAAAAATTGTAGTCACATTGAACTAACCGTAAACTAAGTCATGTTGGTTGAATAACTACTCTATTTTCATCTACTTAATTTTCTTCGGCAAACAAAAGAAGTTTTATTGTAATGATTTTTCCTTCCTAAAAAGTTAGATAATAATGTGAAAGGACGCTTCATGTACCTATAATTTAATTACGTTTCCCTTACTGGAGGCACAGAGTACATAAACACGAGACTCCAAAAAAACATGTTGAAAAACATGATACTGCCATTGAGATATTATGTATGAGAGATGATACTGAGAGCCGAGTGTACATTGTGACACCAAAATACATTTAGTTACTCGTGAATGCTGCGGACATAATATTCAATTTATGAACGAATTGACTGCACATTTGGTATATCTGGTCACCTCACCACTACCGCGTCAGATGTTGTGGGTTTTATTACCACTCAAGACAAATCTTTGTGTGATCCACCGATGTTCTGAGTAGGGAAGTAATTTGTACTCGTTAGTGACAGTTTATTAAAAAGTATTATTTTTTACATCCATAATGTAGATCTTTTTAAACATACTATTACTACTAAGTAATAGTATGTTTAACCTTTTGACCGCCGCGGACGTGTATAGACGTCAAATGAAAACTTGCTCACGATGCCAACGACGGCATGGTACGTCAAAAATAACACTTTTTTTTAGTTCAAAATACATACCTATACAACAATTTGTTGTTTTTCTACCTATTATTAAATACTAGAATTTGTCGCTTGGCGTAGAGAACACGGATTTACGTTATTGACGTGGCGGCCAAAAGGTTAAAAAGATCTACATTAGGGATTTCAATAAAAATACTTTCAGAGAATCAAAAGTATGGACAATAGGCAACATTTCACTGCTCGTCAGTGCATACCTGCACTATATTATATATATTGGAACGACGTTCCTTATCGCGCGTTGTGAAAGGGGGCTAGACGGAAAAAATTCTTACGAAAAAATGTCACGACACTTTTTTCGAAATTCAAATATTGTTGACAAGCATTCAAATATGGAGTGAATGACAATATTTGAATTTCGCGCGTTGTGAATTGTTGAGTGTATACAGGTTTTTTTTATTTTTAATTATTAAATTTTAATGAAAGGAATTTCGTTCCATCCGGGTGTCGCTTGACACCTCTCAAGTTGGAACGAAGTTCCTTATCGCGCGTTGTGAAAGGGGGCTAGACGGAAAAAATTCTTACGAAAAGTTGTCACGACACTTTTTTCGAAATTCAAATATTGTTGTCAAGCATTCAAATATTATTGAGTGAATGACAATATTTGAATTTCGCGCGTTGTGAATGGTTGAGTGTATACAGGTTTTTTTATTTTTAATTATTAAATTTTAATGAAAGGAACTTCGTTCCATCCGGGTGTCCCTTGACACCTCTTTTTTTTCTATAAGTTTAACTGCTCTGGTACGTTAGAACATAATATCGCAATGAAAAAACCTGCATAATATTTTCAGAAGTATTTTTAAGGCGGTCTCCATTAAAAAGTAGAAATTAAAGGCAGATCCCTAACGACAGTACCAGATGTAACAAGAATGAATAATTGTAAATAAATAAATAAATACTTTTGTTCGCAAGAAATGGGTATTATAGATCACCATCAATTATGGGCATTTAAACGATTTGTATATGACCAAGTTGTATATGATCACAATGCATATTTAACATGACATATGATTAATATGATTTGATATGATGATGATGAAAATCTTTCTATTGGAACAGTGATGGCAAAAAAAACGAGAATAAACCTGCTTGCCTGAGAGATTTTGTGGTCGGCGTGTGAAGTCTGTCAGCCCGCATAAGACGTACTATCGCTTCCAATCTCTTTAATTCTTAGAGGAGAGCCGCCCAGCTGTAGGGACTGCAACTGACAATAGTTGATGAATTACGAAGTTATATGAGTTAGAAATTTATCATCTATAAGCCCACGCTGAAACAGTATATAGTATTCAAAATTAGTATGTATCCTAATTTTGAGAGACAAACAGACAGATAATCGTTTGTATATTTTTTGTAAATTAATCCATATTGAGCGCTTTTGCTAATACGCATGTCAGTTCAAAATACGAAGAGAACGCTCAATCCCAGCCATTCTGTTTCAATAAGCTTATTCTAAATTTAAATTAGTTCGGCGCGTTCTCGCTACTGTTCCTATTTTAAACTATAGATAAATTTATTTTATGCCAGCACTAGAATAAAGTGCACATTTTGTTTTATGATTAAGATCAAATTGCAAGATTTTTCAATTCAATAAGAACGGATTTCCACAGAGTCATCCAATTTTTGGATAGATCTGTATTTTTCGATTTCCATTCCTACTCAGCTTTAATACAGTTAAGTGCTAGCTCCATTTTTATATGTTTGTGCATCTAGATATTTGTGTTAGCTGAGTTTGAATTTAATATTTTTACGAGAACCGACACGAATTTGATCGCATCAATACGTCAGCGATGATTTTTTAAACTATGCAATTTATTAATAGATTTTTTTTTTCAGTGTACAGTTTATGTACAGACGCCAGCAGGTCAAGCTATCCAAATCTGTCAAATTTTCCCAATTGAATATGAACCTTACTATTTTGTATAAAAGTTGAAAATCAATGAAAGAAATTTGACAGATTAGGGTTACTTGCTATGCTGACCTCTGTACACAGAAAAAAAACGATTCGATTCTGTTTTAATATTTTTGGTTTACAATAAAGAGTACTTATATAAGTAAAGAAATAATAAACTTAGCAGCACCAACATATTTTCATACGGTTTTCATTAAGAAAAAATATGATCCGTCGTTAAATATAAGAGGCAATATAAAGTTAAAGCATTATAGCCGAGTGCCTTAGCATTCAGTGGTGTCTAGTACGTAATAGGTACAGTTGGAGGCACTCAACGAAATTGTATGCAGGGGAATCGCTCATGTCTAGCTGTAGAGAGCGCACTTTCAACGACACGTCGTTTTAATGTATTTTATCTCAAAAATAAAGTATGATAAAAAAGTTTACGCATCTATAATAAATTATAACTGAAGTTTTTTTTACTTTTCGTTTCTTTGGACGTGCTAATCTCTGAAAAAAAAAAAGTACTTAATATAAAAATAAAAACTTGCTACTTGATTTAACGATATTAGAAAAATTTAACCCCGGAGGGTCTGGTAGCTAAGTAATAACTACACTGATCTATCGATCTGCAAGGTTAAGCTGCGCTAGCCGCGGTCAGTCTGTGGATGGGTGTGTGACGCTCGATGTTTTGTTACAACGAGCGTTTTCGTTTAACACTTATATGAACAGACGATCGAGCGCGGGGGACGGCGGGGAGTATATATTACAAGTATATGTTCACTCGCCGTGAGCATTACTTCGAACACAGCGTCAACCATTCGCAAGAACGTTACATTACAAGGAAATGTTCTTAGAAACTGAGCACTGCCTGTATTGTACCATTTGTGAAATTGTTACATTACAATGTACTGCTCTAGCAAATGCTCTAGTCTATACCCACCTTTACAAAAATGTATTTACCATCACCGTTCAAAACATCTCTTTTACCGCAATAAATCAACAAATAAATATTTAACCGCAGAACACGACTCTCTATAAATAATACGGAGTACACGACTCTGCACAAGTTCGCTACCGAGCTGTATTTGTTTGTTTACAAAATAAACACACGTTCTGTGACATGTGGGGACGGGTGTACCGCTTACAAATTAGTCAGGACTAATTGTCGACTCGGTATCTATTGAGACGAACCGTTGTGGTGTTGTATGGGGGGTTATGAGACCGCACGGGAATTATGTGAAGGGTTAAATATCTTTGTGAGTAGTTTGGGGTTACCCGGTTTTTGTCGGTAATTAATAGTGAACTGACTTATTAGCCTAGTACTGACGCAAGCGTGACTACTGCGCTTGAAGTCCTGGGTTCCGATTTCCAGATCGAGTAGTATTATTGGGTTTTTTAAACGACTACAAAAAGGAAGAAGTTCTATGTTCGACTGTATGTATTTTTTTTTTATTTTTTTTTATGTGAACGAGCAGACGGATCACCTGATGGTAAGCGATTACCGCCGCCCATGGACACCCGCAACACCAGAGGATTTTCAGGTGCGTTGCCGCCCTTTTAAGGGGTTTGGGCGTCCGGTATCCTCACTCACTCGACGAAACACAACGAAAACGTTATTTCACGCCGGTTTTCTGTGAGGCCGTGGTATCAAGTCCGGTCGAGCCGGCCCATTCGTGCCGAAGCATGGCTCTCCCACGGTAAACTAAACACGGTAAATTTTTTATGAAATTCTCAGCTTCACACAACATAAAATACAATCAATCATATAGTACAGAGGACAGCACAGGAAACTACCACAATCTGTCAAAATTCTTTGATAGATTTTAAACTTTAACAAAACAACAGAATAAGGTTTATATTCGATTGGGAAAATTTGACAGTTTTGGATAGCTTGACCTGCTGGCAAGTACAAGCTTTTTCTACAGTTTGGGACTAGATGGTACTGTGTAAAATGTCCCAAAAATATATAAATTTAATCATGAGGACCATAATTTTCTTGTTTTCCACCTTAGCGGTATATAGATAATAAAAAGCTTGAAACCTCACTGGCTAACATATTGATTTCTGACATTTACGCGAATAGACTGGTAGCGGGTAGAGTGGTACCTACTGGTAGGTCTACCCGTGACCATAGACGCTGTAAAGGGTCCGAAACGTCGGGATTAATAATATCAATATAACGCGATAAAATCCGTAAAAAGTAGTTTTATTTCTAAGCTTGAAACTTCTACTAAATAATGACACTTTAAAATGTATATCTGTCCTTATCATCTTCTCATTAAAGTAAGGTGCTCTCTTACTATAATGAGAATCATCATCATACCATCACGCCCGTATTCCCCGAAGGGTTAGGCAGAGGTGTACTAATATATACCCACATTTCGCCGGAATGTTTTAGGTCCCATGTACCTAATAGGGGGCGAGCCTATTGCCATTAACCGGGCACAAATCCTCCTTGACTCCGAGCTGCTACTGAGAATCTCAATAACATTTTGCTCGACCTGGGGATCGAACCCAGGACCTCTAGCGTAGCAGTCGCGCTTAGGACTACTAGACTAATGAGGCGGTAAATATAGAATAATACTGATTTTTTATAGAACCGCCCTTTGTTCGACCTGGGAATCGATCCGAGGATCTCTAATGAGGAGTCGCTTACGACCACTATACCAATGAGGCAATTACAGACTTATAGTTTGGATTGAGAATCTCCTGCCTTTTTGTAAGTTGGTTAAAGGCCAACGTAGACCGGTACGGCATGGCAAGGCTAACATTTAAATGTTTACCAAGGCATCGTTTTAAAGCATAGCAATTTATATCGTATTGCTGCATCGATACGTTTGAATTTTCATTGATAAAAATTTAAATCCAACTATATCCGTCCTGGTCTACGTGGACATTTAAGAGTCAGTATTTCTATAGGTACAGAGGCCAACACATCAAGCTACCACAATCTGTCAAATTTCTTTGATTGATTTTCAACTTTAACGCAAAGTCATAAGGTTCATATTGAATTGGGAAAATTTGACAGTTTTCTGTACCTAAGAACGATTGTTCACAATCTGACATAAAAAATGAGTACATAGTCTTACTACATAATAATATGATATCCTGTACAGCTGTGACTTCATATTAATTTCACATCACGTATAAACTTATGAATATTTTTTCCTCTCGAGAACGGTTTCTTCGATATCATAACTTGGAACTAGAAAGAATCACTCTGAACCTCATAAGAAGGAAGTGAAGTAAGGAAAGAAAGTTTATTACGTCATAGCATAAGATCATCATCAACCCCATATACTGTCCCACTGCTGGGCACGGGTCTCCTCTCATATTGAGAGGGATTAGGCTATAGTCCACCACGCTTGCCTAGTGCGGATTCGCAGACTTCACAAACCATCGAGAAAATCTCAAAGGTATGCAGGTTTCCTCACGATGTTTTCCTTCACCTTTAATTATTAATACGCACATACATTCGAAAAGTCAGAGGTGCGTGCCTTGGATTCGAACTCGAGACCTTCAACTTGGCAGTCCAATGGTCATACCACTAGGCTATCACTGCTTAAGCTTAGCATACAGCATATAGCTTAGCACAAGATGAAGTAATAAAACAATAACTTCCTTATAAGCATTGTGGCAGTAAGCGAGTGCTACGGTAGAGGTCCTTCGATTGTCAGGTCGAGCGTTAATAGTGTTATTGGGTTTTACTATATATGAAATTCTCAGTAGCAGCTCGGAATTTTGATTTGTGCCCGGTTAATGGCATTAGGCTCGCTAATTAACAGGGACACAAATCCAAATTCCAACATTAGTGACGGATATACTAATAAAATATAGTTGCATGGTGTAACTTGTTTTGTCTCGCTCCGTTCGATTACTAAATGACAGTTGAATGAAAGAAAGATTCAAAATGTATTTTGTACTTTCGTAAAAACCAGTCTCCAAAAAATCCATTAAAATCAAACTCAATAAAAGCGAAGTACCTACATCCAGATTAAATTATTCAATCGGTATGTAGTAATAATTGCTTTTGAAATGCATGCCACACTAAAAAAAGTAACCACAAAACGTAACCTTTTTTTATTTCAACCTTTGTACAGTCTTATAATCGCTGTCCATTCGATATTCGAACTCCATTTTGCTAGCGCCCTCTTTAATTGGTAGTATATAGCGGTTCTCCCCTCTGTGAGCAATGCTTTCGACGATTGCAGAGGTGTTGATTGCCCTTAAGCTGGGTAGAGTAATATTTCAATGGTCCTTAAGTTGCTACTGGCTTTTGAAGTTGATAGACTTTTCAATAGAAATTGAATTATGCTTAAATGGGATATTATTATCTTGGGTCTGTGCTTAACTTGTACAGAACATTACTAATTTAAATATTTAAAAAATAAAACTAGCTAAAAGTAGAACTAAAACAGTGGATTTTTTAAATGTTAACATTATTAATTTGGCAATACGCTTTTCAAGCACCATTTTCACTGGCCGTTTACACTACGTTCTATTTTTAAATTACCTCAAAAACTAAAACTGCCGTTCCGAAACTTAGTGCGATATCGTTTTCCATTGTTGCGTTTCGCATACATTATCCGGTCCACGTATAACCCGACTCGTTTAATTGTTCCCGGTCCACGTCGGTTTTTCAAGGAGCTTTGTGACTTTCGTTAGCGTACCAAATGGGTAACGGTTGTTTAATAATCTGTAACAATCGCAGATTAGCGGAACGTGACTCGAATGCATAATACCGGGTCTTTGTTGGAACCGTTCGTTTTAGTAGTTAAGGGTTACGTTATCGTCTTTTTATGTTATATTTGTGGTTTACGTATGATTAGCCACCTGGTTAAGTCACGAATATTTAGGTGACTTGTACTGCTATATTTTTTTACTTTGAGACATATTTTTTTTCGATGTTAGGGTCTTGTTATTATTGTATGTCTTGTTGCATATAATATCTTGTTTTGAAGATAAAACAGAAATAAACTCCTTCTTTCGAAATAATTAAGTGCTTACCTGCTTTATTAAGATATCATATTATTTTCTTACTAAGACATCAACGAATTGTATATTGTTCTCTTCATAGCAAATAATTACATAAATGAGTATTTAAATTAAAAGAATATGTATCAACATAGTCTCAAAATAGAATCACGTTCGGAAATTGAATTATCTATAAACATTCATGTTCGAATTATAAATTATAAATTTAATCGAAATGATACTATCGATGTTGCGACCACACATCTGTTAATTGATTGCACCATAAATAAAAATTAAAAACGTCAGACATTTTAATCGTGTGTTCCATTTGAATGCGACAGTCGCGAGCGTACACCTCACCCTAATAATTGTTTGATTATATACTGCATCCAATGCATTGAGTTATTATAGAGAAAACCGCAAAACGAATTAAAGTAAAAAAGAATAGTTAAACTTTATATGACTTTCTACCTTTAATGTTACTAGCGAGTTTTATTTGATACGGCTGTTTTAGTATGTGTACTTAATACCTCAATGACCCAATGTAATTTTGTTGTATCGCTCTCTACAATTGGACTGTATATTTTTATGTTACATGGCGATTACTATCAGTTTTATAGTTACGGTTCGTTTAAATAGGCAATTTTGTTTATCGTTTATCTCTCTCTCGATTTTGCTTACTTGTTGTGTAAATATTATAGCGGTACCAAATGGAATATTAAGCTTGTAATTAAATTATACGATGTATGTATCTGCTTCGTTGTACGTGCTGGTTGTTTCAAATTTGTTCTGTTTTAGCGTTAATTACGCAACATAAAAGGAATAAATTAAAATTACAGCGCGTCTAAACTTCTACAGACAACAAAACTTTTTGTTAGCTTAAAATAGTGCTTCAATATAAATTTTAAGGTAAACGTTACAACTCTCACATACCCGTGTATAACCAACTTGTAACCAACCAACAACGTATATGCTCATAATTTTTTTAATTAATTGGAATCTCCATTGATCGACTATGTCAGACTCGTACCGAATAAAAACTACACTTGCCTTGCTTTGTGCTGCAGTCGGGGCCATGGGACTAGAGATTACATTCGCTACAACCTTCTAAACATAATCTAATTTCTATAGACGGGATTTGTGAGATAGAATATCTCACAAACTCCGTTGAATTATTGGAATTTGATCTTAATGTCCATAGAGGTTATCATACAGGTCTTAGTGAGATAGAATGACTTAAGCTTTATTTAGACGATGCATGAAATACCGTGCTAGTCTCGGTACATTGCCGGGTCACGTGGCTATGGTATCATAAGTGATCGATCATCCACAGCAATGTACCACAACAAGCACCATATTTCTCGCATCGTATAAACGTGGCTTAAGTATACCGCCCTATTTATATTTTGTTAATTAAACTGTTTATATTCAAAGACCTTTAAAATCTTCCCAACAGCTAATCTTCACTTTCTCTCTTATAAATTGCTCGACAATGAGCAGTTGCCGAAACAATGCGCTCTAAGTTTTAGTTATATTTCTAAAATCAACATAGAAATTGCTTTACTTAGCACAAAATTAAGTCTAAAACACTATTACTTAAGATTCAATTTGTTTCAAATCGACTAACTTGATTAAAATTTCTAAAGCACTTTGCTGCACTAAATCGCTTGATTAAAATCGGCAGATTATATTCAGAAATACAAATAGGATATTTAGAAAATTATTTCTTTAAGCTTGTAACTAAGTAAAAACCAATTCGTCAATTGATCTTTTCGGTTAAGCTTGTCTGATGGCGATCAATTCGTGGATGGGGTAATTAATATTAATATAACAAGACCGCTAACACTGCCACACTAAAATAATGTTTCTTTTTTATTTGTATGATTTACACCGTGTGTATGCGTCGCGACTGGCTCACGGACCGTGCAAAATAATGGCATCGCAGGCAAATATCCGGACTTTATAAATATTGATAACAGTAGGTACTGTAATTTCCACTACATTTTAAATAACTTTATGATTCCGAACGTGTTTTTATTTGAATATGGAATTTTATTTCAAATCTGGAACTAAATTTTGTTGTGATATTTTTTTCAATTATATCCTGCCAGTTTTTTTTTGTAATTACATAAATTCTCTTTTTTGAATGGACTATAATAATTATTTCTACCAAAAATTCCTTAACTAAACCGTCAGTCATACAAATGATAAATTAATTCAATGATTGGTCCTTATCTCATACCTTTTTGGCATTACTCGCCCTAATTTCTTATTACCATAACAGCTGTCGATGGTCCCTGATAAGCAAAAATAAGCTCTCGGCAGAGCCTTTACCTTTCCTTTCAAAAATCGGCAAAAACGTAAGTTCCACGCACCCAAAATTGCGATTACAAAAATGGGAATGCCATGTTAATTTTTTACTTCGATATCTGCGTTCAATCAAATTAACATATTATTATGTTTCACTCGCTCAGCTGTTCCATACTTAGATTTTACTTTTTTCGGATATCTGAGTCTTTTACGGCGTGTAATAAAATGGAACGGGCGGTCAATACGGCAACTAGTGCGGTGCCGATACTGTTGGGAAATCGCGGGAATTGCCGGCGCCATCTTGGTTTATTTTGTTCGGATACGTTTGTTGTTTAAAGTGCTGTACTGGGACGTTTGAATAGACGTTTTGCTAACGATCGGAGCACTGTACGTCCTGCCTTCGTTTACGAATGTGTACTTACATATTAAAAAGTTTAAGGAAACAGTTTACCTTTGCCTTTGCCTTTGATCGTTCGCTTTTCTAATTATTAAATCAACGCAATATAGTAGTGACAACTAGTAATTAATTAAATCTTGTAAGTAAATAGGTACTAAATCTATTATATAATATTCGTTAACTTTGAATTGAACACAAGAATAAATATTATTTATATATTTTCACTCTGACACAGTGATGTACCTATGTAATTTTTTTTAAAGAATGGTAGTAACCTCCTATAGTAACTTAAAAAGTTGGACAGTCGAACACTACTTAAATCGATTTGATTAGTATTCCATTGCTTTTGCTACTCGTGCAACCAATTGAATTGCAGCTGTAAGGACTACAAAATCTCTACTAAATATAGTATTACACATACAAGTAAATAAAACGCATTTAACGAAGTCGTAAAACCATCTTTTTTCTATTTTCCACCCATAACGTCTCAATAACTCGCGCGATCAAAAACATAATCACCGACCGAAAGGGGTTAATAGGAAAAAAAATCACCAATCGCAAAGTCCAATAACGTTTTTAATGAAACAATTCCGCCATTACGATTCATTTCAACTCTGTACGGACTTTTTTCCCTCGTAGTGGCCATTACGAGTGGCCATAAATGGAATGGTGCCCAGAAATGGCCGGCCAAGTTACCTCGTCGACTTTCGATGAATTCAACTGGTTTTGCTTTTGTGAGATTTTGTGTGGATTTTTTGCGCAGGGACCTGGGCCAAAGTCTGCTGTCTGCTAATTCAATGGCATCAGAATGGTTGTTCAGTGATGCTAAATGACATAAGTAGGTACTGAGAGATTTCATAGACATAACTGTCAAAAATCAACAAGTTTTTAAACGAAGATTTCATGTCGGTAGGTACAGAGGCCACCACATTAAGCTACCACAACCTGACAAATTTCTTTGATAGATTTTATTTAAAACATTAAGGTTCATTTTCAATCGGGAACATTTGATAGTTTTGGATAGTTTGACCTGCTCGCGTCTGTATCTTTATTTAAATCGCTACGAACAACAATAAAATGTCGTTAATCGTCTGTCAACCGTTTGTTAATTTAAAAAAATATTACCTGGCAACACCCATTTTGAACGGTTGAATGTAAGATTTGTGGACATAAACTCTCAATGTTATAGTCAGAACTCAAAACGTCAAGGCACCTACAAGTTAAACAATAAAGAAAACGAAACTTGTGCAATAAAAACTGCAAGAAATCACACACATATTCACAACAAAATACATTCGCACCCGATCATTTCCGAACATTACCGACTGTTGCCGAGCGATTCAAAACTCCCCAAGGTTCATTGCCAATAATTCTTGATATTTCATACGAATTAATTCACTCCAGCCAACGAGTGTTGGGCGGTGTTTTATTTCAATCAATTCATTTTAATTTCACCCTCGCCATCAAGTTTTATGTCTTCAGCCTCGAATTGGATTGCCGAGGTGTGGAGGCGAAGCGAGGAATGAGTGGAGTCATCTGAGCTGTATAGAAACCGTAGAATTTATCTGACAAGAAGAGTTTATTCGATAAAATTGCTCGCTACACAATGTACCACACTGATTAGAAAACTTTAAAAAATATATTTATAAACACGTATAGTGTGAAGTATGTAAACTAGGGAGAGGGGGCGGAATTTGCCCGTTCTGTACTATTAGTTATTCTACGCTAATGTGAAGGCGTATCATGACAATCGTGACAAAAAAAATTGTCGACTGTCGATATTTATACATGATGTGTGTAATTGTTTGAATCGACAAAACCCTTTGTCATAGTTTTTTGCAAACAAAAGAGATTCGAGTATGTAAGCTGCTATGAACTCCCAATAACAGGGTAGTGATTGACATCGGTAGGTACAGTCAGCAACGAAAGTCGCTGAACATGTTGCAATTTTCAATATGATTTTTAATAAGTGTGAAGTTACTGACCTGTGAAGGTTATGCGAAATAATTGCATAGATGACCATTCAATATTCAGGTTACCTTAATAGAAAAAACCACTGGACAAGTTTTGGAGCTGTGATGTTTTCAAAATTTTGTTATGTTCAGCGACTTTCGTTGCTGACTGTACATAGTTAGAGCCTAATATGGGCGCGTATCGGATTCCGCAACACGAATTGTGCACGTATATTACACTGTTTACCTACAGTTCGCAAAGACTTGATGTTACAACCCTAATAATAATATGATCTATACATTGCAGTATTAGCGTCAGGAAACTGACCGTAATATGAATATTGATTTAGTTGTTAGGGTCATTTAAATGTAAGATATAGGATATTGTATACCATCACGTGTACATTGAAGCGTTAGGCAGAGATGTAAGTACAGTTCGCCGGTATGTTTATGTCTCATGTACAGTCAGCAACGAAAGTCGCTGAACATGTTGCAATTTTCAATATGATTTTTAATAAGTGTGAAGTTACTGACCTGTGAAGGTTATCCGAAATAATTGCATAGATGACCATTCAATATTCAGGTTACCTTAATAGAAAAAACCTCTGGACAAGTTTTGGAGCTGTGATGTTTTCAAAATTTTGTTATGTTCAGCGACTTTCGTTGCTGACTGTACCAGTGGTAGAGGGCGAGTCTATTACCATTAACCGTGAACAATTCCAAACTCCGAGCTGCTGCTGAGCATAAGACGTATCCAGCGACACTGATTGACCTGGTAATCGAACCCAGGATCTCAAGCGTAGCAATTGCGCTTTCGGCCCCTAGATATATAATTTTGTGTTCTTATTTATTTGTTCATAATCTAGTTCTCAAAAACAATTTTGTCGATTTTGATGAAACTTACAATATGCTTTCGGGGTTATTTGGTTTACGACGTTTTTTTTTAACGTCTGCCAACCCGCTCTGGGCCGGCGTGGCCGACCAAATTGTACGTGATTCCAAAATCCATGAACAAATTGAAAATTTATAAATTAAAACACAATATACCGTAATTGATATTGCGTGATATTGGTTTTACCGCAGCGTTTCATAAATATTGCTCGATAAAATTTCAGGGCGGTAAAATTAGAGATTACCTTCAATTTACTTTGGCTGTTACTTCGATAATTTTGGGGTTAATGTAAATTTAATCATCACAACGCGTTTACGGTTACGTGAATTAATTTTGGAATGAAAGGAATAATACATTTATTTCTGAAGAAAGTAACTGGTAAACACGTAAGCTGGATGTTTGTACATAGGCCAGCACATCAAGCTACCACAATCTGTCAAATTTCTTTAATAGATTTTCGAATTTAATACAAAAACATAAGGTTCATTTTCAATTGGGAAAATTTGATAGTTTTGGATAGCTTGACCTGCTGGCGTCTGTACGTAAACAAAAATAGATTTAGAACAGATGTCAACACGGAAACATTGAACAACTGCAGCATAAACACTATTTCGATAGGCGCTTAGCAAGTTTAAGAGAAGTAGTGCATAGTGGGAGCAATTCCACTCAAATTGGAGCTGCCCGACTGGGGTACCTCCGCCTTGTAGAAAATCAAAGTGAAATAACACTACTTTGACCAGTGTTGTGTTCTTTACGGTGAGCAAGGTTGCCAGTGGTCTACGAGGAAACGTTGTGTTGGCAGTGGGGGGACTTTGACCCTTATACTGCCAAGCCGACTATTGCTCTTTCCTTTTACGGGGTCGGCAACGCGCAAGTGACACCCCTGGTATTACAAGCGTCTATAGGCTACTGTAACCGCTTACCATCAGTTGGGCCGTCTGATTGTTTGCCACCATAGTAGTATAAAAAATATTGAACAGTTGTTTTGTTGAACTAAAGCAGCTTAATATAGTTCAGCATGTGTCAATGTCTATTACAATATATTTATGATGTCGTGAGTTCAGTCCTTAATTTGTATACATGGGTATAACATTATAAAAGAAATGCCTTTAAGTGGCTCAGCAGCCGGTTACTCCGCCACTTCTTCAAACTTACCGTCATGGTAATGAATAACTTTTTATATTTACGTATCTACGTAATTATTTCGTCGTGATTATTTATTATTATTACTTTGAAAGAAAATACATTAAAAATAGTTAATCGTGCAGCTGTGGGCCATTTATGAGGTAATTAACATATACTGTATTTATATAAAGTTCCAAAAACTAAATACTTTAAGTAATAAAAAAATTTCACAGAAATATAATACGTAGACCACTATCTAACCCGTTTATCTTCAATAAAAAAGTTTAATATCGATTACGCGTAACGTCCAATGAACTAACACGTACCGCCATTACATGGTCGTTTCGCAGAATACCCACTCACGATAGCAGCTAAACAAATTTCCCTGAACCCGAGTGATTAAGTATAGTAAAGAAAAAAGTCCAGTACACAAAAGTAAAGGCCCTCACACACGGATATACAATGTAAAAATTTAATTGTAACAACATTTATTTCACTATTATATTTTTTTTCAATAGATGACTGATGGATTAAGCGATAAAATCATTGTTCACTTAAAGATATTGGAAAGTTTTAAGATCCTCAAAAATTTGAAGCCATTAATTTCTTTAAAGATTTAACCTATTCTTAAGACATTAAGAATTTTCTTTGACTTCAATCGCTTAGTTATGCTGGTATTAGGTTAATACAAGTTAGGTTTCTAAAAACACTATCTATAATTATATATTTTGGAAGTAGACATCATAAACTATCGTCAATCTGAAATTATCGTCAGAATCGGGTTCCACTTTCAAAATCTGATAAGAAAGGAATACTCTAGTAAAGATCGAGTAAGCAATGTATATTAAACAAATAATGTAGAAATATACATCTATACAATAAAGTTCACGTGTGTGACACACTTAAAAAGTGTTCTTTTACACTCGACATTCGTCCGAGGCCGAGTGAGTTATGGTAGCACAGTTGTATTCAAGTTAGACCATGTTAATGTGAGCTAGTTTTTTGTTTTGTTACCCTCCAAATAGGAAAATTACGTTTTAGTTTCGTTTTTAGTAGCAATTTTAATTAAAGCGGCTTTGAAATGTTATGACGGTACACTCCTCTTTTTAGTAATAAAGCTAAATTTCTTTAGCTGTGATGAATTGTTTTATTTCATCTCTATTTTCATCGCGATATGATTTTATTTAAATCAGTGTTATTTTTGTTAATTTGAGAGCTCGGCTCTTTATTGTGGATAGAGCTATCGCGACTACCTCTATTCTAACTTTTTAATATACTAATACGATATTATACGGTGTAATATGTATAAAACTATTTTTTAAACGCTTTTCCCGACACATACACCCAGACCGGAAACAACTACCTGTAGGTTATACAAATATTTGTTCCGTGCTTGAATCTAACCCACAAACGTCGCACAAAAGTTGATTGCTCAACCACTGCGCCAAAGTTGTCGTCATTATTATTAAATGAGTGTATAATGTACCGACGAAATTTGATTGTATATCAATATTCCTTTGGCGTGACGTGACGCTATGATATGTTTAAAAATAATAAAATGCAGTATTGATTTCCCTATCCCCCTTTTTCAGCATCTCGCTTTTAACAAAAGACACATCAATACATGATGCACAATAGGCTCCGTCCATTGCTAAGTCCTCAATCCCGAAAATATCAACAATAGTCCTTGGGTCACCATCCAATCAATTTGCGTTAGATGTAAGACATACCCAGGGGCGTTCCTCTTCGGATCCATTAGATTCTCCAAAGATACTATCGAGTTGTATCTTCCCTTTTTGTTTTTTGAAAGATCATCCATTACAGAGTTAAAAGGTTTCAGAAGGGCGATCCCAGAGGCTCAGAATTTTCGTTTATACCTACATATTAATAAATTATAGAAACATCAAAAGTTTTGACTGTGTCGATTTGGATGGTTTATAAATACGTAGGTAGTAGTTTCTAGAATCAAAATGATTTGGTTTTTCGGTATAAATATAAACACACTTTATTAAAATACCTGTAGGTTCTCTGTCCAAATAATTAAATAGGTAACATAAACCTTTACACAAAGTTAAAGGCATTTACTTTACCAAATTAATATTATAACTGCGAAAGTAAGCCTGTCTGTTTATTCTTTTTCTTTTTCACGCCTAAACCGATAAACAGTTTTAGATTAAATTTGGCAAGATATAGAAGTTATTCCTCAAGATGTAGTCTGCATATTGAGGAAGAACTTTTGCGGGAACAGCAGCTAGTAACGTTATAAATATTGACCTAACCTCTTTCATTCCAAAAGGAGACCCGTGCCCAATTGGAGATGATGATTACACTACGATCTTTATCATTCGTCTTAAAATCTTGAACATATTGACACAGTTTAAAGGGCAAAGGACACTAACATGAATGTTCTGTGCCAGCTTCATTATTTACCTCATTTTCATCTTGTGTATTATTATTTTCGTAAGAAAACACGCCACAAAAATAGTATATCCGTACAACACCAGAAGATTGAAAAGTTACGTTACTTACCTCTTATGTATGTTCTTTGTAATTTTTTGCTGTTATTGAATTAGATTTTTCTTCGTACTTCTTTTACCAGAGGGAGAGATATCTGTCAAAATTGTTAAGAAAAAATTTGGAAGTTTCAAAAGTCAACAACTTTGGCGAAGTTTAGAATGACTTGGGGCTATAATAGCGCGAGGCTTCGCCTTTTGATAACAGGAGAAACATTTGTTTATTATCTCTTGAATTCAAAAGAATATTTTGGGTTTCCATTTATTAAAGTATTGGAAACATTTTTCGGAACCTATTGAGGTTTGTTTACCATTATGGACATTTAAAAAGTTTACCTTGATGAGCGATTTTGGTTACCAACGAATTAATTCAGGAACAAGAACAAAACAGTTGTTTGTCAGGTGTTTATCGCAGGAGTTAGTCGCTAACGTTTCATTTTTTTTCTTAATTTATCCTTGAAATTTGCTACGCCCATGATTCACTGTGGTCCAAGTCGCTGCCCCTTCAATTTGCGAGACCTTATCTCGTGTTCTAATCTATTTATGCAATTTTTATTAACTGAGTGACTGTGATTACTTTGTAGGCTAAATATACATACTCAGCTTTGAACAGTCTGGTGGCTTTGAGCCTTTTTTATGTGACCTACACAAATGTTCCTCTGATCTGGTATCGTCGTGCGACGGGTTGTTGAGCTCCCTAAATTATGATTGAGTTTGTTACTATACAATGTCTGGACTTTAAAAGAGACTATGATTCTCTGAGTTTGTTTCGGCGTTTCTTCTCAGAGGTCGTCAGTTAGGAAATGCCGGAGCCATCTAACTTAAAAAAATATGTAAAATATTTACTTGTAAAAGTGTCTTTAAAAGATCTATTTACAGAAATAAATATCATTTCATCATTTCATTTCATCATAATTTCATTTCATTTCAATCGAAAGCACGTGTATGGAAAAGTCGCGAGCCGTCTACTGAAGCCATCGCTAACGTATCTGCTTTATAGCAGTTACGTTGAGAAATTAAGTTTTCCATGCAAAATATTAGACAGATATGGTGCAGACTAACGTGCACGAAACGCCTGGTTAATCTACAGAAATAATATCGAAATGCATCTGCATCCCATTCGATAATAATCTTCATATATGTGTCAGTGAATGCATGTGTTTGACTGTCAATTATCCTAATGAATAGTGGTCGCGTACATTGCGGTTTACTTTGTTGCGCTCAAACATTGTATTGTATCTACATTATATGACGTATCCACTTTGCAAACAATATACCGGTATATATAGCAAATCCATATATTTCAGCAACATGAGCTCAGTGTAAACGGAGCCTTGTTTAATTTACCATACATAAGTAAGTTTGCGTGAATAGGTATTTATATCATTGTTTGGCAAACAAATGTAATATTGGCACCCAACGTGGTACTTTGTCTTTTGTCTTTATTAGCATTTTGAGATAACGTTTCATAGGGAAACAGATGAATAATGAATTAATACTGTTTCAAAAGCTAATCTTTAGAATATACTTTGTTTTTGGAATACAATTTTATGGTGTTATGTCATGAGCTACTAACAGCTTTTAGGCTGTTTTTGACAGCACTAATATTTCATGCAGCCTGAAATAAAAAAGTTATAAACAATCACATCGTCCGATAGCAATCCAAAGTTACGAACTAATACTAGAATCGAACAAAATTTTAATGGTTTACGAGCGATTGTAATATTTTATGTGAAATCATAAAAACTACTGTTGAAATATGTCAAACGGGTGTTTTTGTCGCATTCGTAAGTTGACTTCATTCTGGTTTTATGTTATCACATTTTCATTTTACTACCCAGCAGCATTAGTATGAAAAACATTCGCTGCTTACATGTATTCTCATTCATCTCCCTTTGTGTTCACAATGTCTCCTTTATTTTCGCATCTACGTAGTCACATCATATCGTGTGCAATAGCGAAAGGAATTTTCTTCCTTAGGTATATGTTTATATTCATTGCAATAAGTTCGCGCGTGGATTTCAGTCCACATGATTAAATATACATTTATTAGACCCAAAAAATGCAACTAGTTTTGACTTTTCAAAAGTGCCTTATTGGTCTAATTGAAATAAAATGTTTGACTTTGAAAATGTCTAGAAAAAGTAAGTGCTAGTCAAACCGAACGGCCTCCTCAAAAGACAATGGTAGCCTCTCAGTCAAAGGTAGAGAAAGAAAGCGACAAATCTAATAACGGACCACGTATCAATTCCGTTTGTTGCTACACATCCAATAAATAAAGGCCTCCCAAACGTCTTACTTTCTACCGTCGTTAGTGTTCATCAATATGATTTGCGGGGGACCACTAGAGGTCACGTTAGATTGGCTTCGGTGTTCGTCCAATTCTACGAAACGGAAGGGTACGCCCGTGGGACCGGCTTTCACAATAGACCTTTCCGAATGAGAGCCATTAATTCGCATCTTTGTTTTGTAAAGCCCGGAGTGACATGAATTGACGTTATGTGAGCTCATTTAACAATAATTCAGTTCAACAACGCTTTTTGTACAAAAACGTTTAACGCTTTGACGCTATTGTTCCTTTTCGAAAATCTGGTCGAACTCGACAAAGGTCGGAGTTCGTAATTGTTTTGATAACAACCGTAAATTCGGGATAGGTATCAATAAGTCTGAAAGCTTAACGGAATACAATAACGTCTACTTTGTTACAAAAAACAAAGCACAATATCGGCAAAAGAAATTAAATTATAACAAATGAAGCTGCCAGATTGGAGCACATATAAAACACGTTTTCATCATATAAGACCACTTCATTGAAATAAATTACGTCCACCGCAAACAATAGCGTAGTATGCTATAGTGAGCGGATCAGAGCAATGTTCGGGATTTACGACTGTTTGCGGAGCAACGAATCTGTTCATACCGGTTCGAAGCGATTCGTACTGGCCCGCATGAGGGACATAAAACCTCGTCTACTATTGGGCCCATAATAAAAAAATTCCTTTTTATTTCTCCCCAGTATAGATGGCCACTCGCGGCCCTGGAAACACCGATTTATATGGCAGTTGTCAATATTCTTGCCCACTTTATTCTGGGATTAAGAAAATGGTCGGCCCCGTCCTTTTATAAGTTCAGAAGGTCGACTTATTGTTTTTAAAAACAGAAAGCATAATATTTCTAAAGAATCTGAACTTTCATCGCTCTTTCAATTGAAAATATAAATTTTGGGACCCTTTTAATCCTTTCGTCTCGGGGACTCTCAAAAAGATTATGATAAGCAGCCAAAATAAAATAACAACTTAAACGTTTCGTATTATGCTGTAATTTAACACTCATTTCTGGGCGTCACGGCTGGAGTAATGGTCCAAAAAGCGGTTCTACAAAATTAAACTAAGCTTAAAGCGTGGTTTAGCTTTCTGCCTAGTCCTTTATACGATTTACATCGATAAGGGACGAGAGGATCAGAAATTTTAACATTTACGACTTGGCCGTTTCATTTTTATAGGCAGTTCATAAAATAACTTTTCCGAATACATTAGAAGGAACATTTAGCTGTCCAACGTTTGCTCTCGAGTAATATATTTAACGTTTATAGGTGTTTTGCATAAGCTCCGAGTGTATAAAATGTTTTCAGAATAAGTTTTGATGTCTGTGTGAAAGTATAGCTTAATGGAGATGTACCATCTACTTTTCGACATTCCTTGCCATTTCATTCATTGGCATCGTTTTTTATTAAATGAAATAAAAAAATGTTAATTCTAGTTTCTAGCTTTATGTCAGTATCAATGACGTGTCTATCTGAATTGTGAATCATATATATTTTATTTATTTATAAAGAAGAAGAATAAAACATTTATAATGTCCGCTTTAGAGACAACAGAAACAAGTTTATGTCTAAACTTGTTTACTAAAAATCATAACAGCGGGATTCTCACAGTTGCTTTAAAAAGGATTTGATAATACTACTATCTTATTTTTTTAACATTAGTTCTTACAAAATAAAAATAACGATCAAACAAAAGGAAAATATGTACTTTTCTTTCTAAAATACAAATAATTAAGTCACCTTGTGATATCACACAACCATATAAGCATCGCAGTCATGAGAGATTGAAATGCGCAGATTCCACGCTATTTTTCACGCCACTCCGGAATTCATAACTCCTTCGTACCACGACCGCGCACAGTCTCGCCCCATTCCCCATAGAGCTCCGCTTATGACGCCGTCATGAGCCTTTTATATGCCATGACTTACATCAGGAGTGTGAGTATGTGGTAAAGTTTTGTTATTAGTTTTTGCATGTATGTTACAATCTCATTTTTTTCTCTGTGCTGTGTTCTCTGAAGCATTCTGAAGGCATCTACATTATACGTATTTTTATTTTATCTAGGAGTTTCTTGTCAACTATGATTCTAATTGTGTCTATGTCTATAGACAGTTTAACTCTTTTTATTTTTGTATTTTCCTTATCCACTGCTAGTGTTCTACTTCAATTGTCGCATTGGATCATCTGTTTTCCAGGGCTTTGTTCATGCAATAGGCTCGCCCTTACGTGGTACCTAAACATACTGGCGAACTGTGGGTGTATATTGATACACCTTTGCCTAACGCTTCAGGGAATACAGGCGTGATGGTATGTTAAAATTATCCAAAATGACAGTTGCATTGGTTGTGTTATCTTTACTTCTTTACTTTAGTCTTTATTTCTTTACTTAAAGTATCACTAGTTCTAATTCATTTTTTGCTCTCACTGTAAATATTTGTAAGCAGCTGTTCTTTACATATTTTAATTAACTACAGTAAAAGCAGTCTTCGTTCATACCCACTACGGATATTGTCCAACCGCAAAAAATGGTTATAGCGAATTACAACACGGTTTAATTTTGTTTTATTGGACTTTTTATGACGGCAGCGTGTAAGTTGGGTTATATGAATTTTGTACTTTATTACTAACGTGTTTTGGGTTTACTTTCGTTTGTGGAGCAAAGTATGTTAGTCTAATGACAGGCATTGTGGTAAATACGTGTGGAATTGAATATAATATCTGGCCTTGTAATGTGTTATTTATGTTTTGTACTAAGTAAAATATAGGGGACATAAAGTAAATACAAGACATTTCCATATAACCATAATAAACTTAATAAAAATAGGCTTCAAAGACGATAACTTATAATTCTAAGTATTAACTGTCATACTTCCAGGTAAACCGCCAACCCCATAAATTCAACACAAACATATTTATAGCTAATAAAGTGGTCTATTTTCTCACAATTTATAAAATGAAGAGAGAACCGTGCCACGCTCAATATACGCCAAATAAAGCTTTATCATCGCTCCAATATTCCGCATTCGCGAACCGAAAATGCCACTTGACACACTGCCAAGAATAAATCAAATTTTCTTCGAGTCCCACCGAGGAAGTCCTGCTAACTTACTGTCCTATTCAATTTGCCTATCTATGCCACCTTATTACTGAATTATTAAAGTTGGAAATCCTATGATTGAAGGGTTTTGTTAATATTGTTAAAACAAGAAATGAAATACGGAAATAATGTTTAAATGTAATCGTAAAAAGTGAATTTTAAATTCTATTCATAAAAGTAAACTTTTTCACCAGTGGCTTAATGAAATATTTAGATATCGCTTTTCATATTGAATATAATTATGACCTATTGGTCATGCGAACCGTACTAAAACAATATTACAAAACTACGTTCAAATGTTTCGATAAAAATATGTTTTCCAAATTAACATGGAGTTTGCATCAGCGATTTGATCTGTCACATATGTCCAATTAAAAATAAAATGTATCACTATATCCTTTTGCATAAAAACGTAACTGACACTAGTCAAACGAACCTCGTAATTGTTCCATTCGACTGACACGGTCTGGATATTCATTATTTCACGAGAGCCTCACATTGTTGAATCAACGAAAACTATATCTGTACCTACCGCATCGTGGATAACATTTGCATACCGCCCTCAGTTTGTTTTCAAAATTCCCCTCCGTTGAGCTCGAATATCCGAGCATCGTTCAACTGTTACAAGCACTCATTATTCGATGCGATCGCGTTTAACGATGACAGCTACTCTGATGTCTGTTCTTTTGTAAAGTTCATTAGCAACTGTTAAAGTCTTGTCTTCATTCCACTTGGATTGCTCGACAGGCACTAGTTACTTGAATATTGAAATCTTAACAACTACGTTTTCATTTTGATTACGTTCCTTCTGATTTAATTTCACTTTGATTTTGTTTGTTTTCTGCTTAGAAAATATATTTTTACCTGCTTCTTCTCGTTGGAAATTTATGCAATCGCGGATATGAACAACTAACTGTATAATATTATAGAACAGACTTTTTACAAAATATTACTAGGTCATAGGTTGCGCTCCCTCGCACACACGATACATTGATGTCTTTAGAAAGTATTAGTTTTAATCGTCGACCTCCAACCTCGATTATTCACTGCGGCACGTCTTCCGGCTCTGGCTGCTAATCCCCCATCCCTTACCAGTGCACCCCTGGATTCTAGTTCAGTATTTTTTTATTTTCCAACATCAACAAGAGATGAAAACTTTACCGCAGGCCCCCGCAAAACTTTTCATCGACTAATCCCGCGGTGGCTGCGTTAAATTCTCGATTTACTTTGTTGCCGAGCTCAGGCTTATGCGGTAGCATATTTTTCAACCAATTCCGGCGGTTTTATAGTGGATTTGTGTGGATATTTGTTATCGTTAGTTTAAGAAGTTCCCGTTTGCGATCCATCCGGGAGTTTCCGTATCGCTGAGCCCACTCCACTACGCTCTTGTTTATAACAAATTGCTGATGTCCCATCTTGATGTCAAAGTAATAAAAACTCTCATCTGGCTTAAGTTTATAAAAAGATACAAGATAGTCCCAAGGTAAAATTACTTTGAAACTTTTATTGACAAACAGCGCGAGCTCCGGCCATAACAAAGTTTCAACTGACCAACGTCCAACTTTTACATCGTTTGCTTCTGTTATTGATATTGAGAATCCCGTGGGGATTGTGCCTATAAAGCTGCAGATGCCGCACAAAAGGTCCCTGTACACGGCATCATTCCAATAAATAACCCGGAAAATTGTCTCTGCATACACACAAACAATATATCATGTGTAGTTTATATTATACGCGGGAGTCATCTTTCTTAGCTTTCCCGTAACTTTTCATCCGAACAGCGTTATGTCTAGGCGTAAAAAGTAAGTTTTCGGGTAATTTTTTTCACCCCCACCATTTCTATACGCCCGCCGCCCGGTTGACGTCACTCTGTATTTGGCCCTCACGCCGACTACACGTGCCGATCTGATTTATGGCCTACTGAATAAATAAGTTAAGATACTATTTTTCACGATATAGCTGTTTGTATATTGTTTATTTCGGGGGCTATATAGATAGTGCTATTACGTAAATTCGACGCGTAATCGTTTAAATAATTTGCAGATATTGTTAATTGATATCGAGGGAGACGCCTAATAATTACTGACGGGATATAACATCGCACGCGTGGTCATTAACCAAATCCGAATAATTAATTAATTTTGTGAAGCGATACGGCTGCGAGGAACAGGTATTAATTACTATGGCAAACATTTTTCTTTTATATAAATATTCTAGGACCTAGGATCGTTTGTCTTATTATATTATATAAGAATTGCTAAAAGAAAGTTTTTTTTTTCAATTAACAGTCATTTGTATGTAACTACTCAGCTGACTGTGTCGGTGACGCTGTGGGTGATGGGTTTATTTATCGTACGGAATTAATATACTAGATAGCAGTGATAGCCTAGTGGTATGACAATTGGAATGCCAAGTCTAAGGTCTCGAGTTCGAATCCAGGGCACGCACCCTTGACTTTTCGATATTACGTACGTATTAATAATTAATTATTACTCGTTTGAACGGTGAAGGAAAACATCGTGAGGAAACCTGCATACCTTAGAAATTCTTCTCGACGGTTTGTGAAGTCTACCAATCTGCAGTAGGCCAGCGTGGTAGACTATGGCCTAATCCCTCTCAATATGAGAGGAGACCCGTGCCCAGCAGTGGGACAGTATATGGGTTGATGATGAGACTATAACAAAGTAACATTTTCTCTGAAATAAAAGCTAAATGTATAATTTGTCGTTCAAAAACTAGCGATGCAATACATTGGGCGTGTAAATAATTCATAACGTTCGTCGCAGAACTCTATCGGATGGAGTCGCGAACAGTATCTAAATATTGTCTATTTGTCGTCTCTACAGCCGGCTGTGTGCTATACCTGACTCTAGCAACTTTGAATTATTTAGTTGACTAGGATATTGCATTACTGTTTACTGAAATGCGCTGTGTAATTAAATTTGTTCATAGTCGCGTTCTATTTTAGATGGCGGATGGATTTTAATAATATTTTTTGTAATTAAGGAAAAGTAAAGTGTGTCTTGGAATAGATTTTGGGTGAACTTATTTATATCCAAGTAGCTATTACCCGAAGTTTCGCCCGTATCCTAAAGCGCTTTTTAAGACAAGGCCTATATCCTTTTCCAAGGTTTATCCCTGTGCCAAATTTCATCAAAATCGGTTCAGCGGTTTAGGCGTGAAAGCGAGAGCTAGATAGACAGAGTTACTTTCGCACTTATAAGATTAGTAGACAGTAGGGATTAGTAAACCAGTATGTCCAACAACGTTAAGTTCTTCACACTTTACAGTGACAGACTATTAATTTTATTATCTCTTCCACTGCCATTGTTTAGCCATTGCCTTTTAAAGACAAAAGGTATACCAAGGTGCAAATGATGCCCGAGTTCTTTCACTAAAATCATATCTTTGAAAATACATATAAAATAAATAATAGGTACAGCAAGAGTATATTAAATATATGAGTCTAAAGAGCCTTTCTTATTTGTAAAACACGCATAGGATTTCAAATTCTTCCATATAAACCCTCAAAGAAAAATCTCAACAATAAATCTGTCCATTAAAAACCTCTTCTACATGAGAGGCGTTACGCCATCTTTCGACACAAGTAGACAAATGCTTCAAGCTTCGTGCATTGCTCCACGCAATTTATTTCAATTCGCTCCGTTCTCCCGGTTGTTCGTTCACTCATTTGTTCGGTCACGGCGGTTGCGACGCTCATCAGTCTTCTTCGGTATACCTCCGCTGAATGTAGATTAGGCGCGCAACGGGATTACTTACCTTTTTTTCATTTGTTTTATAGACTAACCAAAAAGATTCAGCCACTTAAGACTGACCTCTTTGCTCTAAAATATTCACTAAGTAACAGCTTGAGTGGATGATTTCTAGTGCAGTCTCGTTTAGCTTAAAGCACACCTTATTTCTTAAAAGATCACCTATTTTTACACACTGTCAATGAGATTTTCAGAGAGACTAAAAAGGTATTATTACGTAATTTCTTCGAGATCTATACATATTTAGAATCTATTTTCCAATATGAATCATATATTATGATTCATCAATGCGAGCTCTTTAATTAGCACAGCAGAAATTATGATAGGTATAAAACTTACCGTAAAATCGCTCAAAGATGGTTGTAATGGTTATACAAAAGAAATTCTCAAATGAACCGTGATCGTAAATAGGAGTTTAAAAAACCCACGTAGTTTCTGCAAAAATATAATCTTCTTTCCTTTTGTAATGTATAACTATTTTGTGTGTAGTGTGTACGACAAACCTCATGATACAAAAATATGTATTCTAGATGCTATTCTTGGTATTTGTCTAAAAATAGCTTTATAAACGAAAATAGGAATATGCGTATTTCAGTAGTATCAATTGTTGATTTTGCCTTTGAGTATATCAAAAGTTGTTACATTATTCAACTGACAGACGGGTGCGTGTTCCTTTGAATTCAAAACATTTGACGTAGCTAACTGCTCAAATAAGCACCGTTTATACGCGCGTGGGATGATATTTACATATTGTGATACGTAGAAATGTACTGCGTTGGAACACGTGTGAGGTGAAAGTGCGTGACTTTGGGAAAAACTATACCGCGTTCCGACGCATGCAAAACAAACATTTATTTTATAATTATTATCAACATTCTAGTGATTGGAGTTACGCTTCCTACCACTGTTAGGTACAATAGGTGTTTATGTACTAAATGGAGTCGTGTCTTGAAGAAGCAGTTACGGTTTAAAACTAGTTATTTATTTATTTATACTATCCATTCCATTGTGCCTTTGTATAATAGTCGAATTCAGACTCAAAATCTATTTGGTTTCAAGTTGTCATATGAGCTGAAATTCCACATTAGTTGGTTTTTTGCGTTAGTAGGGCTGAGTTATCAAATAAAAGTATTTGATAGCTCAGCCCTACTTCTTACAGGGGTCTTCCGGATGGCTTTTATTAATCTTGTCTTCAAAATAGGCAAGTATTAGTTTTAAATTAATAAATATTCTTGGACAATTTTACACAGCACCATCAAGTCCCAAACTAAGCAGAGCTTGTACTATGTGTACTAGATAATGGATATAATACTTATATATTTTTTTTTTGTAAATACATACTTATAATACATAAGAAACACCCAAACAAACACAAACACTCTATGTTCATCACATATAATATTTGTATTCTGTGGGAATCGAACCCACGACCTCGTAATCAGCAGTCCGACACGCGAACCATTAGACCACAGATGTCAAAATAATATCTTAAAACAAAAAAGTGTAATTACTTCAACACTAGTAGCATACAAAAATATTTAGTTAAACACACGTCAAATATGGCGTACATTAGTCCTATTACAGTCACCCACACATATAAATAACAAGCTTTTAAATCCCCTCGAATCAAACCTCAATGGACCACGAAGTCCCAAAGACGGAATCCGAACTGTGCACGTTTTCTTTAACTATTTAGACAACACAACCGGCCATACAACACTCAACTCTAATACTCTAATGCTAAGGTTTTCTTTCGTTCATGTGTTTAGTTTTCTTGGCTTCGCATCGTGAATATTGAGAAGTAGCTCTCGGGAGGTTGGGAGTGACATGAACTCGGATACATTGTGTCATACCTAAAGAGCATACGAGAGCAGGCTTTGGTGTGAAACTTAAGTAGAAAACATGCTGTACATTTTAACGAAATTTTGTAGTAAACGTTCAGCTAGTTTGTGTTGAATTTTCACTGTATTTTATTTGGTACTTACCTTAAAAAACGCCTAAGAATATTAAACAGAGGCCTTATCGTTTCATAGAAAACCCACTCACTTTGCTCGACTTTAGAATCACTACGAACTCGTCAGTTGTGCTTAGGACCAAGAGACTAACGGGACAGTTTAGGAATCGATTGCGAGGGAGATCCTCATACTGTCCTCCTTATCCAGGTCGTACAGGTCAGGCTAGGTCAACTAGTAGCTCGCTCATAGCGGAATCCGAAACCCACTGCTATCCCCGGAGAGGTGGATAGGGCATAAATCATTTCCAACCCTGTCAACAAAAAAAAGGCACAGGTCTACTAAACTACTTAGTTTTTAGCCCTATGAACTTTCGGTACGAGATAAACGACGAGAAATATGTCGTGGTGTGAATTTTAGTCTAGTAAGATACGTCCCAGTGGAACCAACGTCTTTATTATTCACCGATTAACTATCCCGCCTGATAACTTATAAGTTATTGAAGGCTGTATTATATAATATACAGCGGTGATGATTATATAGTGACGGTAAAAGGAAAGAAAGTGTGGTTTATTTTTTTAAGATAGTAGTTTGGGATCCTCGCGACATAAAATACATTTAAGCTGTGTGAATGAGAGCAAATTTCCATAGATGATTCTTGTGCCGTTGTTTTTATACACATAAGTTACGCCATGTATTTCCCCAATAGTTGAATTAACACAATAACCGGTAGATAATGTAATGTTGTGTACTACGCATTTGTACCGTTGCATCATCTTGCATTATGTCGTAGTCGTAGCATTGTAGCAATTTTCGTAGTCCTGTTCTGTAGCAGCTATCATAGCTTCGCAGCAGCTATCGTAACATTGTAGCAGGTGGCGTATCATTATATCAGGTGTCGTAGCATAGTAGCAGGTGTCGTAGCATTGTAGCAGCTGTCGTAGCATTGTAGCAGGTGTCGTAGAATTATAACAGGTGTCGTAGCATTGTAGCAGCTGTCGTAGCATTGTAGCAGCTGTCGTAGCATTGTAGCAGCTGTCGTAGCATTGTAGCAGCTGTCGTAGCATTGTAGCGCTGTCGTAGCATTGTAGCAGCTGTCGTAGCATTGTAGCAGGTGTCGTAGCATTGTACTAGCTGTCGTAGCATTGTAGCTGCTGTCGTAGCATTGTAGCAGCTGTCGTAGCATTGTAGCAGCTGTCGTAGCATTGTAATAGGTGTCGTAGCATTGTAGCTGCTGTCGTAGAATTGTAGCTATATCTTCGTTGCTAACTACTATTAGTAACTTTGTAGCTACTATTGTAGCACGATAGTTGTCACAACTTTCTGTAAGTAGAATATATTTAGCTATTGTGCACTGTCTTTAAATCTTTTCTGCTTATAAAGGCTTATTCTTCCGTGGTTCATACATTTAGTGATACAGGTTTTACAAGTAGATTGGGAAAATCAGTCTTAAGACAGCCAATACCTACAACTTAATTCATATACCTATCACCATGTTAAGTACATAATATCTAGTATTACAATGCATAAAAATTGGAAAGAACAATTATTATACAGAATCCGCTTTCACTGTGGTAGTATTATGGAATCCGTTCAAGCCCATCGTTAAATTTATATTGGATTACCCTATTAATTCTGTGTAATCGCCGGGCCAACTAATTAATATCCCCCACTATATACACGGATTGAAATTTAATAGTTTATCACGATAAATTAACTCGCTGTTTGATTTATAATTTATTTTAATATTAATGAACTCATTTTTATCGGCTGCAACTACTCATATATAATTACTTTCGTACCTTCCTATTATTATCAGCATGATTTGTCTCATTGAACGGCATATACTTATTTTCTCTCAATTTAACTTTACTCTACTCTCTGCAGTCAACTTCAGAACGATGTATAATATGTATAAGACTGTAACGTCTTTCATATCAAAATATTTTACTCCGTCCAAACAATCAAACAAACTAACCCCCACGACACAGGGAATCCTAGTGTGTAGGCTAGTAACCCAACAATTTAACGTGTTATTCAAACAATAAAAGTATAATTAATGTTATAAAACAAGAAAACTATTTAAAGGTTGTCTGGTTTTTGTACATTAAGAATAAATAAATAAATAAAACAAATAACTTTTTGAAATAAGTTTGATATACCATATCATATAACAGAAAATCTAATTCTATTTTCGAATTCCGGAACAGAACAAAGCAAAATTCCTGGCCACAAATAAATACGCAACTAAAAAAATCATCACGCACGTCACAAAGCTCGTAACTGAGTGACGTCACATCTCAGGTGGTTCACGATACCTCTATTAGGGCTATTAGCGTAATTACGGCCTCAAAATACCCTTAAAGAGGCCTCGACACTCGTTAAGGCCTGTATGGCCCACAGGCCCAACCCGGGCTGGCTCGAGGGAATGACTTGGAATTTTCAATTGGCTCTCCTGCGTAAATATAGTTAGTGGAGTATCGTGATTTCTTGTGTAACAATTCAAAACCGACCGACATTTTGTATAACTTCATAATAATGTGTAGATATTTTTCCAGTTGTGCTTTCGTTCTGAAACTATTTAAACATTGTTTATGATATTGGAACTCACTTTTGAACATTTCTGCCTGTATATAGATCATAAATTTCAAATTTTGAACGAATATTTCAACATTTTATTTCCCATACATCCGAAATCCAAACACGTATATGTCAAACTGGCCAGAAGCCACCAAAAATGTCGTGAAAAACCCTAGAAATATTTACGGACAGGTTCACGAGTGGAGCATGAATTTGACGAATAACGTGCCCCGAAGGTATGGTGTACAGATTTGAATACAATGACTTGCTGCCTCACGTATTGTGTCAATTTTGAACGTGTAAAGACAATGTGGCAAGAGTTTTTCTTTAAAACTGGACAAATCAAGTTGAAATCCGATTGAGATCTTTTTACAACAAGCAAAGTAAAAGCGTTTAATTTTCAATACTAATTACTGTTGAAGCCATCCCGGAGCGTGGTCGATCTATGGCGAATGGCTGCAATCTTTACTTTATAATCTAAAAACAGAGTCGATCAGAGTACATACAATATAAATCCTTAGATTTTAAATCCGAACTGTAGGCATGGTATAGTATACGGTACCCACTGCAAACAGTATTAAATAGGTTCGATTTTCAAGATTTGATTTATTAGATGTAGTAATATTTAAACTTTTTAGTGCAAACAGAGTTTTTAGAAGTCGGTTTTTTTTTATATGTCTAATCCTTTGCGGATACAGGCGTAATAGTTCAAGATATACAAGACCTCTGTCTCATTCGTTGGTTCGGATCCCAAGTCGATCGATAGATATTGTAGTATCGAATAGTATCGATTAATCGATATTCTTGTTATATGTATGTTTGTATAAAATTCCCAACAGCAGCTTTTATTTGTACCTGGTAAATGGCAACATGGAAGCTGAGAAAACATTATGATGCAATGTGGCTGTGAATGAGTACATGTCTGTCAAACCCTTCGAGAATTGAGGCGTGATGCTATTTTCAGAAAATATACCATTCCAAAAATAGTACTGAAATCCTTGGAAAAAGGACTTAGCTCGTAACATTTATTTATTATTCTCTGTACTTTGACGTGAACAGGTAAAAGCCTTTTTAGATTAACCATTGCAACGTAATGAAGATGAAGGGCACCGTAATGGAACTAAATAGGTAGAAGAACCACTTCACTGGATGTACGATGGTGAGCTTACACACACATGCATTAAACCTTACAGTTGGCCTTGGCTAAGGTCTATCACGCTCAATTGCAACTCTGACGTTAATGTTTCCTATGTAAGGATTCCATGCAGTACTAGTGATACGATAATTAGACTGCCAAGTCATGTCAGTCTCTCTCATAGTCAATCTCATAGGTCTCGAGTTCGTATCCCAGCACTTATCACTCACGGTGAAAGAAAACATCGTGATGAAACCTGCATGCTGTAGAGTTTCTCTCGACGGCGTGTGAAGTCTGCAAACCCGCAGTAGGCTAGCGTGGTGCACTCATTCTGGAAGGAAACCTGTGCCAAGCAGTAAATGGGTTGATGAGTCGAGACTTCCACGTTTTCATACCTAAACCGCTTTTGATGAAATTTGGTACATACTGAGATAGATTAAACCTTTGACAACGAAAGCCTATATAGTAAAATAAACCTTCTGTCTATTTTTACTTTGTGGCAGTATTGTCTAGTGGGGTAAAGAAATATTTTAAAATGTAGAGGTGCGGTGTGTTAATTGGGCATGCGATTTTGTACTTAGGCAGATTTATTTCTTAATTAGCCGAAAGCCGGAACTTGGAGTAACGGGTAATGTCGGACAATTTGTTTGGGGCACAAAGCGTTTGTTCGCCAGTGTATTTTGTGTCTTGTATTACGTGAAAGTGGAAGCCATTTTTGTAGAAAGAAGTTTAAAGTTATATTGACGGTGAAGCTAATGAATCTAGTATTTTTTTCTTACAAAAGTCATAAATAAAAATGGTACAGAAACTAAAAAGGTTAAGTTATAAATGATTTTTAACTTTGAACTACATCATCATCTTCAATTGATTCACCTCCACACTGCTGAAAAAAGGTCTCTTAAAATGAGAAAGGTTATAATAACATAATCAAATACATATACGCCAATTCTGATACGGACTTTGATGTTCATGAACAATGGGACCCACGATTCACTGGGAACGACATTCAATCAGGCTTAGTGATTAAATACCAAACGTGTTGAACTAGAAATATAATAGGCATTGATTTTGAATCTTTGAAAGGTGTACTGCATGCGAAACTAATAGTTAATTTCTCATCATTTTCCTAGATTTTTCACAACTATGTTGGAGTTATTTTTAACTACTAAGGAGGCAAACAAGCATACAGTCCACCTGATTTTAAGATGGTTACCGTAGCCTATAGACGCTTGCAACACCAGGAGTATCACTTGCACGATACCGAACCTGTAAAACGAAAGAGCATCCCAATTTGTGAGCAATGCCGATATACTAAGGGCAGACTGATGATCTTTTTTAGAATTCTGACCAACGGTACGTTCGTTCGGGACCGTCCTCTTTACGTGCTTTCTGTTCAGTGTTACCTGAAGCCAGTTTGTCCGGAAAGCATCCAAATCTTTCCGCCAGCGTTTTCTGCTCCTTCCTCGGCGTTGACGGTCGTCTTCTGGCAACCATTGGATTACAATATCGGGCCATCTCTCCGGTCGCATCCGGGACACATTTCCTGCCTAAACCCACTTCATTTCAGTTGTCTTTCTACCTATATCAGCAATGTGTCGGAGTGCAAAGTTTACATAGTTAACATCTTGTGTGAGTATTAATGAGTGACCATTTTGTAAGACTGAAATTGAAGGCTTCTTAGTGGCAAAGTAGGCACTAAAAATGTATAGAAATCATGTTAGTGTGAAGATTATAGTAATTGCCTCTCCAGCCGGATTAGGCTGTACGAATCCTGAAAAGATTAACGTTTTTATAAGTCTGCTAAGGGTATAGAATTAAGGCAACAGCGCCGCAAAGGTCTTATAGGCTTAGGATTAGATTTATTTTGCTAGCGTTGGAGAATATTTTGTTTTATAACCTTGATTTTTTTCCTGTACCTGCTTCAATGTATCTTACGTAAAATTATGGAACCATATTAAAAATGAGTTTTTCTAACAATGTGGTAAAAAAGACGTACATTCACGCGTCTGTTCCCCGAAGATTTGGATGAAAAGTACTGTAAATGTCATCGGTATTACCCAAAAATTGGGTTGCAGAGGTCTGATGGCAATCGCTTCGTATAAAATACTGATATTCAGCCGCATCTAGTTAGACTGGAAGCCTACCCCAATATAGTTTGGACAAGGCTCGGAGAAAGAAGTTTAATGATAAAAAAATAACACATTAAGTGAACAGGTCCTGTTATATATATTCTATTAGCTATAATTTTCTTTGTAAAATTCCGTACAATAAATTGCTATCAACATTTTCACGTAACTACTGTTTTACATTTTTTCACAATTTACTGACCTACTTCGAGTCGACCCAATTACGGCATTATTGACACTGATAGATTGGATTCAAGTAAATATTGCTGTGTATGTCAAAAACAGCTGAACGGCTGTTGTGATAGCCACTGGGTTTTGTTCGGACGTATTGTGGATTTTGCGGCCAAATAACATTTTTCTGGCTTATTTTTTTAACGGATAAATGAAAAACGAGTTTTGTTAAGCGACGGGCATTATGATTTTAGACTATACTGAATTAAAAAAGGCAAAAATACTTTTTTGCACAACAAAAATACTTATTGCACAGCAAAATAGTCACTTCAAAATATGTTATATATTTTGTAACTTGGTCTCAAAATATTAGGATTTTGTTCTGGAGATGTGTGGTCACAATCAGTATTTTTGATACGCGGTCTATTATACCCTTAAAAAACATACATAACTCACACCTGTATTCCCGGAAGAGTTGGCAGAAGTGTACTCTACAGTTTGCCGATATTTTAAGTCCCATGTAATAGTGGGCGAGCCTCTTGCCGTTAATAGGCATAAAACCAAACTCCAAGCTGCTACTGAGAAGTTCATAGAAAAACCCAATAAATTCTTGGTAATATGGGTATGGTTTTATTTGATCTTCTTTCTTGTCTATACTTACATTATTATTTCCAACAACTTTTATCCTTTACAAATCGTTTATTTATGCATTATTTTCAATATCATACCTATTTTAAGAAGTATTTTCAAATAAACATGATATTAACAACGCCTTACAGGAAATGAAAAGATAAATGTTTAATCTATATCATAGCGAATAGATTGTTTTCGACAATTTACGTACACTGGCAGCCGATAAACTCAGATCGACGCCATTACATTAGAGAAAGAAAACACGGATTAAGTAAATGGGTACATCTCAGTGCCACTGTTCCCCATTTAAATCTACTCCGCTAAGTCGAGTTGGCGTAATTGAAACCAAATTCCAACTTGACTTGGATCGTAGTGGTTAATGTGCGTTCGTCCTTTGAATGCTTTTTTTAAGTCGCTGTGAATGGGTGCCCTTATTCTTTTTTTAATTCACTTTCATAAAGCGGAGAGTTGAGGTTTTGTGTTTTGTTCTATTTTTAAAAGAAATATATTTTTTTAGTTTTGGTTGTTTACTGATGACATGTTTGTTTTTTTTTTGTTTTCATGGTACAGTACACTGTTGTTAAAATTTTAATTTGTACCTCCGATTATTTTATGTAGATAGGTAATAATTACCAGCTTAGAAAAAGAAAGCAGACTAAGGATTTCATGGTATATCATCAGAAACAACTAGGAAGTATATTATAACAGATAAAAAGGAACATCAAGTTTAGTTGACGATTGACGAAGGTATCGCGAAACGTAGCGGAAAAAGAAAAGTGAATTGAGAATTCCTTTTTCATACTCGATTTAAATAGAAAAAAAGCTAAACTTCATCCAAATCTTATCGATTAATAAGGATTAAGAATCGTAAGGAACAATTGAACGTCATATTTTACTTAGAGAAACCCAAAAAGTGGCACAGTGTAGCCATAATATGTGTTATCGCGTGAACCTACTGACAAATTGGCTCGCTATGAGCTTCAGACTATCCCACACTAGGTACACCCGAACATACATATATCATGGAGATAAGCATAGACTATTACTCGGTAACCATAGATAAGTTTTATTGAGTTGAATAACTGCTGTAATATTTTGTTCGATCCAAAGCTAAAAAAAGTGCTATGTAATGATAAGATAGCCGTTTACGCTGTGTGGACGTCAGCTAATGGGCGACCATTTTCTTTGTCTTGAAAGGCGATGATAGATATTTTAGACAGTGTTTATAGACAGGACGAATCTTATGTTCGAATCCTTCGCAATTATATAAACTTTCGCCAAATCGGGCATTCGGTTTAAAAACAAAAAAAATACTTTTCACTCTCTTGATTCCAAAATATTCAACCCCTATCCAAAATCATAAACAAATTTTAATATCGCTGTTCAACATTTACTCATTCATTTAAAAATCAACCCTCAAACAGCCTATTCACAAATACTCCAATAATTCTGCTACCAACTCCCTCTAAGCTCTATACAGCTTTTATAAGCCCCCGTAAAGATTATAGATTTAATTTGCAAAAGCAACCATCCTTGTTTTTATTTGGACTGCGGGCGCGCACCGCTCGGCAAATGAAAGGTAAACTAATTCTTAAAATGGAGGGAGAATCTTGATTCGTAAAAGACAAGTACCAGGAACATACCTTTTGTTTGGTATGATGTTGTTATTGTTTGTTTTGTGTTATAGAATTCCTTTATGGCTTTCATATTAAAAGAACTTATGGTGGAACCGTAATGGTGTTAGGTTTTTTTAACAGGTATTTATCGAACAAATCTATGAAAGTTGTATTAATAATATCAATATAACGCGATAAAATCTTCTGGATATGATATCGTTACGACAGTTTGGACGTAACAATATCAGTATCAATGATAATATCCATTAAAAGTAGTTGTAATTAATTAGTTAATTTAAGAATTGATTAATTAAAGACGCCTCATTAGCCTAGTGGTCGTCAGCGCTACTGCTATACTTGAGGTCCTGGGTTCGATCGAGCAATGTTATTGGGTTTTTCTATGAAACTCAATAACCGCTTGGAGTTTGGATTTGCAATCGATTAGTAGCAATTCGCCCCGTATCCGATTAACTCTATGGATTTACTAAAATACAACCTAACCTTACAGTGAATCCAGACGTGATTGAACTAATAAAATAGTCCTACCTATGAACGAATATTCTAGGCCACAAAAGTAATTACATGTAGGTGGTCGATCTAATATGACCAAATGAATTATCTTTGTGAGGCTTCACCTGCTTTCAAGGCTTTGAACCGAAGATGCCGTAGGTTTCCAATAATATGAAAAATATATTACATTGTACGTCGATTTTGGCTTCTACAGTATGAAGATAATATTTTTCATAATATTTCCAATAATATGATCGTAAGGTTCTTTCTTTGTCAGAAGCAGTGGTGGACAGGTGATATGGTCATAGACCGCAGTAATAGGTCTCGGGTTCGAACCCAATTTAATTGGATTGGTCCAAAGTTAGTTATTGCTCGCAGAAAACTAAACAGCTTTTGGCTGGATAAATTGTACAATTTGGATTTGTGCCCGGTTAATGGCAATAGGGCTCGTCCTTTGTTAAATGGTACTTAAACATACCGCCGAACTGTGGGTGTATATTGGTACTCCTCCGATACTCCTCCGCCTAATCATTCGGGGAATACAGGCGCGTTTGTGTGTATTTTTTAAATTAATTAAATTGTACTTACTCGTATTAATTATACTTAAAATTGAGTTGTCATTTGCAACATTACAAATGTAGAAAAAATATAAACTAATAATTTATGTAAACATTTTCCATGAAAAGCTAGTATAATAATAAAAACAAAATAAATCCCATTTCCCTTAAACAACGACAAAGAACAACTTCTGGTAGAACAATTTCTGTTGACTTTGCAAAGCAAACAACTGTACATAGTATTTACTCCCACTCCTCGAATTAACCAACAACAACAATTTCGTGTTTGTCCACTAAAATAAACAACCCATCGTCAAGATTTATAATAACTTTATTGAGATAAATAACCAGGGGTTTGCACGCCGCGGTTGAAACACGACCAATTTTAAACGTACCCATAAATACAGGAGGAATTTTGTGCTATTCAGGGAATCCGTCGCGTTCCGCTTTCGCCCGCCGGTTCTGTACCCCTTCTCGTAAAAATTTCTTACCGGGAATCGAGAATCGTGCTGCAAAGTTACTGATTTTTTATTTTGGAACTGTTTGAGAAATTGTATATTTTGATTTTATCTTTATTTTATTTTTTTATTCTTTAGCAAATTTTTAATGATACATTAAATACTTCCAACATTTTACATTTTAAAGATAGAAATTTAACATAATGGAAAATTCGATCTCAGGCAGGGTTAGTACCTATGATGGTGACGTCAGAGACAACTATCGAAGACATATTACTGTGGTCTCCAAACGACTTTTTCTTTTTTTTAAAAGAGACGGCTCCCGACAATCACCAAACTTGTGCCGTTAACACATCGGTCGAAAGTGGAGCAAACTTCAAAATCTGCGCGGCGCTCCCGTCTCCTAGTTTAATTAAATCGGATAGTTGTACGGAACCCTTTGTCTAAGTCTCATTATGTGCAGGATTGTCGCCCCCCACATGCCAGCGATGTGGGGTGGAATTGAAAACATGTGGCGTACTTTTAAGATGCATCGTAGATTGGAAATTTATTTTACGTGCGTAAGTTTTATTATTCTGGGCTCGTAGCTAAGTAATAACTAAGCTGATCTACCGATCTGCAAGGTTAAGCTGCGATAGTCGCGGTCAGTCTGTGGATGAGTGACCATTTTTAACACATCGAGACCCCTCCGTACCTCGGAGAGTACGTAAAGCCGTCGGTCCCGGTTGTCATACAAATACCTATGACAATTGTTAGTGGTAGTCAGAAGACCAAAAAGCCTGACAACCAGTCTATCCTCAGGGTATCGGTAATACCCAAAAAAAAATTAGGTTACGAAGGTCTGATGGCAGTCGCTTCATATAAAATACTGATATTCAGCCGCTTCCGACCCCAATATAGTTGGGAAAAGGCTCGCAGAAAGAAAAAAGAAGAAGTTCTATTATTCTGTCAGTATCTTGATTATATATATGCAAACTTGTTTACATGACTTCTATTATAGTACTCACGACAGTAAGCTAATAAGAAATTTCTAAACAAGATCTTATGCCAATGACGCAAATCCCGCTTCATAAACACTCAAATAAAAAAGGTGACTGAAAAAAAGGTGTGTAAATGACACCTTTTTGGATAAAATCAGTGACAGTGAAAAAAGCTATTCCTACGAATCGCGCTATATATAGAGCCCATTAAAAAAAAAATTCTTTGACCCTGTTACCGTCAATTAGACAAAGTTTCTTTTTCGAAAATGTTCAAGGCAATACTTTCTTTGTTCAAATAAATACACGACACTTAACACTGGAGTTCGAAATTCAATTATAGGCAAGTTGATGCATACCCAGTAATTACATTACCGAAGTAAGAACAATTTAAGTTTTTTGTCCTCAATTACAGGTGAGTTAAATAATGTTTTTAAGTAGAATTATGGAAGCTTTCATTCTATTTATAGTCCCACTGCTGGTCACGGGTCTCCTCTCAAAGTTAGGCTATAATCCACCACGTTGGTATAATGCGAGTTAGCAGACTTCACAAGACGACGAGAAAATCTCTTAATTTTTTTTTTCATTAAATAGCACGTAGAACCTTTAGGTGTTTTATCTTAGGAGAATACAATATATTTTTTATAATTAGACCTCCAAAATCTTAATGATAAGTAATAATAAAATGTGTAATACAAAGTACCTATTCAACAGTAATACTTCAAATCCCTCCTCCTTTTCCTCATGTTATTTCCTCGCTTAACAACACATAATTCAGTTGAAGTTATCTCATTATATTATGTCCATTGCTGCTTTTTTCGTTCGCAACCTACGGAGACAATACAAAATACGCAATGTATACCAAAAACATCTGCAACGATATTCTCGCTAACACATATTGGATCGTTGTTATCGGTTAGTTCTTATGCGTACTTTATTCAACGTTTTTTCTTCATTCTCGGTATAAAAGAGCCTCCAAGGAGTTTCCCCGGGAAGTTTTAATGTGTATAAAAGCTCGGTTCGTTCTTATTTGTTCCCTTTTAGAATCGATATCAGAGATTCGAAATTCAACGATATTTTTTTTGTAATGTATTCGAGTGGCTGCTTTGGTCTTTGATTTAATGGACTGGATGAGTTTGGCAGGAATATATTTTTAGATTATGATCAAAAGTATTACATATTTTTTTATTATTTAACCTATAACGGTCTATATTTTACTGCCAAGTCCAAGATCTCGAGTTCGAATCCAAGCCACCCTGAATTTTCGATTTCATGTTCATAAATATTTAATTATCACTCGCAAGAAAACATCGTGAGGAAACCTGCATGCCTTAGAAATATTTCTCGACGGCGTGTGAAGTTTTGCAACCCGCACTAGGCCAGCGCGGTGGACTATTAATCCCTCTCAATCTGAGTGGAGACCCGTGCCCACCAGTGGGACCGTATATGGGTTAATAATGATGATGAACCCATTACGTTACTAGTGCACAGTTTTTCTGTTAGTATGAGAAGGATACAGGATTTATTTATTTATCTATCTCTCTTCAAAAATGTTGACTCGCAGTGCGATTTTCTCCTGTATCCTCGTGCATATACAAACAAATCTTCACATACAACAACTTGTACTTCACCCAGACTTGGAAAAACTACATTTGGATCATAAAAATATTTGTTCTGTTCGGGTTTGAACTAACAATTTTAGGCATGGATGCCGATCGCTTAGGTACTTCACTAAACGTAACTTCTTAATTTAAAATACTGCTTCCCAAAATAACATCTATCATATTTCCTCAGTAAATATGTAATGGAACTCTTGTTTATTTTTAATTCGAAACTCGTTTCGTCAACAGTTTTCTTTAAAACAACTCCCAAGTTCTTTGGTTTTATTTCGTTAAGGTCAAAATGCGACATAAAAAGTCCAGAAGGTTTGATTGTAAATACACATAGGGTAAATTAAAAAGAAAAAACATACCATCATTTCGGAGATACAGATAACTGCTGATTAGTGTACAGAAGCAAAAAAAAACTACCCAAACTTTCAAATTTCTTTGATAGATTTTCAACTTTAATACTGAATAATAAGGTTCATGTTCATTGGGGAAAGTTATACAGTTTACACTGATTTTTCAGTGACGATTTAATGGTACAAACAAAAATGAATAATCATTTGCCTCATTTGATAATAAGTAATTAATTTGTCTGTAAGTAGAAAAGTGTCTTAACTTTTTAGATATCAAGATATATCAACGACAAAAGGACTCAAAAAGGACAAACATGCTTGAGGAGAATGTTGTCTTATGTGGTAAGCTAGTTAGTTATATATTGCAGAGTCAACCTTTTGCACCTTCTTGTCTTAAGGTCAAAGTGCGAGCGGAATAGCAAATTCTCGATCAAACGTTTATTCATTATGGGCTGGCACTCATTAACATTTATTTAGGCGGAACACACTGACGCTGAGAGTGGCGAATAAATTTGCGTAAATAAGTGAGAGGGTAGTTAATTTTGTGCGGGTGGTGAACATGTCAATTTTAGGACGAGAGATGGAATTTTATTACTATTTACAATGGAGACTATGTTTCATTCATTATAAGAATCGTAACCCTCCAAAAGTTTAATTGTTTTTGATATGATTTTTTTTATATTGTTGATGGGTTTGCATTTGACCTCAGTCTCATCTGATGGTAAGCGACGACGAGGTCGAAGATGGAACACGCTTACCCAGAAAATGCCTGTTCACTCTTACTTGTAAAAAAACAAACATGACCGCTGTACTTCATTACTACTACTACTTTACTACCATTTACCATTACTGTACTACCATTCTGCTTACTATTACTAACTACTAAACAATTATAACATTATCCCGTTCTGGTTCCTGCTTTTATAATCAATTTAAGTTCCATAACATTACCTGAGGTCCGATTATATATTGTCTATTCCAGACATGATGCAAATGTATGTTTGTAGATCGATTGCTTAGTTTGGGGCTAGATGGTGTGGTGTAAAAATATTCCAGATAATATTTGTTTATTTATTTATTCATCATCATCCCATATACTGTCCCACTGCTAGGCACGGGTCTCCTCTCACAGAATGAAAGGCATTAGGCTATAGTCCACCACGCTGGCCTAGTGCGGGTTGGCAGACTTTACACGCCGTCGAGGTAATCTCTAAGGCATGCAGGTTTCCTCACGATGTTTTCCTTCACCGTTTAAGCGAGTAATAATTAATTATTAATACGCACATGATTTTGAAAAGTCAGAGGTGTGTGCCTTAGGTTGAGACCTTCGACTTGGCAGTCCAATGGTCAAACCACTAGGCTATCACTGCTTTATTTATTTATTATGTACCACGTAATAAAAAGGGGATAGGAATATTATCCTGAACCAGTAGGCTGTTACAACTCCACGTTCGTGAGTCACAATTAAAACAGTTTCGAGTCGACAACCAACGTTTACTCTTAACGTTGACTTCAAAACTTTTTGGCAAAACTCGGATGCCTCTAATTAATTCCAAGCTCCATCAATCGCTAAGTTTTAATCAGTCGGTAAAGCCATCAGGTTTTTCGGTTGTACTTATTAATTTTATGGACAGAGTAAAGGAATTATTGTCGATGTTTGATGAGAGATGTTTTGCTAATAACAAGATCATGTTTATTAAGCACTTAAGTTTAAGATGTTTTCTAACTAAATTGCAATTTTGTGTTTTAAGTATAGACTGACTGACGTTCTTAGATTAGACTTAAATATTATATAAATAGATAACTACTGTTATATGCTAAAAATAATAAATAATGTGCGTTTCTCTAGAAACTTTCTGCCTCGCACAACAAAACTGTGGAAGGAACTGTCGCCTGCAGTAATTCCGGACCAATACAACCTTCAAGGAAAGAGCGTATTCCCTTTTAAAGGCCGGCAACGCGCTTGTGACTCCTCTGGTGTTGCGAGTGTCCATGGGCGACGGTAATCGCTTACTATCAGGCGATCCGTCTGCTCGATTGCCCCCTATCCTATAAAAAAAATAATGACATATTGATTTCTGACATTTACGCGAATATTATACATTGAAATAAAACTACTTTTTACGGATTCTATCGCGTATATTGATATTATTAATCCCGACGTTTCGGACCCTTTACGAAACGTCGGGATTAATAATATCAATATACGCGATAAAATCCGTAAAAAGTAGTTTTATTTCAAAAATAATGACGTTATTTATTAGACGTTGTTTATTAGGAAAAATATCTTTGTATCCTACTGGTTTACATACATACATACTTGGTAATAAATATTGAATAATACATTCTCAATCGCGGAATTATTCTGTCAGTAGCCGAAAATCATATGGCCAACTTCTACTCTCACATCACCAGAAAAAAATAAGCCTGTCCTTTTTTACAGGCCATATAGTCATTCTATCTCACGAGGACCTGTGTGATATTAACATACAGTTCAATTTAAAATTATTTAACCGTCTCACGAGATAGAATGTCCGTGCTAACATTTTTGTCTGCGTCGTGAATGCGTTTACAGACACAAACACCCAGAATCAAATGAACATCAGGAGGAAGGCACTACCGACGGTTAATAAAGCCAATTTCTCACATTCAATATGGTAGCCTTTATTTAACAAAATACATAACAAAAAGCAATATTTTATTAAATCAGTCAAAGGAAACCATGCCCACACAGCGACTTCCATTCAAAGAACACCAACGCTGTCATAATAATTTATATGTTCAAGTTGAATTACCCTTCCCACAATTATGAGACAGAAAAGAGGAAAAAATCGTGATTCCACCGATTCTTTTCATACCAAAATCCTTCCTAACTTTCATTTTATATTCCAAAATGCTAACTTTTAATGTCTTAAATGAATTGTTCAGGCTTTATTCACTCCATTCTTCGTTGACAATCCCTTGACGTGTTTTATGTCCTAATTTAAATTGCTTTTATCGCGAACACGACCGTTACGTTGGCCAAAATGGCCGCGGTGGAATCCCGTTTTTCACTCTCAAAATACCAAGTGCTTCTTGGCTTCTCTAATTGTTTCTACGGTCTATAAAAAGGTTTTTAAATGAGTCGTTCCCTCTTTAAATTGCAACGAGATTTAAAAAATTAACCCTCGTAGTCTGGGTGGCCGTTACCGCGTACACGCTACGTTTCTGTAGAGCTGCTACGCCGTAGCACATAAATCTACGGCGTAGCGAACGTAGCGATGTCTGACTTCAACGATATATTCTAATGTATGTGAATAAATGTGTTAGGAAATGTATCTAGATTTTCTAAATTCTTTGAAATCGCTAAAGTTTTGATACTGCTTAGAATTTTGGTTACGTTCCAGTGAAAAAGAAAAGCTGCATTAATAACATTTTTTTTTGGTATAGTCTCCCAAGTAAATATGCTATAGATATAATATAAGAAAAAAATGATATAATCTCTTGCAAAACCCTATCTACCTACCCAGTGAGTGAGTTTACAAATAATTCATGTAAGACAATATTGTGTTAGTAGTAAGTGATAGCAGTTTTCTTTATTCTCTATAATCTAATACAAAAAATGCGACTGGTGAACGACAAAGATTCTGGGCTTGACTCTCGGAAGTCGGGCCTACGGACGATTGCTACAGCGCTTCCCTAGTCCCGGTACTAAAGTGGTGACGCGAAACGCCGAGGTTGGTTTTAGTCGGTAGCTCGCTCTTTTCAGAGCGGACTCCTACACACCACCGCACTCCGTTGGTAGTGCATAAAAAATTTCCTACCCCGTCATAAAAAAAGGCGCATACAGACCTCCTGCCTCCATGAGCTGTGGTCTGCGGCCGGCTGAAGTGGGGATTCTGGCACCCATCCTGATAATACCTAACACCGAGCGACGCACGACGAATTTGCGTGTGAAGTAGTAATGTTATTGTTGTATATATTTTATAGTATTTTATGTTGTGTTCTATTTTTATATTGTATTATTATATTTTTATATGGGCCTTGTTGCCTGAAATAAATAACTAAATAAAAAATAAAATAAAAAAAAATAATGGCCCCATTAAGCGTGTAATAAACAGACGCGCTTTCGATTAGCGACTACTGGACCACAGCCTGTCATATTCTTGGGGATATTCATGGATTCCAAGGCCATGATATATATAGGAAAGTGAAGGTAAGTACGTTTTTTTAGTCTATACGAGGCCGATATACCCTGCCGCCGCTTTTATTGGTAGATGTTCAATGAGAATTTTCCGTACCATAAAATTAAATTTCGAACATTGTTATTGATATTTCTATTAGATGCACGGTTAATGAAAATAGGGTTGTACCGGTTATTTGTGACCTACAAAAATACCGGCGTGAACCCGTACGTCTGCCAAACCCTTCGGGGATACAAGCGTGATGGTATGTTATCTTATGTTTATTCTATTGTGGTAACCAAAGGCAAGGCCTACACAATCTATTACTAGTTGTGCAGTTCTCGTGTGGACCCTACCTAATAACTAATAAGTATTTTTCCAGACGTCGGCCGCTCTGACGTGAAAGATTGATGTTCGGGAAATACTTCCTCAGAACGACGGCTGTATAGAGCCTATATACGTTATATATATAGTTATATATACTTGGTGAAATCTTTATCGTTTCCCGCATGCAGTGTGTGGTGATTTTATCTCTGTATAATATAGTATGAAGTAATATCGCTTGGGGAGAAAAGCATTGTTTTCTGACATAAAAAGGATGTAAATTACTTTCAAAGTCATGGGAAAATATTTGATAGGAATTCATAATGAGTGCCAATAGCTCAATGTTGCATTATTACAATAGCGATAGAAACGTCACGATTTCGAGCCCAATCAAGAATGACTTCCACCACAAATCTCAATAAAAACGAGCTCATTATGAAAAGAAAACTTGAGAGGTGTCAAGGGACACCCGGATGGAACGAAGTTCCTTTCATTAAAATTTAATAATTAAAAATAAAAAAACCTGTATACACTCAACAATTCACAACGCGCGAAATTCAAATATTGTCATTCACTCAATAATTCGAAATTCAAATATTGTTGACAAGCAAAAAGTGTCGTGACAACTTTTCGATTTTTTTCCATCTAGCCCCCTTTCACAACGCGCGATAAGGAACTTCGTTCCAAAAAACAATAGAATATGTATGTTCAAATCGCTAGTAACATTGTTATATACCATCGCCAGCATTCTGGGAGAGTTGGACAGAATAGCACTGAGGCCGTACTACCACTTGTTATTGCGATCGCTTTCCGATTGAGAGAGAGAGAGAGAGATGTCGCTCTATAAATAGCGCCATCCTTTTCTAACAACCTAAAAATTATCGCATTAACACGTTGTGGTATAGCCCCTGTTCGCCGGTATATTTTTTAAATTTGTCGCTACTGTGAATTTCGTAGAAAACCGAAAAATAAGACTTCGCTTGAGCTGGGAATCGAACCGAAGATTTTACGCTCAACAGCCGTGCTTGAGGCCGCCGTGACGTCATATTTTTATTTAAAAAACATCGTCATACGTTATTAGTATTTGAGCTCGTAACAAGATCTTTACACACATACACATATTTCGACACTTAAACTCACACATGCATATATCAACCAAATAAAGTATACAATTCACTGCATCGTAACGGGTATATCTTATAATATCCATACCTATAACCCCTTTAAACCATTCACATGCTAAGAAATAGAGCGAGCATTCAAAGTGAACCGGTGAAGCGTGAATCATATCTTACCTCATTACCGAGGAGGTGAGACGGTACCCTTTTTTTGTGTTTGTGCTATTTCGGTAGTGCTGGGAACATATTTTGTCGAATAGTTTCAAAACTTTTCATCTTGTCGGTTACATTTATTTTGTTTTTTCAGAAAATTTCGTAACAGTCTTGGAATATTTTGTTACCTCCCACAAGTAACAAATTACATTAAAAAAACAAAATCTATTTTGATAATATTTTTTTCAAGAATAGACGAGTGTTCTGTAACGAGGCTTTATTTAAACCTCGTTCAAACACCTCGTTGGTACTTAATTAATAAAAGATACTACAATTTAAATAAAATCTACCTCGACAAGAAATAAATATCCAAACATAGGAATAACGATAACTGATTCAATATTTATTTTCAATTGACCATCACTATTCTCATATCGATAAAACCCGGATGCGTTTCGTGCACTATGAAAAAGGTTTTATCTCTATATTGAATAGGTGAACTAATAGGGATGTGGCATGTTAAATCATTTATGAATATCGATGGAATATTTTGAGTAGTCTCTAGACGTATATTATGATACAAAAATAATATTTTGATTGACTGTAGGTTTGGTGTAGCGAACAAAGTGGTAACTTTGCAACTATCTTTGCGCCGGGTGTCGTGGGTTGGATTCCTATCTGTGAAAAATAATTCTGTAATCCACAGAGTTGTTTTGAGTCTGGGTGTACTTCAGGTCCATTAATGGTATGTTTAAAATTTCTCACGATTTCTGCGATTATCTTTTATAATCGCGTGAGAAATTTTCTTGTGGATTTGTGTTTTTCGTGTGGATGGTTATTTACCATCGACATTTTATTTATCTCATTATTTATATTAATTGAGCTGAGTAGCTGGCCACGTTAATTACGGTATCAGTGACATAATCTATCTCCCGATACAGGGCGAAAGATTTCTATTTAAACAAAGAAAACTAATTGGGTTAGAATTTAAATATTCGAATGAAATTGGATTTTAGTTATGTAGTTAAATTATGTAGTTTTAGAAGATACGCGAAATACACCTTCAGGTATAAATCGGCTAGATTATAACATAAATCCCGGGATCAGGTCACAATCTATTATTATCCATATAATCCATTATACTAGGATTTGTGTAAGTATCTTATCCATTGCTTAAAAAATGCTTCTTACAATTTTTTTATGCACAAACATGCCAGCAGATCAAGCTATCCAAAACTGTCAAATTGTCCCAATTGAAAATGAACCGTATTGTGTTGTATTAAAGTTGAAAATCTATCAAAGAAATTTGACAGATTGTGGTAGCTTGATGTGCTGGCCTCTGTACAAAAGCGGACTTAATGCGTAAGGCATTTCCTACCATTGACGAGTTTAAGGTTGAAAAGGTAAAAAGGTTGAAATTGGTAGGTGCATTAACAGTGTAGTTATACAAAACATAATGTTTAATACGTACATACATTTATGTACTTTATATAATATATATTACTAACATTATATACACCGTGTTTTTCTGTCGTCTTAAGGAAATCCTTTCGGCTTTAAGACAAAAAAACACGGTTTCCACGGACAAAAATTGTTGATCATGATGAGTATTTATTTACTTCTACTCATCATGATCAACAATTTTTTGTATGGGATCAACCATGAAGTGCAAAAAAAAAGGCTACATCCCACATTTTGTCGAGAGACTTGAACTTTTTTCTAAGAAACAGCTCTATTTTTTTCATGATGTCAGACTTATCCCATATCTGGTAGAAAGAATATTGAAAATATAATGGTTTTCTTTCGGCTGTAAGACAACAAAAAAAAAACGGTGTATACATTGTTCAAATTATACTGTTCTTGTTCATAGATATAAACACTCGTTAAAACTAAAATTAAAAAACTCCATACTAGGTTTAAAACCTCATTAGACACAGATTTTTTTATTTCGTTTTCGCGTACAGTTTAATTTAATTGCTTTTTTGTACAGACACTGATGTTCAGACAAAATTACTTGAAGAGAAACATTACTGTTGTAATTTTTCCAAATTGAGGCCAGTTTAATATCAGGGTTGCCAGCTTCGTCGTACCATTGTCGAGGGCGAGAGCCGGAATTAAAAGCCCTGAGATAATTTACTTGGTGAATTTATTCTGGACATTTAGCCCTATTTTGCACTGAATGTGCATGATATTACTTAGTTATATACCTTGACTCTGTAAAATGGCAACACTGAGTCTAAACGTCATTCTTAAAATGGACTAGTCAGATTTAAATTACTTTTAGACTTCGATTTTTTTTTATTCCAGCCCAAAAACACAGACTTATCGCGAATTTAGATTTTTATTGGATTTACTTACACGGACGCGTATTGTAAATTATAGTCGCTAAGTATTAAGGGGCAATACACGTCCTACCATCACGCCTGCATTTTCTGAACAATTAAGTAGGGATGTACAGACGCCAGCATGTCAAGCTATCCAAAACTGTCAAATTTTCCCAATTGAATATGAACCTTATTGTAATGACTTAAAGTTGAAAATCACTCAAAGAAATTTGACAGATTGTGGTAGCTTGATGTGCTGGCCTGTGTACACTCAAGCCTCGCCAGATAAAGCGTCTAACTTAACAGGGTGCGAGCTATTACCACCAGTCTCAAATCCAGACTCAGAGTGGCCACTGAAAAAATCACATAAAACACAACAACACTGCTCGACTTGGGAATGAAATGACCGCACGCTCGTCGACAATTTTCATTACTGGTTGGATTTTTATTACAATATTTGGAAACCACGTTTGGGCAAGCGTAGTGGGACGTCCTGCGACACGATAGACAGACGATTTGAAGAAAGTGGCTGGCAGCGGATGGATGTGAACTGCCCAAAACCGGGATAGTTGTCGCTCTTTGGGGGAGGCCTATGTTCAGCAGTGGACGGCAATAGGCTGATATGATGGATTTGGATCTCATAATCAGACCGCTTCACAAGAAATAATCTGCAAGTCGCTGAGACTATGTTAAACTATGTGTGTACGTTAAGAACTACATTACATATCACTGTAATCCTAATACAATTACTTACCTCACCGTATGTAATGTTCTTTGATAAATATATGATCTTTAAACCGAATGAGCCATAAGTTAAATTCATTGCTAACTAGCTTACGAACAATATGATTATGTGGAACCTAAACTCAGATCGGTTGCTTTTCTTTATTTTTAATTAAATGATAATAATATGTGTTATATTTGTTCTCATCATAATAAGGTAAAAAACAAGTATACCGGCTACCTCTAAACGCCAGCGGTATCACTCGCTCGTTGTCATCTTGAGACTTGGGTAACTAAAATGCATTTAACATTTATCTTTAATATAAGAGGGAAATTTGTTTGACTAATCATTAAAAATAATTTACTGAAATGCTATTAAAAAAACCTATTCACATATCCTATTTATTATCTATTACATAATGTACAAAAAAAAAGGAAAATGAAAAGAACTAATAAATAATTATCACGTCCAAGCGTCAAAGTATTCCTCCACATCGCTGTCATCTGGTAACGTTCCCAGAAGACTGGCCGCATTGCCACGTTGAATGGCAATGCTAATTTAATTTTAATTATAATTTATTTTATTTTTTTTAATTTTATTTTTATTTTATTTTTTTATTCACATATTGTACAAAAAATAAAATAAAAAGAATGAAGGCGTCAAAGTATTCCTCCATATCGCTGTCTTCTGGTAACGTTCCCAGAAGACTTGAGACTTCAGTTCTGAAGTCAGCCCAGCCCAGTAATTTCACTGGCTACATCATTGTTCTTCAATTCAGAATACAATAATTTTATTTTATTAGGGACAACAAACAGCAGTATATGATACAATCTAAACACTTAATCAATAGGTAGTAGCATTTGTACTACTATGATGTTAGCATATACCATGGATCAACCTCAGACGAACTCTGCAGTATGAGCAAAGCCTAACACCTTAAAAAAGGTAAAATTTTGGTCAATGTCCATTTACCTCACCTCTCATAATAAATTCTTTATACAACTTCTGATTCCATCAAATAAGGATATCACGTGACATTTAGTCATTACTACCGCCTGTATTGCAGGTGAGAAAATATCCCCTAGTTTGTTTTATTCACTATAAATAACTCTGGTGTAGCGACTATTAATAAGCAGGTGAAGCTATGAAATTATAGGTTACGTCTGTGGGCGATAGTGCTGCCAATTTCGGTTATATGCGGGAATTAAAAGCGGTATTCCATTTTTGAAATATACATGCATTCCATCACGTCTGTATTCCCCGGTGTATTTTAATTATACAGACAGCAGGTCAAGCTATCCAAAACTTTCAAATTTTCTGAATTGAATATGAATCTTATTACGTTTCCATTAAAGTTGAAAATCTATTAATAAAATTTGATAAATGGGAGTACTTGATGTGCGGGCCTCTGTACACCCACAGTTTGCCGGTATGTTTGACCCATGTAATAAGAGGGCGAGCCTATTGCAAGTTACCAGGCAGAAATACAAACTCGTGAGCTGCTATTTTGATACTTGCGATTTCGATATCAAACGTAAAAACTAGTTTTTTTTTTTGTTTTATTATCCACTAGGTTTCTCAGAAAAGTTTTAAGAGCTTAACAAAAAAAAATAAACCATCAGAAGGCATCAATATCATTATTATTTTATACTGAGATATCATAGACAAACCCTCGAAACGAATCGAACCCAAGACCTCTACCGTAGCAGTCGTAAGGGTATATTTTATTTGAATTCCTCTAAAAGCAATTTATTCCAGTACCAACCTTCCATAGTTATTAACGAGAACACCAATAATTAAAAATGTTCTCTAAATTCTTCCGTCGTTTCGTACTGACATATATTTGAATTTTCCTATAATTCTATATTCAAAAACCTTTTCGATTCTTGGAACTGTAATACGGAATACGTGTACGGTGCATCACTAGTTCCGAGTGAATATTGGAATATCGATTATGAATACCTGTAAGTTGATATCCAATCGGTGTTCTTTGTTAAATCTACATGTGAAATATAGGGTTTCGTTTCATGTGACAGGGATGTTGCGGCCAATAGTCATATTGGAGAGATTCTCTATTTCAGCAACAAAATTGTGATATGCGTTGAAAAATTTTGATGCCTATTTCTACGAACTACAATTTATAGTAAACACACAATATAAACTCACAACACTTCACTATATGATACGATATCTAACAAAGCTTTATCGGCATAATCATATGTCACTAACAAATGACGTCATCGGCTAGGTTATTGGCATCGAAAGCTACACGATAGGTAATGAGTTCTACCGCCGTTTTGTTGACGTTCGCTAAATTAACAGTGCAAACACTTGATTACTGAATTTTGTTCATAACTTTTAATCGTAGATTACTGGGCTTTCATGTTACGAATAGATTATCGCACGTAATCAAGTCGGGTGAAAACATAATTTTTAATTTAATGAATTCATTTGTTTTATGATCTTCGTACGATAGACTAAACCACTCTAATAACTTATTTGGACACCTTGTCTCGTTAAAAAAATGTACCTACAGACATTTACCAAGCACAACACAGTAACAATTTTTGCTTTTAAACAACAATTTCAAACTCTTTAACCAAAATCCACTCCTATTTTATATCCAGAAATAAAATTTCACCGACCACTTCGCTACAATTACGACATTAAATATAACAAAAAGTTACACACGAAAAGCAAACGTCTCTTAAATTACAATAAAAAAGGTTCCCGATTTATATCACAGAAGACAGTTTAATATGGCATCGGACGTTCGGCCTTTCGCGAAGTATAATCGAATCAAACGACACCCCTTTAGGCGCGGCGATAAATAAAAAAATCGCGTCATAAATAACTCTAGAGCCCAGACCGATTCTAATGAGTTAGAGGGGAGACTCGGCCAGAATTGAAAGTGCTCGCCCCTAAACCATTTGTATTCAAACGAGCCCGAAGGCTGGCCGCATTTTAATTTACTTACTCGAATTAAAACTGCGCGTGATTCGAATCCGATCTATTTTTACTAGGATACTTTATTTTTATCGTTGATTGAAGACGTTCTGTTATTATTACTCGGGGTTTCTTGAGAACCGATTGGAATTCAATCGGTACAGCGAATCGGTTACGTTTACTGAATCGCAGCTCGGTAGCATATTTTATAAATTGACTGTAACTTTCTCGTGATCAAATCGATTGTCCGCAATCGTTTGTCATTCCAATTTGCGTATTCAATGTCTGTGTTGTACGGGACAGTCATTGCCTTTTTACGTACAATCACAAATAAAAACATTCTGAATGAAATATTTAATGCGGCCTGTGTTTTTGTTGAAATAATGTCTTGTATTTTGTTGTTTAGTGTAGCTTTAAGCTATCATTAACTGCGGCTGATAATATTTTTTACGCCACTGCGTGGAATTGTTAAACGTAATAACTATTATTCACTTTAAAAAGATATTATTTTTGAAAATATTTACAATAAATTGTTTATTATCAATAAAGTGTAGCTTTAACAGTGTGGTTATTAATTATAACATTTATAACAACTTGTACCGTCGTCATATGTCATGTAAATTTTCAACTCATTCGGTTATTCTCTTCAATAAGGGCGATCCGAAATTCAAATTACGGCCACCTACAGATTATAATGTTTATTGTCTGTCCTGTAGTCGTTATCATCAAATTCGATGTTTATATTTGCACAACAATCCGTTCACCGACGTCCGCCGGCGCTTTGTTGTGGTAATTTCATTAGACGTAGTCACTGGACGTTGAATATTAATAAGAGTTTGCTTAACACTTTTGCTTTTGTCTGTACTAGAGAAAGAATGTTTGGTTTAAAGTTAATTGAAATATTTTAAATAGGTAGTAAAATTTGAAACCTGATTATGAATCGAATTAGAAATTCATCGTTATACATACATCTTTATTTATTTATTAAGGATCTCCAACGAAGAATATAAACAAACATTTTCAATTTACAAAGCAAATTAAATTTAAAATATCACGTGTACTCCCTCAATTAGTGGAGACCACAGTATGCAAAATAACATTAGTGAATACAACTAAGCTAAGTAGTATTTATTACATTTTTTTTTAAGTTAGAAACAATTCAAAATAATAAGTAGTTAAAAATAACGTGGAATGAATTTACAAATTTAGTAGTCAAAAATCTTCCGTAATATACTATGTTATATTATATATTTTGATACAAAAAATGTTATGTCTGGACTTTAAGAGATACAATGATTCGATAACATCTGTTTTATGTATTGTACCTATGATCTACAATAAAGAATTAAATTGAATTCTTCGAGTTTATTTCGGTGTTTTTTCTTAGAGTTCACCAGTTAGGAAATACTGAGGCCATCTAGTACTAAAAATCGATATTAGATAAGATATTTTTCGCCATTTTCACGATGAAAATTGGATGGCAATGTGCAGCCCTGAGGTTTTTACTATCTCATATAAACAGAACGAATTATTAATTATATTTTTTTTCTTCTATTAATTATAATTACATAGAACTTAAACATACCGGCGAACTGTGGATATACATTTACTTGTAAAAGTGTCTAAAAGATCTATTTACAGAAATAAATATCATTTGTCATACATACGTTCATGCCTGTATTCCCCGAAGAGTTAGGCAGAGGTGTACCAATGTACATCCACAGTTCGCCGATATGTTAAAGTTCCATGTAATTATAATTAATAGAAGAAAAAAAATAGAATTAATAATTCGTTCTGTTTATATGAGATAATAAAAACATCATGGCTGCACATTGCCATCCAATATTCGTCGTGAAAATGGCGAAAAATATCTAAGAAATCTTCATCCACTGAATGATGAAAGATGATTTATGGTCCACACGCTTTCCTGCGATGTAATTAGATTCCACCTGCAGGGCTGCCTCGTGCCAAGTTTCAGAAAACAATTGAATTGTGTCCTTGATGTTGATCGATCGGTTTTAGGTAGTGAAGAATAACCTTAGATAATTATTTAGGTACTTGTATATATATACTTACTTGTTATAATACTGCGTAGGTGTCTTATATAGGGCACCCACGTAGCTCCCTCAGGTATTCGTGGAGATAATATTTAGATTAGTATTTATTTTTATTTTTGGAAGAAAACTTGGTATCGGTTTGCGATACCAAACACTTTTATTTTTATAGATAACAGAATTCCAGGTAACACTGCGAGGCATACCTAGTTATTATTAATTGTCTGACGTAAAAATACGTTATTATACAAAATAATAATGCTCGAAAGGCTGTAACACTATGTTACAATGCTTTCAATTGATAAGATGATGAGTATATTAAATAGCTAATTAATATTTGTGTCGTAAAAAATACAGCGTCACAACACAGCGTCAAAATAAATCTTAGCTCGAAATCTATACAGTACAGTACAAGGTATTTTATTATCGTATTTTTGGCAGCCCTGTTGCGTCATCGTCAATAAACACCTCGTGGCATCAGGTGGGCTATAACGCAGTAGCTACCAATCCAACATAATTATGTAAATGTGCGTAACGCGAGAACATGATACTTTATGTGCGTGTGCATGTGAGAATGTTGTGAAGTGAGTCACGGAACAATATATTGCTCAGTTTTGTTACATAAAGTTATTAATTTTATGACATTATGCAACAAAACTGAGCAATATTAATATGTTGCCGTACTTTTTTCTTAATTTAAGAACTTGATATTTGCTATTTATACCAGTTTTTGAGAAAAACTAATTAGTCGAGTTTAAATTGCTATCAGTTTTTGACTAAAGTTTTAGTCATTAAATGCTATGATATTTAGCTCTAATATTAATAAGTAATGAGCACAATATGGTGTATTGTAACTCATAGCATTTGCAATCAGTGCAGACACAACAGTATCTCTACAGTAATTATGGTTGAGCGAACGGCTTCTGCACCATGGGTTGTGGACTCAATGTCCACCCAAAAACATTACTTGTATGACCTAGAGGTAGTTTTTCCGGGTCTAGGTGTTGGTGTATGTGATAATTTGTCTTTGTAAACGCAACCACGATAGAGGAGAATATCCTAGTGTCATAAAAAAATGTTTATATTTACAACACGTCACCATAATAACAATATTGACAATCCATTTAAATGTATAAAGAAAAAGGCTTCGGTTACTGTACCGTATTTTCTCACTGGATTCTAACTTTGACACGTTATTGCCCCTCATGCAATATGCATGGTAATATTTGAAGACAGACTCACCCCCTCACCTCCCTGTAATTGGTGAATATCAACCCGCCCTAGTCTCCCTGAAAAGTATCCTGCTCGGAAAATTCTTTTTCTACTTTATGCGAGGCAGTGAGTCTAAAGATCTCAAGACGAGGCAGTGTTAAAAATTATTAGATACCTCGACTACAAGCTTCACTAAATTGGTGTTTTTCTGTTTCAAATATATAATCAGAATAATATTCAAATTCACATTCAAATTAGTGAATAATAATAATAACCCTTTATCACAGCGGAAACAGTGTATACATTATATTATACCTAAGTAATAATATGGGAAATAAACTTACAGAAAGTACCTACCACGAAACCGCGGTATAATTGTTCATATAAAAGTTAAGAAGCCTTCAACAGTCATGTAAACAACGCCTCGTCTCTACCCAAGGCATCGTTACATGCAAAACTCGCTCATCCCGAGGCGTCCTCACTTTTAGCAATGCCTTTATAACGCATTCTACTACCTGTATAAAGATTTTACAAGCGAATCTCCCTTTATTTTAAAGCTCGTAATAGTAAAATAAAATGTTTATTCTTAAGGTAGCATTTTAAAGATATATTTATTCGCATAGCTTTAATGTTTAGCAATGATAACTTTAATAAGTATAAAGTGGAGATATTTTACATTTTAAAATTAAAGTTCTGAAATAATTTAAATTTCCTTTCTTTGCTTGGAAAATTTAATAAACAGGTACCCAAGTGTATTCATTTTATTCAAAAAGGTAAATTACTCTTCATTATACGTAGAATAACAGAGAGGATTATTTAAATAGTCTTTGTTTGAAACTATTACATTTTATGTAGCGCTTATCTAAGTCTATAACACATGTGTATAGGAATGCGACTATAAAATCAAAATGAGAGGTATGTCTATCATAAAATTATCCTAATCGTTTAAATAATAATCAATGTTCTATGTCAGTTACATCGCAAACGCCCGTGTTAAAATCCAGGATATTTCTTATATCTGAAAGATTTATAACTTATTTCCCTTTGTTGGATATCCTATAAAATATAGCACAGTACAGATTAGTATGTCTATATAAAAAAGTAAGCTCGGGTACTCTCACAACGTTTAACTTCATCGCTTTAAGCGACTAATAATAATTTATATGCGCGTATAATTTTTCGAAAGTTGAGCGGCGTAACTTAAATACGATACTCGTAATCTGTTGGCAGTGCACGTTAACATCACTCAGTTGTCACTGATCTTCTCACTAAATCACACAATTACTGCAATTCATTGCTAAACTTACACCTCATACGTCATAGTTCATTCCCATACAAATAATCAGGACGTACCTACTCTCGCCGCAATACTTTTAATGTTTCATATAAAATTATATCATAACACAAAAAAGTATATATATAAAGGTAATACCGCTAATGCACAGACACACTCGTACCGTATTTTCAAGTAATATGGTTTATGGTAAGCAGAAAATCTTGTCACGGCATTATTTTGCACATATACGGGTATTCATGGACTACAGAATACAGTGGATATACGGACTCCTTGTTTGCGAAACTAGGAACTGTTTGATGAAACTGAATAACGATAGGTGACGTCAACATGACCTTTTATATTGCTGACAAATACGGCCCGCCTGATGGTAAGCAGCGACCGAAGCTTATAGACGCTATCAGCGCCTACCTACATACTTATATACAAAATTTTTTTAAACGACTTAAAAAAGGAGGAGGTAATATTTTCGACTGTATGTATTTTTTTTATTTTGTATAAACTGGAGAACATACCTTCTCTCGCGGGGGACTTTACAAAAATATAATTAACGCACAAAAAGTACCTACACCCATACTCGAAAAAAAATATCTTCGGATCACACAAATATTTCTCTCGGATGGGAATTGATCCTGGCGCAACGGTAATGGCGAGGTGCGATCCCTACAGAAACTCCGTCGGTCTGTCTGTTTGTGACGTTTATCGCCTAAATCATTGTACTAATCTCGATGAATTTTGGTACAGAGATAGGTTAGACCTTGTAAAAGCACATGCTTCTATCCCAAAAAAAATCTTTGGAAAGCGAGTGAAGCTAGTAATATAAATGATAAAGTATAAATATTGCTCAATACTTTTCTCGGCCGTGTGTAGTATGGAGTCAAAAAATCATGACGGCGACGTTACGTTTATGTTTTTATAGAACCACTACGTTGTCATAGTTACCGTGTCACTGGAATACTTGAATAACTCACAGCGTTCCGTGAGTTTATTGTAGAAATACCCGCGTTTTATGCTGAAAAAAATCATATTGTAATCGTACCATACATTATTCTCCTAGCCTCTTCCCAACTATGTTGGGGTCGGCTTGCAGATTAACCAGATGAACCATTTGATTTGGTTGTCTGGTAAAAAAATGCCTAATAGCATTAAGACCACCTTTGTACGCTTTTTTTATACAGAAAGTGAAATAAATTTGATACCGTATTTTCGTCAGTTTTTTTTTAATAATAATACTATATATGTACTTAGTTTTAAGGCTTAACTATTATAAGCATAATTGTTGTTGTTAAATTAAGTATACATAATATTAAGATTGTCAAGGCATATTTGTTAATATCGAACTCGTTGACTGATTATTTTTTCATTTAGGACAAAACATAATATTCACATTGTGCAGTTATTTTAAAATCTGTGTAATAAATCTGACGAGATTTTTGTTTGTTTGTTTATTTGAACGAAATCTCTGAAGCTACTAGTCGGATTTGAAAAAATATTTGCATTTTTGCCCAATTATTGAGGAAGGTTATAGGATATTTAACATCCTGTCGTGGCGCATTTCAAGGTTCCCATGGCCCAATAGGACAGGTGCAGGCAAGTGCGGTTCTTAGTCGGTATGAGTCTGACATACCCTGCCACCTCCCCGGGTGGGAGAGGATCCATGAGGATTTTCCGTACTATAAAAAAGGATATTTAACATCACGCTGCGACCCATAGGATGGAGCAAAAAGGAAAAAGTCAGGGCAGGTGAAATTATTTATACACTGATTTCTGACATTTACACGAATATTATACATTGAAATAAAACTACTTTTTACGGATTTTATCGCGTATATTGATATTATTAATCCCGACGTTTCGGACCCTTTACAGCGTCCATGGTCACGGGTAGACTGGACCGTAAAAAGTAGTTTTATTTCAATATTTATACACTGTTTTTTTTGGTCTTACAGCCGAAAGAATATACTTCTTCAAACAATTTCTTGTATGGGATGAACCAAGAAGTGCAAAAAAAACAGCTAATCAGAAATCAGAATGCTTTATTTGTAAACATAGGTCAAATTACATTATTGTGTGAGATGTTACAGATAGGCAGATCCTCTTTGCCCAGAGGCGTACAAATATATTTAATTAATATTGTTAGCACGTTAAACTTCACTAGGTACATCCTACATTTTGTCGAGAGACGTGAATTCACTTATTTTTAAGAAACAGCTCTAGTTTTTTTTCAAGATATTAGACTTAGTCCCATATTTAGTAGAAATAATATTGAAACAATGGTTTTCTTTCGGCTGTTGTTGCCTTACGCAACAAAAGAAAAACACGGCTTATATTGTTGGTACGGTCAACAAAAGAGTTAGGTATACAGGCAGCTAATTAATAATCTGTGTTTTGATAAAGATAGTGTATTAATGTATCACGCAATATGTGTCAAAACGTAGGTATTGTAAGTAGCTACATACCTAACCGTTTGGCGCGTAATTATTTATGTCGAAATTTGTATAAAAATGCATATTTCGTTTGCTATCTGTATACTTAACACTTTTGTTGTCTGTACAACGTCAGTTGGGTCAGTATTATATTTAAAGTAGGTAGGTACTAATCTTAACGACCTCTGTGGTCTAGCGGTTCGAGTGCTGGACTGCTGATCATGGGGTCGTGGGTTCGATTCCCACAGGACACAAATATTTGTGTGGATAAAAACATGAGTATTTGTGTTTGTCTGGGTGTTTCTTATGTATTATAAGTATGTATTTACAAAAAAAAAAATATAAGTATTATATCCATTGTCTAGTACCCATAGTACAAGCTCTGCTTAGTTTGGGACTAGATGGTGTTGTGTAAAATGTCCCAAAAAACAAAAAAAAATATTATTATAAAATATTATATTACTCCGAGCCTAACTAGATGCGGCTGAATATCAGTATTTAATATGGACCGACTGACCATCAGACCACCACAACTCAATTTCTGGGTAAATACCGATATCCTGAGGATAGACCGATTGTCAGGCTTTTTGGGCTTCTGACTACGATAAACAATTTTTGATTGTCATAGGTGTTCGTATGACAATTGCGATTGACGGCTTTACGTGGTGTCTGAGGCTCGATGTGTTAAGAATTGTCACCCATCCACAGACTGACCGCGGGTAGCGCAGCTTAGTCACTTAGCCACGGGCTATAATATAAGTACTAGTATAGTACAAGCTATCCTACTAGCACCCATATACAAGCTACACTTTAAACATTTACACGAAACTTCAAACAATTTTAATACCTACCCTCAAACGTCTTCAAACACATTACAGTTTTATATACAAACAATAACACTAAAGCCGCACACAATATGCCATTGCAGACTCCGACGACGCAACAAAAACACCACAAGATAATGTAATCAAAATTCTTGGTATCGCGTCGTGTTTACAGTGCATTAAAGTGGGATGGTGCGCTTGCTTCTCCATCAGCCTCAATGACGTTTTATGCACCATAAAACTACAAGTGCACTCAGCGAGCGCACCTCCGCTAATGAACCGGTTTTAATGGAGATGCAGTGTATGTGTGTGTGAAGATGTGTGTATGTTGAGCGGGACTTTAGGTAAAGAAGAAATTACTTCTATTTAGGGCAGCCTTGAGCAGTGCTAGCCTTGTGGTATGACCATTGGACTGCCAAGTCGAAGGTCTCGAGTTCGAAGCCAGGGCACACACCTCTGACTTTTAATTAATTATCACTCGCTTAAACGGTGAAGGAAAACATCGTCAGGAAACCTGCATGCCTGAGAGATTTTTTCAACGGCGTGTGAAGTCTGCCGACCCGCACTAGGCCAGCGTGGTGGACTATAGCCTATAGCCTTCACTCCGGCCCACCGCCTACTACTTTATAAGGCGCAGGTCCGGCCCCATATGGAATACTGTTCGCATCTCTGGGCAGGGGCACCCCAGTACCAACTTCTCCCTCTGGACCGCATCCAACGGAGAGCGATTCGAATCGTCGACTGCCAAGATATTTCAAACCGGCTAGACCCCTTGGCGCTGCGTAGAGATGTGGCCTCGCTATGTATCTTCTATCGCATGTACTATGGGGAATGCTCCGAGGAATTGTTCGGATTGATCCCTGCTGCTACTTTCCGCCATCGTTCCACGCGACAGCAGTTCCATCCACATCATCTAGATGGTTGGCAGTCCACTACTGTGCGTTTCTCTAGAAACTTTCTGCCTCGCACAACTAAACTGTGGAATGAACTGTCGCCTGCAGTATTTCCGGACCAATATGACCTTCAAACCTTCAAAAAAAGAGCGTACTCCCTTTTAAAGGCCGGCAACGCGCTTGTCACTCCTCTGGTGTTGCGGGTGTCCATGGGCGGCGGAAATCGCTTACCATCAGGCGATCCGTCTGCTCGATTGCCACCTATCCCATAAAAAAAAAAAAAAAACTGTGAGAGGAGACCCGTGCCCAGCAGTAGGGAGAGTATATGGGTGGATGATGAGGGCAGCCCTAGCTTTATAGCTGTTGTACCTACACGGTTTGACTTGCATCCCAAAAGGCATTAAGATAAAAGGTAACCTATGTGCTCCTCGAAGGTCTAATCTATCTGTCTCTGTACTAAATTTCATCGAAATCGGTTCAGGGGTTTAGACGTGAAACAGTTATTTTAGCATTTATAAATATAGGGATAACACAGTCCTCAAACTTATATACTATAAAAAATACAGAAAAGAAACAAAAGGAATTAAAAGACAACTTATGAAATCTTTAATACACTGTTGTTGTCTTATATTTTTCGCTCTAAAACGTTGAATCCAAAAATACATATACATACATACGCTCACGCCTTTTTCCCATAGGGGTAGGCAGAAACTAAAGAACGCCACTTGCTACGATTCTTGCATACTGCATTCGCTTCGACCACATTCATACATCTTGTCATACATACACGCCGGTTGCGAGTACTAAGCACCTGACCTTTTTGAAGAACCTCACCAATAAGGTCGATATAAGTTTTTCTAGGGCGTCCCCTCTCGTTGGTTCAAAAAGTAAAGTATAGTAAAAAGAAAAGTAAAGTTTTTTACATCATATACATGAAATTGAGTCGTGTGCAAACCATAGTTGGTGTTTAATGGTCCCTAAGAGAGACTCTATTAGCTGGTACGATGGACTGGATTTATGAACCAATCTCTCATCTTATGTATGAAACATTGAGGGTTATGCGGGGTAGGAAATACTTCGCTACAATGTAAATAGCATTTTTATCGACCAAACATTTTACTGTAGGTACCTATAACAGTTTGTGGTACAATGTTGCATGATTCGAGTTGAATCTTCAGGATTACATGCATAGAAGACACTAGCGCCCCATGCGGGTTCGCACGGGTATGTTAATTCCCCTTAGGTTTGAAGTTTCTAAAAATCGCTGCCATCTCCCGTTTACCATCGAACTACCAGGCAAACTGAAAAGCGACACCGTTTTATGGTGGAAATTCCTGAAACCCGCACTAAGCGTTTTGCCTCGATATTCCTTATCCGTACAGCGACGGAATGGAATCAGCTGCCTGTGTTACTATCAGGTGAGATTGTGGTCAAACGCTAACCTATCTCTTATAAAAAAAACCCGGATCTGCATACACCCGGATCCGGGTCACACAAATATTTGTTCCGTGTGGGGATCGAACCAACAACCCGTGGCGCCAAAGCAGAAGATTGCTCACACCAAACGTAAGTTATTAAGTTACGAAAATGTTTTTATACATGTAGATGGATATAAATTAGAAGATAACAAAGCAAAGATGTATCTGCCCGCGACTTGGTCCGCGTGGAAAAGTTACTTTTAATTATCGTTGTAATTTGGCTAATTCACTCAAAATCGTAAAAAATTGTAGCTTATACGTTATTCTGAATAATAAATAATAATACTTGTAGCGACATCTACCGCGCTACATAGAACTACGAAGTCCTGAATCGCACAAGCAACATTCGCAACGAAAAGTTGCATATATACAACCGCCCGACATCAACCGTCGGGCCGTGGCCCGCCAGGCATAACACCCGCCTGGTTGGAGGATCCTCCCTTTTCGTCGGAGGGGCAACACCTCGCCTCTCCACAATACTGTAAGGTTTCATCAAAATCCGTTCAGTAGTTTTGAAAGAGTGTACAAGTGTAACAAACATCCATCCATCCATCCATCCATCCATCCATCCATCCATCCATCCATCCATCCATCCTAGTAGGAAAGATATGATAGGTTGTGAAAGATGATATGGCAAGGATTGTAATTATTTATTTATTTAATTTTGATCTGCCAACAGTTATTACAGTGGTGAAATTTAAAGTTGTGTTATGGCTAATTAAAAATTTTGCAGTACTGCATAATCAATTACAGGCAAACACTACTTGCTCAATTTATCTAATGCGATATTACGGATAGTGTACTTATATCTAATTCAAAATAAGTTTAGTACTTATGTATATTAAAATAACATCAAAATGTCACTAAGCATGATCAATTGGAGGAATGAATTAAGAACAAAGACAAAATCTTATCAAGGTGACGGTAGATAGAGACGTATGGAAGAAAAGATATATTGCGCTGACCCCGAGTGATTTGGTATAATGGCTCCAAAATGATGATGCAGAAATAAGGGACTAATTTCATATGGAACAAAAACATTATTATAGATGTGTCAGTTCGTTCGACATATCGTTATATTGATAGTTATCACATTAATATATTATCCCTACTAATATTATAAATGCTAAAGTAACTCAGTCTGTTTGTCTGTCGCTTTCACGCCTAAACCGTTTAACCAATTTTGATGAGATTTGGTGCAGATAAGACTTTTTTTCAGGAAGTTTTACATGTACAGTCTGGGGCCATAAGTCGAGTAGCACGTCAACGATCATATTCGCTTGCACGGTACTGCTCGTATACACGCATGTATGAGTGATTTCAATGCAAACATTTACCGGTCAAACAGTATAACTAAGAGAAGGTGATAGTGTGTGGTTTATTTATTTATTTATTAAGGATCTTCAACAAAGGATATACACAAACATTCACAATTTACATAGCAAATTAAATTTATAATATCATGTGTACTCCCTCAATTAGTGGAGACCACAGCATGCAAAATAACATTAGTACACAACTAAGCTAAATAATTATTATTACATTTTTTTAAGTTAGTAACAATTTAGTAATATTATGTAGATAGTTAAAAATAACGTGGAATTAATTTACAAATTTAGTAGTCATACAAGCAATTCATTTAAACTTTTCACAAAATTTGGTAGAGAGCTACTTATATCCAATTTTGTCGTTTTGGATAACATATTATATTGGTTTGTCACTAAGGCAAATTATCATTAAACCGCACTCTTTCTGTCTAGGTAATGTAGAGTGCGATATACGAGATCGTGTATATGTGCAAAATGTTTGTTATAGAAAAAGGTCGTAAGTGCGACTTGTTTTGATGCTAGATTAATGATAGATTTGTAAAACTGCTACTGGACTTATGACCCCGACCGTACATTATATTATTACATTATAACGTGACACACGTGTAAAGTAGTGGCGGGTCGCTAGTATACAATAAAACTAAAATAAATATAAATTGTTCTAAAGAGGTCCCAAGTGGCCATTGGGCATGTATTGGGCAGTAAGTCAATGTAGGATCCGGGACTATATTTTTATGTAAAGAAATTATTAGTGTCAAAAGTGGATTCACGCTGGTAATACTTTTCACCGAAATCCAATTAAAGTATTTTTTTGTACCACTAAGGTGGCAAAAAATCATAGGTACGGCCCACCTGATGGTTAGCTGTTACCGTAGCCTATAGACGCTTAAAGGGTTCTATGGGCTTGTGCGTTGCCGACCCTGTAAAATGAAAAAGGAACAGTTGGGTTGGCAGTATAAGGGTCAAAGTCACCCCACTACCGACACAAAGTTTCCTCACAGCACTGGCAACTTTGCTCACTGTAAGGAACACAACACAGTTCGAAGCAGTGTTATATCACTTCGATTTTCTGCAAGGCGAAGGTATTTCCCCTCTCTTTAATTTTTCAAATGGCAACACCCATTACATTCGAACATTTTTATTTACAATACAATTTTTATAATCGCCAAATTTCTAAAGCCCCGTCTACATAAACAAGCAACAGAGCGAAGCACATTAGCCTCGCGGGAGCGGGCGCGATTTATATTAATGTTAGCTATTAACCAGCGAATGCACGATAAATTCCCCAGGGCGATAGAATACCGATTTGTTCGCGTATCGCCCGCGTGCCATGATATATCGCGCCCGCGTGCTCCTCTGACGATGTACCGCTGTTGTGATCACGGCTTTACACGCCCCGATTAAAAACTGTCAACTTGACAGCTGTCATGTACCTCATGTATTAATTTGGGCTGAGTTGTATGGACTTTTGATGACCACCTTTGTCATAATCATCATCATCAACCAGTATTGGGCAGTGGAACTCACTGCTGGGCACGAGTCTCCTCTCAGATTAGAGGAATTAGGCTATAATCCACCATACTAGCCTAGTACAGGTAGGCAGACTTCACCGAGAAAAATCTCTAAAGCATACAGATTTTTCGAAAAGTCGGTTAGCCTTGGACTCAAACTCGAGACCTTTGACTTGGCAATCCAATGGTCATATAAGTATAATGATCCAGTCGATCAACCACGCTCAAAATATTTTGGTTTACATAATTATCTTACTCTTAGATTGAACAAAAGGTTTATCTTTTACTTGTTATTTCTATGAAATTCCCAGTAGCAGCTTGAAATTGGATTTGTGTCCGGTTAATGACAATAAACTCGGCCCTATTAGGTACAAGGGAGCTAAACATACCGGCTAACTGTAGGTATCCATTTGTACATCTCTATCCCCTTCGGGTGATTCGGGGGGTAATATTTACGTATTGCATCTAGCTTTGAAGAATCTCAAAACAGTACACTGATGTTATTAAGAAAAGGAAAAATTCGACCGCGGGCAGGATTCGAACCTGCGTCTTCTGGTTAGGTACACCAGACGCTATGACCACTAAGCCACTTTTTCCTTCACATACTGAATTTACGTCTTTATGGTGACGTCAGTAACACCTATTGAAATGCAAGTTTTTGCTTTTCAACCGACACAACTTACTTTACAGTTAGTTCAATGTCGAACGATGCCACCTTACCTTCTAACTATCTTTTTGTATATTTTTGGATTTTTCCATGCTAAGATTTTAAAGTTATTTTTCCTTTTCTAAATAACTTTAAAATCTTAGCATGGAAAATGCCAAAAATATACAAAAAGACAGTACACTGAACTCAAATAATTTATAGCACCAATTTGTGAATCAATTCAACCCCAAAAATGTTTACTGCAGTAAAATCCTGAGGCGCCACTTAGTACCACTATTTCCTGAACATCTTTATGCAATCGAAGCCAATTCAATCTCGCGTAATCCGTTCGGATCCCATTTATTTGCGCTAACGACTTAAGGAACCGCACCGATTCTTTGGTACACTATTTCTCGATTTTTAGATTTCCCGCATTTTCTACTTCTCAGATAACTTTGAAAAAAAGAAAACGACTACTTTTTAGTGGTAGGACTTCCAGGAATACAAAAAGAAATTACATACGTTTAAGAAAAGACTACACTATGTTAGCTACAAAGTATATATTAAAAACAGTCCCTCAATGTTATGATGTGCGTCTATAATATTAGAATTTTAATTTATACTGAACAGTAACTCAGTACGCCATCACACTTTTGCGAGACCATTTAGCTGTAAGTTTCGGTACTATTTGTCTGTAAAATTTGTGATTTAGTAATACAGTTCTTTTTTATTTGTTTTTATACCACTTAGGTGGTAAACAAGTATACGGCCCACCTGATGGTAAGCGGTTACCATATCCTACAGACGCTTGCAATGCGCGTTGTCGACCTTGTAAAATGAAAGAGGAATTAGCAGGTTAAAGGTCAAAGTCCCCCCACCACCAACACAATGTTGCCTCGCGGAGCACTGGCAACTTTGCTCACCGTAAGGAACACAACATAGCTCAAAGCAGTGTTATTTCACTTTGATTTTTACTGTTAGTGTCAAAATATAAATAAAAACTAGAGATTAAGTTTAAAACCCTGTGACCGGCTGCACCCAGCACCAGCCGACTAAAACTAGGTGTAACCGCACTTCGGCTTTTAGCCTTAACATACATAACATAACAGAAACATTTTGCGCTGCCTGGAGATTGAAGCCAGGCCCTCCCGGTCGCCCCAACCCTGCAACAAATGACCCAATTACGCTCTTTAGTTTTTCTTCTTTATATTTTTTCTCACCGGTCGCCTTTGAGGGGCGTCTCGCTTTGTTTTGCATCCATTGTTCGCTGGGTGTTTATTTTCGACCTTTGTGCGCGAAGCCCGCTGCCCTTCATTAGCGACATTTACTCAAGTATCGCAAAATTGTGAGTGACGTGTTGAAAGTTGTAGTAAAGAAAATGTTTAGCGTTAATGCCAAATATAGTAAAAACTTTTCTGATAACCAAAAATAAAGGGAACATGTTCTCTATAGTTAAAAAAAACTAGCTTCTAATGTTAACTGACAAATTAACGTAAGAATCGATGTTCATAAAGAAAAGCGTTTTTTCTTTCTACATACTAGTACAGACGCCAGCTGGTCAAGCTATCGAAAACTGTCAAATTTTCCCAATTGAATATGAACCTTATTGTGTTGTATTAAAGTTAAAAACAATCAAAAACATTTGACAGATTGTGATAGCTTGATGTGCTGGCCAATATATTCACATCGTTCTCTACTTTCTGCCTACCCCTATGAGTAAAAAGCATGAGCGTATATATGTATTTTTCTTTCTAACAATAAACTGTACCTCTTTGGTCTTTACTTTCCAATATAAAACCTCCATTCATAGTACCTTCCAGCACAGGAGATCACAACAATAACGAATTCACTGTCCGTAGTAGGGGACTGTTCTATGCAGTACCTCGTATGTATACCAACACAGTATCGAAGTCAACTATTGTGAACAGCACTGTAGTAATCAATTCGTCGCTATATCCTGCTGCGAGTTACGCGGAATTGCTCAAATCTGTGATAGGTTAGGTTTCTTCTCCATTTGTTTTTTTTTATTATTTAAAATTTAAAAAAAATGTTAGTTCTGTTTTTGCTTTATACAGTTCTATTACTTTTGGTTATAGTAGAAGATGCTTCTGTAAAACTCATTAACGCTTTGTTCGAACTGAGAATCAAACTCGGATCTTACGCTCAGTAGTTCGATTAGCAATTACAACATAACGATTCACAATCATCAATAGTGTCCCATGGGTTAGACAGAGGTGTACTAATTTACACCCACACTTCGCCGATATATTTAGGTCCCGTATAATAGTGGGCGAGCCTATTCCAAGCTCCGAGCTGCTACTCAGAATTTAATAGAAAAACCCAATAAAACATTGTTGAAAACAAACCTTTAAACTTGAACTATGATTGGATAGTAATCTGCTCCTGGACGAACGTCGTGTCCATTTGGATTAACATACTATTATATTCACCAAACGAGAGTACCAATGCACATTCAATGATTTAAATGTAGAACATACGTCATTAATATTATACACCAACTACCCTGCACACGATACAGAACATTGCACTATAAAATTCAAAGGCATCCCGTTTTCATTCACTCCAGATGGAAACATAAAGGGGTACTCCCATTATCCATTTTTATCGCATCTTCATACAATAGAACTCGATATGAATAATGGTGAAACTATATACGTCAGAGAGCTGAGATATAAATCTTTCAATAATCGATGTTGTTCCGATGTTTATTTATTGCATCGATACTCGAGTATCGAGATCTCGACGCGAGTATTTTTTCTCTCGGTAATAACAATGGGTGATTTATTGTTTTGTAGCCAGGTTACGCTTCTGTTGTTGTTGCGATCTTTAGAAAGTTTATGTAGCGCAGCCCAGGAGCTCGGCATTATTATGCGAAGTTGCGTAAAAATGGCGTACTTAGACCTGAAGTGAACAATCGATACCATAGACTGGTATTTTTTTTATTGTCTTAAGAAAGAATATGACAATATGAGCCACCTGATGGTAACCAGTATCCGTAGCCTATTGACGCCAGCGATACCTGTAGTATCACACGCGCGTTGTTGTCTTGAGATCTCAGTTGTTAAGACATATACCCAGTAATTTCACTCTTTCAAAATGTACTACTTCTATGCACAAGTTCGCATCTAAAAGTCACGTCAGACAAATTTTTAAAAAATTGAATTGATTATATTTTTGTATTTTTTTAACATTTTCCATGCTAAGATTTTAAAGTTTTTAAAATCTTTTAACATTTTCCATTTTTCAAAATGTTAAAAAAATACAAAAAGATAGTTAGCAGGTAAGATGGCATCGTTCGACATTGAACTAACTGTAAAGTAAGTTATGTCGGTTGAGGAGCATAAATACTTGCTTTTCAATAGGTATCACTGACGTCACCATAAAGATGTAAATTCAGAAAGCGAAGGCAAAATTCGACATGGCGGGTAGGTAACGCGGTGGCTTAGCGGTCATAGCGTCTGGTGTACCTAACCAGAAGACGCAGGTTCGAGTCCTGCCCGCGGTCGAATTTTTCCTTTGCTTAAAAACTTTAAAATTGAATTGATTGTTTGACCCAGTCCTGGAGTTATTGATAGGCGGTCTAGGGCCATAGCCATATAAAGGGTTGTCAGATTTCAGTACTCACTCGCTTTGTTGGGAACTTCTTAGAAGGAAGAAAGGGCCGCGCAAATAATATGGCCTATGAAAAATATAAATCCTGGTTATAATACTGGTTTGACCCTTGTCTTACCTGATGGAAAGTAAACAGAGTCTAAGATAGACCATGTAATTCAAGTAAATATATAGGCTTCCGGGCTCAGTCTCACCCATAAACAAGGTTGAACACAGTGAAACTCTTTGGAGCCGGTCCTACAAGTGAGGGAGTAGCCCAACCGTCAAGCACAAAAACAAAATACTAAAATAAGAACGTAGCAGCCCTACAATTCGTTCACGCAAGTAAAGAATAGTACTGAGAACATAATGCACTAAATAAGACGTGCTTGTTACATTTGAACACTCGCCATGTTGGTTTAGGTCAATTTTTATCGACGATATTTACGTGGTTTACAAACCGTTTACGTTTACGAAGTGTTATTATACGTGTTTCGACTGACGTAAACATTTTGATATGTGTAAACACTCAACCCTCCGGTTTGGTAAATTGTTCAGTATAACTTTGTCCCGTGGTGTTGCCCCGGTAAATATTATTTTCCCTATTTCTTGAGTATTTTCCTAAATCCGGTAGCGGATACAGACTTCATTGTAACATTTTTTATTTATTTTTTTATAATACGAAAAATACAAAGTTTTTATGTAAGTAATAAGTTATTATTATAACAATGCAATTAAGCACTTAATTTCAATCATGTATTCAATTAATAGTCCTTATTCCCTGAATCATACATGATAATTAGCCATACAATCGATAACATTGATAGGCGATCAGTTTTGAACCTTATTACTGAAAGCATAAAGTCGAAACATATTCAACCGCCAATGTATCTATATTTCCATTACCGTGTGATAATTAACTGACAGCTACAATTTGTCTGTATATAAATTATGGACGATTAGATAAAAGCAAATATGCCTATTGATTCCATATAAAACATTTATTGTAAATTCACACTCGTCATACATTTAATTATTATTTAATTACAATTTTAATAGAATGTCATGTAACGTAACAGAATATTTTACTAACAATATGTTATTATGTCTGTGAATAATTTATAATTTTAATTAGTTAAATGTATTCTAGAATAATATAAAGGTATTCGGTGATCATACAATTGAGATACTTCCTTGTATTATTGCATTAATATTAATAATTAAAAATAAATCAAAACGTATCTAAAAAATAAAAACAAAGCACGTCACAACCTCGTCTAATTTTAAAAAAAGAACGCAAAAATACGACAACCGCTCGCGTATCCAACTCCAAATCTTCTTGGCAGACGAAGAAGAAGAGACGGAGCCCCCAGAGTTATTAGTGACTGAAGAAATAGAAGAACCGCCGCTGCCACCGATCCTAGCGCCGCCAATGCCTACTGTGAACGATACTAGCAACATTTATATACGATATTTAACACGTAAGTTGGTTCTAAACGATTCTTCTGTTACAGATACAATTCTTCTACGAAAGTGATTCTTCTTCGGCGATTGCTGGTACCGGAATTTTGTCACTGAAAAGGAATTATCATTATTTTATGCTTCAAATTGTATAATTGTTCTTTTTTGTTTTATCGATGTTCGATATTTAAAGTTTTGTTCTATGATTACAAATAGACTAGCGCACTATCATTACAGTAACTGCCAGTATTTTTTACTGAAATAAATGTTCTATTAATTAAAGAGGTAATATTCTACAATGACAAGACCTCTTTAATACATTATGTACAGAGGCCAGCACATCAAACTTCCAGAATCTGTCAATTTTCTTTGATTTATTTTCAACTTTAATGCAAACACTAAGGTCCATATTCAATTGGGAATATTTGACAGTTTTTGATAGCTTGACCTGCTGGCGTCAGGTACAAGTTTTAAAATCCAGTCTGAAAGATACCTACACTGTGAGTGAGTCCCTTGGTTTAGATTCAAACCGGTACGTGGCGCTGCAATCACATTGCACGACAACGACTGCCGGGCCAGCTAGTAATTATATAAAAATAATAGGTACAGGTGGCCACCTTTCCACTACCACTGCGCCGGGTGTTGCGGGTTATAATATTTTTAATAAGTTAAAATATTTTTGTGATCCACAGATATTTATTTCGAGTCTGGTTGTATTTTATGTCCGTTAATTATGTCTTTGTAAAGTCCCCCACTAAAAAAAATATTTAAAAAAAAATTAAGAAGAAGAAAATGACTTATATTTGTACAAACAACGTAAACGTAAACTTTTCATTACTATGTTTGTCACATGAGGAAAATAATTAATTAGTAAGAATGATGAACGTTTTAAAGTAATGATCGATTGAAATTTTCCAAAGCATCATGAGCTTGTTGGTGGTGATGCAGAATGATTTAAACTCCTCGATACTGCTGCACAAAAACTATAATAAAATTCAAAATTTTATGCTGCAAAAGTATTGAATTTCCACAACTTTTATCCGCCAAAGTCATTTCCAACTTCCAGCGGCCAAATAGAATTATGCAAATGAATACCCCAACGCACAGTTCAATATAATAAATTTTATACAGTTTAAATCGCAATACACTTCTATTCGACCCGCAAAACCGGTTATAGCCGGAAACGTCCAGATTATTGTCATAAATTGCCTATGCGGATATATGCGAGCGGGCGGCGTATGCACATTTCGATTAAGTCTATTGGGGTACATAATGAAATGCCCCTATACAATAAAATTAAATCCGGCGATGTCATAAATTGATTATCCCGATGTTATAATTTGAAATTTAAAAAAACGTTATCAGCTTTGTTTTAATCGGCTTTTGTTATTGGGATCGTATTGTCGTTCGACGGCAAATTAAATTGAATTAAATTGTACAGAATAAACACGAAGGTTTTTGTGATTTAAACTACCTCCTAAAGATTGATTGATCAAAATAAACATGCTTTCACAATGAAAAGCCCAACAGCTTATAAAATACGACTGGCTGGTTGTACAGAAGTAATAATCCTTTAAATGTAAAACACTTCTAGAGACTTCCAATTTTAAAATTTAATTCAAAAATCGAAGTATAGGAGCGACGATTGCACCACATATTTTTAATCACACCATAATAGTGTTGGACATATTACGCGATTATTTTTATATCATCGCAAACGAGCATCGCTGACTCAGCGACTCAGTTATCGAATCACTAGTACTATCATAAACGAATCGAGATGGCAACGACACGATTTTGTTCAGCTGAATAATGAATACTCGATAATAATTGATCGCAATATTTCTCTTTGTTCGAGTTTCACGTTTGCGCGAACTTTATGACGTCATTGCCCCGTAATTGGTATCAACCGTCGAACGTGCTATGATTGATGAGCGCAACATGAAACTTTTTTGCATTAGACACATTAATAATAATGAAGGAATTATTGAAACATTCTTAGATTCAATGTGATGAATAATGTGCACTATAAAAATCTTTAAAGGTATTTCTCAAAAATGTAATTCTTCGTAACTATGGGGTATCCTTTCATGACAAGATAAGCGTTTGTGCACCGGTCTCCCTCTTATCAAAACCTTCGCCAATTCTACCCACCTAATCTACCTAAACTGGATACCGTCAGCTCAGTGTAGCCAATAAATATATTATTTAAGTATCGTCGATATTAGGAGTGTGTACGCCTTCAACAAGGGGTCATATTATATTACCCCACCTTTTATGCATGAAGGAGACTGGGATCAACAAAATTTGTAGAAGATAGACCCACGTGAAGCAAGTATTCCTACTAGGTATGTAGATACCTACAAATTCTGCGGTGCAGTACTGTAGTACTTATTAACAAAATGATATAATAAATATCATTTAATCACAAGATTTATAAACAAATAACTTTTATTGACAAAAAAATCATAATACTAATATTATTTTAATCACAGATTAAATATTACAAATATAACTTTTTTCTTTTGTGATGAATTAAACGAATTAATTGCCCTATTTTTTTTTTCATAAAAGTCGTCTTGCTTACTGACTCAATTTAGCAATTTATTTCCGTACAGTTGCGTCTAGACTCGCCGTAATTTAATCCGTTTAAGGCTGGCGCGAATGATGCGACTAACAAAATGGCCGCGTTTTTATCTGAATGCGTGCGTCGGCACGTCCCGAGGCCCGTTTCAATCCCGCTCACATATAAAACGTGATCATTCACCTCTGCCGTCGAGGAATAAACATATCCGTCACAGTTTTCCCCGTCCACAGGCGACGCGACGTGATTCTAAAGCAAATATTTGAAAAGGCCGTAGGTGCGTGCGCGCGGTTGACGGGTAGCTGGATTACAGTTAATGTAATACCTTCAGAGACCCTCAAAGCTCTAATGAAAAGTTCCACGATTAAAACGTTTATAAATCGCTTCGTAAAGGTAGTAACATATCATATATTTTTTACTATGAACTGATAATATCTGATTTCTCCAGTGTATTTTTAACAAAATTAACCGACTCCTACCCAATTTGTGGTTTGAAAAATTCAATATTACTAGATTTTATTAATGTAACAAAATATTGATAAATTACGTAATAATGTTCGTCAATCGTTTGCCAATCCACCCAAATGTCGCTTTGGGACATAACTCCGCCAATAATTATAAATTGCTTCATATCCGTGCTGTATCGCGCGCAGATCCGATATTCCTCTTTTGTTTTTTTTCTAATCCGAAACCCTCAACGGTATCCGTTCTATGAATATATTAATTCCTGTGTGACAGTTCTCGAAAAATACGTTATTCGTTTATTAATGACTCATCGATAACATCGCCTTAGGGATGCGTGGAACTAAATGGAATTTCATTTTCTAGTTCAGGAATCAAATGCTCCCGCGGCGATTGTCCATTGTTCCTTTAGAGATGGTCCCTTTAGATAGGTATTTCCGTTCCGGATCGTTGATCGGGACGAGGAGGTCGACGTGTACATAATTGTTTCGTTGCTGAACTCGCATTTTTCGACAAGATAATGCTATTAATCTCGACGCGAATAATGAAAATGTACCGCGCGACTCTCGCAGTTCCTCCTTCTGTGTAATTTTGTGGAAAACAATTCAGTGGAATTCTCTCCGTGTGTCGTGCGAAGTTTCCGACAACTTTTAGCGACTGCTCGCTCAAGAAATTAAATTTATTTGTTGTACAACTGTTTTGAGTGGGCTATGTCCAGAAAGTCGCAGTCGCAAATTTGATCTATAGCCGGAGTGCACCTTCGAGCAGTAACATAAAATGAAAATGAGTTATGTTTTCACTCTCAGCATAATTATGAATATTTACGAAATTGTTTTTCTTCTTCTATGAAGTAGAACGAGTTCCTATAAACCGTTATTAGGGAATCCGATTTCTGTAAACCTGGTTTTTTAAGTACTTGGCGATAATAATTTGAATACCAACCTTTAATATCTATAGACATCAGCTGGCCTATTTGTAATCATTTGTACGAATTAACGTTAAGTAATTGTATTCATTTTTATTCTTTGTTACAGAACTATTAATATTTGATTTAATTTAAATTTATTTTATGCTGTATACAACTCTAGGTACATCTTTAATAAAATTTCACCGCATAAGTGTGCACAGTTTATACAAAAACAGACCCAATCAGCAATTACATAAAATCCTTTATCCTCCACAGATCCGCCGGAGATCACGATACGGCCACGGAACCTGCAAGTGCGCGCCAACGGCATTGCCGCGTTCTACTGTGCCGCTCGTGGCGACCCCATACCGAACATACAGTGGAGAAAGAACGGCAAACGAGTTTCTAGTGAGTATACCTATGACATCATATTTTATGGATTAATTTATTAGTACGGTCGACAAAAGAGTTAATTATACAGGCAGCTAATTAACATCTGTGTTTTATTAATGATTGTGTAATAATGTATCACGCAATATGTGTCAAAACGCAGGTATTGTAAGCTGCTACACATCAAACCCTTTGACGGGTAATTATTTAAATTACAATCTATGCAAAGATGCAGATTTCGTTCGCTACCTGTATACTAATCTCTTTTGTTGACTGTACACATCAAACTAAAAATGAACCACCAAAGTGAACACTGTAATCATGTTTTTTTTTAAAAGAGTTTCTAAGGAGTTTCTTGCCGGTTCTTCTCCATAAGACCCACTTTTTGGCACCGTTTGTAACTAATTCTGACTTTTCAAAAGTGCTATTATAGGTCTAATTGACTTTGACTGACTTTAACCAGCTCATTGAACCGACTCGTTTCATATTAATTTTGGTAAGCCATATTCCATCACTCACATACATTTATGCCTACATTATCACGTATTCATGCACACACACACACTTACACACACACACACACACACACACACACACACACACACACACACACACACACACGAACTCACACGCTTACACACACACTTACACCTGCACATTCACACCACCCACACATACATACACACCACCCGCACCACTTTATTATACCTAAAAAAAAATTTTTCGGTCAAAATTTATTTTTAAGACAATGTCAATGTTATTGTGATGAAAGAGACTCCACGACACAGGGAATCCTAGTGTGGAGGCTACCTTTGTAAAGAATATCTTTTGAACAATAAAGTATTATTATTATTATTAAGGTGGTAAGACGCCGCCGCTGAAATTCGTCTAGGGTGTGTCTATGTTATGTCTGTCATGGTATTAGGGAATTTCAGGGATCTCCTGGCCATGACTGTTGGCAAGTGCGGTTTTTATTCGGTACGAGTCTGAACACTGCCACCTACCTAAGTGGCAGACGATTCAGGAAGATTTCCCAGACAATTTAAAAAACGCAGTACTACTACAGTGCCAAATAGGCCACTGCTCCACGAGGAAACGTTGTGTTGGCAGTGGGGGGACTTTGACCCTTATACTGCCAACCTAACTATTCCTCTTTTTACAGGGTCGGTAACACGCAAGTGACACCCCTGGTGTTGCAAGCGTCTATAGGCTACGGTAACCGCTTACCATCAGGTGGGCCATATGCTTGTTTGCTACCTTAGTAGTATAAAAAAAGGTATTCTGCCGCTCAGCAATAATGTGCTAACATTAAAGAAAGAAAAAGCATTTATTTGCCGCAGAAACACATGCAAGCAAAGTTAATTAAGCACGATGTACAGAAACAGTATTGTACACCGGTTTTAAAGGGAATGTTGCCAGTGAATTAACTAGGCATATATTATGAGACTTAATAACTGAGGTCTCAAGATGGTAATGAGCTAGTGATACTTCTGGTGTTGCTGGCATCTATAGGCTGCGGTTGCCGCTTACCATGACGCCCGGTAGACGGCCGGTATGCTTATTTCAAGTTACCTCATTACGATAAGAATAAATATAATATCTCACATAATTTAATTTAAAAACAAAGAATAACAACCAATATGATTTTAGAACCCACTCACGTAGGACATAGTGACTCCCACCATGTGCTGATTGTGGCCACCGGAATGGTTTTAATGGATAAGAATCACACACTCCCCGGTCTAACCCCCACGTAAAAAAAAATCCCACGTAAAAAAATTAGGATCCATTCGTATAATAGGACGATCTTATTGCTATTAATCGGGCACAAATCCAAACTCCCAGCACTGAAGATTTCGTAAAAGTACCAATCATCTTAAGAAAAATATCTCAACAAACGTAAGTAGACTTACCTTAAAAGCGTAAACAATACAGCGTACCCACAATCCCTAACAAAGCCGATGAAAAATCCCGATCACAAATCTGAACCACTGAGCATTTCTTCCACTATTTTATCCTTGATTGAAATGTAAAGCCACGTTTTTATCCCATAAATATCTTGCCCGGTAATGACGTCTATAAGCCTTGGGCAATGAGCTGAAAAAACGGGAGGCTACGCACGCGAAACCCCCCGCACTTTTTCACCCCTCTTGGGCCGAGACCCTCTAAATAGTTTCATCGGTTCCTATGAAAAATGTAATCGTAGATCATCGGGAGAAGCCACCGACCATAAAAGAGTAATGGGAACGTTTACACCCACCGGTCTCATTCCATATTCAACGTTATCAAAGTTACTTACGATTTGTTCAACTGTCGGCGCATGCGATCCATCAAACGTTGTCGTCAACCTTTGGGCAGGTTCCATTGAGCTATGAAATTGTTTTGTTTTTCTCTTTTATTCCGGAAACTCGTCCTTTTGTTTTATTTCATTCTTGCCTATCTTTTTTTATTAAATACGTTAATTTTAAATTTAATTTAAGCGGATTAATATTTTTATTGTTCATTGGATTTGTTCACACGAGATGAAAATATAATTGTTACTATTAACAAGATTATCGTTTAATAACAGTAATATAACGTATTTGTTGTATGCTTTTATAAAAGCCTAAAGGAGCATTTAATGTCTTTTTGTAATTATTTTAACACCATCGATAAACCTAAGTACCTACTCGATTCAATTCCCAAGTCGGCTAGTGTTATTGGGAATTCTCTGTTAAATTTTCAGTAGCAGCTCGATGTTTATAGCATTTAATGTCTTTCTGTAATTATTTTAACACCATCGGTAAACCTAAGTACTCGATTCAATTCCCAAGTCGGCTAGTGTTATTGGGAAATCTCTGTAACATTTTCAGTAGCAGCTCGATGTTTTTTTTTTCTATTACATGGGAACTGAACAAATCGGTGATTTGTTCAGTTCCCATAAGTATAAGTAATTTATGCAAGGGGAGACAGGCTTGATGGTATGTATAAAGAAACTTTTGCTCCCCAAAATGTCAAAGTAGACGTGAAAATAACAGGAAAACTATACAAAACGCATTAACAAAATGTTGTTTATCTGTTTTCTTGAGTTATTGTCTTTTTGATAGTTTGACACTTTCGTACGTGACCTTTCATTGTTTGTCGTAGTTACTGTTGCGACGTGATTTTATAGATACGAAAAAAATTATGTTTAGAGATTGTTTTTAAATCGTTGTGTCAAAGATTGATTATAGATAAAAAACTTTTTGTTTTGCGGTGAAATATTTAAGAAATTGGTATATTATATCCGTAAATATTATTTTTAAATTACAAAAATTTAAGAATTTATTATCTATAAACATACGTACGTGCCTATCGCAAAGGGGATTTTCATAAAAATTTTTTCGCAGTTTGCACCTTCGAAACAGCTGCTTCTTTCTTTCTTCATACATATACGATTATACGTACTATGTAGACATAAAGTTTACATCATTATCATCTTACTACAGTGCCTGTCTAACCTAATATTGTTTTATATTAATGTTCAAAAAAGTGGAAATGAATTATTTTGTATAATTCGCGACTCCATCTCAATTAGGAACTTACTTGATTAATTTTAAAACGTCAGTAAAGAAACAAATGTAATTCCTCTTGAAGCAGATTATTAAAATGTTTGACGGAGCAGAATAAATTCTTATTTAATGATAGCCATGAATTCCTTAAGTCTACGTTTTACCCCGCTCAAGTTTGACGAGTTCCAATCCGTAACAAATGACTTTCTAAGGACGTTCAAAGAATTTCGCTTCAAAAATCGAATCTGCATTCCGTGAAATTATAATTTCGAACACCGACAGCGGTGTTCTAAATTCGTTGATAGTTGTGCCTGGCCAAATTGTTGCCTCGAGCAATATATTGGTCAGCAAAAATATGTCAATTAATCATTTTATTTTGTTATGACGAATTTTCTTTTTATTTTATTTTTTAAAGTCTTGCCTGAATACTAGAATAATAATATAATATATTAAAATTAACTATATTGGCGAAGATTACTGGAAAATTCTCATCAACATAATACATTGACTGACTGAGTGACAACGCACGTTTTTTATATTGTTAGACCTGGCACTTAAAATATTGCACGGGAATTTCTTATAGATGAGCATTAAAACGGAATATTGAAAATTAACGTAGGTAGAAACGAGAATATCGAGGGTTAACTCGTGTTCAATAAAGCAATTTTCCTGTTTTGTTTTCATTTTCAACAATATTGTCTTCCAAAACAATTTCGTCAGAAAACCTTTAAATGGTTTGCCACCATTTTTGGGTACATGTGGCAAACAATTTGAACGTAACGCTTCCGACAAACTGAGCAATAAAACCGCCGGAGCAAAGTCACAGCGAGCGTCACACGCTAGATTGACAATCACGAGTCCCGTCGACATGTCAGCCCGTCACGATGGATGACGCCTACCCCACCGCAGATAGGGGTGTGCCCTGATACTTATTTGAGCATGTATGTGTGTGATCTTTGCTTGCAGATTTTTTTCCTTTATTTTTTTCTGATTCAGTCGTTTCATGGTGAAAAATGATCACAAAACCAACTACGAGACAGGTGGAGAGGTGCTACTGAGATTTTCATAATAAAACCTGATTTGGCAATCAAACCCAGAACTTCTAGCTTAGCAGTCACGTTTGCGACCACCAGACCATTGAGGCAGTATCTGCTTCCTCCACTACAGAGAAACGAAAAGCTATAATGTATATTGTACATACCAAAATGAGTCTAAAGATACCTGGTAGAAATAATTTTCAAAAATATTCTCTAAGATAAATTCAGTGACACCCCTACATCTCCGTTCGAGGGGACACGATAGTCCCGCGCTGGTATCTCTTCTGAAGACACATTTTACACTTTTACTCCGTGCTAACGTGTAAAATTCCATGTTGGTTGAAAAATTCATCCGATACCGCATTCTAAAAGTTACCGTTGCACTAAATCACAGCTGAAAGAATAATATTGGTATTTTGTCCCGTATAATAGAGAGTAGCATGAAGCAATGACTTCTTTAATGTCGATTTTGTTAAGTAGAACACACGACTAATGTCATGTTGCTAATAAATATGTTTCTTTCTAAACATCTTACAATCACGTCTTTTTAAGGATCCACGTTATACTAGCGAGCCTATTCCCAACAACCGGGTGCAAATCCTAAAATTAATAATTCAACATTTCGATCGACAATAGAATCGAATCAAAACAAAACGGAACAAAAAATATTGAACTCCTGATTTAACGAAAACCTGCCGTTTGACGAAAGCTTGTCATTTAACGAAAGCTTGTCATTTGACGAAAGCTTGTCATTTAACGAAGTTAGTCATTTCCATACGTTTTCTTTCTATACATTCATCGATTAGAACTACTCGGCCCATGTATATTAAAACAGTTTTTCAGTTATTTACCAGCGCGGCAGCGCAAGCGGGCTTCTTAATATCTCATTCTGACCACGTGTATCTTATATTGCTTTACGACTGTTATATTTTTTAGTACCTTCCCTAGCTCTCGTATCCCGGAGATTGCATAGAGTTGTACTGATGTTCTTGAAAATCGATAAACAACTTGACAATCGACTAAAGAGTTTATTGTGAACTCCACTTCGCTCAAGTGCCCTAATTGCCGTACATCTTGAATACCTTACTTACGTTAAAAGAATTATCATGTTGTCTAAAACAATTTTATTTTTATCTAAGACACGTTTTGTTACTCTCTAGGACACGTCAAAACAAAAATATGTTATTTTGAAAACTCATCACTTAATTTTTTTCACAGGCAATTAATTTCTAATTAGGTATTAATTCTCTATAACATGTGCGTACATATTAGAGGTTGCGTTGATTAGATTAGAAATTGAACCTCATACTTGTGTGATATAAATGAATTTTAAAGAATTAAAATAATCTGATTAATTCTATCGATTTGATCCCTATCATATAACAACTACTACTTACAACGAAACTCAGTATCTTTTAATATATCGAGTACAAAGTGACTATCCTCGGTACCTCTCTAGCTCGCAGTTATAGGTACGCGAGTATATTGTGTTTTGAAGCGGTCGCACGGATTTTACTGTGTATTTTTATTGCGTTTCATTTATATGTTGTCTCGTGGAACACTGGGTGACGTTCAGAATTTCAAGCACTCCCGTTGTGCGAAGTATGTGCTTATGAGTCGGTTGATTGGTTGAATAAAACATCGATTTATATTTTAGTCGGTACCTATCTCGAATGTATCGGTAGGGATGTATCGAATGTCAAACATTTGTTACGGTACCGGGCATGTGACTTTGAGTGAGATAGCTACGTGATTGATGGTTTAGTTCAAATGTTGTACCTCGATGGCTGTAGAGGATTCCAGAGATACATAAAACTGTGAAGGAATAACAATACCGTCAGAATAACTTTTGGATTTATAACATTTGTTAGGATTTTTATTATTGACGTGTTTATTACCAAGCGAAAAATATTCCAAAACATGGACACGAATAGATTGAACTATTATTAAAATTAATCGTAGTTTCAATTCAAATGTTTTCCTAACACCAAAAACATTGAACAACAAAACTGTGGAACTATAAATCAGTCGTTTAGTCGCCGGACGTAACACACGGGACATTAACAATCTGTCAACGCGTTTATAAATTAGTGCTGTACCATCCATACGAGTCCCGGACTTTCCCGGGATCCCGCGAATAGGTAACTAAGCGACATTAATATCCTTTGCAATAATAAATTATCGCGCGCTATATCTTTAATGTGGGAATGTGGGCATCACGCAGTCATAAATAATAGCCCTCTCTGCTTAATAGGTTTATTGTTTAGCGTTACGTTTCACATACTCTATAGAATATTATTGTTTGCTTCCATGGAACTATACTGAGGTAATTTTTCATTTTATGGGTTTCATTCATAGTAACTGATCATTACCTTGAAATTACGAATTCATATTATGTATATATAGGTAACAAGAATTTGTAAGACAGATATTTTTTTTTTATCTGTACCTTTTCTTGCGACCTATATTTAAATGTCCCTCTACTAGGTAATATTTGTGATGATCAATTGGTTTGGAAAGTTAAAATGCGTTTGCTGTAAATTGATTCATGTAGATAAGTTACTCTGTTTTTAGTAAAAAAAAAAACAAGTCAAGAAGTTTATAATCAGTCATACTTAAAATCTTCTATTACAGTGGTGACAATAGCCGACGGGAAAGATTTTGAACGTAACTCGATATTAATATATGGATTTTTTTTACACGGCACCATCTAGGGCCAAATTAAGCAGATATTGCGAGCAGGTCAAGCTATCCAAAACTGTCAAATTTTCCCAATTGAAAATATACGTTATGACTTTGTATTAAAGTAGAAAATCTATCAAAGAAATTTGACGGATAGGGATAGCTTGATGGGCTGGCCTCTGTACTATGGGTACTGGACAATGGATATACCTAATACTTTCAAATAATGTTTTTGGTTTTTGTAAATACATGCTTATAATACATTTGAAACACCCAGACAAACACAGTACACTACTGACCACTATGGTCATCACATAAATATTTGTGTCCCATGGAAATCGAACCCACGACCTCGTGATCAGCAGTCTGAAACACGCACCACTAGACAACAAAATATCTTCAAACGTCAATATTTCCGAAAATGTCGCTTAAGTCAATTCGCTTTGTGACCGTTTGAAGGATAAAAGATCGAGACCGAAAGACTGACAATCGGTTTTACCGTGACATAGCCGATAGCCATAGATTGTGGGCGTGGTGCAGCACATAAATTATTCCCCTTTCTACTGAACTATTCATGAATACTAAGTTCACTACATAACTTTTACTATGCCGTAGTTATTCCTCACAACAATGTGTTAAAAATCGCACGTCCGCCAGACAACTATTATTCTCACTTGTTGTGAAATACATTTTCTTGGCGCTTACCACTAGTGGCGATTTAGCTCTGTCGTCCCGGGCCGCCCTACATAGCGCTAGGGATGTACCTAGTTTTTATCACTCCAGAAATGAATGTTATGATGTGTAGGTTTTACCAATATTATTTGTCGATTAACATGCCAAACTAAAGTAGATTGCGTCTTAATTTATATTATAATTATTTTCGGTAATGCCTAAAGAAGATAATATTACATACAAATGATTTAAGTAAAAAAAAGTTTTAGCTTTTTGATTAGGAATTACGAGATTTTTGAATTAGACAAGTGCTTAAAAAATATAAAAAACTGCTAATAAAAGTTAATAAGATATTTAGTTGACGTAGAAATTTAGTTGTGTATTTATTTTTTAAATGTGTGAACACAATTGAATCGGTCTATATTCTCAAAACCAACTTTCCGAAAGAGATATCTCGCTTAACTAAACGAATCGGTGCTAAGTTCCACAGATACGGTCACTATAAATGTCTGAAATCACTCGAATAATCGCCTAAACGAATACGGATACCCCATTTTAAGAACATCCCTACTTTCGACCAACTTTCCCGCTAACTCCTCAACATCTGGTGTGATGCAATTTAAACTTTATCCCCTAAAGATTACGATTCACAATGACTGCAAAGTATGTAAGCTTCTGTTGCTACAACAATCTGGGTGAAATGCAAAATGCAAGGATGCGCAGAAGAACTAGGCCATTAATCCAAGATGTTTTTAAAGTTTTTCATTGAAACTAACAGGTTTTTTTTCATTTCTGTTCGCCAGGCAAAGAAAATTCTTCTTAAACCTCGGAGTTATTATAATACGCTCCTAAAACAGCTATTAAAGCTTACTTTTGTACCTACAGCTTTGAAATTCGAAATATTTGAAAAAAGAATTGTTGTAATCTCGTAAAGAAAATACATACATAATATGTACCGACATAGAAACTTTTTGTCATTAATAAATTAATCCAGACATAGATATCTGCCACAAGATAGGTCTGCACTTTAACCGTCACGCATTATTTGAGGATGCGATAGTACTGCCACTACGATGACACAGTAGAAGCAGCCTACCTACTTTTTCTTAAAGCATTTAGTCGTATTTTGAACTCCTTCCTTTTTAATGTTAGCACACTACTGCTTAGTGTCAAAATATAATAGCAATGTGTAAAGAGGCTAAAATGCCGCATGCCAAATTTATTCGCAAGAAACCGTGAAAAATAGTGGGTAAAATGCGTAAATTAGTCTAGAAAAAAAAATTAAGCAAATTATGTTTTTTAAATAAATCCAATGTAAACAAGCACAGATTAACGAAACACTAAAATACACATTTAGAAAAATCTCACGTGAGATTATAAGGGAAGGAAATTAAACAAAATTTCATGACATGACCAAGGGGGGGGGAAGGGTGGAAAAATCGCCAAAATCGCCTTAAGTAATTAATGGGCGCCCCCAAAGTTAATCCGACCTTCCAATATTAGTTGACCTCTAAGTATACGAACAACCTATACAACACGAGGTCAGCTTATACTGGCACTGCAGTAATTAAAACATTCTCCTTCCACCATTGGACATTATAATTTTTTAATATTTAAATAGTTTTAATATATTTATATAATTTAATAGGTAGTTTATTTTATATTTATTCATGTTTTCTGTGGCAGTGTGTCATTGCTCGGGTGCCAACTAAAAACCAGCGCTGGGTAATAAATACGCCCAGCATAATTCTGAGCTGGTAACCCATTCTGGACAAGCATGTCGACAGAACATAATACAATGTGTTCCAAATACTCCATAAAAATACAATTAATTATCAAAGCCCAAATTTTGTCAGGTGTCATGTCAGGCAACCAGATTATTTAACAGAAAGGCCTACGTACCTATTTTACCTAATAATTGTCTACTATAACAGTTTTCTATTTTTCATTCATAAAATATGTTGTTGTTTTCCTTTTTTTGGGGTATGTTATACAGCGTTACTACGGTTTTTAAATATTGTGAATGGACTCGTTATAAGGCCCCATTTAACCTCCTTTCGGTAGTTTTGTAACACCCTGTATTATGATCCTTGTGGTCTTTGATAAGTTCTTTCATTATTATAACTGTGTTGTACCTTGTCCGCATAAATGTGTTTTTCTTTCTTCTCCTGCTTATTGTACTATTTCTTCCAGGCATGCAGTCCCGCTACCAAGTGTCTCCGATGGACGCGGCAGCAGGACCTGCAGCCAACGGGGCAGTACTTCGCATTGAACCGGTGCGGGCGCAGCGAGATGACGCGACCTACGAGTGTGTGGCTGAGAACGGAGTGGGGGACGCCGTGACGGCTGTGGCCACACTTACTGTTTTCGAAGGTAAGTGAAATGAGGTTTTATATTTGTTAGATGATGGCAGTATGATGTGGATGCAATCCAGACTCGATTGCAGTTGTATCCGATAGACTATTAACGTGGACGAAGATAGGGCTATATTTTTTAAGTTTTTAGGAAACTATTTAAACATGCAAATAAGAATTTATCCAGACATAATACTCATATGTAATACATTAGTATCTTTGCTTATGCCTGAAGCACTGATTTAAATAAACCTAGATCAAGCAGATCGCTTATATTTTTTAAATTAAGCGATAAAGGTCTATAGGATCTACAAAAAATAAGACACTTCTCTAAAATACCTAAACGGTCGAGAAAAAAAAATAATGATATTATGTCCAAATAATTTAATTATAGAATCAAATGCCAAAAATGTATAAAAACTTTTACTGATTTTAATTTTCGAATCAGCCGATTCAGAACATGAATAATTATTGTATAAACAACAATTCATATCGCTCATGGAAATGCTTATATTTTATCCGTTTGCGTTTACGTTACAACACTTCCAACACGATAGGAGTGTTATATTTTTCTCCTAACTATCTATATCCAACCTCGGTAGACGAAAATCCTGTAGAATGTTTACGACCAAGAAGTGCAGTTGAGCCTTATCCTATGTACCCCTCATATACTAGCTGGGGTTATCCCATTGTGGCTTGGGGGTTCAAGAATGGAGAAATAAACTGTGCTCTATAGTTTTATCTTTAAACCTAACTTTATAACCGGATTTAAAGGTAAGACTATCGAACTATAATAATTTAAAAAATAACTGAACATATTTTTGAACAAAGTGCCAAGGTTTAAAATGTCTTCTATACACTTAAAAAATAAAAACATTGCATCTTGTCAATTCATAAAAAAAAAACAATTTTAGAATTCAAATTTCCTAATTTAAAATTTTACATATTCAATGCCGTATATCGAACTTTATTTTTTACCGCTCGGCTTATAATATACCTACCCGCCTTAATCCTCGACAAGAGACGCAGAGTGTACTTATGTAGTATTGATTTATGTACAAACAGTTCACCAGTTAAGTTCCATGTTAAGTCACAAATCTAAACTTCCAGCTACTGAAAATTTCTTAGAAATACTACAACAATGATCGACCTAGGATGGTCGACAACATCGCTTGCGACCCGCGGGCCAATGAGGCTATTCACCTACACTAATAGAATGAATATTCAAAATAGAATTCTTCACCTCTGAACACATAAAAATCCGCTCACATAACTCCATTACTCCAAACAGTGGCTTCCTAATAACCCCGTAACTACATAAAGCTACCAACCCTGCATTCTTCGCAACCTCCGTGATTCCTTTTCTATTGTGGCTCTGGGTAACTGCCGTCTAGAACATAAAACACGGCCGGCGAGGACACAATGATCCTTCCGGAGTATAACTCCGTCCCAAGACTGGGCTTTCAATAAATAAGCATTAAAAAGCGAAGCCCGACGTTCGGGCGATAACGAGCCACAGACTGCAGATATACGGTAGGTCAAGTGTGGCTGCTAATTGGTTAGTAGGAGGGATTGTGGGTGATATTTGGCACACTGATGTTGATTTTATATGCTTTGTCTTTATTATTTTCTATGATCACTTTGGTTTCAAAATTATATAACTTAATTTACTTACTTAATTTTTTTGATAAATAACTCTTGACGTTCCACTACAGAATTGTATGTAATTGCTTTTTTTAATACCATGTTTATTTAAAATCTTTTTAAGAACAATGACCCTCCAGAGGGTCGCAACAATTGTTTTTCTATTGTCTGCTAATTGTTCCTTGATAGGTTAAAGATATACTATTGGCCAAGGGTTAATTGGAGGGAAACCGAAACCAAAACCGCTTATTTTGCGTGTGCAAAGTTGTACACGCATGTAAAAGTGTTTGACAAACTACGAGTATTGTCACATCTGGACAAACACAGCCGAATTTAATTTTGGGACATTTCTTTTTCACAACACCATCTAGGTACAACAATTACATGTTTTTAATTTCCTTATACTGAGACACACTCAACAAGAATTTGAAAATCAACATAATCTATCATCAACGCATTTCATCTCAAAATTCTGAGATCCAAAAATTAACATACCATAAAGTCTACAAACATTTTAAACACAAATTTTATACCTGGATAAACGCTTGCTATAATACCGCTCTATGTCAACGCCAAAAATAGTCGACAAACGACAAAATACAATGACAATTCTCGCTTTATATGAGAGTTGTGGAATTAATATCGTGATAAGTTAAGTTCCCGATTTACTGCGGTGCCGCGTCGTGGTGTAATTGACGACTAAATCGCGATAATTACGTCATAACTCAGGTCTGTCGGGAGCCACATTTAGCCCCTTTGCATACATTTGCGGGGAATTAGTCTTGTTGTTTTGCGCTGTGACGTCACGTGTTAAAGATGCTAATTGATACTTTGATGTTAGGATAAAGAGACTGGTACTTGTTCGTATTTTGCTAAACTGTGGCTACAAATGTGATGAACTCATATTTTTTGTTAATCAATGGTTTAGACATTATATTTAAAAGCTGTAGTCTATAATCTGTTGATTGTTTGATTTGGGGTTTTGTGATTTTAATATTTAGTGATTAAAACCTTGGGTAAACTTTTGAGACAGAAATCCAAAAAAAAATTTACAATATTATGATTATCTATCTATAATGATGATACCCATCAAGTGTAAAGAGTATTGCCGCTGCATAAAACTCATTCTTTAGAATTACTTACCTTAAATAAACCGATCATTATCAGTTACACCCACTATAAAGTCTCTCTCAAAAAGGCCAGAGTTCGCAAACCCGCTGGTGATTATTTTAATAACATTATTGTTACACTGTTTACTTACGGTTCGTCGGAAGTTGCTCCTACAAAGGTTTTGTTGTCTGCTGTTGAAACTTTGAGCGAACTTGTGAAAAAGTCAAAGTGTTATTGTTCCATGGAAAGTCAGTTTAAACGATAACGTCTTGTTCGAATTTTAAAGATGAGACTTTTTATTTTTTTTACTGGATGCAGTAGTTGTGATAGGGTTGAAGAAAACTAACTTAATAGTGTTATATTTCCGAAGTATGTTATTTTTGTGTATATAAAGTACTTTAGGTACTTACATAATATTTTATGATAGTACCATCTCGGGTGTATTTTGCAAACAAAAAAGAATCGTTAGAATCGTATCCTAATTACTATAAATGTGAAAGTTTGTATATTTGGATGTTTGTTACTCAATAACGCAAAAACGGCTGAACGGATTAAGATGAAAATTGGAACACAGATAGTTTATAACCTGAACTAACATATAGGATTTTTCTACGGTAGTCCACCATAAACAAAATTTATACTGATTTAAGTCGCTTAAAAACTACGTAAGTACCACTGTACCTGCTTAGGTACTTGATTCAAAGTTTATCAATAAGCTAATTTCTGTTGCCCCGAGATTATGTTTTCATCTGTGAATTCAATGAAAGGGTTTTCTACTGAAAACGAACGAACGACAAAGTTTTATATTTTATTTTGCCCGTTTTCATGTTACGTTAAATCGCGGCCAAACCAAATGGGAAAAACGAAAACGCTTGATATTTTTAAAATATTGCAAGCGTTAACCGACACATGGTTCTAAGCAATATTTGGTGAAAAATTTCGAACGTTTTTTATTCGAAATTAGAAATGTATTTTTTTTCGCACACTAGTTACCTTATTTAACGTTAACCTACGTCAATCATAAACACCAACCCATGTACTGTCCTACTGCTGGGCACGGGTCTCCTTTTAGGATGAGAGAGAGTAGGCTATAGACCACCACACTGGCCTAATGCAATGGACTTCACACACTTTTGATAAAATCTCTCAGGCATGAAGGTTTCCTTACGATGTTTTCCTTCACCGTTTAAGCAAGTGATCATTCATTATTAATTCGCATATATTATAGGCTATTAATACTGTAAAGGCTACGTTAAACTTTAAAATAATAATAATAGTTATTTAGGACATTATACACAGCAGATTAGCAGAGCTTATACTAATGTACTTTATACCCTTTATATCTGAGTACTATCGATTAGTAATTTAAAATTATCGCATACAACACCTCACACAGTAACAGTACAGTCTACCCATGATTATAGATGCTGTCCTTTCTTGTGAAAGGATCCGAGATGTCGGAAATTACGTAATAATAATATTACAATGAGATAAAATCCGTAAAAAAGAAGTTTCAGTTCAATGTCTAATATTCGTAAGACAGAAAAGTCGAAACTCTTTTGTATGTACAATACTATTTAAAAAGGTTTTATATCCGTCAATCTTTTGGAAGCTTATTAGGTGGAAATAAACAAAGGCATATGTGGCGAAAAACCTTACTTAATTTCACATACAATCACAAGAAGTTAATTATAAGTAACTTTGTCGTTGGAGCTCAGAGCTATAGTGTAAGTACTGCAGCTTCAAGAAAGTCTTACTACATACTCGTAAGTGCTTGTTTAGGTAGGTATAGTGAGTTATATGCAGTTCTAAAGATGTTGGACTTGACAGAGAAGAATGGTTTGCAACGAAGTTCTAGTGACGGGAATCGATACATATTGCTTGCTCGCTCCTACAACATGTATATGCTATATACTGAGCAACCGATCTGTAAGGTTAAGCTGCGGTAGCCGCGGTCAGGCTGTGGATGGACTATTCTTAACACACCGAGCCCCTCCGTGCATCGGAGAGCAAGTAAAGCCGTAGTTCCCAGTTGTCATGCGAACACCTATGACAATCGTCAGCGTTAGACGCACATAAAGCCTGACAACCAAACTATCCTCAGGATATCGGTATTATCCAGAAATTGGGTTGAGGAAGTTTGATGGGAATCGCTTAGTGTAAAATTATTTAAAAGAGGTAGGTCATAGTGGGAGTAATTCCACTCAAATTGGATCTGCCCGACTGGAGACGTACCTCCGTCTTGCAGAAAACGAAGTGAAATTACATTGCGTTGAACTGTTGTGTTCCTTACGGTGAGCAAGGTTGCCAGTGCTACGCGAGGAAACGTTGTGTCGGCAGTGGGGGGACTTTAACCCATAAACTGCCAACCCAACTATTCCTCCTTCATTTTACGGGGTTGGCAACGCGCAAGTGATGTATACCCCTGGTGTTGCAAGCGTCTATGGGTTACGGTAACCGCTTACCATCAGGTGGGCCGTATACCCGTTTGCCACCAGTGGTATAAAAAAAAGCTAATGAGACACTTGCGATCTAGTCTCAGCCTTATAAAATGTCAAATGTCATTATCTTTAATAGACTCGCCCCTTATTACAGGGTACTTAAGACATACTGCTTAACTGTGGTGTACAAAAGTATAAGTGGATGATAATATGTATTATCCTAATCTAGATATACTTCAACTTCAACTACAACTTCAACTTCCGTGTAAATATAATGTTATCTATATGTAAATGTGTAATAAAGTTATATTAAAATTGACGTCACATTTAGTCACATTCGCAGCGATTATTTTTATCAGAAGATTAAATCAGAACGGTAATTGTGGTACTTAAAAATATTTAATATACAATTCCGATGACGTGCCATGCCGTCGTTGGCGTCGTGAGCAAGTTTTCATTTGACGTCTATACACGTCCGTGGCGGTCAAAAGGTTAAACAATAACTAGTCTCAGTTTCGTATTTTTTTTTTATGTAGCCTGTTTCGTTTCCCACTGCAGGGCAAAGGCCTCCCCTATCTTGGTCCAGGACTCTCTATCCTGAGCTTCTTCACACCGCGTTGGCAAAAAAATATCAAATGATATTCTACTAAACGTCAAAAGCTAATAAGTTAGATTTGATTGAGATCGAAAATTGACACAGAGTTGACGTTTCTGATATTTATGACATTGAAACTGGTCCGAAATTATATTTTCAAAATGTTTAAGTACCAGAATTCGCCTTCAGAATTACTTTTCAGATCGCTATTTATAGGTATGTCTTATGAGACATATTAGGGTTTGCACTAGGAAGCGATTTCAATTTAGACGCGCAGTAAAATTAATTTACGGTAAACTTTTCACACAAAAAGTTTTTTTTTGCTCATGATGGCTTGAATGTATTTGACCTTAATTTAATGGAAGCAGTCTAAGATGAAGCACGCAATTCAAGTACTCTTCCTACTCACATTAGGAGCTTCATTGGAGCCCTTATGGGCTCACTTTTACTTAGTAATTTTATTTTATGAACCACAAAAATATACATACTTATGTACTTTTAATACCTTTCAATTCTAGGTCACTCGCAAGTAACACTCACCAATTCTTTTGCCCAGCAATGAATCAAATCGACTTGTTTAGAAACTTTTTTAAGTATCTAAGGCCTTTTACTACGTGATCTTCATCGATCATAATCGCCATAAATCGTAACATGACGAGTTTGTCACTATACTATGCCCCTCACTATGAGACGTCTATTTATTTCAATAAGTACGTAACTTTTTGAAATTGGAACACTAGAAAATTAATCGATAAATTGTAAAAAAAGTAAATATTGTTTGGTGGCCAGTGCACCTACATAATAGATGAACTGTTACAATGACAGTATGACCAATGTAGAATAACACGTAATAAAGCTTATACTACTCCGATCTCTAATCGATTCTCCTTTGACCTCTGAAAGCCACATCTGGTATCTACATACACGCACACAAGCGTACGTGTGTATGTGTTGCGTGCTCACGTAGATCGCAGGATCACAGGGCTGTCCCACAGGGAACAACGTAAAATTGCGTAGGGACATTAGTCTTACCCTGGTCGGCACACATGCTAAATAAAATCAGAGTTTCAAGGCAAATATACTGATAAAATGTAATACATATTATAATGTACCTATAGCTGTTGCCCGTGGTTTTACTCGCATCGCAAATGGTTTTTTGAGACCAAAGATAGCCTGTGACCTTCTCCAAGATCTCCTATCTCTGCGTAAAATACAGACAGAGTAACGTTTGTATTTATAATATTAGTAGAGAAGTAAAGATTAGTAGAGATTTAGTGTTTGAATTTGATCTTATGTCTGAAAAGTACTTGATACAAACAAAGTACAAAAAACAATACTCTTCTCTAAAACAGGGTTGTCTGTAAGAGATCGCTTTTAGCGATAAAACCGCCAATGTACCAGTCTATGATTTATAAACATGTACTTGGCATTTTTTTATTGTGTGCAATAGAATATCTACTTTATTCTATTGTAAAACAATAAATCATTGAGAAATACAGTAATGAGTAGCATTTTAAATCTTTGTAACTGTAAATCCAGTACATTTTTTTTTGTATTAATGTTTAAAATTTAATTTAATTAATGTATTGTTTTTTTGTCACTTTTGCTGTTAAAATAGTGTACCATGTTTTAGCATTGCTTATTATGGGGTTTCCAATAGTTTCTGATTTTGTTTTGTTACTATACGGCTCACCCTGGCAGCTTCACTTTCATCCTTCCTACTGACTGACCTTTTTACAACGCTATCAGCTTCTGTTGAAAATCTCATGCAAGCACAATAGAGGCATAATAGGCATGTCTACGTTTTAAAAACAGGTGTAATGGGACTCTTTGTTATTGACTCCTTGGTAACTTATCCGCGTGTCTATGATGAGTAATGATGACGTATAAGATTTTGGCGCGAGAAGTTTCTGAGGTCGATTTTAATTATTTTCTCGTGCGATATTATTTTATTTTGTTAAAAATAGTAAAATGTCTGTTTTAATTAGAAATTATAATACCTATCACTATCACTACATAGTATAAAACAAAGTCGCTTTCTCTGTCCCTATATCCCTATGTATGCTTAAATCTTTAAAACTACGCAACGGATTTTGATGCGTTTTTTTTAATAGATAGAGTGATTGAAGAGGAAGGTTTATATGTATATGTACATGTTTTCTGTAAAAAAAAAACATGACATAGACTACCACTAGATAAACCTACCATACTAACATAGACTAAGTAAAATTGTTACTAACAAAAGATGGACCTTGTCTGAATAAAAAAAATATATATATATATTATTATAATACATGTATTTTATTAGTACATTGCACCCGTGCGAAGCGGGGGCGGGTCGCTAGTATTTACATAAACATAACATACCATTACGCCTGTATTCCCCAAAAATTTATTATTATTTTAATTTTAGAATTTCGTAGAAAAACCCAATAATACTTTGCTCGAGCTGGGATGGACGACCACAAGACTAATGAGACAGTTAGACTTGAAACGTAAGCGTACGTACGACCTTTTACTAGCACAGGCATCGTCGTTAACTCTATTTTTGTATCATGTAAAAATACAAATATTTGTTCAATGTAAAGAAGAAAGAATACAATTTATTTAGTACATATGTTACTGTTAAAGCTCGAACTGCAGTAAATTCTAAGATATTCCAGTAAAACCTAAGATCTACCAATTCCTAATGGTAAATGTCCCAAAAGGTTTGCGATTCGAACTTTTACCACCATTCCGTTGGTAAATTTTAGCATTATTTTACATTAATGCACAGTAAATGTTGAAAAACAAAGCATGTCATAACGTGCTCAGCGCATTGACTTGTAGCTTGCCGCCCAAAACATTCAGATTTGGTTCTGGCGTTGTGTGGTCACAGTTCTAACCTAACCTAACCGATATCTGTATTTTGCTGCTCAACCAATAATTTTGTCGCTCAATCAGTATTTTTGATACGCGGTTTATTATATTCCGTTTATTAATATAATAATTTATATTCAAACCATCATCAAATTTATATTCAAACCAACGTCTACCAGCTGACAGTGGTAAAACCTAGCATATACTGAATTCGAATGGTAAAAGCTCGAAAAAATCGTCGTATTTTCAGAAATACTTACATTTACCAACTCATGTCGGTAAATCCTAAGACTTACACTTAAATCTTAAGATTTACCGTAGTTCGAGCTTTTACAGTAACACATACATGAAACGCGCACGGTACAGAGGCCAGCACATCAAGCTACCACAATCTGTCAAATTTCTTTGCTTGATTTCCAACTTTAATGCAAAACTATAAGGTTCATATTCAATTGGGAAAATTTGATGCAAAATGTGAATCTAATTTCTATGTACAGACGCCAGTACATAGAAATTAGATCAATTTGTACCAATTTTCTGGATACTAAAGATTTATTATTAAGTACTATTATTATTTCTACAACCCCTACAATGAGACACACAGATGATAAAAAATATCTCCTATATTTAATGAAATACCGATAAAACACTGGAAAAATATTAACCCTTTGACCGCCACAGACGTCTATAGACGTCAAATTAAAACTTGCTCACGACGCCAAACGACGGCATGGCACGACAAAAATATAACTTTTTTATAGTGCTTGGCGTAGAGAACACAGATTATTCATTATTGACGTGGCGGTCATAAGGTTAATAGCCTTCAATACACAATGGATTGGCGGACACTGTATGAATTATAGTAATCCACCCGCCGACTGATTTTCACCAGCCATTTTAAAATTTACTACGGGAACTGATGACTGGGCCAAGAGGGAGGTTTTTTATACAGACGCCCGCCGGTCAAGCTATCCAAAACTGTAAATTTTTCTCATTTGAATATGAACCTTATTGTTTTGTGTTACAGTTGAAAATCAATCAAAGAAATTTGGCAGATTGTGGTAGCTTGATGTGCTGGCTGAGAAATATCGTGCGAGTTGCAGTACATTGCGGGGCCGCGTAGCTATGGTATCATACGTGATCGACGTACTGCAGCTACCACGATATTTCCCGCATCGTCTAAACGCGGCTTAAGGCATGCGTGGATCAACCACATGCGCCGCCGACATGTCCTTCTCATGATTCATGTCCGACATCTGCCTAACATACCGACATACGCATCTTAGTAAGCATGCTGAAAGCTCCTAGCCAATATTAAAAAAAAACTACATTTCCGTTTTTATATGTTATTGGCTCTTAAACTATCTCTTCTACTTTCCTTTCTTTCCCTCCATGCGAGTTGTAAAATCTCCTAATGGTAATATATATACCTATTACTGTAGTTTACGTGACTTGATAAACAAGACTAGCTATAAAATCTTTTTACCGGTAAAGGTTACTAGGATACATAAAGAGAGTATAAGGTACTTAGGTACCCTAAATAGACTAAAAGATTTTCCTTTAATAAAAATTATAATTTATTTTATTTTAGGCAAATAAACTGATAATAACAAATCGTTACAATATTACATAAATACTACTACTTGACGACGTCTGTAGACTAGTGGTGCGATTGTAGGACTCCTGATCACGAGGTCGGGTTCGATTTCCATAGGACATAAATACGTACATAATATACATATAGTAATAAATGAAGGGTATCGTCTGTAATGGCCTTCAGAATAGCTTGAATACTTCTTCTGCTAAGCTGAATATCCTAGGAATCGGCTATGTCAAAAGCAAGCAAGGTACGTAGGTACGTTGAAGGCTTAGATGTTTAACCATTTTTCGATCTTATGTTCTTAATAATACAGCTTAAAATTAATCAACCGCCGAGATTGTTAATTGGACAATATCTCTATGTAAACCCTCAAACTGCTTCAGAGAATTTAAAGGTCACACAATCAAATCTATTCGCTAGATGTGGGCGTATGACGTCACTACGTCATACATTTAACACGGGCATGATTGACGTTTTACAGAGTGAGGTACAACAGGCCCCCTGTTACATAGTTACTGGAGTTCTGAGAACCGTACAGTACAAGGGTTGAATAGTTAGTGTATTTATTAAGCAATTAGGGAGTACAAATGAGAGTTCAGCTTGAATTAGATTTATAATGTTGGGTAGGAGGTTATGAAAGAAGTTTTTGCCCAAACCTTCATGAATTATATATGATATACATGTGGGATAGGATAAAAAAATACAATTATTTTTCATTTATTTCGACAGTTTCTCTTTTTTTTTATACCATTAAGGTACCAAACAAGCATACGGCGCACCTGATGGTAAGTGGTTACCGTAGCCTATAGACGCTTGCAACACCAGCGGTACCACTTGCGCGTTGCCGACCTTGGAAAACGAAGGAGGAAAAGTTGAGTTGGCAGTATGGGGAAGCCCTGACAACCTTGCTCACCGTAAGGAACACAACACAGCTCAAAGTAGTGTAACTTCGATTTTCTGCAAGGCAGAGGTACTTCCTCAGTCGGGCAGCTGCAATTTGAGTGGAAATACTCCCACTCTATGAGGGCATCGTGGGAGTATTTAGAGATGTAGGAACCTCACTTAAAAGCCATTGCTTTTCCTGCGTCGTCCGTTTCTTTTCCCTCACAATTCTACCTTTCTCACTTGCACATGTTCCCTCTCTTTCATATCTCTCAACGTTCCGTTCCTATATACCTACATAGGTACTTGAACCTTTTGGACAATTTTACACAGCACTGTAGCAATGAAATTTCAAATATGGATTGTAAAGTAGGTAATTCTAAACGAGTAGCTACTAAAAAAGTTATTAGAAAAAGAATCAATAACGTAAGCTCAACCTGGGTATCGAGCCCAGGATCTCTCACTCAGCAGTCGCGCCTACGACCACAGACTAATGAGATAGTTTTTGTACATATTTTTAAGAAAAAACTGAATACGCGAAGTAGGTACTTCAATTCCTCTTCATCCTCACTCTGTATTAATCAAACATGTGAAAGAGAAACCCTGACCTGTAAGACTCCTCGGTCTATAAATAACAGCAAACTGATTTAGTTCTTAATTTTTAACACAAACGATACAAATTTCCGTAACAATGTACCACTTTAATACCGCCAACTGTGCTTATTTCATAGGAAGTATCGTATTTTTCCATTCATTAATTCTCACATTGAAATTGCTCACTATAATCGACACTCCTGATAAATCGTCTTTTTTGTTTATGAGTGAATGCGAAATTTAAAAGCTGTTGTTCGAATTTTCTATTTGAATGAAGGAAAGTTTTCATAGTGCATTTTTTTTAATAAGGCTGAAGATATTTTTATTGGCCAGTGCGTTTGTGAAAAATGTAATGTGTTGGTACTTAAACAGTGAAAAAGTATCACATACCACGAATCCATAAATATAACCTTATTAATGATGTAATCGATTATTTCCGTATCCGAATGAAGCCGATAAAATCAAGTTCCTGAAACGTGAACGCGTATATTTGATACGTCTCTTCATATCCCTGTAAATTAATATGAGGTTTGACGGTTGGATGGCTTCATGCGAATTTCTTGAGAAGGTACTGCAAAATATATTATACAAGCAGGTGCCTGGGGCTTCTCTCTCATCGCAAAGGAATATTTGAAACAGTAGGCCGCCTATGTCCTTCGTCAAGGTCTAATTTATCTCTACACCTTCATCATCATCAAAATTGGTTCAGCAGTTTCGACGTCAAGACCTACCTACCTAACTTGCCAATAGACAGACAATTGTTTCAGCAAATTTGAATAGATCATTCACTTCTTTTTTCTTAAAAATACTTTATGATATAGGAAGCAGCCCTGTGTGCCCAATTCTGGTAATTCAAAATGAATAAATTATAATTCCGATACAATATTTTTTCTCTTACCTATTAACCTCGCCTACATTATAAAGAACTTTTAAATTTAACAAATTATATTGTAGACAAGCTAACCACACAGACATTGTCCTGTAAAAAAATCAATTAATCATACAAAATTTCCAGAGAAAAAAGCAATAGGACGATTAAGAACATAATAAAAAATATTAACCAAATCGGTCCAGTCGTTCTCAACTGATGAGCTTACCAACAAACAGCATTTCATTTTTATTTATTCGATAAAACCAAAAAATTACCGAGTCATGACATTTACGAGATTTATTTGTGACATTTACGGCTATCGACGCACAGTTAAAGGGTTCAGTGCGACTCGCGCCTTACCCCACAAACTATGACAGTCTATCAGGATTATATCGAAGCAAAGCCCGATGTTAACGCCTATTATTGTAAATCACCTTTAACATCGGTGTAAGTCAGAACGTTGCTGATTGCCATCTGGTTTATGTCGGTGGAATTAAGTCTATAGCTTTTAAATTTATTGCCTCGAGTATTAGGCAGGTATGCCGTAGATTTGTGGCTTAACCCGATTAGTTTGAAATAGGCATCGGAATTATTACTCTGTCGGCTTTGAGGAGTGACTAGCACATCTGTGGACTTGAGTTCAGAGTCATCATCAACCCATATACTGTCCCACTGCTGGGCACGGGTATCCTCTCATATTGAGGGGGATTAGGCTATAGTCTACCACGCTGGCCTAGTGCAGGTTGGCAGACTTCACAAACCGTCGAGAAAAATCTCTAAGGTATGCAGGTTTCCTCACGATGTTTTCCTTCACCGTTTAAGCGAGTGATAATTAATTATTAATATCTACGCACATGAATTCGAAAATCTGACTTTTCGTGCGTGCCTTGGGTTCGAACTCGAGACCTTCGACTTGGCAGTCCAATGGTCATACCACTAGGCTATCACTGCTTGTAAACTATATATATATATTATATAACTATAAATATATATGTAACTATAAATATATATATAACTATAAATATATATATATAACTATAAATAGTCTCGGTTTAAACTACAGAAGTCCGATATAATTCAATCTTTGCAATTTTCCCGATATATTATTGTTATTACCAGCAGTGATAGCATTGTGTAGACCATTAGACTGCCAAGGCAAAGGTCTGGACTTCAAATCTAAGGCACACACCTTTGACTTTTCGAAATCATGTGCGTTTTAATGAGGAAAACGTCGTGAGGAAACCTGCGTAACTAAGAGGTTTTCTGGGTGGCGTGTGGTGATTGCCAATCGGCATTGGGCCAGCGTAGACTATAGCTTAATCCCTCACATTCTGAGTCGGAGACCCGTGCAGCAGTGGAACAGTATATAACTTGATGATAAGATTGATAATTCCCGATGTTTCCAACGACGAATACAATGCGATAAAAGCCATAGAAAGTACATTGAAATAAAACTACTTTTTACGGATTTTCGGACCCTTTACAGCGTCCATGGTCACGGGTAGACTCTCCACCATGGACGCTGTAAAGGATCCGAAACGTCGGGATTAATAATATCAATATACGCGATAAAATCCGTAAAAAGTAGTTTTATTTCAATGTATAATATTCGCGTAAATGTCAGAAATCAATATGCCATAGAAAGTAGTTTTATTTCAATCTCTAATATTCACGTAAGTGTCAGAAATCAGTAGGTACCTAATAGTAGGTAGGTAATTTACCGAACATGCGAGGAATGGTAGGTCCATTCCTCGCATGTTCGGTAAATTTAAATACCTCTACAGTAAGCTTTAACTTTACACATTAAACATACATACTCAAGAGAAATGAACAAAGTCAAGGTTTATAGATCACACGTAACACTGCCAACCGAGTACCAATCCGAACTCCGAGCTGCTACTGAGAAAACTCCAATAACAGTTTGCTCGACCTAAGAACCATTATCCTCGCGCTCAGTAGCCGTCTAGCGACAAATAAACCAATGAAGCAATTAATCCTGAAAAGGTCTTTGTATAATAAATTAAAAAACAGCTTTTACTTAACGACAACAAGAAGTTAAAAGCTTCCTGCTTCCAATTAATTATCAAGTAAGTAAGAAAGAAAAAAAGACAAAAAATTTAAATAAAAACAAAAAATTTTACATCAATAGTGCGTCTAATTCCCGCAAGGAAAAGGTGTGGCGGTTAGTATTACGCTGTGTTGCGAAAGCTTGCAGCCCAGCGCATCGCTAATTTTCTTTCAGTGCCAACCTAATAATAAAAATAAAAGAGTTGGGGCTGACATCTTCCGGTGCACAATAAGAAACTATTTTCTTTCATAAATTATGATAACTACTACTTAAAATGAAATAGTAGTAGATACTCATTTTCTAAGAACTGCACTTCCTACACTTTTTATTCTTTTACATTTTTTATTGATCTCGAGATAAAAGTATTACGCTGTGTTGCGAAAGCTTGCAGCACAGCGCATCGCTTATTTTCTTTCTTTGCCAACCTAATAATAAATACTTGAGAGGTGTCAAGGGACACCCGGATGGAACGAAGTTCCTTTCATTAAAATTTAATAATTAAAAATAAAAAACCTGTATACACTCAACAATTCACAACGCGCGAAATTCAAATATTGTCATTCACTCAATAATTCGAAATTCAAATATTGTTGACAAGCAAAAAGTGTCGTGACAACTTTTCGTAAGATTTTTTTCCGTCTAGCCCCCTTTCACAACGCGCGATAAGGAACTTCGTTCCAAAAAAGTGGGGTCAGACATCTCCCGGAGCACAATAAAATATAGTTTCTTACATATAATTATGATAACTACTACTTAAAATGAAATAATAGTAGATGCTCATATTCTAAGAACCGAACTTCCTACACATTTTATTCTTTTACTTTTTTATTGAACTCGAGTTAATATGCAAGGATATGCGAAACTGCCATATTAGATTAGCCTAGCCTAGAAGTATCGGGCTCAATTCCTAGGTGGAGCATACTGTTATTGGATTTTTTTTCTCAATGATCGGAGGTTGGATTTGTGTCCGGTTAATGATACGGTTAATAGACATCCGGCAACCATAAGCAGTGATAGCCTAGTGGTATGACCATTGGACTGCCAAGTCGAAGGTCTCGAGTTCGAATACAAGGCACGCACCTCTGACTTTTCGAAATCATGTGCGTATAATAATTAATTATCACTCGCTTAAACAGTGAAGGAAAACATCGTGAGGAAACCTACATACCTGAGAGATTTTCTCGACGGCGTGTGAAGTCTGCCAACCCGCACTAGGCCAGCGTGGTGGACTATAGTCTAAACCCTCTCATTCTGTGAGAAGAGACCCGTGCCCAGCAGTGGGACAGTATATGTGTTCATGATGATGGTGATGAACCAGGTGGGCTGATGACATATAAAGGTAGTAGAAGCAATGAGGCAAGGGACAGAGGAGGTTGTCATAAAAGAAAGGAGGTTTATATCCAGCATTGGGATAATATAAATAGGGAATGATGAATGAAATATAATAGGCTTGCGCAACGCATACAGTCGGACTGTGGATGTAAATTAAAGTCAAAGTAAGTAAAATGTTTTATTTCAATTAGACCATTAAAATAGCACTTTTGATAAGTCAAAACTACTTGCACGGTTCCAAAAAGTTGGTCTTATGGAGAAGAACCGGCTAGAAACCCAATGACACTCCTTTTAAAAAAGCATGATTACATTTACAATGTTAGTTATAATAATAATATAATAATAATAAATTTATTTAGTCCTTCGTTACATTGTTAACTTAAATTAAATTAGGTTTACATTACAAGTATTATGTAACAATTTTAAATTTACTTTGTGTAATTAGACGGTGACCCCCAAACTAGACGCAGTCTGTATCTTGGGAGTCAGCAGGACATATATTAACGTAAAAATAGTCTCAACTTCACAGGTCAGTGAGTGGACTGTGTATTTTAGACAGTAACATCTAACATTTTCAAAATAAATTAAAGTTGTATATAAAATTTATGTTGAACAGTTAATGAGAACAATGCAGTTTGATGTGTATTAGTACCTCTCTGCGTAACCTTTTGGGGAACACAGGCGTGATGGTGTGTGTAATTTTATCTTTGTGGTCATTTTTAGATACTTGTTACTAATACATGTAACATTTCAATTACGCGATTTTTTTAAATAAAAAATCACTAAATTAAATGTCTTCTCTCTCTTTCTATCTTAGTATAAACGATGTATATCTGTCCTCATATCTATGGACACTATATATTAATTGGAGTTATTCAAGTCAAATATTGTAATTACGGTACCAGTGCTCTTTACCGACGTTAAGGGTTAGGGAGGTCATCATTTACCGAACACCACAGGCCAATTTATCGGTATTTTGCTTTAATTTACTGATAATTCGGTTTTAAAACCGATAGTTAAACATTTAAATCACGTATAGCGTATAATAGAGCCGCTATAAGTCCGCGACACCACCTGCCGTCTGCGTTAATCTGAATATAAATTGTCTGTAATTAAAGTGGACTCGGACATGCGGGGAATAAATGCGACCACTTGAAACAAAGCCCTGTCGTGTGGTACAAGTGCGGAAAATTGGGCGAATCAGAAATATTCACAAATATAATAAAAGTGATTACTTATCTTACATCCCCTATCACCCCGCACCGGCTTGACACCTTAAAAAAAACACCGTGTATATATCTATGAAATCGCCATTGTAATTTTTTTTAATGATTGTTAAGTAGATCAATAAGTATTTATAGTTTATTTTATTATTATTATTTTAGGATTTTTTCACACAAGTAATAGATTGTACATTATGGAATTATTGTATTGTCCATTATGGAATTCAATAAATAAATATGAAATATGAGACAGTTCTTTGCTTATTCAAGTAAATTAAGTGATTCAGATTATCTGTCACATTGGTCTTGTAAATAAAAAAATGCAACTGCTATGCTTCCCAGGTCTAGTTAATATAATAATAAGTGTTATTGAGTGTTTTTTTATGAAATTTGCAATAGCAGCTCGATGTTTGGATTTCTGGTCGTGTACCCTTCGGGGTATACAGGCCTGACGATGTGTTACGTTAAGGGATTTTTTAATGAAAATAATGAGTTTGTAAATCATAACGATCAGCAACATTTCGCTTATGACTTGCACCAATCATATCTCGCTGAGCCCTTGTAATTCGAGCTCAAACGGCGCCATATTTTTTCGAGAAGCTTTTGTGGGTAATGATACCATATTCTGCGGTAGATGTCGCGTTAGAACGACTTTTAGATAGTGTGTTTTTATGAACGGCAGTGCACTTGCCAAGTAGGTTAATAAAAGGTTATAATTTAATTGTAAAAATACCGAGTTTGTTATAACGCCATCCAATGTTTATACATCCAATGTTTAGAAAATAGCATAGCGGTTGAGAGATCGGCTTTTGTGTTCGCTTCTCGCACGGTTTTTTTTTTCCCCAATGAGTATTTATGGATCCGAGTATTCGTGTATGTGATAATTTGCACGTTTGTTTAAAGAAAATTTTACCAAATCCACCAACAAACACGAAATAATAAAACTTTTTATATTAAGTATAAGAATAAAATATTCGAACATACAACAAAATTAGCTAACTGAAAGAATGTAATGAACTCGCAACAATATCGAGATAACATTCTTCGAAAATTATCAAACTTGAAAATTAAACTATGTATTTATGTTGTTAAAGATCAATTTCACTTTACCCTTTGCCAACGCTCACAATGCGAACGAACTATGCATTGAACACTTCGGACAGAGCAAACTTATCGATCGTAAATAAGGAGAAACTTTGTTTACAACTTGGCCCTCCTTTACATACTTGTGACACGTCACACTACTTCGAATAATTCTTATTCGAACAGAATATTGATAGAGAAAAATTGTTATAATTCCATTGGGTGCTTGTTTTTAAAGCATATATTAGCTTAACAAATATTGTGTCGAGTGAGTTGTACTTTTTATGTTTATAGACTGATAAACACACGTTTATCGTCTTTTGTAGATACCTACTCACCCTTTATCCCAATTATGTTAGGGTTGATTTCAAGTCTAACCAGATGCCACTACATTTAATATTTTTTTAAATAAATAGTGGCTATGAATGTATTATAATCAATACTGACGCCGAAATTATATTTTTTTATCTTGCTTGTAATTCGGTTTTATGTGCGAGCTTCACGCTTATACCGCTGAACCTATTTATTTGAATTTTTACAAAAATGTTTTCTAATTTGTGATGCAACATATAGGCTTTGAATCATCACGCTATATATTTTAAGGGATTAGCAATACATTATTTACGTAGAAGTTAATTATCTAGGACACGAATAAATCCGCGAGCAACAGCTTGTATTTAAATAAATATTCGAGTAAACTATCCACCCGTTATAAAGCCGGGTTTATAACCGCATTAATAGTAATAATTCAACAACCGGCCATAATTTCTCATTACGCCACAAACAATAAATCATTTAACTAGAAAATAGGCGAAATAAGCTTTAGCATGATTGGTTGCTATCGGCCCTAGGCTAAGTACGTCAATTGCAGATATTGGAAATATTGTTGTTAATGATTAGAAGTTATACCTATTGTTTACGAGTTAGAAGCTCACAATAAATGTAGAAACTGCATAAACTGATACAATATCCTACTTATAATATTATAAAAGCGAAAGTTTGTGAGTGTGTATGTTTGTTACTCTTTCACGCTAAAAATACTGAAAGGATTTTGATGAAACTTTACAGTATTATTATTTATACATCAGAATAACATATAGGCTATATTTTATAACGATAATTAAAAGTAACTTTTCCACGCGGACGAAGTCGCGGGCAGAAGCAAGTTAATAAATAAATATTTTGGACTAATTTAGACAGCACCATCTAGACCCACACTAAGCAGAGCTTGTACTATGGGTATTAGACAATGAATATAATACTTATATCCTCTTTTTTTGTAAATACATACTTATAATACATAAGAAATACCCAGCCAAACACAAACATCACATAACCCACGACCTCTCGTGATCTGCCTTTAGGTTCCGTGAAACACTACAAACACTATTGTATTAAACTCAATACTAAATAAGTATATTGCCCAGACAAAGAATAAAGTAAGGACGGTCACATTCAGTGCAAATTCGCATATTTCCACACAAAACCGCACTCAAAACCAACAAATATAGATAAATATAATAAATACAACATGAACGTACTCTATTCGATGCACCAAATCGAATTTGCGACACGACGAATATATAAACATGAAACGCTGTATTGGCGTACGATAGAAATGACATCGTCATGTTGTTGCTCCATGAGTTGCGGAGTAGACGCTACAATACATATTAGAACATTGAGCTCCTATCCAAGGTGAAATAATTTTATCGGAAGAGATATGCAATCTAGTTTAAGCCAAAAACTTTCTTAAAAATTACAAATATATGTCAAGCGATCATGTTAGCCTCCAGGTAGGTATTTTTAGACAGTATACTAAAAAGTATAAATCAAAAACTTTTTAAAAATAAAAAAATATACGAGAAAGACTTATTATTGTAATGTTTTACGATGTCGTGGAAAAATAACTCTAGAGTGACTTTTCATCTGTAAGACACGTTAGTAAGAATAGTATAACATTTTTGTTTACCAAATGTCACAACGCGGAAAATTCATTCCGTTGACCACCATGTTACTATTTTGTGAAAAGTACCTCTAATGAGGTGCGACTTCTAGCGTGCATTATTTGAAGTGGCCGCTCCAGTACGACAGTACATTATACCTCCATAACATCAAATGGCTTTTCACGAATACTGCTCGCACATTACTCTACACGAGCATATTCAATATAAGAATTTAGATTGAGAGTAATGCCACTTGAAAGTCAATTTTCTGCGCTCGAGCTCTTTATTTTCAACGTATTTTTCAAGGTATACATAATTATGTAATGTTCTGCTTTTTATTACCGTTTAAGTAGCATAACCATTCTTTTAATGTGCATTAATGTACAGAGGCCAGCACATCAAGCTACCGCAATCCGTAAAATTTCTTTGATACATTTTCAACTTTAATGCAAATTAATAACGTTCATGTTCAGTTGGGAAAAATTGACAGTTTTGGATAGCGACCTGCTGGCGTCTACTCATGATGCACCGTTTAAGCGAGTGATAATTAATTATGAAACTTTTGACCGCCACGTAAATAACGAAAATACGTGTTCTCTACGCCAAGCGACAAATTTAAGTGTTTAATAATAGGTAAGAAAAAACAACAAATTTTTATATAGGTATGTATTCGAACTAAAAAAAGTGGTAATTTCGACGTGCCTTGCCGTCGTTGGCATCGTGAGCAAGTTTTAATTTGACGTCTATACACGTCCGTGGCGGTCAAAAGGTTAATACCCACTTGAATTCGAAAAGTCAGAGGTGCGTGCCTTGGATTCGAACTCGAGACCTTTGACTTGGCAGTCCAATGGTCACTAGGCTTATTAACAAACAGAGCTGTTTTCGCTTTTATAATATGAAGTGTGGATTGCATTAACAACATGGATACTATATACACATTTTTACGAGTCAAACTTAGCGCCGTGTTTCTCTGGCCTAATTAACAAAGTTCCTAATTAACCCTTATTACGATAAAATTGGCCGGGAACCGGGCGCCCCAGGGCGTACCATCAACGCGCTAAGTTTATTTCACGAGAAAATAACTACGTACTCACATTTTGTAAAGTCGCAATCTGTATTTTCACTTTAAGAGATCTCTCCTTTTGCTTATAAGCCATTGAGTGGGGCAGGTGTAAGCGACTAGCGACAGCGAGTAATAGTAAAAAATATTAAAACCCTATTAAATTAAATAAAATAGTTAAAAAAAACAAAAACTTTTTTTTGTAAATATATACTTTTAAAAACATAATAAACACCCAGACAAACACGAACACTTACGTTCATCACATAAATATTTGTATCCTGGTGACATGGAACCCACGATCTTGTCTTCTGCAATCCGATACTCGAAGCACTAGATCACAGACGTCTTCGTAATCATTACATAGTATAAAACAATGTCGCTTCCGCTTTCTGTACGCTTAAATCTTTTAAATCACGCAACGGATTTAAATGCGGTTTTCAGTAATAAATAGAGCGATTCAAGAGGAAGGTTTTTAAGTAAAATACATGCATGTCAATAGTACATTGCACCCGTGCGAAGCGGGGGCGTGTCGCTAGTCGCTGTCGTAGTAGCAAATAAAGTAACAGCTCAGTTTGGATTTTTGACCTATTAGCGACACTAGGAAATATCAAGCTCATACAGACTGAGCACAGCAAGCGTAGATTAACCCTAAGGTGTAAGGCGCGTGCTATGCTCAGTCTTAATTTAAGAGATCTCTAAAGATCGGTTGATCAGCGTAGTGATTACTTAACCACGAGCCACGAGTCTTAATTTTCTATTAGATTTTTTTTTGAGCAAGTAGCAAATAAAGAAATATATCTCGAACCATACATAAGCTGAACTTCTCCGCAGTGTAGAGCAATCGATAAACCGCTTACGCTTATCCCTTTTATCCCCACCCTTACAATATTGCGAATCGCAGCAATCTTCTTCGCTTTGAAATTGTTTGTGATTACAGCAGTTTGTGTTGAGACGAGGTATAATTTCGCTTCCTATCAGTATCCTGGGCTTGTTACGTTTGTTTTATATTAAAAACGCCTCCGGTGTTTCTAATATCGGTTCACACAATTACACCCGAACTTGGCGCAATCATCCGTGCGTAATTTGCAAATTTGCGGCTCGAGATTTCTCGCAATGAATAAGGGTATTGTTTACTAAGTTAAAGCCGAATGTTCTGATTCAATTGGACCACTATCGTACTTTTGAATTGTAAAATATTAGTAATATAAAACTTTCCTCTTTAACAAAGATGAAAAAAAAAGGAAACTGTATATATCTAGAATATTCTTTATTTTACACAAAAAACTAAGGACAAGTTCAGTTTAAATCAGGTGATATAATGGCGTCGGGGTCGCTAACAGTGATCTCTTGCAGACAACAGGAAGGACTGAAAAGATAAGGAAAGATGATACGCAGATGGCCCTACGTACAAAAATAGTACTGAACAATAAAATACATACACATACAATACAATACATTACAAATATATAAAAAGAAAAATCAACATTGAAGAGTCAAAAAATAAGTGTCAATTACAAAAATATCCCTACAATTATAAACGCAAAAGTAACTCTTTCTGTCTTTTAGGCTTTTACCCCTAAACCTCTAGAAAATCTCGTAAATTCCTTTGGCATTCGAGTGAAACCATAGGATATACATAAAATGAAAAAATACTAATTTGTCTCTCAGCTGTCTTCTACATCGGCTTATTTTTGGCTGCAAAATATGCTCATGAATTGTTTGCCAAACGGAGTATGTCAGACTCGTATCGAGTAAAACCGCACTTACCTTCCCCTGTCCCATAGTCACATCCATGGAATTCATGATATAAGTCACGACCATGACAAGCTACGGTCCAACAATCGCTGAAACCCTTAAAGGATTGGCCTTGCTTCGCATTCTACGAAGAGAAACGTGTGGTAAACACGCGCACCGGTCGTAGGAACTCCTTGCCTGTTACGTGACACTTGACTCTCAACAGGCCCTACACTACACGTGCGTTATCCTTTAAAAAACAAAACGAAAAATAAACAAACAAGTATTATTCTGTATTGCTCTGACTACAAATAGTAGTACTCCGATTCTAAAGCACTTCAATATATCGTGTACAAAAACTGGTGTGGCTCCGCATCCTCCCAGAGGCGCCATCTGTCCGTTCCTCACTGCAACGTGAATCGCCGCGGGAGACGTTTGTCAATCCACGTCTGTTCTGTCGCGTGTCACAGTTATATATGGATTAATAATGAAGCTCTTATTGTGACTGTCGCGTACAGCTGAATTATTGGTTTGTGCAAGATTAATTGAATGCCAGAAAAGCCGGGTATGACCCGTGTTTTAGAGACAAGCAACACTACAACGAAGTTAGGGAAGCAGTGGGGTAGGTTCTGGTATTGGTCCTGGCCCTTGGCACGGTTCTCGTCCCAGAATGCCATGGATTAGGGTTACCTATAGTCTACCACGCTACCGTCACGATGTTTTACTACTCTATTTTAACCGCTTAAATTTCATAGAGATTTTTTTGGATCAAATTTTAAAGTTATTAAGCAAAGGAAAATTAATGAAGACGCAGGTTCGAATCAATCCTGCCCGCGGTTGAATTTTTCCTTTGCTTAATAACTTTAAAATCATAGCTTGGAAAATGCCAAAAAATACAAAAAGATAAAATTTTAAATTAATTAATACGCACATGATTTTGAAATGTCATAGGTATGCGCCTTGGATTTGAACTCAAGAACTTTGAGTTGGCAGTTCAGTTCAATGTTTCTATCACTAGGCTATTACTGATTATCTATGGTTATTATATACCAAAAAAACAGTTCTTCCCTTTCCTTATTCATGATGCTTATGACAACAATAATATACATCTGCCTACGGGGGAAGGCATGCATACTGCGACATAATTTTGTCGTTGCACCATCTCACCTTTAGCCATAGTACGAGATAAGCGACGATAAAATGATTTCGTGGCGCGCATGTCAGTCTAGCAGAATTTGTTTAAAATAGCTTGAAGCGATATGTTAGCAATGTATGGTCCTATTTGTCCTGTATAATGATGTAGGTTTAGTATCTATGAATAAGAATATAAAGATATTACATAGATAAGCATTAATGAAATGGATTCAATGGAATTATGAAATTTTAATTCACATAAGCGTTAAATTCACTGTCATATTTTCTATTTCCCTACTTAATATTCAAAATACGAAAGTAACTATCTGTACTATTACGCTTTCACGCTGAAACAGCTGAACCAATTTTGATGAAATTTGGTGCAGAGATAGATTATACCTTCCTCTTCTTTTTATATTAAAATATTATTTTGTCTTAAAAAGCCCTTTGGTATGCCATTGAAACCGCGTACAACAGCTACTCTAATATTATATAAAAGCAAAATACTCCTCAATCGCTGATTAATCACGAAAGGATGTCACCAAAATCTGATCAGTTTCATGGTGTGTTTATAGTAAAAACTGTCAACTTGATAGCTATCTGCTGTCAGTGTCAGATTTGGAATGTCAAACGCACGCTATTTTAGCACATTAACAGTTAAAATTATTGCATAGTAAAAACTGTCAACTTGACAGCTGTCATGTACAGAGGCCAGCACATCAAGCTACCACAATCTGTCAAATTTCTTTGATAGATTTTCAACTTTAATACAAAACGATGAAAAATTGACAGTTTTGGATAACTTGACCTTCTGGCGTCTGTACCTCAGGTACAAATTTGGGCTGAGTTGTATGGACTTTTGATGACCTCCTTTACATGGAGGTTGCTTCTAAACTGTAGACATCCGCTTGAAAATTGCCATGGGTTTGAGTTCAGTTCTATTGCATGGGAATTGATTGCTGGGTTAAAGAATGCGGCACAATATATATCATCATTATCTTCAGCCTATATAGGTAGGGCATAGTGGGAGTAATTCCACTCAAATTGGAGCTGCCCGACTGGGGAAGTACCTCCGCCTTGCAGAAAATCGAAGTAAAATAACACTGCTTTGAGTTGTGTTGTGTTTCTTACGGTAAGCAAGGTTGCCAGTGCTCCACGAGGAAACGTTGTGTTGGCAGTGGGGGGACTTTGACCCTTATACTGCCAACCCAACTATTCCTCTTTCAATACAGGGTCGGCAACGCGCAAGTGATACTCCTGGTGTTGGAAGCGTCTATAGGCTACGGTAACCGCTTACCATCAGGTGGGCCGTATGCTTGTATGCCACATTAGTCAAAAAAAATAGAATATATATATTATTCCACTGAACGTAAGCCTCCCCTAATAAAATTAATGCCATTTATATATATAGTATATATATGTCAACATTTGTAAGCTGCAACACAGCGAACGTAATTTGGAAACTTGACAAATTCCGATTCACAGAAATTGTTATTCGTCAAATTTTCGACAACCGAAGTGAAAGTTGTCAGGATTTTCTTAATTGTATCATCCAACAGGCGTAAGACCTTGAAAAGAGAATGAAGTCCATCCTGTTCATCCCAATTGGTTGAGACTTTGAAAATTATTAAATTTTGTCCCCGCCGCGGAACACAAAAAATAATGTTCTTCAAGTTTGGAACAAGTTTCAAATCTGATAAAGGTCCCGTCTTCGCTTGTAACCGTGCCGAGAGGTATCTATAAATAAATGTTTGAAAATTTGCAGCTCATGTTAATGAGATGGCAGAGGAAGATAGTGATAATTTTGGTTAATTAGGAAACTAGCTAAAAAACTTACATAAAAAAAACTTTGAAAAAACAATTTCACACGCCGTCAAGAAAAGTTCTCAGGCATGCAGGTTTCATCACTATCTTCTAAAAATATTAAAAACGTTCTAAGCTGGTTAAATTAAATAACACTATTTTTCATACTTCTTAATATCTGCCATCTTAGTAATTTATATATATGTATATCAATAAAGGTTGAAATGAAATGTTCCATCAATTCCTTCGAGGAGGCTACCTAATAAGGCCCTTATGTCTCCAATCTCATTATTAATCTTCGAGGCACATGTAAAATTTACTTATTGATTCAAAGGAACCGTGGGACGCGTCACTGAATAAATTCAATTTGGAAGAAGTAAAAAAAGTCTCCCTAGCGGGGTATTCATTAAAAAATCAAGCATATTTGATCCAAATTAAAGCGCTCTCAGCGGCTCGACGCTGCCCTCGTTTGGTGTCGCAGAGTGCTCTCGAGACACCGTCTGGAAGGAGACACTAGTGTGTAGTGTCGAGAGACTCGGAATTATGAGACGCGATGTTCTTATTTTTAATTAGTTCCTGCCTTTCGTCATTATTGTAAAATAATGCGTTTTTTTTAACAAATACCCTCTACTCTACTCTATCCTTGGAGGGGATGGTGAGACCTTTTCTCGGCAGTGTGATCAGATTATATGTAGATTTGAGTAAAGAAAGAATAAAACATAACCTATTTTTTCTATAAAGTAATAACTTATACGGAAATAAAAATTAAAATGTCACTTTTCGCGTCAAATTTGTGTAGAAACTTGAGGAAGAAACTACATTCTTGTTCACTTCTTTTGCTTTATCCAAATTCATACGTTTTATCATACACGCACCCCGATTGTACAAACTGCCCTGATGTATTATATAAAATACGTAGATGATTTAATGGCAATCATGTCGTTCTCTAAATAGGTAAAAATGTTAGTAGAGAGTTGGAGTTCTTAGAGAATGTATAATCTTAGTATCGACTTACTACGTAAAGGACCAAATATATCTTCCTTCTACAAGCATAAACTAAATTCTTTAAACCATATAAAATATTGTAGCCTCGACAACAATAAAAAGATCATAGTCCATTTGTTAATAAAAATAGTTACATAATATTATCAGACTTCCGTTGCGCTACAAATCCAATTCACTTACAGGTTCAAGAGAAATACTTTTCTGCTACTTTTCGTTTTCTATGTTACACAACAGTGCATAAAAAGTAACACACAAAAGAAAATATTTATTATGTACTTAAAACATAATGCAGCAATATTACTTTAAAAATAATATTGTCTAAACAATAACAGAATGATGTTTGTTGGACATTTAAAAACAAAACGAGTTTTGTTTAATCAAATTTGATGCTTACCCTAAAGTAGTTTGTAAGTCATTATTAATTTTTGTGACAGCCAAACAAAGACACAATTTAGGTTTACGTAATGAATTTGAACAGGGGATATTTTCAATTAAATTTGTGGTCCTCTAAGAAGTTAGACTTGACAGTATAAAGGAACGTTGTGGTTAGAAATACAGCGTAGTTAAATACTTTACGGTCTTCTTATTTTACCTCGGGAATAATATATAAAATAATCTTACTTTTCTCTTGCGTAAGATACCTACTTTTAACTTATTATCAATTATTTTAGTGCAATATTACTTTACAAATTTGCAAATACAGAACAGGATTATAAATGATGTCGGTTGCGCAAGTATTCGTTACCCTAATAAAAATAGGCAGAATTATATTTCGGTTTTCTTTCTCATTTATGAGGCGAGCAGTTGTAGTGGTGACTGTATCTATCTGCATATCCTTTAAAAAAGAACCACCTTTTACTTTCTGGAGTTACATATTTTAAATTAAAAATAATTTTATTAATGTTCACCCACCGTTCGCCGGTATATTTAGGTTCCATGTAATAGGGGGCGCGCTTATTGTCATTAACCGGGCACAAATCCAAACTTCATGCTGCTATGGAGAATTTCGTAAAAAAAAACAATAACAGACTTAACCCGATTTCTGGGCAACATCGATATTCTGGACCTCAAGCGTAGCAGTCGTGCTTGAGATCACTAGGCTAATGAGGCAGAATACATCGTGTTACAAAATATTCTAAAAATATAATTAATTATCAAAGCCAAAAATTTTGTCAGCTGTCATGTCAGGGAACCAAATTATTTAACAGAATGGCGTACGTACCTATTTTACCTAATAATTGTCTACTTTAATAGTTTTTCTATTTTTCATTCATAAATGTTGTTGTTTTCCTTTTTTTGGAGTATGTTATACAGCGTTACTACGGTTCTTAAATATTGTGAATGGATTCGTTATAAGGCCCCATTTAACTTCCTCTCCGCTTTACGGGTAGTTTTGTAAGATCCTGTATATAGGTAATGAATAATGAATAATGTTTATTAACCATATAATGGTCTGGTAATGGTCTATTTTTTTTGTCCTAATTTGTATCCGATGTTTTCCGTTAGTCTTGTACTTGAAGTAACTTGTATGAGATGTTGAAACTTTGCGCAAAGTATGTATGTATTTGGGTCATCCCCTTTACAAGACGACGGTCTTCTATAATATAATGTTCTATGTCGATTACAAGTTCGTGCACCGGTACATAGCCATTCGGAGTATTAGGAAAATAACGTAACTTGTGTGTGAAGTTTTTTGATTAAGATAGTAATTATTATTTTTTGTTAATGTTATGTGACAAAACAGCAAAAAATATGAGGAGCGATGCCTCTGGTGTTAATATAGTTAATGTAATCTATTACCCATAGTACAAGCTCTGCTGAGTTTGGGACTAGATGGTGCTGTGTAAAATTGTCAAAAAGAAACAATTATGTATAGCAAACAAAAACACTTAAAAAATACACAAAAGAAAAAGCTCTATGCAAGGAACACTAATGAGACGTAAGCAAAAACTCTAGCAGCAGAAGCGTCTAGAATAATTTTCAAACGTAATCCGAGATGAAACGAAAAAATATGTTATACTTATTCAAGAGAAAAACTTAGAATCACAAGACACACAATAATTTTGTGAAGCGTCATCATTCGAGCCTTTTTATTCTACTAAGTTGGCAAACAACCATACGGCCCACCTGATGATAAGCGGTTACCGTGGCCTATAGACGCTTGCAACACCCGGAGTATCATTTGCGCTCCGATCCTGTATTGAAAGAGGAATAGTTGGGGTGACAGTATAAGGTTCAAAGTCCCCCCAATGCCAACACAACGTTTCCTCGTGGAGCACTGGCAACCTCGCTCACCGTAAGAGACACAACACAGTTCAAAGCAGTGTTATTTTACTTCGATTTAAACTATGTTGAGATTGGATTTTAGTCTTAACCTGATGGGGCTGAATATCTGTATCTTATAGAACTACCCCAATCTGTCAAATTTCTTTGATAGATTTTCAACTTTAATACGATGTAATAAGGTTAATATTCATTAGAGAAAATTGGACAGTTTTGGATAGCTTGACTTTTTTTTATAGTACGGAAAATCCTCATGGATCCTTCGCCACCCGGGGAGGTGGCAGGGTATGTCGGAGTCGTACCGACTAAAAACCGCACTTGCCTTCACTTGCCCTGTCCGAAATCCGCCAGGACCATGACGGGTAGATAGGTTGACCTGCTGGAGTCTGTACAAAAAGCGATTGCCACCAGGACTCCACAACCCGGACAATATCGATATGCGAAACTGATAGTCAGTTTTTTCGATATTTAAACAACCGATTCGACGTCATAGGTGTTCGTATGACACTGGAACTGCTGGCTTAACGTGCTCTTCGAGACACGTAGGAGTCACCCATCCAAACACTGACCGCAGCAAGCGCAGCTTAACCTTGCAGTTACATTGATCAGCTCCTCCTTAATTTCTATTTATGGCAGGTAAAGTTTTTTGTTTGTTTTCATTATTTTTAAGGCAGTAAAAGAAAGTAGGCTCGTTATAGCCTAGTGGTATGACCATTGGACTGCCAAGTCGAAGGTCTCGAGTTCGAACCCAAGGCACGCATCTCTGACTTTTCGAATTCATGTGCGTATTAATAATTAATTATCACTCGCTTAAACGGTGAAGGAAAACATCGTGATGAAACCTGCATGCCTTAGAGATTTTTCTCGACGGTGTGTGAAGTCTGCCAACCCGCACTAGGCAAGCGTGGTGGACTATAGCCTAATCCCTCTCAATATGAGAGGAGACCCGTGCCCAGCAGTGGGACAGTATATGGTTTGATGATGATGATGATGAAAAGAAAACCTTCTTAAAACAAACTGAGCGGAATAATCTAAAACGTTCAAGTTAAAATGGATATTTCTGTTTAAACTTTAAATTAAACAACAACAGCTAAAAATTAACACAACATTTTAAATTAATTCGCCGTCCGTCTCGAAGGTACAGTCGAGTAGAATCGCCTTTTTTGTTACAAAACTGTCTTCCGACGAGCTAGTTAACACTATCTTGGAGACCAAACGTGGTACTGTCGCGTAGAAATGCTATTTCTTCTTGTTTTGTGTGCTCACGTTCGGACTGTCAGGCACATATGTGTTCGAAAATCGTATCAAATTGCAATTTTCATTGAAATGTTTAGTTTTATTCTGTGAACTTTTTGAAGTCCTAGGAAATTCTAGCCGTGACCATAAACCACCCTGTAAAGGGTCCGAAATGTCAGGATTAATAATATCAATATAACGCGATAAAATCCGTAAAAAGTAGTTTTATTTCAATATCCTAGGAAATTACTTAGAATTATTTATAACTTAAGTAATGTGTTTATCATTACCTAAGTTATAAATACCTAAATTACATAGTAATTATACCTATTTTGTAAGTTGAACTAACTATATTATAAATTACTCGTGATAAATTATACTTAACAATTCAAACACAAATACCAAAATCGAGGTAGTTTGATCACAGTATTAGTAGTAGTTTAGTGGTAGTCCTTATCGTCAATAGCTGTCACATAGGTCATTGGTCTTAAGCAGTGCAGTTGTTGAGCTTCTGAGCTCGATTCCCAGGTCAAGCAAAGTTTATTGGGTTACTTGGTTATGAAATTCTCAAAAGCAGTAGGAAATATCTAGAAACATGATTTTCCGGGTAATTATTAAGTGTTATAATCGGTTTTCATTATACATTACAGTTATTACGTATAAATAGCCCACTCCCATAACAAACACTACAAAGGCATAAACCATCTGTAAAACAGTATTTTAAACAATACAAGCGAAACGGGCCGTGAAGTCGATTTAATTTTAACACGTAATGTTCACAAAATATCGTTAAACATCATTCACTTATGAACATGAGTTTCATGTATGAACATGAAACGGTGCGTAAGGGTGGTACTTCACTAGGAGCATTCGCGTGCAATGTAAGAGTTCAGATTCTAGCATCACATCAGTGAATGCGTCCAGGCGAGCATTACGCGCACAAACTAATAATACAATTTGTAACATTGCAACAGTGATTGTGAAGAACTCAAAAATGCTTAAAATCGAATCGGTGAGTACCTTTACGAATAAATATTCGCGATTTATATTCGAGAACCGACAATTGACTAATGGTAATGCTGCTTCGATATTTAAAATGTGGTCCGTATTTATTTGCAGCAGTGAATTTTGAATGAAACAAAAGGCTTAACTTTTTTATTGGCAGATTTACTTATGTACTACTTTATCGTCGCATCGCAGATCACATGCACACATACAAACGTATTTCTACAAGTGTGTTTAGTAATTTTCTTATATCGGTGGACGATCAAGTGAAGCCGTTTAACTTCTACCGACTAAAATCTCTCTTGCGTTCACTTGCACTATGGTCGGCGCCACTGGGCACTTAAAAAAAGAAAATAAACTTCGTCGCGTGTCAAAGTCATCTTCCTTATGTATTTTTAATACGAATGTGCGTGAATTGATATAGAAACTCGAAAATAAAACTTGTTTCTAGTTATAAAGCTACTCAAGCAGAATTCTCTTTATAGTACTGCATACAAAACACCAATTCACGGAGGAAATAAAGGATCTTTTTATATAACACTTGCGCGCCTGATTGTACCTATCTACGGCGCAGGAAACGTGTCTCAGGGGTAATGAAAAGAAGTGTCCTTTACAACAGAAGCTTATATTACCGCTTTAGTTCGTTTAAAAAATAAGAAAATTAAACACGTGCGGGAAATCTTGGGCTGCTTCTTTCTTAAAAGTAGGCTGGGACGCTAAACAAGTTTTTATTTAACTTTTTTTGTCCATTGATTTAGTTTTTGATCTTTTTGTAGATTTTTTACCAATCGATAACAAAAATCCATCCCGAATTGAAAATTCTATCTATGAAAAACTATTCATACTGTGTATTAATAATCAATGTTATAGCTGACAAAAAATATAATGTAGATTCAATATAATGTGTTGTAAATTATTTGTAAAAGGATTGATTTTTTCGACACTTCATACTGAATTTCTAAATTTATAGAAGACGTATAATATGATCGCAGCAAATTCAGCTGAAATAATTTGCGGAATCCCATCAAACAAGGCCCATTTTCCTATCACAAAATCTTTACCATAACAGTTCATGTCCATGTTACACTTAACGTTATAAGTTTTTCTGGTGTTTTCCTCACACAAATGGACAACGATGCTCATCTTGTTTATCGACACATGTATGCTTTCAGCCGACTACCTTCAGAATAATCTAATATCAACAATGAGTTATTACGGAATTCGGGCTTTCTTTTCTGTGTCGTGTTTTGTAGAGGCAAGAAGAAAATGGCATGGAAATCATTCAGATACGTCATTTATTAAAATAATAAGACTTTTGTTTAATCCTTGCAAGCGCGGCTGCTGATCGTGAGGTCCTGGATTAAATTCCCAGGTCGAGCAATCAATCACAATACATTTTATATTTTTAATAGATTTCTCACTGCGTTCCTTTTACCATAAGTAGTATCCAGGTCAAAATTAATTATTTTGTACTTTTGAAATTACTAAGACTATTTGCACGTTTCCAAAAACACAGTAGAGAATTATGTACTCTCACAAATCATCATTGAAATCTCGCATTGGTAGATAATCTTATGGTCTACCAAGTATCTACACGGTTTTGATCTAATATTCGTCTTATAAACAGTAATGTCTCCAAACCTAATTCCGGAATTAAAGCCAAAAAAGCCTCCGGAGCCTTTCAACCTTTGACGCGCGTTATTATAATAAAATATCACATAATATTACGTACTGTCACATACATTACCGCAGACGTTATTCAATTTGTTCCGTCAGGGTTGTACAAAGGCAATGAGCCGGTGTATCGGTAAACCAACAATCGAGTTATATTCGTCTCGTAAGAAAACATTCGCAGCCCTAACGTATACAGACTGGGCCACACTGAATGCGTGTGATGAACGCATGCGAGCCAAATTCTTGAAATAGATTTCAGTAATTTAATTATGCCACTTAACATCAAACAACGTTACTGACATCAGTTTCTCAGCCAGTTATTAGATTAACAACTACTTATTTTCAAATACTTTAGTTAGCATTTTCAATAAGTGGTTTAATGTAGTCTCGTAGAATTAAATCATTCTTAGAGCGTCTTAAAGATGTCTAATCCAGCACGTATGCATTAGTCATTGTGTAACTCGACCAAATTAAGGAGTCCAACAACCCGTTGGACGACGATACCAGATTTGCGGAACGTTTGCGTAGTGTTGCGTATTTATATGAAATCGGTTCAATTTTTACTGTTCCGAAACGCTTCCTCACACGTTTTGCACATGCACCCTGTGTACCCTCTGCCTTAAATGTTTTTCCTCATATATGACAACGAAAATATGTTTACTGTCAATCTTTTGAGTTCCAATTTAGTTAGCTTCGCTCTTACTGTTGTTTTGTCGTTATCGAGTTTGTGTTGAGCTGTGTTGTTGGTTGACTAAAATATGATTTGGTAATCCGAGAGAGACGGCAAAGTACTAAAATATAGTATGACTATTGTCTGAAAGTTGACATGTCCGTAATATTTCTGCAGAGGAACTCCATTCATTATAACGTTAATCGAATAACGTTATTTCATTATAGTTAATCCGTTTAAAGTTATTCCACGATAAATACAAAAGTATCTAATCTATTTACATCAATACAAATAAACTTCTATAAAATGCAGTAATTTTAACAATGTAACACAATATTTCATTGTAATTCTTTTAATTTAATTCAATATTTTAATTTTGATGTTATTTCTTCATGATTAAAATTTATCTAATACCTACAGTAAACAGAGAATAGTTCAATATATATTTTTATTTGTTGCTTTCTCAATGAGTTTCTCACTTTATTTCCTCGGGCTGGGGACCTGATACTCAGGACCTTGCAATACCTACCTATACGCAGTAGAAGTTTGTTACTTTGTAGCACATGTTTGCCTGAGCTATCGTTTATATATGAATATTCTTAATAATATTACAAAATACACTTAAAAAAAATAAAGAAAACGCTACTAAACGTCAAAGTATTCTTCGGCATCGCAGGCGTCCAGCAACGTCCCCAGAAGACTAGCTGCGTTACCACGTCGAATGGTTGTATTTTGTAAATATAAATAAATTAAATAACTATACAAATAAATCTGAATATTATTTATTCAGTTAATCAAGTTGAAATTTAAATTATAATTATTGATTTTAAAACTTGATATCTTACAAATCATATTTGGATGGAATAAAAATATAAGGAAAGGTGATATTATTATATCAAGGTACGAATAAAAATTACTTTACACATAAAATAATGTCGTCCTAGGCGCGACTGCTACGCTAAAATACTAGATTCGGTTCCCAGATTGAGCAGTGTTATTGTACACTCACACTCACACACTTAAATCTTTTTTTTCCTTGTTCTTATTGTTAATTAAATATTATATTATACTTACCTTCCTCAAAGGTGACAGGAAAATTATATATTGTTACAACTCGACGGAAGAGCGGAATCTCCTAATACAAGTATTATTTTACTTAAAAGGTGATTCCTATCACTAGATGTTATATTTTTCTTAAGCTGATGAAATAAATTATTATTATTATTATTATTATATTATTGTGATTTTTCTATGAAATCTCGATAGCAGCCTGGAGTTTGGATTTGTGCCTATTACCTACATAGGACCTAAAACATACAAGCGAACTGTGGGTATACAATTAGTATCTACGCCTCTGCCTAACTCTTTGGGGAGTACAGGCGTGATGGTATTATATTTTATGTTAGAATCAAAGTTTATTAATGAAATAATAATTACAATAGCGCCCCAACAACTCTATATAAATTCAAATAAAGGCCACGGCGCAGCTGGGCTTGCGTGTTGGCTGTCACACCCGGGTCTTGTCGGGGCAACCCTGGGATTATTGGCCGGACACGTCGACCTCCCGATCTGAGACCAGATATTAAGCCGACAACGGTCTTAACTTGAAATATTTGGGTAGTAAACAAATTAGATATAATTAATTTATTTGTGTGAGGATGTACGAATCTTGATACTTACAAAAATGAAACGGGAACAACTATACTACCGGTACGCTATGATGGCCGTTTTGACGTTTGTCCACTCATGAAGTTTCGTATTAATTAGTAATTACATTTGAAGGCGAAAATTGCTGTACTTTATTGTCAATAGTGATCTAACGATACTACTACAAAAAATATATACAATATGTATATGTATTGTGTTTTTTTTATTTTTGTCCATTAACGTAACGTCCATCATAGCGTGCCGCAAGTATAGGTAAAATGAAGTGATATAATCTATCTGACAAGGGGTCAAATTACGTTTACATTGTGGTCAAAATATTCCTAATTATCACATTATTCAATGACACATTTTGGAAGACGTTTTTACGTGTGTTGTTTATTAGATGTCAATTATTTAGTCATGAATCATGATACTCAATATTTGGGATGATAAAACTGGAAAGAAGCTGTGTGCAAGATATTAGAAAAAGTGGGTTAGAATACTGAGATTTATAGGTATTTATCTATACTACTAGTGCTACTTTCCGGTATCCGGCAGGAGAGTGTTGTTACGATCCGGTATTTAAATTGAATTACTGAACACATTGAAATCTCACATTAGAACTGATATTTTTGCTATAACACTACTTTTTCATACTAATAATTACAATTATTTCGTAAAAATAATAGTTATTAATAATATAAAAATAGGTAATAGGTATCATTCTAAAATTATAATCATCAATTCAATCAGTTGTTACTACCAAAACGATACGGATAAAAATTTTACCTTGAATAAAAAAAAAATATTCAAGGTAAAATTTTTATATAAATGAAAAGAAAAATAATGCAGACCAAATATTTGTATCGCCCGGAGACTGAATCCAAGACCGCTGCGCCTACAACCCACTGCATTAGGGAGCCGTGATTTTTGGTTTCCGATTATAATTCTCTATTATTATGCAAAATATAATGCCAGTGGGGGTGATCTGTATCTTGGTAGCCCCCAAAGATTCACCCCCTTGGATATTATTTACCCCATAATGGTACAACGATTAGGAACTCTGGAGGCTTTACGAAAGTCAACATTGCTTATTTATATTTTCTCTGCGGCATAAAATGGAGTTCATTTTACTTTAACATATTTATGATTATTAATGTAAACTTGGTTTACATTAATTTAAGTGCGTTTAAATTTATAGAATGTTGTCAATTAATTATATATAAACTAGGGCCTAATTCCCACTAGTGCAGAATCAAAGCGAAGCGTCGCGTCGCGACAATACTATAACGATTTAATATTATTCTTACTCAATTAACTAACGTAAAAAATTGTATAAAGAAAATGTAAGAACTTACGTTGTCACGCACATCAATTTCGGTCGGGTAGTTATATTTTCTTTAAACAAATTTCTACTTAGTTAATGGAGATAGAATTCAATATAATTATAAAGTGTAAGTAAATGTGGTGACGCTTTGCTTCGACTCTGAGCCAGTGAGAATTGAGCCAAAGTATCCTTGACGCTGTCAGTTGATTAGGGTGACTTTCCTATATTCCTGTGTTTTTTAGATATTTCTATAATGTTTATTGTTTTTTTCTTTAAGGTGGGAATCTACCCTTTAATTTATTACAAAAATAGCAAATACCAAATTTAAATATGTAATCAAATCAACCGCTCCTATAAAATATACACAGATTTTAATAACGAAATAGATTATAAAACCAGAATATTAGATATACATATCATAGGTATTTAATATAAAATATATTCAAGAACTTATTATGATGTGCTTAACCTTCGAGGGGAGGAATTAACGCATACCATACGCGGTTGTTCGTAAGACCCCATGTTTATGAACATTTTCCCTAAGAAGATTTTCAAATTACACAACAAAGACAACCCTGCGTGTAATAACTTGAATCGCTTCCGTATTGAAGGCGGCAATAGTGTTGGCCCTTTTTTATGGAATAGCTCAAAAGGTATTATAGTATTATATCGTGGAGCAGTGATATCCTAGTAATATGACCATTGGACACTACAGTCAACCTCTGACTTTTCATATACGTATTAATAATTAATTAACATTCGCTTAAACGGTGAAGGAAAACATCGTGAGGAAACCTGCATAACTTAGAAAATTTTCTCGACGGTGTGTGAAGTCTGCCAACGCGCACTTGGCCAGCGTAGCGGACTATAGCCCATGAGGTTATGAAAATAGGTTATACGAGTTGATGAATACCATGGAATGGTGGATAAGAATACAATACTTCTCCGTTGGGAAGAAACGAGTAATCTCAATACTCAATTCGTTTTTTGCAGTCGACAATGTTAACAGTTGTTATACAGTTTATAGTATCAATCATGGACCATGTCGGGCACGGCAACATCTAAATCTAAAAGGAAACAAACCCTATCATTATTGGTTCTAAAATTCATCTAGCTACCACCCTCACACGTAAGAACGGCTCCAAACAGTATTACTATGTTTAGTTTTTAAATATAAGAGAGTCAAAGCTCCAAAGAGTATTACTTGAATTGCGTACTCTATCTTAGACGTGTGACGTCAACAGTAAAAAAAAATACGGTTATAAATAAAGCAGCCAATATACGCACGGCACACTATTATCTGACCTCTAATAATACAGAAAGGCTATATTATTATAATGCGAGATTAACTTATACTGGTAAAGTACTTATATCTCCATATGCAGCTGTTTGTACCCGCGGAAGCTTCTGCCAGGGGAATAATTTCACCCAACAATTTGATCCAACATTTTGATATAATATTTTAATTTAAAATTTTGAGCCAACATTTGACAAGCATGTCATATCTACGAAAAGGTTCGTAACATAAAAACCGTCAGGGAATCCTACCTAATCTCGAAGAAATCTCTACTTAAACCCTGCGCCACACGTCTGTATGTAAATAAAGGTAATTATGCATTTCGCATGCGTGAAATAAGCTCAGCACCCATCTACAATATCCCGGAGATTGCCTTATTTAGACGTGAATTTATAAATTTAAAATGAGAACAGGAACATTAAGGTGAAGGTGATTTTCATCTCTTCTGTATAATTAATGTTTACTGATCACAACAAGTATTATTCATCATCATCATCATCATCATCAGCCCATATTCGTCCACTGCTGGACGTAGGCCTCTCCTAGTGAACGCCACAAAGCCCAATCTTCGGCTTTCCTCATCCAGTCACTGCCAGCTGCCTTTCGCAAGTCGTCACTCCGCCTGGCCGGCGGGCGAAAGTATTATTATAAAACAAAAATTTAATATTAACTGATCAAAAAATGAATTAAATTATTAATATGCAGCAGTGATTCTACCAAGGCAATGATCAAATCGATTATATGATATAAATCAAATTCTGTTTGTTGTTAAGCGCATCACTAGAGAACGGCTGCACCGATTTGGCATTTTTTTATTTTTTTTACCTACATATAATATTCACAAAAATGTTAATACAAATAATAATTCCATAATCCAATATCGTTAATACGTTCCATAATACATACACACATCAAAAAAAGTTTGCGATCACTAGCATAAGCTGATATATTTTTTTAAATTGTACACTTTCAAGAAAAAATCTTTGTTGTGTGTTTTCTTTAAATAGAAAAACACTGTTTGAAATTAAAAAATATGAAGAAAAAATCATAATATAATCTACCGTAACAAAAAAGATTTCGATTTTTCAAAGTGATCGCAAACTTTTCTTGATGTGTGTACATATATCTCTAATGCCTTTTTCAAGCAGAAACAAAAGAAAGTCACTTGCTACAGTCACTTTTGAGTACTTCGTTTTCTTCTTTTGGAAAACCAGTACAAACCATTTCATAACCGATAATAATCCAATGGCAATAGATATGATTGGGACAAATTAGATTAATTCAGCCAACACTATGCGGTGAAGTACAGTGGCCGTACCACAAACTTTTATTGCGGCCGTTTTCCTATTGAGAGAGAGGGATGTCGCTCTATAAATGAAATAGCGCCTTCCCTTTCTCACAACCTAAAAATGATCGCAATAATACGTTGTGGTATGACCTCAGCTCGGATTTATTATACAAGTCTTATTAATGGGATTCAAAGAAAATTAATTTGTATGTGAGGTACATATATAGAAGACAAAACACCCTCCCTATAAGACTATAAGTTTTCATAGTACGAGTATTACTATGGCTTTAATTAAAGTGTAGATTCAATCAGCTTATTTATGATTGCTAGGTGCTTTGGTGTTGCAAACTCTGAGATTACCGGTCATGTTACTGGCAATATTGCGGCTCACGGCGTTCGAAGTGTAATAGGATTTAAATTTGGAATATATGATAGTTAATATGTGTACAAGAGGGTAGTTTAGAGAAAGTGGAATACGTCATGTTTTACTATTGAAAAAGATTTCATTCGATGGCACAAAATGGTTGTCTGTAATTTGAAAAAAGAAAGAGAAAACGTTTATTTGGTAAACTGTAATGAGACAGAAATAGTCAAACAAAATTATCGAACTAAAAAATAAGCATACAAAACATGTCATCACGTCTGTACTTCCAGGTTTTATTTTTTTGATCGATCTAAAAAAAATATCAATTTGTAATGTCATGGTATGTGTCTCATGGCTGGACAAAAATAATTAAGTGCTTGACGCTGTTTCTCATCTGAAAGGGTAATTTTTTGCTTAATTTTTCAGCTTGTGACATATACGTCACAAATGACATCTATGGGTCTATGTTTGATCTCAATTCAATCTAACTTATATTAACGTTTAAATTCAGAAGTAGATCTGAATTTAAGTAAGAAAATATTTTATGTTGTTACAATACAAATACAATAAATACGAAATTTCTTCACTCAATCGTTGACATGATACGTCGTACTTACGCTTAAAAATTTTACCTACTCAAGGCAAGCTAAAACAATAATCCTTATTTCCCTACTAATATGAAATGAAATGCAATGTGGAAGTAACTCTGTCTCTCTGTCGCTTTCACGCCTTAACCGATGAACGGATTTTGATGGAATTTGAATTTGTACTGAAATAGATTAGACCTAGGAGAAGGACATCTCCTAGGTCTAATCTATTTCAGTACAAATTCAAATTCCATCAAAATGACAAAAAGTACCCTAAGGACATAGGGTACTTTTTGTCTCAAAAAGTTGTCTTTTTCTCGTGTTGCCTTCTTATGTTTTTGTCTCTACTTTTTGTATGCGGGTGAAATCGCGTGCAACAGATAGTATTATATAAATATATATTATGAGTAGGAGTATCTACTACTTAATATAATAATATTTTGGGACATATTACACAACACCATCTAGTCCCAAACTAAGCAGAGCTTGTACTATGGGTGCTAAACAATGGATATAATACTTATATACTTTTTTTGTAAATACATACTTATAATACATAAGAAACACCCAGACAAACACAAATACTCATGTTTCATCCACACAAATATTTGTGTCCTGTGGGAATCGAACCCACGACCCCATGAGCAGCAGCACTCGAACCGCTAGACCATAGAGGTCTTCGACCTACTTATACAGTAGTATAATATCTATATTATATAGATATTATACATAATGACAGAAAAGAAACGAAACTGGATATAAGACGAATAAAACTTGAAAAAAAAAAGTCTTGCAAGTTTAACATTTCACAACACAAAAGAAATCCCTGTTCTTTGATACTTTTTTCATTTATACAAGAACTGACAAGAGTATCTGAAGGATTTCTTTTAAACAATGGTTGAATGTATAGCTAAATGTACATACATAATATATCTTTAAAAAGTTTAGCATGTGTTAATGCCAAATATAATTAAGAAATATACTAATATACATCCATCTAGATTCTTCTTTAACTATTCTAGGGCTTGTAAAAAAGAATCAGGAAGTCATTGTAATTTTTCTACATATTTTTTTTACCACTAAAGTGGCAAACAAACATACGACCCACCTGATGGTAAACGGTTACCGTAGCCTATAGACGCTTGTAACACTAGGGGTATCACTTGTGCATTGCCGACTCTGTAAAACGAAAGAGGAATATTTGGTTTGGCAGTATAAGGGCCAAAGACCCCCATTGCCCACACGTTTCCTTGCGGAGCACTGGCAACCTTGCTCACTGTAAGGATCACAACACAGCTCAAAGCAGTGTTATGTTACTTCGATTTTCTGCAAGGCGGAGGTACTTTCCCAGTCGGGCAGCTACAATTTGAATGAAATCACCATGCCCTACCTCTCCCCAAACTCTGTTATGCTCCAGACCCCCTGGTTGGCCTAAGACGCCTGCATCCATAAAAAGTAGTTGGTTTTAATTCCAATTATCTATAAAGTTTAGACAAAAAAATATCGTAATTGTCTTCTTGGTTCAAATAAATCCTCTAACCAAAACAGTAAATATGAACCTTACGCCAAATTGAATAAAAAACGTATCTTTAATTTCATATCTTTTACGAATCAAATATGTAGATATATAGTCTTGATATTCGACGAAATACAAACTCAAAATTTTCACATTCCTTTTGCTCTCCGAACAATGTGTAACCACAACAGAATGTTTCTACACAACGAGCACTCCAAATCCTCTCTAGTGACATTTTCACCTCATAACAAAATCCAGTTGTACTACTAAAATGAAAAATATATTACATAAGTCCGGGTTCACACCGTACAAGTTGTCTTAAGCACATGAATTCGTCACTTCTACGCGTAATCCCAGTTGTCAAAAGCCCGAAAATTGCTCTACACGTCGCCGGGTTATTGTCAAGATTTGAACTACCGACCATTGTGTGAAATGACCCTCCGGACTTACTATTATGCTGCGTTTGAACCGTGTTAGATATTATGAAAAGATATTTGTTTTGTTAGGGATGTGTAAAATAACATAGTATCGATATAAAGATATAAACTAATGCTATCCCTTTTATTGGATTTTTTTTTATTTAAAATGTAAAGCATTTCATTTAGGTAAGTCAAAATATCACAATAAATATTTCTCGGATAAAATATTATCCCCCAATAGTCTTCATCTTCAGATCCCTTCACGTCTGCTTAAATTACAAAATAAATTTCTGGCTTTAATTTCGAGTACAAGTGAAGTAGACCGGATACCAAATACATTTTCCAAGGTTTTTTTTAGTTTGAAAACCCTATTTACTCGCGCTTGAAGGTATCTTAACGTTGATCAAGTGTGCTCGCCTATCTAAATACTCCACAAGGTGAGTAAGCCCGCAAATGGTAGGATTTCGAGCATGTTACACGTGTCGGTTCACTTTTTAGCGGCTGGGGGTCTAATGGGCGACACATTTTGTTACGGAATCTCCTTTGTTGATCCGAGTTCGACCAAACATTTGTTGTTTAGTTCTGTTATTTGAATTGAAGGGAATGTGAGGAGAAAGCAGGTGTGTGAAATGTTAAAAGAGAGGGTTAAAAGGGTTATAGGAATATCTACTTTACTACTGTAGAAGTAAAGCACATTATATGAATACTGCGTCTGTATCTCTCGAATGTTTAGGCAGAAGTGTACTAATGTACCTCTGTAGTTCGCCAGTATTATTAGGTCTCATGTAATGATGAGCCTATATCAGATTCAAAACTTCTAGCTGCTACTGGGAATTTCATAGAATAACCCAATAACACTGCTCGACGTTTGAGGCTTGGAAATTCAGGTTGAATTCAAGTTGTAAAACCATTAGGCTAATGAGGTTGTAATATTATACTTTGTATTTTTTTTATCGTTAACTGTTCCTGATGGAAACCACAACAGTCTATGAGGGAGGGAGCTCACAATTTTAGTAAATACTGACTAAAGTAAAACTATTTTGATTTGAATTCAAATCAAAATAGTTTTACTTTCATAAAAACCATATACAGGCACGTCTAGACAGATCTAGGTGCACGATACCAAATTAGTCGTTTTGGAAGAGAACCGGCAAGATACTTCGTGGTTACTGCAGCAACTTCTACCCGGATCTTTGCAGTAGGATCAACATTTGTGAAATATTTGATCCAAACTATTTATGCTTAAATCTTCATTTAGAGTTGAATTGTTGTAAAAGTATTAAGGCTATTTTACTTGCAGAACTTGTTTCGCGCAATTTTGCAAGCTTAAAATATAAAAATGAATATTCATTTCCAAATACAATTTTAACTGAACGTCAAAATAATAATAATACTTAACTATTTCCTTCCAAAGCGTTGTATACGAAAGTGAAATCACTTTTACAAAGAAATCAATTTTCAAATAAAAAAGAATTAACTTAATAAGTTTTTGTTTAAGTATTGAAATCATACGTCACCCCCATAAACTCGAAATTGTCGACAAAACCACACTAGGATACAAATTAAATAAATACTCGCGCAATTTTGCAAGCTTAAAATATGAAAATGAATATTCATTATTATTGAACGTCAAAATAATAATAATACTTAACTATTTCCTTCCAAAGCGTTGTATACGAAAGTGAGGTCACTTTTACAAAGAAATCAATTTTCAAATAAAAAAGAATTAACTTAATAAGTTTTTGTTTAAGTATTGAAATCATACGTCACCCCCATAAACGCGAAATTGTCGACAAAACCACACTAGGATACAAATTAAATAAATACTTAGATAATAAACAAACCAAATAGATCAGATATTCAAAATTAAAGTTAGATTAGACTTAGTTTCCTTGAACAAAGGTTGTGCTAGATTTTGTCGAAACCCAATTCCATTCAGTGAAACTCTATTATTGAAGATAGCGACGGGTGACGTCACAGTACATGAATACCAACTTCACATGACATTTGTGAGACATTCATATTTGATGAACGACAAGTTTTGCAACTAACTAACATGATTATGAAATACTAGCTGTTGCCGCCTGTTGCCCGTGGTTTCACCCGCATCCCAAAAGGGGTTTTTGAGAAAAGATAGCCTATATATAAAGATATCAAAGGTAAAGTCTACCTCTGTACCAAATTTCATCGAAATCGGTTCAGCGGTTTAGGCGTGAAAGCATAAAAGACAGACAGAGTTACTTTCGCATTTATAATATTAGTAGATACGGATAGTAGAGATAGGGAAATAAGTATTTATTATGCTGTTGAGTTTTGTATAATTATGAACATTATTCAATTATTAAGCAGAACATTTTTTTGCACATTATCCATACAAAAATATCGTGTTTCTTTGGAACGTAAGATATTCGATTGGGCGAATGGAAATAATGGAAAGACGTCTACCAACACTGGATCACGTGATAAATGTCAATCTCATACATTTATCTTTCGACAAAACAAATCGCTCTAAAAATGCCACCTGTCTAGACACCGTGGTTTATTGTGGTTATCAAAATAATCATCTTGAAACTTCATGAGACTGAGCTTCTTGAGGAACCTTACGACTTTTTTTATTAAATAAGACACCAATTGACCCAAATGAAGTCTTAGTCTTGATTTTATATAATTACATAATTTTCCCGTCACTTATTAAAACCTGTCCTTTATGAAGACCTCAAATAAATATCATATTCTCACCTTCATACATTAATCTCGTAAATCTCGCTAGTACACGAGTACGTATACATATTATATATAAGACTTAAAGAAATATTTAATCAAGTTGACGATAAGCCGTTAAGCCTAGTCGAGTTTCGTCAGCATATTACCCAGTGTCAAGTGTCCTGGGTAACGTGAAGCCCAGACAACAAAATTCTCTCGAAGAATTACCAGCGTTGATCAACAAACCTGACACCTTTTGTGACCGCGTAAACTCCTTATGCTATTGGAATAAGGCGTTGTTAAGAGGATGTCGGGTTTGTGGTCGGATAAGCTGTTGTAAAACCAAATTGTTTTAGTAAACATATTGGTTTTGGAGTCTGACGGGGAAATGCAAAACTGGGCATTGAAAAAACCTTTTATGAGGTATAGTGGGAGTAATACCACTCAAATTGGAGCTGCCCGATTGGAGAAGTACCTCCGCCTAACAGAAAATTGAAGTGAAATAACACTCCTTTGAGCTGTTTTGTGTTCCTTACGGTGAGCAAGGTTGCCAGTGCGCCTCGAGGCAACGTTGGTAACAGTTGTTGGCAGTGGCGATACTTTGACCCTTATACCCTATTATTCCTCTTTCATTTATTGAGTCGGCAACGCGCAAGTGATACCCTATGGTATTGTAAGCGTCTATAGGCTACGATAACCGCTTACCATCAGGTAGGTCGTATGCTTGTCTACCACCTTAGTAGTATAAAAAAAAACTTCTCTGTGAGGACCACGGACCATTGATACGAATTAGAAAACTCAAAAGTAGAAAACGTGAAAAGTAGTCTTATTGCCGTTTTTGTGGCTTTCTTGTAGTGGGTTGTTATGATGCAAAAATGACAGTCAGTTTGGGTGGGCAGTGTATATTCTATCCTTAATAATGCAAGCTATTTTGAGCAAAGAGGTATATACCCTTTAAGAAGTTTAAATGACCTTCATACCTTTCAAAACAAATAAAAAATAAAGGTGATTCGATTTTTAAAACGAAATGTTTTTCAAATCGATATTTCGGCTTTCGATTCAGTCTGATTTGTTTTGAAAGGTATAAAGGCCATTTAAACTTCTTAAAGGCATAAAGGCCTTTTAAATAAACGTTGCTTTTGATATTAATACAGCAAAGATTTAATTGCCACCACCTACAAAGGCGTACGTACATCTTTAATTAAAATTTTCATAGCTTCGAAACGTATTTTCGACTACCGATGTTAACAATACCTTTATTATTTATGTATAAAAATTGTTTTCTACTTCCACGAGTTAATTAATCCAATTAATTGAATACAGGTTCAATTTTCAAGTTTGTTTTAAAACAAAATAATTTGTAGCCGAGTATCGATTTGGTGATACGATCAATTTGATAGCCGTTGTAATTGAAAGGTTTTGTTTCGAATGAATTGAGGGCGATGTGGGTTTTATTTGTATACGAATTTGTTTAAATGATATAATATTTCTTTGTTTGATTATCGGATATGAATTGTATAATAACATACCATCACGCCTGTATTCCCCGAAGGGTTAGGCAGAGGTGTAGGTACACCCACATTTCACCGGTGTGTTTAGTTCCTATGTAATAGAGGGCGGGCCTATTGCCATTAACCGGCACAAATCCAAACTCCGAGCTACTGAGAATTTCATAGAAAAACACTTTGCTCGACTTGGGGATCGAATCCAGGACCTCTAGCGTAGCAGTCGCGCTTAAGACCACTAGACTAATGAGGCAGATGTATAATGTTACTAACTTTTGCCCCAGGTTTCATCCACATACCATACCTTTTTGAGACAAAAGATAGCCTATTTCCTTCTCCAATATCTAATTTATATCTGTACGAAATTTCATCAAAATCGGTCCAGCGGTTTAAGCGTGAAAGCGTAACATATATACAGACAGACAGAGTTACTTCCGCATGTATAATAGTAATAGAGATAAGTAGTTGGATCAATATAGTATAAGCAATATAAAACAATCACTAATTTGATTGGAACGTGAAAATTAATAACAAACGTAATTAACGCAAAGTCGTGCATAGTTTTCTGTAAACTACAAGGTGCAAATTTTATTTTAAAATCCATAAGATCTAATGATATTCAAATTTAAAGCAGAATCATCTTCGTCATCTTCATCTGCGTTACATATTATTTAAGGTATTGTCCGATTCTACTAAAGAAATTGAATCAATAGACGTAAATGCGACAGCAAATGTACACGGAATACTGTGTACATTTGCTGTTTCTCTTTCCTTATTAAATAAATGGAGCTTTAAAGAGCATTGGTCCCATGTGCTCGAGCCACTTAGAATATCGTACGACGATATCGTCTCTGTTTTATGGACGCTACTCTGTGCTGCTACCTTTCACTACGCAAACACTGTTGCTGTTTTAAATTCGTTTCTATTTTTTGAGTTTGTCATCGTGTTGTTTACAATAGATGAAGATTGTAAACGTTGTCCACACTAGGATTTTCTCTAATGTCGTGTGTTGCCATTATACATACAAATTCTCAAAAGTACTTAAATACTTTTTATGTGGAATCTTACCTATCCTTCGACCCTTATCCTTCGAGATAATCGGTTAACCACTGTGGCAAACTGGCAATATATTGATTTCTGACATTTACGCGAATATTATACATTGAAATAAAACTACTTTTTACGGATTTTATGGCGTTATATTGATATTATTAAGTTGAGGGCTGTAAAGGGTCCGAAACGTCGGGATTAATAATATCAATAAAAATCTGTAAAAAGTAGTTTTATTTCACTGTGGCAATCTTGTTCTTTTTGAAGTATTACTGTATCATAATTCTTTGCAGATTATTTAACCCCTACAAAGCATAATTAAGTTTTTTTTCCTCTTTTGGCATGTTTTCCACCAATGATTCACCACCAAATTAATGTTTGGCGCCAAGCTGACCCAATGAGCATGCTGCCATTTTGTCATTGAATTTGTTAATTTTCAGCCATTCTGATCATAATCATCCTACCATATCGGTTCTCCTCTTTATTTATAGTATTTAAGGTATGTCGCACTCGTACCGACTAAAAACTGCACTTGCCTTCAGTTGCCCTATAGTCACCGTCGTGAAAAAAAGCCCACAACTATGACAGATATCGGTCCACCTACTCTTCTTTTACCTCCTTTTGCCCACTATTCCATCACGGGATTACTAATTCTGCCCCAAACTTACAAGTTTTTATAACAGTACTTGATTTAAGACTATAATTTGAAAAATAACTGTCATTGACTTTGTGTATCTTCATTTTTTTTTCTTTACACACGGTGCAGATGCTATAATAAGGTATCTTAATCTTGATACCGAGCAATATAGTTTTTAGACAAACCTGAGAGCAAGCACTCCGATTTTATTTATTTAGATAGGTATAATAAATACTCTCTCGAAGTAACGAGTACCTATTTTTTCAAAGTACCTCCTTATTTGATCAAACCTTAATATTTCAGCGAACCCTCTTAACACCATATTTATTGCGCCGTAAAGCAGAATCTGTTTCACGGAGACACCGCAAAAATACAACACAAGGTGACCTCGACGGAAAATAAGAAAAAAAAGATACTGTTCTAAAAATCAAAACGCAATTACACGAATAGGGAAACATGAGAAAGTGGGTTCGACTCGCGATCCAGTTTGGACGGGCAACAGCATCAAAGGACAGGAATGTGGATAAGTTAATTCCGACGTTATTGAGTAACTGCTACACCGGGATGCGAGGCTGACACAAGATATGTGGCGCTGTTTCAGCTACGCCATACGGTTTCTAAAGGCGTAAGAGATATTTTGGAACGTTATTGTAATATCATCAGGCGCTACTTTTTCTCGGATGCATAGACTTAAATACTTTAATTTTCGTAAAACATACGTTAAATTATGTTATGTTTAGGTTATCATTATTTCTGCATCGCACAACCTCACAAAAATATGATGCGACGGAAAATCCAACCCAACATAATTTTTCATAAACAATCTCGGCGTATATTTATCAATCTCATCGCTTTATGTGTGGGTCGGCCGACACTGCGCCTTCCACACATATCCGATAAAACGAACATCGCCATGAAGGATTATTGAATTCATTCCTCTTAATGTCAAAGAGGCCTTTTATTTGACGTCAGGGGATTGAAAGGCCTCCAACCTACGCGATATATAATCAAAGTCAATCGGATCGTGTCTTTGAATTGGATCACGCTTCATCTCAGATATTTTTTATGTACGTCAGATATATATGTACAAGATTTTAATTATATTTTGATAATGTAGACTGCGTGCCCACCTGTTTTCTTCCTTCAATCATTTGCTTGCTCCTGAGCGTCATGATATCCCCAACGACTCCAACAAACTTTTATAGATCTCTCTCCATTTGTACGGTCTTTGGGCAGTTTTATAGCGTCTCAGATTTCGAGTGTCCAGGTGTTGCTTCACTTGGTCAAAACGTCTAATAGAGCTAAGTCCTGTATGATGGGTTACCTGCCATCTTTCTGGTGACCATAAGCTCCGATTATCGGATAATTTTGGGGCGATATGCCCCAACCATTGCAGAACTCTCTGGAGATACTTGTAAGCTTTTGGCCATTGGACTTAGTGCCCGGCTGTACACGGTAGTAGGTAAGTAGAATTGAAAAATCCTTGCCATGTAAAATTTTTTTACGAAGTCTCAAATGCCACTTTGACATGGGTAATAGTACCGCTGAGTTTGGGTTGAAACCACCACATTGCTGAATATTCTGCCGCTAAACCATTATTTTCTTACATTATTGTGTTCTGGTTTGAAGGGTAGCCAGTGAAATTAGTGCGGGGTCTTAACAACTGACGTCTCAAGATGACAACACGGTCCACTACCGTGTTGTCATCTTGAGACGTCAGTCAGACCACTAGTGTTACCAGCAACACTAGTGGTCTATAGATGCCGGGAGTGATACCACTGGTGTTGTGTTGCTAGTATCTATAGATGCAGGGAGTGATACCACTGGTGTTGTGTTGCTAGTATCTATAGATGCAGGGAGTGATACCACTGGTGTTGTGTTGCTAGTATCTATAGATGCCTGGAGTGATACCACTGGTGTTGTGTTGCTAGTATCTATAGATGCCTGGAGTGATACCACTGGTGTTGTGTTGCTAGTATCTATAGATGCAGGGAGTGATACCACTGGTGTTGTGTTGCTAGTATCTATAGATGCCTGGAGTGAGACCACTGGTGTTGTGTTGCTGGTATCTATAGATGCCTGGAGTGATACCACTGGTGTTGTGTTGCTAGTATCTATAGATGCAGGGAGTGATACCACTGGTGTTGTGTTGCTAGTATCTATAGATGCCTGGAGTGATACCACTGGTGTTGTGTTGCTAGTATCTATAGATGCAGGGAGTGATACCACTGGTGTTGTGTTGCTAGTATCTATAGATGCCGGGAGTGATACCACTGGTGTTGTGTTGCTAGTATCTATAGATGCCGGGAGTGATACCACTGGTGTTGTGTTGCTAGTATCTATAGATGCCTGGAGTGATACCACTGGTGTTGTGTTGCTAGTATCTATAGATGCAGGGAGTGATACCACTGGTGTTGTGTTGCTGGTATCTATAGATGCCTGGAGTGATACCACTGGTGTTGTGTTGCTGGTATCTATAGATGCCGGGAGTGATACCACTGGTGTTGTGTTGCTAGTATCTATAGATGCCTGGAGTGATACCACTGGTGTTGTGTTGCTGGTATCTATAGATGCCTGGAGTGATACCACTGGTGTTGTGTTGCTGGTATCTATAGATGCAGGGAGTGATACCACTGGTGTTGTGTTGCTGGTATCTATAGATGCCTGGAGTGATACCACTGGTGTTGTGTTGCTGGTATCTATAGATGCCTGGAGTGATACCACTGGTGTTGTGTTGCTGGTATCTATAGATGCCTGGAGTGATACCACTGGTGTTGTGTTGCTGGTATCTATAGATGCCGGGAGTGATACCAGTGGTGTTGTGTTGCTGGTATCTATAGATGCCGGGAGTGATACCACTGTGTTGATGGCGTCTATAGACTGCTGTTGCCGCTTACCATCCGCGGTTGTTTGCTCTTTTGTCATCTTAGTGCAATAAAAAAAAACAATACAGATTTTGAGATACCTTTTTGACTTTCATTCTGAGAACAGCCATGGTGGGAGGCTTAACACAAATAGTAACAAGTAATGTGCAACATTCCAGCGACCCTATTTGCATTTTGTACGAAGGCTATCTAATATTTATAGAAAAAGTTGACACGCGAACAAAGTTACAAAAATGAAGTACTCAAGATTTTACACTTTACCAAAAAACTAAGTTTCCGCGTACTGCAAAAAAAAAGCTATGGCACGAATTTCCATTGTATATTCATAGAATATTGAATGGAAAATTTTGACTGTCTCGTTGCTCTAGTCATTGCAAGCACGGCTGCTGATCGTGAGGTCCTGGGTACGATTCCAATTCTTTTATATTGGGTTTTTCTATAAAATTCTCAGCTTGGAGATAATATGTGCCTGCTAAATAATAGGCTCGACTCTTATTTCATAAAACTGAAAAATATACTGGTGCAATGTGGGCGTACACCCTGCCTAACCCTTCGGGGAAGGTGTGATGCTATGTTAAATAAAACAAACAAGAAGAATCTTTAGTAAGGCTTCAACAGTGAGGAAATGTAATATAACTAGCTTTGCAATATATTACAATTTGCGGGTAGTCTGGGAGCGAACGGCGTAATTAATATCAAGTTTGCGATAAATTTATGGCGGCGCACAGCCAGTAAAATTCATAGAGCGATTTTAAACCTTATTGTTATTGTTCCAAAGTGCTTTTTCAATAGGTTATAAAATAGAAGGATTGCCTTTGTAAACGTGGAATGCAAAGGTGAAAAAGTTTTTATTCCGTAAACTGTGACGTTTATGGCAATTTAATGTTTTTGATATTATTCTTACACTCCTGCCAAATAAAATCTATGAAATTACGGAATTGTTTACTCAAAAAAAACCATACGTCAAATTAATTTAAAAACTTCGTATTGATTGTCAAAATGTGTAACTTCGTAACATTTATGTTAACGCGTTATTACGGAGAGCAACATAATTTCAACATTGCATTACCTGAGCCGCATGCCGTCAGCTGGTATCAACGCAACATTGTCTTTAAACTTTCGTAATCGAGTTGTGGTGTGGTACAAGATGTGAACAACTTGCAACCTGACGCTTTTAGTAAGCACGTATTTGTAATTCGCGATGAGTACCAATTTAATTGGTAATAAATTTACAAAAATAAATCAGGAGCACGTTATCGTAATCACATTTTGGTGTGGCCCAATATAGTGAAAACTTCTTCTTTTTTATTATAATATGACAATACTTACTGTTATTATTGTTTATACTACTAAGATGGCAAACAAGCGTCTGAATCCACCTGATGGTAAGCAGTTACCGTAACCTATAGACGCTTGTAATACCAGAGGTATCACTTGCGCGTTGCCGACCCTGTAAAACGAAAGAGGAATCGTTCGTTTGGCAGTATAAGGGTCAAAGACCCGCCGCTGCCAACACAACGTTTCCTCGTGGAGCACTGGCAACCTTGTTCACCGTAAGAAACACAACACAACTCAAAGCAGTGTTATTTTACTTCGATTTTTGCAAGGCGGAGGTACTTCCCCAGTCGGGCAGCTCCAATTTGACTGGAATTACTCCCTAACCTAATGCTAATTATCGCTTAAACGGTGAAAGCAAACATTGTGAGGAAACTTGCATGCCTTAGAGATTTTCTCGAAAGCATGTGAAGTCTGCCAACCCGTACTAGGCCAGCGTGGTGGACTATAGACTAATCCCTCTCATTCTGTGAGTCCAGTAGTAGGACTGTATATGGGTTGATGATGATATATCATTAACCCAGTAATTTCACTGGCTCATTATCCTTCAAACCGGAACACAATAATGCGGTGTTACCCCAGACGACTCGACAGCATGACCTTTACTATGAAAAGGTACAAGTAAATCAGCAAAACAATATCGTAAGCAAGTTCAGGTATGGTCCAAGACAATGAAAGTTTTTCTATACGAAACACTGTCATACGTCGTAACATTTTTTATTTTATACATACCATAACATAACAATAACCTAACCCTTCGGGGAATACAGGCGATGGGAATCACGCCTGTATTCCCCGAAGGGTTAGGCAGAGGAGTACTAATGTACACCCACATTTCGCCGGTATGTTTAGGTCCCATGTAAAATCCAGACTCCGAGCGGCTATTTTATTTTATTTTGATTTATTTCTTCTAGTTTCTAAATTAGATCAGTAACTTTATAGGAAGCTATTTGTTATCGATATCGATAGCAAGAAATATGCTTAATTTTAACACTCAAACTCTCGAAGCATTCTTCCAGCTTCTTCAATTGTTTTTAACTTGGAACACAAGAACACTGATTAAATTTGCGATTCTTCGTCATATTTTTTTTGTTCTCATCTGACCTACATACAATCGATAAGTCACTCTTAAATAGTACACAAACTAACTAAATTTATAACAAAACCTTACTCAATACCTAACCGTGACTGCAATTGTGCCCATGCAGAGGATGGCTGGAAGAAATCACAGATCCCGATAAGGTCGCCCATATGTCTTCAAATACCTACAAAATGCTCTGTATAAAAATTAATACCTATTACTTGGTGTACAAAAAAGTATAATTTATTAATGAAGACAAAATTTTCATACGTTCTCGCTCGATTTCGAGAACTTGAACCAACGAGATCTCTAGAACGTCGCACCATCCTTCCAGCAAAAACAATCTACGATAATCGGATTGTGTGCGATACAATCGTGTGCACGGTGACTCAGCATATACCCCGTTACCATGGCAACTGCTTCGCACTTCCCTCATTGCAAATATATGAAAGGCATCTCTTTGACTTTCTTATCCAGGAAAAGTGCCGGATACAATTTGGGAAGAAAAATATTGCGTGAGAACCTTTCTTTTAAATAGGTTCATGCGAGTGATTCTACATACTGTATTGATTTTTTTAAGTGTGTAGTACAATTTGCGATACAGCTTAAATACCTTTCGAATAATTTCGTGCAATTTTGTGTAATTTCGTGTGCTATACTCTCAAATAATAAAATAGGTCGTCGTTTTAAGAAATTTGATATTATACCTATTAATTTATAGTTTTATTTCAACTAGAACAGTCGAGAACGTTATACAACATACTAGCTGTTTCTCGCTCGCCATGTTAGCGCCGTTGAATTCTTTCTCCAATCCTATGGGATTCTCCCAAAATCCTTTTGTCCTCCGTGATTTGTCAGTGAGTGAGTGATACATAGATCGTAATATAGATTTATCTGGTTCAAAAATGCCATTCCAAATGTTAATTTATTATAAAAAATATATCCGGTATTTTTATGGGCATGTAATTATGAACTTCATACCCTTTAAACTCACAGGAACATAAAAAAGGCAGCAAGCAACTTGTATTAAGTCATAAAAACACCAAACACTCGCCAACAATAAAACACAAAAACAACTTATTAAAAATATGCATGAACCGTGGCTTAATAATTAAAGAGCAAAGAACATGAAATGATTTCCAGTACCGCCAACATTATGCAAATAATATCCTACCCTCTAACGTAAGGCTATGTTCACACTAGAGTAGTTAGTGACTCACTGTCGGCCTAGAGCTGTAAATCAGCGACTAATCAGTGTGCCGAGTGAGCGACTGTTTTTAGGCAACTGACGTTATTACTAAATACAGGTACGTAAAGAAAACCAACTTGAAGCATTTTGTGATGCACTGATTGTTAGATATCAATCTAAATATCACCTATTATTTATCATCATTATCAAACCATATACTGTTCCACTGCTGGGCTCGCGTCACCTCTCAGAATGAGAGGGATTAATCAGGCTATAGTCCACCACGCTGCTGGCCTAAAGCGATTTGGCAGACTTCACACGCCGTCAAGAAAATCTCTGAGGTACACAGGTTTCCTCACGATGTTTTCCTTCAACGTTTAAGCGAGTGATAATTAATTATTAAAACGCACATGATTTCGAAAAGTCAGAGGTGCGTACCTTGGAATTGAACTCGAGACCTTTAACTTGACAGTCCAATGGTCATGTTACTAGGCCATCACTGTATACTAATGATACCAAACCTAATTTATATGAAACAGTCTTGATACAATTTGTTATATAAAGAAAAAAATTAAATCGAAGACAATATTCACACAAAACAATTGCAGTCGAATTTAGAACATTTCCTTCTCCTTTTTGGGGATGATTTAAAACAGTATTGAGCACCAGCTGATGGTTTAAAGTAATCACAGTAATATTATAAAGGCGAAAGTTTGTGAGTGTGTATGTTTCTTACTCTTTCACGCTCATACTACTGAACGGATTTTGATGAAACTTTACAGTATTATTATTTATACATCAGAATAACACATAGGCTATAATTTACAACGATTTTGAGTTAATTTGCCAAATTACAACGATAATTAATAGTAACTTTTCCACGCGGACGAAGTCGCGCGTAGAAGCTAGTCCTGATATGAACATAACCTTACTAGAAGCATACCTACTTAAATAATAATTACCGTGGGTTATGTCGGGGTACAAATCATATAGTAAAAGCTAAAGTCCGCCGGTTTAACATAGGTTTATGATTATTAATGCCCAAGGAAACCGAAGATCGCTAGGGATTGGTACAACGTAGGGTCTGTATACCTCATAAGATATCATATAGAGGGCGCCACTGAAGATATTATACTAAATTAATGTTGTAAAGAGGGATCAGCCAGTTTTGTTGGAGGGTATTTCACAAAGTAAGTGATTCCTGATCTGTATTTACGGCCTAAGTTTACAACTTGGGAATTCTGAAGTTTTTGTTATGGAATAGAATAATTCTTGGTACGATGTTACGTTCACTTTAAATATACTTTAGTAGAGTAAGGTTATAAAATACACTACTGGTTTTAGATACCTCCTAAATCATATAATTTAAAAGGCATGTAATTAACGAGGCAACAAATTAATCTGAAATAGGGATTAAAAAATAATTAAAGTTAGCAGCAAACATAGTAAGTTGACAGCTACAGCGAAGGAAAATTTTTAGTAAAAAGTAGCACCTTAATAATCAGTTGTTAGCTTTGTTTTCATTTTAGCCAATTAATTATTAATAGCCTGTTATAAGTCTAATTAAAATAAAACATCTGACTTTGAGTATAAGTAGTATATATAACATCATTCGTCAAGTGGCTATAAGCGCGACCTGTACTCTAGGCCCTGGGTTCGATTCCCAGGTCGAGCAGTGCTATTGGATTTTTCTATGAAATTCTCAGATGCAGCTTGGAGTATGGATTTGTGCCCGGTTAAATTATATGGGACCTAATCGTACTGGTATACTGTGGGTGTACTTATCACAAGCGTGATAGCTGTGTTGTCCATGAAGAAGGCTAACTAGTCTCAAAAACTCCTTGACGAATATTATAAAGATTTGAAAGAAGAAAGAAAGATTTGGTTTAAAAATTATAATTATTATTAACTAGCTTCTGCCTAAGACTTCGTCTGTGTCTGCGGATTTACCTGGATAAAAGTAGTAAAGTTAAGTTGTCTGAAATTTTCCAATTTCCTGCGCAATTTTATTAATGTTTTTTTGCATAAAAACAAAGTGTTATAAAATATAAAAAAAAGACAATGAAATCGGTGGTCGTTCTTAATTTATGGCGTGACCTAGGAAAACAGGGATTCATTTATATATAAATACGGAATATATTTTTTTAAGTATAGTTTGTTTTTTGTGCACTGTTCCAATGTCACACAACGTTGTGACACGTATAGTGACAACAGAATGCACTTGTAGACATGCTTAAAAATCATTATTATTTAGGAAAAACAATATTATATTAATTATGTCAACAAAGCTAACAATTTCAGGCACAACTTATGTAGGTAAACACTACATGCATATAATTTAATAATGTTATCTAGTAAACTCAAAAAATACTTAACCAATTTAAAACATTCTCTCACCTATAGTTTATGAATATATCTGTGTGTATAACATTATGTGCGAGGCAGGCGCGGTTATAAGATATATTCCGACAAATCGATTACTGGTAAGATGAAAAACAACACTTGATTAGTATCACAAGATTACAAATTTCACACCAAACCACGTGATTGGATAACTTCTGAGCCGACCAAACCCCTTTGTTTCACAAATTAATCGCAACGAGTTTAACACAAAATAAATTTCAATCGGATCTTACAAGTTCTCAAAGTAATCTAACCGCTGGAACCTACAGAGAATAGACCTATCTCTTTCACACTTTCTGCATTCGATGAGGCTTACAATCTAAGAGAAATAATGTCAGTCTTACAACTTAATCAAATCTCATTCAGTTTGGCCGTGAAGCGGGGGAGAATTTCATTAAGCAAATTAACGTTTCACTATTTGAAAATTTTACGGCGCTGGTTTAAGATTTCCGCTGATATAATTCTGTTTCATTTTGTAAACTTCGAATTAGTGAAATGAAACTTCTTTAGGACTACACCTGAGATTAATTTATTTATTTAATTATTGGTTTACCAGCAGTTATTACACTAAAACATTCGATACAATCCGAACATGGTATTATGCTTAACCTAAGTGAAAGAAAGAAAGAAAGAAAGAAAGAAAGAAAACATATTTATTCCCTCAACACGTCCTCTGTGTGTCCCAAGGACACACAGAGACAGATATAAAGTATCACACAATAAAATTTATAAAATAAAAAATTGCATAAATATCAATTTTAACCTGGCAGCACTGTTCCAATGTCACACAACGTTGTGACACGTATAGTGACAACAGAATGCACTTGTAGACATGCTTAAAAATCATTATTATTTAGGAAAAACAATATTATATTAATTATGTCAACAAAGCTAACAATTTCAAGCACAACTTATGTAGGTAAACACTACATGCATATAATTTAATAATGTTATCTAGTAACCACATTTGACATTAAGCAAGAAAATAAATGTTACAAATCTTAGAAAGCAATGGTAGACCTATCTCTAAATTGGACGGTAATTATTGCATGGATAATCAATAGTAAGATCATGGACTCTGCTCTTAAATCGTTGATATGGAAAATTACTATAACAATGCTTGAGTATTAACATTAACTTCCATTCAAAATTTTCTGTGAAATTAAAAAAAAGTAAAAAAAAAAACGGTGCGGCCAAGGTTAAATAATTTGGGCCCAGTGGGTAGCAGATGACCCCAACTAACCACCATTTTCGTATGTTCAACGTTCTTCCAAACATCCTGTATAATTTTACTGCTATGTACGAGTAAATTACAAGACAGAAATGTGTTGCTGCAGAGTTTGTTGTGCTTCTTCTTCCCAGCTAAAACACTAGGAGGCGGAGAAGGGCGGGCGTTTTGGGGGCTGTGTTAAATGTAAAAATGACGTTCAAAAAGTACTACCTAGAATTACTTTACTAGAAACTTTCTTGAATAAATCGCGCATATCCATACTTTTTGGTTCATTCCCTACCTACAGCATAATAACGCTTCCTGGAGGACGTATCAATGTTATGTCTCCTCATCATATTATGTTTCTTAAAATTAGATCGATTAGTAAAGTCCCGTACACAAAACTCGCATCTATATGGCTTTGCACCAGTATGTTGACTTAAATGAAGGTTAAAACGTACCTATTTTAATTCTAAAATTTTTGTTCCAGTACTCACAAGTTTATGACATTAAATCTGTATGAACGATTGAATGTGATTTCAAGTGTCTTTTTGAACGGAAACTCTTTCCACATTGCTCACAGACAAATGGTTTAATACCCGGGTGTAAGCTGATGTGGGCAGTCAGATTCCCTTTTGCGCGGAATGCCAGTGCTGCTAAATTACATTGCTTTTGATTAACTAGCGTAATTATAACTTAGCTACGACCCATATTTTTTAAATCCAAGAAAATAAGGGTCCAGTTAGGCAAACTATGGTACAAACTTTTTCTTAGCGCTGGATGCCAAGAACTTGTGTATTCAAAGTTGTGAACTCCCTGATCAATTCAGACTGCTAATGGAGGCGCTTTGTTTAAAATTAGAACTTCGACTCTAGTTTGTGTTTTGTTTAGGTTAGATAGATAGGATAGACAAATTATTTTGTTAGATATTATTTTTTAAATTAAATTGCATATTGAAATAAAACTTTCATATTGAAAAAAATGGACCCTTTATAGCGTCCATGGTCACGGGTAGTCTACCCGTCCGAAACGTCGGGATTAACAATATCAATATACGCGATAAAATCCGTAAAAAGTAGTTTTATTTCAATGTATATTATTCGCGTAAATGTCAGAAATCAATATGTTAAATTGCACAGGAGTTAGTGATAGTCAAAAGCCCAAAAAGCCTGACAAGCACTCTGTCCTCAGGATTTCAGTGTTACCCAGAAATTGAGTTGCGGAGGTCTGATGGCAGTTGCTTCGTGTAAAATACTGATATTCAGCCGCATCTGGTTAGACTGGAAGTTGATCTCAATATCGTTGGGAAAAGTCTCGGAATATACCTGCTTACCGCATATTATGACGTATAGGCCTAAGTTTCAAACTTCGATTCCTTAAAAAATTTATTTTTTCTTTGCAGCTGACAAAGCGCCGCCCGGCTTCCCCAACATTGCACCACCACCTACTACCATGGTGGTGGAGGTAGGCCACACCGCCACCCTGCCGTGCCAGGCCACTGGCAACCCCTCGCCGAAGGTCCGATGGCTCTGGAACTCGTTGCCGCTGGACGTCGCATCCAACCCTAGATATGCGCTGCTGAATGACAAGATGCACGGTAAGTGGTTTCTTTCAATCACATTATAATATCATCTGTAGCCGCAAAACAAAAAAGATTAATTTGACTTCGAAATTTAAAATAATGTCATTGCATTTTTTTTTTCCAAATTTAAAACGAGGCTGGTTATTTGATTTTCTGACATCACGATTATAAAAAAAAATACATAGTTAAAAGACCAGGCGTTTTCTCCTTTTATTTAAGTATTAGTAAATACTTTAAATACCTACTACTAGATTTTTACAAAAATGCAATACTAGAACTGATACAGTAGCAAGAACTAAAATACTAAATACAAAAAAGGTTCATCGGATAAGATCCATTAATTTTAAAGTACAATGAATTCTATATTCAAAATTAAATTATAATTTAATATTCAGCAAACAAAAACACGTTAATCAGACCATTCTCCAATTAATTAACGTTGAATAAAAATCCAACACAAACGCTGAAGCGAAAATAAACGCTTAAAATACATATTCACCCGTCCCCACGAGCTTAGGCTTAGAGCACACGCTAGCATATGCATTGTATCGTCAAAGCATCTGCAATTCTGCATTATACCTTTATACGCTGTCTTTCTATACCGATACAGCTGTATGCACTGTGATAGTAGCGTATTTGCATCGCCAATCGCCTCCTATCTCGGAACTACGCTCCATTCTTACGATAGAGAACTCCTTTGATACTTAACTAGAATTTTTCATTTTCAATAATGTGTTATGTTAACATTTCTGACGATGTAGCCGAAGGTACTGAGGAAATGGAAATGCTAAAGTTGGTAATAGACGTAAAAGAAAATGGCCGGAGTCTGTTTTGATATTTTTGAAACTTATTTCGACTGACATATAATTTTTGATCAAGCTTTAAGTTTTTGAATGAGTTCTTTTTATCGTTGTTCTCATTACTACTTAACTTTTCTCGTGTCTACCCCACAGACTGTCTGTGTGTTTTGTCGACTAAACGGTATAGATATAACCTGTCTCTACGGGTGTTACGTTACGCATATAGGGAAGCACTATTACTGTATATGTATAATATAATTATTATCATCATCGTCAGTCTATATTCGTCCAGTCCAGTACAGTGACCTCTCCTAGGAACGCCACAGGCTTTCCTCAACCAGTCACTTATAAACCACGACCCTCTGGAGGGTCCAATCACTTGTATTTCTATTGTTAACCTTAAGCACAGATTAGATAAGTTATGCCTTGAGGTTAAACACATCACATACACTGCTTCATAATTATGACTTTCAGTAAACATTTCTCATTTAACTCTTAAGTTTTTATCACTGTCATAACATACAATAACTACAATTATAATTTCTTAGGCATAAGCTACACATTTATTATTGTAGTTGTTATCTTGTTTAGAACTTTGTTTTTGCAGACTAACATTAGGGGCGACCTTATAACTTGTTAGACAAAACAAGGATTTAATCTGAATTATATTGTAATTGCAATACGTTTGCTCCCTTTATATGGGATCTAAACATCCCGGGACCTGTGGGTAACCTCTGCCTAACCCTTCGATGACTACGGGGAGGGGTAATGGTATTTTTTTTTGTTTTCGTTTATGTTCCAGCCCTACTACTAACTGCAAAACCTTATGAAAATGATCCAATGAACCAAAAAAAACTGAAATAATTGCCAGACAAAACGAAAATAAATTAAAAATACCTAGCCTATATAGGACAATATTTACATACACATAAAATTGGTGATATTAAAATAAATATGTAAATGAAAATATAACTACTCCAAAACCGCCAATATTTTTGATAACTGTATGAAAAGGTCTTTTGTATGTAATCAACCCACTTTTGCAATCAATCAGGCAACCTTCACGCTGACTATGTAAAATATTGTAAATGTCTCTATGCCATCATAATGAATGGTTTCTTCCTTTTTTTTACATCTAACAAAAATAACGTTGCTTATAATAGAGCAGCGCCCTTAAAAAATGTAACACAATTTTGAAAATTAAAATTTTGTATTTGTAACAGTGGCTTGACCGAGAGTTGCCGTAAATTATGGCAACCGTGGGCGTCATAAAATTATTTTCGCGACCTCCTGCATCACTTAATGTCACCTATAATTAAGTTAATAAAGAAAAGATGGCCGCGATTAAAATACGCCGTAGAGACGAATTTAATTTGCAAATCTTAATGAAAGTTCGTCGTGTGCTCGAGGTTGAGCGTCCACAATATGATAAGCACCGACCCGACGAAATGTTAATTATATCAAGTTTTAAGTACCGCGAAAAACGACGTGATGCTCGAATTTGGAACGTGTAATTATTTTTTGTTAATTTTTCATTACTTTTTTTTATTTTTTTGTAAAACAAAGAGCAATTATAATATGTAAGTAGTTAGTTAATACCAAAAACAAAAATGTTTTGTTACACATAGACGATTCATACTCATACGGCCTTAGCTTTTTTATGCCACAAAATTAAAAATAATCATTGTACGACTATCTACGATCTACGTCTATAGACGATCCGTATATTTATTTATAATCCTGAAAATGTGGAAATACCAGCTGCACCGCCCAGTTATGTTCACTTATATCGACAGAGTGTATGGAATAAGAGCTAATTTCAAAAAATAATACGTGCGTGCTTTGGATACCAATTTGAGACCTATGCGTTATAAATAGTTTGTCATATAACTTTAAACTCTTTTATGTTAGTTTGAAAAAATATCATCATCATCATCAACCCATATACTGTCCCACTGCTGGGCACGGGTCTCTTCTCATATTGAGAGGGATTAGGCTATAGTCCACCACGCTGGCCTAGTGCGGGTTGGCAGACTTCACAAACCGTCGAGAAAAATCTCTAAGGTATGCAGGTTTCCTCACGATGTTTTACTTCACCGTTTAAGCGAGTGATAATTAATTATTAATACGCACATGAATTCGAAAAGTCAGAGGTGCGTGCCTTGGGTTCGAACTCGAGACCTTCGACTTGGCAGTCCAATGGTCATACCACTAGGCTATCACTGCTTCTGAAAAAATATAGTTCATATTATTAAAAAGGTATAATTTTAATTTTTAACACAGATCCTTATGTTTCATTAGAAACCATCAATATTTTTTTAAGAGAAAAGGTATAAGAAAGGCTGTTCTGTGTTTGTTTCCTTCTCCACACTTCTTCTTCTTCACCATTTATAATACAAATCCGCATCACTGTCACAAATTCAGCAACAATTAAATCTGTCCATCTGTATTCTGAAATGTTAATAATTTCAATTTTAATGCCATTATGCACTTCACAAGAGGTGAGAAAGTAATTTAAATTCAGTTAGAGCAAGCCCACGGGCGAGTCACCGTGGGCTCTTTTAATCTCATTAATTTTAATTTATTCGAGTAGATTACTTCTCCTCGGTCGACTCGAATATTTCGTAGCTCAGTAATGGACGAGTATATTGATTGCCGTAAAACGATGTCCGAGTTTCTGTCTGATTTTTCACGCTGCATACCCCTACACCTCACAATCCTTGCAAAATGCGATAATTATAAGATTATTCTGTTGATAGATTTTTTTTATTATCATTTTTTAGTCTTTCTTTTAATACCCTCATTAAGTTTATTTGCAAGCGGAACCTATTAATTTTCTTACAGTTCTTAATTTACAATTGGATCCCGCCTACTACTGAACTTAATACTTGCTTATCTAATACACCAGGGGTTTTAAGACGAATATAACGATACCTTAACCGTCGAAACACATGCATCCGTTTGGAAGATACGATGTAATAAAGAAATTTACAAATATACATACAATATACGCGCGAAAAACATAACCCGTCCTGGATAGACGGGTTAAAAAGAAATATTTTATAAGTATATATTATATTATATACATATATATATATATATATATATATATATATGTATCTATATAAGTATATATATATATATATGTATATACAGGATGTATCAAAAACCCTGTCCGATCCTTAAGGGTCGTATAAGGTGTCGTATTACGTACACAAACACGTAAACGATAATTAGATACGAGATATTTTTTTTTCCCCGATTAATTTAAATATAATTTAAAAAAAAACTAAACCTTTTACATGTCAACACTCAATCCACGAAATAAAGTTTATTCAATTCGATCTACACTAGTGTCAAAGAAACCGCCCGAGCAATTTGCCGCTTTTTGATCCTTTGTCATGTGCCGCCAGCCCGCTCTGTCGCGTGCCGCCAAACAAATTTAATGCGAATGAATCTTACCTACTGGGCCTACACGTAGATATTAGCTGATATCGATTAGGCATAGTTATGTTTACCTAATAATTGACGTTCTTTTGTGTTTTTCATAAGTATCAGCTGTTACGTATTAGTCATAGGGATGATTACCTCCTACCGGGCCTACGCGTAGGTATCAGCTGGTATCGTACAGGAATAGTGTTGCTGACCTAATAGGTACCTAAATAATTATTGACGTGGTTTTTCAAGAAACAATGAACTAAATGTATTGCTTTGTTAAAATTATTTTGTAAAACATGAACTTGATATCTACAAAATTCTGCGATCGTGTTCCTTAAGTGAACTTCTAATAGGTACTTACTGATATTCCACGTCGTGTTTTCGTGGTCTTTCGGCATTAGGGTAATGAGTCTTGTACTCATTCATGGACACTGCTTGACACGTGTTCGTACACGTGTACACGTGAACTTCAAGTTCATGGAGACGTTGGATACACGCTCCGACGGCACTGGCATACCTTGCCTAGCAAAACGCAACCCATACTCTCACTCACTCGTAGTCTTTTCGAACATCTGCATAATTGCAGCATAAGCACATTGGAACATGACATTGACAACAGATTGGAATACGACATTACTCACGATACGATAGGTAATCGAGGTGTTAAGAGATTCACGGACGTCCGATCGGAAGCGAACTCTACGCGAGACTGACATGTCAAGGACAACAATTGGCTTACACGTGCCGCTCTGTAGGTAGTTAGGTACAGTCTGTCGGCGACGACAAAGCGCGCACGGAGCGGCCCCGCTTGGCGGCATCCTTTGAGGTAAAAATGAAAAATAAATTGGTAAATATTAAAAGATTTCGCCGCTGGGTGGAGTATTGTCAACTTATGAAATTTTCCCATATTTAGTGGAGAATTGTGTAAGTTTATTAGCAGAAGAAAAATCGATATTTTCTGGTTTCTTTAATATCGCATTTTTATTTATGTTTATTAGTAAGTATATAAGAAAAGGAATACGCCTCTTTCGGATCGGACAGGGTTTTTGTTACATCCTGTATATATATATTACTTCAACTTAACGTAGATATAGATCTACGTTAAGTTGAAGTAATGAGGATGGGCTAGCATGTTCGTTGGTGAAAGATAACTTGGTTAGTTTATACACAGGTGCTCCCGTTACTTACTAAGTTACGTACCGGAGAAAATGCTCACTGCAGACTCGATCGATAGATACTTTAGTTGCTGGTATATTTAACGGTTAATTTAATTATTATTACATACCATGAGCTAACATCCGAAAGGGTTAAATTAGGGTTAATTAATAAATAATAATAAGTATTTAGGACATAATAACAATCGATCTTAAATCCGCATTTATAATCAGTGCGGTAACATCGTGCGGTATTAGAGCAGATGAAGTGTGGAATGCAGAGTGAGGAGTGTGAGCATTACATTGCTTTGTTCCATTCCTAAGCTCCGAACGGCTGCAATGCCGGTGTAGCCTGACCTGCAAAGGCTGTGTACGACCGGAGGAAGTTGAAAGGAGCAATTTAGCGGGCATCTAGGTTATTTTCTAATAGCTTTGACAACACTGTAAAGTATTGAAATAAAACAACTTTTTACGTCAGCGTCCATGGTCCACGTCCATGGTCACGGGTAGACTCAGGCTACCCATGATCATGGATGGTGTAAAGGGTCCGAAACGTCGGGATTAATAATATCAATATAACGCGACAAAATAAAGTAAAAAGTAGTTTTATTTCAATGTATAATATTCGCGTAAATGTCAAAAATCAATACACTGTAAAGTAGCTTATATAATTTCATGATAATATTTTATAGGTATATTATCTATATTTTATATATTACCATATTTTACCTGCAACTTGGTACGCATGGAATTAGTAACACAATTCTTGTTGGATTAATTTCCCGGGATTAATAGGACACTCTGGCTTTTGCCAGCGGCTTCGATCACGAATTTAGAAGCAAATTTGAATTAGAAATTAATTTTCGAAGAATTAATTGGACATTTGTATAATAATATGTTAATATCATCACGATGGTTAAACGATTCAATTAATTCTTTCCAACTCTTTCATCGATATTGACCATGTATACTTGTTTCGTAAATCTCCTTTCATCGATCCTCTGTAGAGAGGATCGATGAAAGGAGATGATGAGCATGTAGATGCTCAAATCATCTGAATATCTCTCAATCCCAATATCGTGGATTGATTTATCAACTTGAAGGTTTCGGGTATCCAACTACACATCCCGTAGGTATACATTAGTGAATCTAATTCCTTATTACGTAATCACACATCACTATCTACCGCAAAATCACCCAAATATTAATCATTCATAAATACCAATGCTGAACGCCGATGTCGATAACCCGATAATGACATTGCGATCGACTAGAACTCGTTTCTGAACACGGTATCGATATAATATCGATATACTCTGAACACGGTATGGATATAGGTACTTAATATCGATATACTTAATCTATTTATGCCAGGGATTAATTTTGCGAATTTCACAGGCATGTTAGCCAATTATGGTAGTATGTATTGAATTAGCTTTTGTTATTTGGAGATGGAATTCTAGACCGGATTTTAGAGTTAGATTATAACCGTAATATTTCTTTTTAATTTAAATTATATATACCAGAATCTTTGATAACAGATCAAATTTGATAACAGATAACATATCAAAAGCAGTGATAGCCTAGTTGTATGACCATTGCACTGCCAAGTCGAAGGTCTCGAGTTCGAACCCAAGGCACGCACCTCTGACTTTTCGAATTCATGTGCGTATTAATAATCAATTATCATTCGTTTAAACGGTGAAGGAAAACTTCGTGAGGAAATCTGCATACCTTAGAGATTTTTCTCGACGGTTTGTGAAGTCTGCCAACCCGCACTAGGCCAGCGTGGTGGACTATGGCCTAATCCCTCTCAATATGAGAGGAGACCCGTGCTCAGCAGTGGGACAGTATATGGGTTGATGATGATGATGATGATGATGTGCCAGAATCTTAGAAATATAATAACACAATTGGCGCTATTGCTGATAGATCTTGTTTGCGCCACGACTCGTGGGCGCAATTCTTACACGGAACAAAATAATATTTGTATGCTCTATGGGTACTTGCAATACTGATATTTAGCCGTAGCCGTAGACAAAGAGGATAACGAATAACTCTACTTTCTCTCTCTCTCTCTTTTACTTGCGCGCCCATTTGGAATGGTTAACTTCATAAAGTGTGAAGTCGAGAAAGTCTCTCAGTCTGTACTGAGAGACTTTCTCGATGGCATGCGAAGCCTGCCAACCCGCATTAAGCCAGCGTAGTGGACTATAGCTTAATCCCTCTGATTCTAAGAGCAGACCCGTGCCCGTACAGAGGCCAGCACATCAAGCTACCACAATCTGTCAAATTTCTTTAATCGATTGTCAACTCTAATACAACTTGGTAAAGTTCATTTTCAATTGGGAAAATTTGACAGTAATGGATATCTTGACCTGCTGGCGTCTGTACATGGATTAATGATGATAAATGCACCGGGTCTAAGTTTTTTTTGTATGTGGAAAACGTCATAATAAATAGCTCAAAAAAATTAAAAATTGTGCTTTACCCTTAACAACTACGTAACGTTTAAAGAAATCGTTTACCTACGTAATTATAAACGTCACAAAGACAGCGGTTTACGGGCTTTCACGTCGTTTAATAAACCGGTAAAACTTAACAGTTGACAATTATGGGGGTGACGCGGCATAAAAGCCGCTAGATGGCGGTGTTTGATGGTCCACTTTAATGTTAAGTGCTCTAATCTTAGTACAAACATAAAACAAGGGCTGATCTATATAATACATTTGATAAATTACCTTTATTTTGTAGGAAATTGTTTACTTTTATCACGTAACCTTTAGCAGGATATAAAATTCTATGAATAAGACATTTTTTTTATATACTGTAAGGTGGCAATTAAACATACGGCCCACCTGATGATAAGCGGTTACCGTAGCCTATAGATGCTTGCAACACCAAGAATATCCCTTGCGCGTTGCCGACCCTGTAAAATGAAAGAGGAATAGTTGCGTTGGCGGTATAATAAGGGTCAAAGTACCCCGTTTCCTCGTGGAGTACTGGCAACCTTGCATACCGTAAAAAACACAACACAGCTCAAAGCAGTGTTATTTCCCTTCAATTTTCTGCAAGGTAGAGGTACTTCCCCAGTCGGGCAGCTCCAATTTGAGTGGAATTAGTCCCACTATGCCCTACCTCTCTTAAAAACTTCAGTTCACTGTACATATCTACGTTTGTGGTCTAGTGGTTCAAATGTCGGGCTGCTAATCACGAGTTCGTGGGTCAGATTCCCACAGAACTCGCATATTTGTATTATGACCGTAAGTGTTTGTGTTTGGTTGGTTGTTTCTTATGTTACAGGTATGTATTTTAAAAAAAAAGTACCCAAGTATTATATCCATTGTCTAGTACCCATACTACAAGCTCTGCTTAGTTTGGGAGTTGATAGTGCCGATAAACAATAAGGATATTTTTTAAAAAGGTTTCATGAATAATTCTGTTTTTGCTACACTCAATTTGGCCAAATGTATAGCGATTTTATCAAAAGCTATCCGTATTACTAGTAGACAGACTTCTCCCAAAAGTATACTGTTCCTAAATGTGAAAATTATTATAATGTACGAAATATGGAAATGCTTTGTGATACCCAGAAAATGAGCGATATTAGATGAAAAGCTACGCAATATGACTAAAATTTCAATTCTGTTTGCAAGTCAGACGGACTTGGATGAACTTTGAATATTATCTTTGAAAACAGAGTCAAGTAAAAAAACACTGATCACATTCTTTGCTAAAAAAATATCTTCGTATTACGGTCTTTGAAAAAAGCGTCGTTTTAATTAAGCAGGTTTCTTTTTTACCACTGTAAAGTCAAACCCCATCACTAGCTTAAATAATTCACCTTTGCCCGTCTCAACAAACTCTTAAACGAATTAAATAAAGACGAGAAAGAGCGAACAAGAATGACATCACTTACCACCTCTTCTAGCATTATTATTTCTGCGGTTCACCACCCAAGGGTCGCAGAAACACCATGATTACGACGCACGGAGATTACGAATCATTTACATACAAATGCGGGGACCCTCCAACTTTGAATGGGATGGTATGGTTCACTGTTGTTCTAGCAAAAAGCGGGCCTTACTTTACTTATTTGAACAACAATAACAGCGGTTGGGCGTAACCCAGCTTGATTAAGGTCACTCGTCCTTTTGGCTAGGTGCGCCCGCCCCTTGTCACATCCAGTCGGGATCATTTTTCTACGTCTACGGGCGACGGTTGGGATTATATGTGGTAGTAATATGGTAATATAAGGCCACATATATGCCGTGGAAGCAGTCTTAATTCTGTAACGTTCGTTGAGTTTTCATTGCTCTTTTATAATTAATAGGCGCCATTTACCTCAGTTGTGTGAGGGTAGTTTCATACTTACGATATTGAGGTAAAAAATATAAGGTTCCACAATAAGTCTCTCTGGCAAGCTTAACGAGGCAACTCGTGGTGCATTGCTCAAAGGCACGTGATTATCTGATCGTAAACTTTATGCTTAAGCAGAGGAATTCTAGTGTACTTACTTGGTATATTTTTCAGTCTCATATAATTGGGGTGAGCCTATAGCAATGGACCGGGTAACATTTCAAACCCAAAGCCGCTAATGAGAATTTTGTAGAAAATCCCGTTTTCACATTAGGTACTTGATCTGGGAATCCAAATCGGGTGGCCCAGGACCCATAAAGAGGTTAAAAAAACAGCATACCATCACGCCTGTATTCCCCAAAGGGTTAGACAGAGGTGTACTAATGTACACCCACAGTTCGCTGCTATGTTTAGGCCCTACAATCTTACATGGGGCGAGCCTGTCGCCCATCCAGGCACAAATGTTCAAAGAAAATCCTCTTCTGGGAAAGTCTTCTCCTGGGAATCGATCCCAGGACCTCTAGCGTAGCAGTAGACCTTACGGATGTACAACCACTAGGCTAATGATGCAGCTTCAAATAATAATAATCTAATTTGCATGACTCCAACGTAATCGTACTTTAATATTGGAAAGCTGAAGAATTTGTTTGGTTGGACGCGCTAATCTCAAGAATTACTGGTTCGAATTGAAAAATTCTTTTTGAGTTTGATAGTCCGTTTATCGAGGAAAGTTATAAGCTAAATAACATCCCACTACGACCAATAGGAGCCGAGCAAAAAGGAAAAACGTCTGGTGACACCGCGGGAGCAGCTATGGTAGATTTATCGTACATTCATTATTCATGTATTTCTCACTTCAAAGTTAAACGTGAAATCCAATTCTCACAGCTCAATACCAAAACCATTCACTTGTTTATCTTTTCCAAAAAAGGCAAAAATATGCTCTGGTTTATTGGAGCAATATTTCGTCCAACTCCGTTCGGTAGCAACCCGCTGAAATCTAGTTTATCGTTACAAGTTTCACGGCAGTACACGTTTCGTTTACACTTTCTGTTGAAACTTGGCGCGGTGAGCAGAGGTGCACGCTGTTACGAAATAACATTTTAGTTGCTTGAAAGGTTCCATATTAATTATGGGAGTAGACTGTAGGTACCTACCAATACGCATATATTTCCCAATGGGCAAGGCAGAGGTGTACCTGCTAATGTACAATGACCAGCATATCAAGCTACCACAATCTGTCAAATTTCTTTGATTGATTTTCAACTTTAATCCAAAACAATAAGGTTCATATTCAATTGGGAAAATTTGACAGTTTTGGATAGCTTGACCTGCTGGTCTGTACAGTCAGCAACGAAAGGCGCTAAACTCAGCAAAATTTTGAAAACATGACAGCTCTAAAACTTGTCTAGAGATTTATTTTTTTATAAAGGTAAGGTAAATATTTAATGGTCATCTATGCAATGATTTTGCACAACTTCCACAGGTCAGTAACTTCATATTAAAAATCGTATTGAAGATTGCAATATGTTCAGCGACTTTCGTTGCTGACTGTACCTATATATAAATAAAAATGGACTATAATAAACCGCGCATCAAAAATAGTGATTGAGCGACAAAATTACTGATTGAGCAACAATATTACTGATTGAACAGCAAAATTCTAAATACAGAACACATCGAGAACCAAAGAACCGAATCTGGTTTTGAGACATTTGAACATACGTAAATATCCAGCTCCGAAAATCTACTCTCAAAAGTATACATAAAATAAACATGTCACTTACTCGAGAACAATACTAAAATCTTAAAACTATCATAAGTAAGCCACCGTTTATTTTTAAAGTATCATTACATACAAGTTTTACTAAGCGTTGTTATTAAAGCCATTAATCATTTCACGTTCATTTAACCAAAACAAACCACAATTATACTCATACGATTCCTTATTCCAACTTTGACTATAGATTTCACATTCGCTTATTCATTATCGCCCCGGGCCTGCCTTACGACAGTTAAGGAACTAAGTTAAAGGCACCCACGTAAACTCCAAGCTTCCAATAATAATACACGAAAATAAATCACTTGCCACAATTATATTTTATGAGACATTCATTAAGACAGGAAAAGATGATCTCATAAGTGAAAGAAAACAAGATCAACTTATATCGCTTAATCAACCGCCGTGGGGCGTAAAGTAAACCTTACCCGTCCTAAGAGCTAGATTAAACGAGCCTCTGTGATAAAGCTCCAATGTCGACAATAACTTGAACCCTCGAGGTAACTGACCATGTCCTTCCACCCACACCTCTGAAACAGTCCGAGGGGTCTGCTTATGCTGGTGGTAATATAATGTCACAACGACCCTGCTATTTCGTTGGACGTTTATGAATAGCGCTTATTTTTCTTTTAATTACGGCCCCCTGCTGTCTGTTGACGTATTTTGTCGACACTTTGCGAGCCGACCGCACAAAGTTGCCCATTAGATTTGCTCGGAGCGACGGAAATACATTCACCACACGTCACGCCGACTGTGACGTCATGTTACCCGTGGCTCTCGTGTGTTGTTTGTGGACACTGCAATTTGAAGTACTGAGGAGTTTATTGTTTTCATTGTATTACAAAAGATTTGTAGGAACGACTTTTTTTTATTTATTGTACTAAGTTGGCAAACAAACATACGGCCCACCTGATGGTAAGCGGTTACCGTAGCCTATAGACGCTTGCAACACCAGGAGTATTACTTGCGCGTTGCCGACTCTGTATTGGAAGAGGAATAGTTGGGTTGGCAATATAAGGGTCAAAGTCCCCCCACTGCCAAAACAACGTTTGCTCGTGGAGACTTTCTTGAAGTAGGGAAATTTTTAATATTAATGTAATTAAACATCACTGGAATAAATTTATGCGTTTTCTGGTTCAAGCCACTTCGATTCCCCTAAACCGCATCGAAATTTGCGTTCACATTCTGAATTTACGTCTTTAAGGTGGCGAATAATCAATGGAATAATATAGTTTTTGTAGAATTAAAACGTACTAATATTAGTAACGCATCAAACATAACATACTCGAGAAAGAAGTTCACGATCACTTTTAAACCTTTTTTGACGAAAAAGATACGGAGACAACCCTAAACACGCTCAAAGTAACCTTAAAAAGGCCCTACGACCTATAAATAACAAAACAGTTTTATTTACCCTATTTGTTAAAGTAAAGAACAACTTTATACAATTTGGTCACGTCAACGGGAGTATAAACAGAATGCCTGGAGCCCACCTATTTTCAGTCTAGACGGGTATTATTACAGATCTGCCATGAGTAGGGTAAAAGGCGTCATTGTCAAACTGAAGCGGTCTATAGAATTTCAAGCAATCTAAATCCTTTTGATTTATTTATTCATGGGTTCGATTTTCAAACAGTCTGTGTAAAGAGTGCGATCAAATAGTTTGGTATGAATGAATCTAAAGCGAGAGGGTGTACTGAATAGGGATGGTTAATTGACATGGTGGTGCATGAGAGATTGTATGGGATGTATGCAGTCGTATCGAGATTGGTTCACCGAGCGGTAAAGGGGAACTGATGTTGTACTTAGCGAGGAAATACAAAACCTTTTTAAATCTAAGCAGATGGAAATGTTGATATAGTATACTCGTATTTATCGGTTTGCAAATCTTTTGCTGATTCTTTATTAAATGTGCCTTTAGTTGTCTCTCTTATCACAGTATTCATATTCTTAAATAAATCATATTCTTAGTACCAAATCCAATTTAGATCCTAAGACATTAAATATTGTTAATGATTCAAATTGAGATTTTGCGAAATGCGTTTCTATTGGACGTGAACTGAATGTTCATTATTATAAGAATCATAACCTTGTATCTATCTAAATAAAACCTGCATTACTGCAACAACCATTAAACAAGCACTTTATTAAAAAATAAGCTTTACTAAAAAATAATATTCTTTCCAATAATGTGACGTATGAATATTATGCCAATTAATCCCATAAATCGAAAGCGATCCGGTACGGTCTAGCCGGCCACAGCAGCCGTATCAAAGAGCCGGGAAACAAAGGGCTTCAAGAGCTCCTCGGCTCTACGAAGAGCCTTTAAGCTCCTGACACCTGGACGTATGGTCTAATGTCGTGGAATGAGCGTGTTACGAATTAACCTAGTTTTGTCTGGAGCAAAATTCTAGGATATGCTTTGGGCTTTTTTTTAAATAAAACAGTTTTATCCAATTCAATATAATTTTTATAATATTCTAACAATAATAAATGGAATACATACGTACATAATTTAATTCTGAAATTCTTTTGAACATGCTTCTATTGAAGTAATTCTTCTAATATAGCTTCTACAGATATATCTGCTTCTAAGAAATGCAGGGATATAGGAGCTATAACCCTGCACTATGATTCGCTTTATAATGGGTGCTTTTACCCGTATATTCGCAAACCACGAATAGAAATATGCGAACGAGGAACAAATATCCGGCCATCGAGATTTTCTTTGTGACTTTGAAAGTCGAGTCTGCTTCTATTCTGATTAGTTCATTGAATTAAACATTAGCAGATCAATGCACTTATAATGTGGTTTAAATGTTATAATTTGGTATTGTATGACAATGGGTGGCGGTGATCACTCACCATCAGGTGTTCCCCGCTCGCTCGATTGCCTCCATCTTCTATAAAACCTAAAAAACGTCTATTAATGAAATCATATATTTATGTAGTATGGCTTTCTGACAAATCTGAGCAAATGTCGTTATAGGCTATTGACCTTATTTGAACTATTTGTCATGGTTCACTCACTGCTATGGTTATTCGATACCGCCTGTTGGATATGCTTTCAAAAACACAGATACTTATTTATGTGTTTCACTTACACACGAATATTAGGCATTGAAATAAAACTACTATTTATGGGTTTAAATGCTTTTTTTGACATAATCGTGACGTTTCCCTTTACAGCAGACCAAAGCAATCTACCCGTAACCATGGACGCTGTAAAAAGTTATAATATCAATAAACGCGATAAAATCCGTAAACTACAGCTTTATTTCAACACAGATACTATTGATTTCTAACACGCGAATATTAGACATTGAGATAAAACTACTGTGTAAGGATTTTATTGCGATATATTGATAACATTATTAATCCCGATAGCCTTTACAGCGTCCATGGTCACCGGTATCTGACGGTATAAATTAGTAGAAAGTATTTTTATTTCAAAGATACTTCTTTTACAAAAGTCTCTGAGAAAAAATAATACACCGAAATGTGTCAAGTTTTTCCCAATCCCATTCATCTCTTTGGTCAGTCAGTTCGCACACTAAACATAGAAAAGTTTAGTAAGCCAACACTTGCCAACTTTTTTACTTTTAACGGCTCAGCATATAAATCTGAATAACCAAGAAGGTTTTTTTGAAAGTTTTGTTCTTCCATTTATATTATTTTTTATTATTTTTCCGGAATATTGTTATTTTGGGACACTATTGAGAAGAGAAAGTTGCATAGGAGACACTATTCTCAGGATAAATAAATTGTTGTTTCTTGTATGTTTTGTGTCACCTTTTATATTATTTTTAATTGTTGCTATAAAATGATTAGACAAGAATATAGACATGAGTTATGCGTTCGACCATCAAAGACCGCCTCGATGCACAAAAGCATACTTTGCTTGGTCCCAAAAATATTTAATAAATTACCAAATGAAATTAAGGGCTTAAATATTAATTAATTTAAAAACAAATTAAGACATCTATTGACGAATTCCTTGATGATATATTGTGAGTTATTTGACATTGATATTTATTTAATTTTGATATTGTATTCTTATCTTTATTTCGTTTAATTATTTATATTCTCAATTATTGTTAATATTTTGCTTATAATATATAATTATGTGAAAGAGTGTACACCTTTAAGGTAGATTTTTGAGGAACTATTAATTATTTATTATAAAGATCTCATGTAAAATGTACCAAAAATGATCAACATCAATAAATGATTTTGAATTTGTAGTAGCTGAGCAAGTACTTGTAGATAAATCATATTGCGAGCCTTTTCCTGTGTGTTGGGGTCGGCTTCCAGTCTAACCAGATACGGTTGAATATCAGTATTTTACACGAAACTACTGCCATTAGACCTCCGCAATCCAATTTCTGAGTAATACCGATATCCTGAGTATAGACTAGAGAGGAGAGACAGAGATGTTCATATGACAACCGGGACAGCTTTCGGTGCTCTCTGAAGCACGGAGGGGTCTCGAAGTTATTACAAATAGTCACCCATCCACAAACTGGCCACGGCTAGCTTTCAGCTTAGTAATTATTTACTCACAAGCCCCTCAAAAAAAAAATATATATATATCATATACTTCAAAAAGTCATATTGAAATTTATCCCACGCGCTGAGATAAAACCAGAAGCTTCAGGCGCGCAATGCTCCAGTGCGCGATCTTTTTTATTTCATTGCATTTCATACAACACACTCAAATGATTTTATATATTCTCATCAACAATATCGATTACATCCTCTTTTCTAAGCTAACTTTAATAAAAATAATGGAATTACTTATTAGTTCTATATTTTTTCATTTGCCACTTTAGAAAAAACGGATTCCTTAGACTAAACGTCCGAAAGAGGAACAAGCTAATCAATAATTTTAATTAAACGTTTTACATGATCCATAATATATTAGATCTAGAAATTAAGTACGCAAACTATCGAGCAAATATTTTTTCTAAATGACGTACCATACTTGACAGAATCGTAAATAGTTTTTGTTTTAATTTCAAATTAAGAATTTAGAGCAACCGGCCTGGCGAATTTCTTGGTAAATTATGATAGTGTTCGTATTTCAAAATAAGAATATTAAAAAGCATGGAGGATTACCTGTCATTGGATATATCCACGTCATACGGTTGAAACTGAACGAAGCAGGTGGGTTTTTTCATAGTTTTTCCCACAACTTTCACCTTTACACCTTTTTAAGAATGTGTGAACATACAATATTTTCTTTACCGCCTAATTTATAATTTAAACATTCGTTTAAGAATTTTAGTTTATTCTTTAAGAAATAATAGTAATTCTCGTAGTCTACTCCGCCCATGATGGATGAATGATCTAAATAATAAATAGCTCACAGAGTTTACATATTTTAAGTCACTATAATACGAATAAGTTACCAGATCGATTCTAGAATACGGTCCCAAAATTATATTGGTAAAGCTGAAAAGTATCAATATTGCCATATGCGGCACAAATGTAGTGGTGCGTATTTTGCTCAAATACAATAACCACATCAAATAACACCAAGTAATATCAATATTTTTTTACGATTCCTGCAACATTTAGGCCATGCTATTTCACAAATAAACTTTTATAGATTGGAACAATCTCACAAATCTAATAACAAAAGCTCATAACAATTGACACCAAAATGGCCGCCACAAATAGCAACCTCAATAAGAGCAATTGTCTCAAATTCAAGAAACGAACGACCTTCGTCAGTTGCTGGCCAAGCAATCGTCGGCTGTCACGAAATCCCCAAATCCCGCCACGTAGGGATCCGGCGGCTAGTTTTATTTCATTACCGACAAAACACCCAGGGATTCCCCAGGATTTTGGCGCCCAACATGGGACTGACAGTCTCGGAAATGTCACCGTTGCTTGTGATTCGAATGCGCAAATGATTATAATTTTTTGTTGCTTCTTTTTGTTTTTTTTTATTTCCGTCAGTAACAAACTCGAGAGCACTCTCGAAATCTAATTTAAAACATCCTAATTTGTCGAAATACTTGGATTAAGAGTAAATATTTTATTATTATTTAGAACATCTTAATGAAACAGTACAAAGATACTCATATCATAAGTAGAATTTCTATAAGGAAAGTTCAAAGAACAATCCTTAATATGATTCGCAGCTATCACACGTAGCGACTTCATAGGCGGCATTTATCGAAACTAGCGTCCACAACACGTTCGACCTTGTTACAACATGTTTCATCGTGATTACATTTTCTTTGTGAGAGAGTACAGACCGTTCGTGTACATTTCTCTTTTTCATGCCCATGTTTTTCGGAAGGTCTGCGCTACATTGTTTTAGTCTGTTGCATGCGAAAAAAGGAACGTGAGCTTTGTGACCCGGAATCCAAGTCTTTTGGGACGTTTATATGCTATGACTTTGTAAAAGCGTAATAATGAATGAAGAGGAACTAACGCTTAAACGTATGATAATTTCACAGTTAACAAAACATAGAACAAATATTTTTAACATTTTTGTTCTTGCTTGACTTGAAAGTTTTGAGAACGATTATAACAAATATGGTCAATTTGTTATAATCGTTCTCAAAACTCAACAAAAATGGAGCAATGTTTAGAAAAATCAGTATGAAAACAATAAAACGACGAAAGTACGACAAAACCTAATTAAAAACTTCTTCAATTATGTATATTTATTATTGCTACTCTAAGAGGAGACTAGTGCCCAGCAGTGGGCACCACTGAGCAAAAACAATCGTATTTGTCTTTGAATTAAAAAATTATCAAACTCAGCTAATTGTTTTATTTCAATTAAACCATAAAAATATGTACATTTGAAAAGTCAAAATTAGTTGCACGGTTCCAAAAAGTAGGTCTTATGGAGAAGAAATTCCATAGACACTCGTTTAAAAACAACATGATTACAATTTTGTTCTGATTTCTCCACTCAAATGTCTCATGCGCAAGAACAGCACAACTAAACCTTCAAGCATAAATAACAGCACCAATACAGTAATTCCCTGACCACTTTATTACCAAAACAGTCGAACCCAGTCCGCGATAATTTACTCCAAAATTTTAATGAAGAATAGTTAGCACCGCAAACAGGTGTTTCGCAACGGAATTCGACTTAATAACCTTAATATCCTCTATGAAACACTATAAAGGCCCCCAGGAGTGCCGGGACCTCTGGCCAGTACCCTAATGGCTCCCCTCTCGACTGCTCTGTTATTAGGCCATAAATCTCTGTATATGTTTAGCTCGGGTGAATAAAATACCTTTTAAGACGCCCCTGTATCTAGTAACATAATTTGGTTGTAAGCTTTTTTGTAATATTTTTGACGTGGTTTTGTTTGGTTTGAAGATTTTTGTTGTCTTTTGTTTCGCTAATACATAATGATTAGACTTTTAACTTGTTTTCATTTATTTGACTATCGAATATGTACTTATTTTAAATTAAAAAATAATTGGATATTCTCTCTATGAAATTCTCAGTTGTAACTCGGTGTTTGGATTTGTTTAATAGCTCTATAGACATATAGATTAAATATATCGCCTTATTATTACATATTTCATGGGACCCTAAGAAGTATACAGGCGAAGTCTGAGTGTTCAGAAGTATGTCTCTGCTTCTCCTTGAGGTACAGGCTTGGTGATTTGATAATATGTTATAATTGAACTTACCGGCCTATTTGACGATCGATATTGAATATGACTATTTGACCAAATAGGTTTTGATTTGACTTTGGTTAAATATATAAGTAATTTAGAAGTACCTAAGTAATAGAAATCACCTTGATTAATAATCGATATTACTAACTATAGTTAGTAATGTAATGGAATAGTCTATAGACTATTCCATTCACAAAAGCACCCATAGACTTATTTATTCCAACCTCGATGACTCCAAAAAGGCACATTAGTTGGCCTATATTTTGCGTCTTGTTGGCAGACTACCGCCACGTCACTAGAGAGAAAAGCTTAAACCACTCATGCGAAATGCGACCAGCTGAGCCCCCGGGGGCTCTATCCGGCTTACGGGTAAAATGCTTACAATATTAATGTGTTTCCATGCAGGTTAGATTTTCATCGCGTTCTAGGAATTCTGATGTGTGATACTCAATGCGTTGGTTTGCATAACTGCTCACTAACCACATTAAGCGGTAAACAACATTTACATTTCTGTTGATTCTGCAAAGTCAGTGGTTCGCGTGTCGGACTGCTTATCACGAGGTCGTGGGTTCGATTCCCACAGAACACTAATATTTATGTGATGAACATAAGTGTTTGTGTTTGTCTGGGTGTTTGTTACGTATTATAAGTATGTAATTACATTTAAAAAAAAATAAGTAATCCATTGTCTAGTACCTATAGTACAGTGGCCAGCACATCAAGCTACCACAATCTGTCAAATTTCTTTGATTGATTTTCAACTTCAATATAAAGCCAGGTTCATATTCAATTGGGAAAATTTTACAGCTTTGGATAACTTGATTTGCTGGCGTCTGTACAAGCTCTGCTTATTGTGGGACTAGTTCGTGCTGTGTAAAATTGTCCAAGAATATTTATTTATTATTATTATTTATTAAAGAATGTTTTCTTTCTTTTTCAGGTACATTACAAATAGTAAAGAGTGAAGAGGAGGACCATGGGAAATTTGAGTGCGTCGCGGAGAATTCTATCGGCACCGAGTTCTCGAAGCCTACAGTGCTGTATGTCAAAGGTACGTAATTTGACGTTTCATTATAATCATCATCCACCCATAAGAGATCCAAGATAACTGCTGATGGATCCCTTCTCCCAGAAAGATAGGGGTTAACGAGAGCCTTAACAGGACACTGCTGCTTAAACAAGCACATGTTCAACCTAAGGCTGAGCGACACGCGAAACTAACGGCGTTGTGAGGAAGCTGATGAAACGCCACTTGACTTCTGAAACTGAAAACGGGTGCTTTCCTCCAAGAGAAATCAAGTGTATTAGGGAGCCCCCTAATACACAAGTGCAGTGCTCATCTAGAGAAACTCATCGTAAGACAAGATGAGATAAAATGAAATGAGGCTCACCCCTAAGCAAATCCTGCAGTTTATAATCGCCGCAGGGTTTAGCGGTGAACTTTAACGCAACGAGTGGCGATCACAATAGTCCTACTGCAGGTCGCAATGATACTACAGCCGGAAATAATTAATAAAAAAGGGAGGGGTTAGGCTATAGTCCACAGTAGAATACTGCATGTTGGCAGACATACGCCGTTGCACTTATACTGAGGTGGTTTCCGTACTGCAAATGCTGCCTGTGCAACTTATATTTATATATCTATTAAGTTTCATGTGTCTTGTGTGTGTGGCAAAATAAATGATTTAAAAAATATGCTATGATGCAAAAACCTCAACAGCCAGACTTATGAACATAAGACAAAATTCGCCTTGCATATAATTCTAGAGCTAACAAATTATCATTTTTAAATTACTTAAATATAGAGGAGGTTCTCAATTCGACAGTATAGTTTCTGTGTGCGTGTCACGCGATGTCGTCGCCTACTGTATATACTTCGTCAATGGTTCTTTATAAATTTGGTTTGTGCGTATAAGTTTTAAAGGTACACCACAAAATTCTTGAAGGTTCCTTACATAAATTAAGTTAATTATTTGTACTCTGAATTCAAAACCTCACGATGTGCTTGACTTGGATTCGGTCGTAAGGGCCATGTACAAACCGCTTTAATATCACTTCTTAGCCATGTGTTACACACACTCCCTTACTTTTAAGCTACCGAATAAAATTTAAGGACACCCCGTTGTAAAATTTGTTCATAATAATACTCATCATTCAGAACAACTATTACGAAGGGAACAACCCTGCAGTCGTAAAAAAAATCAGCTGTTCCGTACTCTATGTTCACTCAACTCAACAAATTATACTACTCGTTAAAATATTTTTTATGCTTGTGATTTCATGGTTACTGTCAGTATTCTAGGGTCACTGTGATGTGCCATAATATTTCTTTCAGAAGTCTGAAGTCAATTCCTTTATGTGTTCGGGTTTCTAAGCCTTTCTAATTCTGGCCGTGTCACCCCTTACTATATTTACATCTTACACCGTCATCGGTATTCGCTACCACCCCTCAGGCGAAGTGAGGCATGACCTTTGTACTCACGCCCCAATTTACATCACCGCAAAACCGCTTATAGAGATGTTGATGTCTCTTAAATATCATTCAATCTTAGATATCATTGTAAATACGAGGTCGGACCGCATCAAAGGCCTATGGAGACCCTCCGGAGTCGGACCCGTGCGGTCAAATTACCTAATGATCACCCATTAATGTTCTCACGCGACCATCACTACGATAGAAAGAGACAGAAGCTTCTACATCGGTCAGTGTAGAGCGAGAACACCGAAGTCGTTTGTCTATAAACCAAGCTTGTAGTTTGTCTTTAGTTAAGGGGGAGTTCGAGCGGAAATATTTTAAACAAAATTGGTTAAATGAGGGCGCCGTGAATTTTGTAGTGAATAATAAATTGTACCTTAAAATGGGAACTTGAATTAATGTTCTAGTTATCCCTGGGTTTGAATAAGAACTTAGTTTCGAAGCCTTTTATTGCTTAGATAAAATACCTAAAGTTTTATTAGTATTTCATTATAGAACGTGAAGACTTAAAAAAGTAATAAACTATTTTTTTTTATTGTTTTTCATTGATTTGATAATAATTGAGTTGGAGCTAGTAAATACAATTACATATAATTATAGACTTCCACAAGGACCGGTAATACTAGACAATAAATTTACTATGAATAGCAGCACTCCCGCAGACTTTCAAATAGGTCTAACACTTAGAAACTAGACTACATATTGCGGCCATAGACGTAATAATATTCACAATAAATTTGCAAGATAACGTCGCTCGCCGCACTACGTCTACCGACGACGTGTTGGCGTAGCTAACTTTCATACACATTTAGATAAAAGGAGACCGATTACATTGTTAAATAAATTGATGTTAGTGTACTCCATACTACATGCATAGTTCTAGACTTTAGTCTAGTAATTTGTGAAAGAGAGTCTAAAATTATTTCGGTCTAAGAAGGTGCTTACACAATATCATATTTCAACACTAGCTTATAACATGTCTTTGCATGTTCTGGCCATCGTAATGCAGGGCGACCCAAACATTGTTGAGGAAACTAAAGACTAGAAGAACGATATCCATAAACAGTAAAAGTAATTATTTTTCATTGAAAAAAAACTACTTTTTACGGATTTTATCGCGTTATATTGATTTTATTAATCCCGACGTTTCGACCCTTTACAGCGTCCATGGTCACGGATCCGAAACGTCGGGTTTAATAATATCAATATAACGCGATAAAATTCGTAAAAACTAGTTTTATTTCAATGTATAATATTCGCGTAAATGTCAGAAATCAATAATTATTTTAAATTAAAATTCATATGGTTGCCTCAGAGATCTTGATCATTATTCAAATGCGGACGATTTTGGACTCAACAAATTGTGTGTATGGCATTTGCGTGACTTCTAACAGTTTAGGAGTGGCATACCAGTGCAAGTTAGTAACTTCACTTCGTTAACTTTTGGTGATAAAACGAAGTGGCCAATTCATGTGGACTTGCATATGTGAACACGGCATAATCGGTGCCGTTTATCGAAGTACTAATGAAACTTTTCTAATATACATTACTCTTGTCACATTTATACAAGGCTTATGAGCCCTTGGGGTTAGTAGAGATGAAAAGATTACTTGACATTATGTTTCGTATTCATGTTACATTGTAATCACGTAGCTAGAGGTCGTTCAAGTTTAATATATATATTTTTTTTATTCTACTAATGTGGAAAACAAGCATACGGCTCACCTGATGGTAAGCGGTTACCGTAGTCTATAGACGCTTGCAACACCAGTATCACTTGCGCGTTGCCGACCCTGTATTGAAAGAGGAATAGTTCGGTTGGCAGTATAAGGGTCAAAGTCCTCCCACCCAATTCCATTCAAATTGGAGCTGCCCGACTGGAAAAGTACCTCCGCCTTGAAGAAAATCGAAGTGAAATAACACTGCTTTGAGCTGTGTTGTGTTCCTTACCATGAGCAAGGTTGCTAGTGCTCCGCGAGGAAACGCTGTGTTGGCAGTGAGGGGACTTTGACTGCCAACCCAATCAGTCCTCTTTCGTTTTACAGGGTCGGCAACGCGCAAGTGATACCCCTGGTGTTACAAGCGTCGTTACGGTAACCACTTACCATCAGGTGGGCCGCGCGCTTGTTTGTCACCATAATGGTATAAAAAAAATTTAAAGCTTCGCCAGCCACAGTTAATCTGTGGAACATTCTTAATACATCAGCAGAGGAGTCTACCTCGGAGAGCACGTAAAGCCGTCGGTCCCGGTTATCATATTAATCTATTAATATCGTTACTAGAAGCCCTAAAATCCTTTCTTCAGAATACCGGTATTGCCCTGAAATTGTGTTGCGGAGGTCTGATGGCATTTGTGTAAAATGCTGATATTTAGCCGCATCTGGTTAGACTGGATGCCGACCCCAACATAGTTGGGAATATTCGGACTACATTATATGTTGACTATATTATATACAGGGTGGAAGGGACATCGACGCGCAACGGCTTACCAACCCGCACTAAGTCAGCGTGGTGGACTATAAGCCTGATCTCTCTCATTGTGTGAGAAGAGACCCGTGCCCAGCAGTGGGACAATATATGGGTTGATAACGACTCTGCTTATGCTGCAGAGTTCTACTGTTCGTATTGACAAATATTCTACAGCTAAGCAATAATCTACTCACATTACTGTTTTCCGGTTTGAGACGCAATGTAGCCAGTGAAATTATGAGACGTATGACGTTTTAGAACTTTCTCAAGATGACAAAGATGCATACGGAGCATAACTAAGCTTTAGCTGTAGCCATTGCTATCTTACAAAAGCAATATTTTTAAAGACAAAGCTTGTCGAAGCCAAAACAAACGGAGAAATAATCTTATTACAATTCTTCGGAACTCTAGAACTGTAACCAGTCTTATCGATTCCCAACAAGTGCATCATGAGTTTAAAACAAAGTGTACTGAAGTCGAATCGTCTATGTAATCATTACGGATAACAACTGTTCAAGTCACAAGCAGAAGCGATGAATTGTATTGTCCCTAAGAGTTTTTTTTTATGCCACTGAGGTGACAAACAAGCATACAGCCCGCCTGATGGTAAGCGGTTACCGTAGCCTATAGATGCTTACAACACCATCACTTGCGCGATGCCGACCCTGTAAAATGAAAGAGAAATAGTTGGGTTGTCAGTAGTGTCAAAATCTCTTACTGCCAACACAACGTTCCCTCGCGGAGCACTGGCAATATTACCTCTGTAAGGAATACAACACAGCTCAAAGCAGTGTTATTTCTCTTCGATTTTCCGCAAAGTGGAGGTAGATACTTCCCCAGTCGGGCAGATCCAATTTGTGTGGAATTACTCCCACTGTGCTCTACATCTCTTATTAAGATAGACTTAACCAGGGTTAAGCAAAGATGTACTAATGTACACTCTCAGTTCGACGATATGTAATAAGGGGTGAGCGTAATCCCATTATCCAGGCACAGCTCCAAACTTCGAGCTGTTCGGACTGAACTGAAACTGGGAATTTCATAGAAAAACTCAAAAACAATACTCGACCGTGAAGCGTTGCAGCTGTATTACGACCACAAAGCTAATGAAACGGGATAAAATAGATTAAAGAAAAAAAACTGTTCCCCACCAGCGTGGGACTTTGAGGAATTCCCACAGAATTAAGAAAAACCAGATTATTTCGGGTAAAACGTGTCCTATTATATTATCCTTACATCGAAGAGGTAATCGAGATCGATTCACCAGGTACAGAACAAATTGATAGAATTTCTTCGCTACGCACAAACTTCAAAGCAAGTCGAAGAGCCGAAGAATTTCGTCAACTTAAACCATACGTCAAAATAAGAAAACTTGCAGTAGTAACCGAGTCTTATTGAATTAGTTTCCAACTTGACGAAAGGGACTCCGGGATATTTTCATCTCGCAACGATTCTCGGCTCAGCTTTTTTTTTAAACTTTGTCTTTGGTTTTTATTTTTTACAATTTGTTTAATATCCTCCACTGCTTTGATCTTTGATTATTTAATGCACACAGAACTCTTTATTGTTCAATGGAATCGAATATATTCGATCGAATCGATTCGATTTTGCGAGTATCTTTTGGTTTCATTAGTCTAGTGGTCGAGCTCGACTGCTAAGCTAGAGGTCTCGGGTTGCTTGCAGAAAATCTAAGTGAAATAACACAGTTTTGAGCTTTGTTGTGTTCCTAACAGTCAGCAAGGTTGCCAGTGCTCTGCGAGGAAACGTTATTTTGGCAGTGGGAGGACACTGATCCTTATATTGCCAAACTTCCTTGCCAAATTCCTCTTTTCTTTTTAAATAAATAAATAAATAAACTTCCTTGCCAAATTCCTCTTTCGGTTTACAGTCTTCAAGCATGTTCAAGCGTCTATAGGCTACGGTAACCGCTTACCATCAGGTGGGCCGTATGCTTGTTTGCCACCTTAGTGGTATATAAAAAATTGTCACAATTTACTTCCCCGCCCTAAATTTTTATTCGGCTCTTATGGGTAAAACGATTACAACAGAATCTTGCAGTAATCCTATAAAAATATTAGTTTTTACTTCGATATAAAATTACGTGCGAACAGAGCAGAGAGAGACACAGAAGAAGCCAAGCTTATGGCTGATCATATTAACAAAGTTTCCAAAATTACGTCTAAACGTTGCTAAAAAATAATTTAAATATTTATTTTTATGTTGCCAACAATTATAGAATACCATAGTAGCGGCTTGATCCAATATATCCATGCCTGATCCACAAGATCCATCCAAAAGTTGCCTGCAAGAGATCGCTTTTAGCGATAAAACCGACCATTGTACCATTATATCATTTATAAACATGTACTTGGCTCAATAACTATTTAGCAAAGGCAAAATTCATCATGGCGGGTCGGACTCGTGGTGGCTTAGTGGTCATAGCGTTTGGTATACCTAACCAGAAGACGCAGGTTCCAATCCTGCCCACGGTCGAATATTTCCTTCGCTAAATAACTTCAAAATCTTAGCATGGAAAATGCCAAAAAAATACAAAAAGCTAATAATTATGTACTTGGCAATTGTTTATGGTGTAATACAATTAAGAATATTCTATTCTATTATTGAAACGATATGAATAAATTAATGATAAAATGTCCTTCAAATTTAATAATATGGTTGTTAAACTAAAACAATGGATCATTCAAAGAGAACTAACACTTTGAAGTCAATTTATCATCGTAACAGACATTTAAGTACTGTTTACATTTGTATACTTAACCGATAGTTAAACAGCCAAACTATAGTTGCTGGTTTTGGATGATAACTGCTTATTTCATTTGAGTTTGCGCCCTATATAGTTATTTGTTAGGGTGCGCCCACTACACGGGAGGCAGCGGGGTGACGTATCGAAAGTTAATTATGTTAGCTGATATAAATTACAGCATCTTTACAGTGTAGCGTATGGCGATCTATTATCTAAATTGAAAAATTAAAATATGGACTTGTAAAAGTGTCTTTAAAATATCACTTATGATGAAATAAAGATAGATATAATAACTTTGGCATTATTGGCACTTGTACGTCGCTGGTTAACCTACATGTTTTCTAAAACAAACGTGAGATGTTGAACGAACACAAACAAGATCTCATCGTATGCCCAAATTTACGTGTTCGCATACTTTAACAATGCATTCCTCATTATGTTGGAAAATAATTCTAACTTAAATTGTTCTATCCGCTACCGCTTATGTTATAAGTCACATTCTTAAACGCCGATCAATCTTTCCGCTATCGATTCAACTGTTTGGTGGAACTATCTTCAAAATTACAGTGGAACTTACTATTGGCGATGGCGATAGAGTACCTATTTACTCTAACTCAACTATCAACTAACATCTTGGCATGCTAATGAGTTTTACATTGATTTTACATCCACTGAGGAATCGTCAATCCATATTTTGATTATGGGTATACTATTCGTGATTACATTTGTTAATACATTGTTATTGATTTCTGACATTTACGCGTCATTTGATTTCATCAAGACGCCCACCACCTCAGTCTACCCGTGACCATGGACGCTGTAAAGGGTCCGAAACGTCGGGATTAATAATATCAATATACGCGATAAAATCCGTAAAAAGTAGTTTTATTGCAATAATATATTGTTTTTAAAAATAACGCATATTTATCCACCCAACCTGCCTGGGTCAAGTTAAATCACTAAAACAATGGCTTGAAACTTTGAGATTCCTAGTCAATACTTAGATCTTGACAAAGTCAATGATAATCTATAATACATTTATTCAGTCCTTCTTAAGATACAAACAGCATGATTTTTATTGAGTTCTGACACTTAAAAAGCAAATATTACACATGGAAATAAAACTACTTTTCGGAAAAAAGTAAAGTTTGTGTGTATGGTCAAATCTAATGATCCGGTCCTGAAAATTCTTTCACTGATAAATAACCACAATATCCCCGGAATGATAATATTCTATGGATTTTTTATAACATCCACGCGAACTAAATTACGGGCGAAAGCTATGATATAAAGAAGCAATGTTATATACGCTACTCTACCCACTGTATTTCCTTAATTCCTGTCCATCCAAAGGTTGTCTGGAAGAAATAGCTTTATGATAAGACCGCCCATTGTACCTACCTATATAAGTTTTTGCCTTATTTCTTTTAAAATTGTGTTATTTGTACGCAATAAAGCGTCCTATATAAATAAATAAATAAGCACTTTTTGATGCATCTACCGTCATTCAGACATAAATGGAACACAATTTCTAAGCAGCAGTATATCAAAAGAGATTATCCGACCAGACTAACAGCTTAGCTACAAAAATAACGGTATGGAGGGTCTTTGAAGCGGAAAGCGTTATTTTTTAAACTGATTGGTACCGCGTACCTCTGTCACTGTCACTGAGATAAGTGGAAATTATTTGCATTGCGTAGAATTGGAAAGTAAATTATGTACTTATATGAGATTGTTTCCATAGAAGAAAAAAAGTAAAAATATGTTGTTATATTTTTTCTATTATTTATCAATTTAAATATCACAGTGATCCTAGCTGTTGCCCCCGGTTTCACCCGCATCCCAGAGCGACAAAAGATAACGTATGTCCTTCTCCAAGGTCTAATCTATCTCTGTACCAAATTTCATCAAAATCCGTTAAGCTGTTTAGGCGTGAAAGCGAAACAGACAGAGTTACTTTCACATGTATAATATTACTAGGGATAATTTTGAAAATTAAATTAAATGCATTCTTGACTGTTGTATTTTATTGTAAAAATCATATGGGACACCTGATGGTAAGCAGCATTCGTTATAAACGCCAGCAGCACCACTTGTTTCTCATATTCCCAATGATTTCACTAGCTACATTACCTTTCAAACCGGAACATATTAATGCTAACATTATTGATTTCTGACATTGAATTAAAACTACTTTTCACGGATTTTATCGCGTTATATTGATGTTATTAATCCCGACGTTTCGGACCCTTTACAGCGTCCATGGTCACGGGTAGGTATATTAATGCTAAGCTAAGTAATATTTTTAACTTAACTGCAGAATTGGCGATACGGTGGTACCCCAGTCGAACTCAGTCGTAGCAGAGCCTAACCTTAAAAACTTACATTTATGTCCTTCTTTGTTACCACAACAGATTATGTAAATATTTGCCGTCTATACAAAAAAACATTACGTTCGTTTCCACGCAGACTCCTTGTTTATGCGGCCACCTGGCCTCCTGTCACTCAATGACATTTTTATTTTTCATTTCCGTTCCGTTTTATACCCGGACGTTTATTTGCGGCCATATCTGTTTTTGCATGATAAAAAAACTTGAAATGTCTGACATTAGTTCATTGCTCTGCAGTATACAAGGTGACGTTTTTAGAAGATTTTATTTGAACGGAAAAAAAAGCATTTATTTATACTATGCCACATTGGGCCTAGTGGTCGCAAGCGAGGCTGTTAAACGTGAGATCCTATGTTTGAGACACGATAAAATTTGACGACACGTTTGGCGCAGCGACTGAGCAATCAGCTTCTGCGCCACGGGTTGTGGGTTCGATCTCCACACGGGGCAAATTTTTGTATGACCTACATGTAGTTGTTCCGGATCTGGATGTGTAATAATAATAATAAGGGTATATGTAAGGGTTTGTGTTTGTAAACGCACCCACGATACAGGAGAAAATCCTAGTGTGGGACAACGTATAAAAAGAAATGTAGATCGATATTATTGATACCCACATCGAGCTAAGTTTATAGTTTTTTTTTCTATTTGGAAATTCGGAGTAGCTTTTCGGAGTTTGTATTTTTCCTCGGTTAATAGACTTGGTTTGTCCCCAATTACATGAGACTTAAATGGGACACGGACATGAGACTGTGGGTGTACATTGGTACATCTCTGGTTAACCTTCGGGGAATACAGACGTGATGATATGTTATTTATGTATCAATCTCAACACAAACCTACTATAAACTAGAAGCCTGAAACTACACAAATCCACTGTAATAAGGTCAATCTCAGACCGAAATCAGAGGACGAAATGAAAGGTATAAAGAGAGACATAGTACTACCGGCCAGACCGTCCTACCTCTGTTAAGATTGTAGGCGTAAAACGGAACTCATTCATACTTTAGATGCTACCCGCAAGCTTATGAAGTCGCTACTGCCTTGGCCAGATGTCACGGGTATTAAATAAGAAAGTGTCGCCGGTATTGCGGGCGATGGTGGGGGTAAGTTAGTGTTATCGATGTCATTCGTGTACAATATTTCGATGAAAGCGGACGTGTGGCGTTAGTAACTCTTACTTAGTAGACTAGTTAAGAATGAAATTAAGGCGTAGCCTAAAAGCATGGGTTGTTTAGCATTGATATTTTATATTAAAATACTGTCATAATTATGCCTAAAAATTAATAAAATTTATAAATCAGTTTGAATCCACTACATAATGAATAATCACGAGGAATTTTAAAAAGGTGCCCCGATGCTACTATATGACGACCACGACCGCTCTGCCAAGAGCGAAACGATTTAGAAGAAGAATCTTTTTTAACTAACCTAGTAGCAAGGTAATAAACAATGACTTGTTTTATTTAATTATATTTAATAAGTATGTATTTGTGATCAATTATAATTGAAACAAATTGATCACAATCCAGAGCACGCCTACACCGATACCGTGTATTAATAAGCAGGTACATTTACCTATGTTGGCAACACCTATACAAAACTAAAATGCAAACGCAAAACTAACATTTAGAAACCCTTCAAATATTCGTTACATTCGTACAAATTAACGCGAAATGGATAAGTGATGTGAAACGCTCTCACCAAAGTTATTCCGTGCTCATCCTAAAAAAGCAAAGGACGCCGTCTCTGGCTCGCTCCAACTAATTTTAATTAATCGTGAAAACAAAGTAGCGAAGCGCGTTCCGGAAACGTTTTGAATAAAAGAATAATAATTTCCCTAGCAGGAATGAGAACGGATGGTCCAAGTGGAAGGAAATAGCGGTTTAATTAATTGTTAAACATTGTAGCAAAATATTCGTATAAAAGTATTTTTAAGTGTTATGCTTTGAGTGGTTTTGCTTGTAGTCGTTATATTTAAACTGTTATTAAACCGCAACCCTATTGTGGAAAATTACGATTTAATGAATTTGTTACCACTGAAGATAGTATTTACTTACTAGTTACTGATATCATAGAGAATAATGTTCTTAACTAAACCCCGTTTTCTTTTAACTGTCTTATATAGTTTACATATTTGTATACCTTTTTCTTGTAGAGAATATTTTTCGGAAACAAAATACAAACATTTTCAGGCAAAATTTCTGCGGCGGCCGCGGGTCGCATGTTTGATTACTTCTTAATAAGGTTTTGGCGAATGTCACGAATCCCATGTCGGATAGGAGGGATAGGAGTCCGAAATACCCTGGCAACTTCCCAGGTGGCTGACGATCCATGAGGATTTTCCGTACTATATAAAAAAAATATTACCCACAAATAGTTTTATTCTATGTAAGGTAAAGGAAAAATTTGTTGTAACTCCAACATCGGGGTTCACAGTGTCAGTGTGCAAAGTAGACTTAGACGATATGATTTTGAGAAGTCTCTATTTACATTAAAATGTTATATCCCTGGTTCCGCATTTTTGTTCGAGCTAAAAATCGATTGCTTTTTAACATGCTTTTATTAGGTTGGTAGGTACCTATGTAACGGAATCTTTGAATGTGATTTTCACCCCTTTCAAAATGATGGATCGATTTGAAACTTGGCACACTTATCAAGGACTGATGACTATGCAATACTTTCTATAGTTTGTCCCATCATCCTTACCAGGATCCTCAGGATTAATGTTTCTTTTTTGTAAAATAAAGATAAATGACAGTAAATAAAACACGCTTTTGTAGAAAACCAAACTAAAAAGTAGAAAATATGTAATTTTATTTTCTATAAAAGCTAGTTTTTGTAAACTATTATTTTTGAACCGAGCAACTTTCCACGCTTATAGCTCAGCCCACACGCCAACATCAGTGTCAGTGAGCAATGGCCGCCACAGATCGTGTAAAAGCCCAACTGGAGTCCCCCTTCCCCTTCTCACCTTAATTAAACGAAGCCAAGCACCACAGTCCAAGCTAGACCGTTTTTGTCCTACACGCTCCTTACACGTTGTAATGAAGATGTTTTTCTTCATTTTGCTTGAGGATAAGAAAATTGCCCGCTTTTAACGTGTGTTTTCTTTTTAATTAGGTCGATGCAGTGTGGTTGATACTGGTAGTTGTAGGAAAATATTTTTGAATTAGGAAATTGTATTTAAAATGCATCATTATTTTTTAATATAATACAGTCGCGTCGTTATGAAGATAGAAAAAACAAAAGCCCTTTTTTTAATTTTTATTCCATTGTCTATGATTTTCTGAACGTTAAGTTTATGAATAAATAATAATTATGTATTCTGGGAAAATTTTACACAACACCATCAAGTCCTTAACGAAGCAGAGCTTAAGTTCTTGTATTTTTTTGCATTTTCCATGCTAAGATTTTAAATTTCAATTCGACTTCGAACCTGCGTCTTCATAAAGACATAAATTCAGATTTGAATTCGACGTCACCATTGAAAGATAAATTCAGAATGTGAAGGCAAATTTCGATCTGGCGGGTGGGACTCGCGGTGGCTTAATGGTCATAGCGTAGCGTTTGGAGTATTTAACCAGAAAACGCAGTTCGAATCCTGCCCGCGGTTGAATTTTTCCTTCGCTAAATTGACTTTAAATCTTACATATGTTTAAATCTTACATATTTCGTAGATCTATAGAGAAGGTACGTGAACCGGTAACAAACCAAGATTTTTAAATATTTGTTGACATGAATTATCAGGTTGGCCCACATATTGATCTTATGCAATTTTGGGCTATAAATGTTCTTTTACATCGGTATTATTACCCCACATTATTAGACTGTATCGTAACCACTAACTTAGGCCAGTTCGCTACCAAACACGAAAATTACAAGCTTTAATATCCACCTGCGACCTTTCAAAATGGCCAATTTCAAAATCCCACTGACAATTTGGACAATGTAAGCTGCCCAGTGACTGCTGGGCGCTCATTTTGGGGAGTATTGGAAATAAAACTAATTAATTAAATAACGCAATGGCTATCGGTTCATTGAAATGTCTGTAATTTTCACCGATATGTTAATTATTCGAGCGTTGATACACAATATGTTGATTTTATACTTTATATGTATACAGTGACTCGCTGAATTAAATTAAATCTAAAAGCTGAGAAGGCCTAAATTTTTCTGAAATATTCCATATTTATTCACAAAACTTCCTCATAAAACTAGTGGTTGTAAGCGCTACTACGCTTAAACTCCTGTGTTCAATTTCGAGGTGTTATTGAGGTTTTTCTAAGAAATTCTCAGTATTCTGAGTTTTGTTAGTATTGAGAGTCATGTTATAATAATCAAAAGCTGCTTTTTAGCCCAGCTGATATACAAACTCGGGATATGCAATAGGTCTCTCGCATTGTACGGACCGCCTATACCTACATACAATTACAGAGCAGGTTATACCTACTGGAAATGTATAAATTGATGTGTTGACATGTGGACAATGCGATACCCAAAAAAAGAGATAGACAGTGCGGTTGCAAAAGGAACAAATGAGATAACAGCTGATAGGGATGTAGGGAAGAGAATAACAAACTGCACCGACCCCAAGAACATTAGGGTAAGGGCAGGATAATGATGATGGTTCAGCAGTTCACTCGTGAATAAGTAACAGACAGACAAACTCACTTTTGCGTCATTTATTACAGGGTGTCACAAAACTACCCGTAAAGCCGAAAGGAGGTTAAATGGGGCCTTATAACGAGTCCATTCACAATATTTAAGAACTGTAGTAACGCTGTATAACGTACCCCAAAAAAAGGAAAACAACAACATTTATGAATGAAAAATAGAAAATCTATTAAAGTAGACAATTATTAGGTAAAATAGGTACGTAGACCTTTCTGTTAAATAATCTGGTGTAGCGTTGTGTATAAGTTGTGTAATAATATCTAATTACTAGTTTCTGCCCGTGACTTTGTCCGCGTGTAAAAATTACTTTTAATTATCGTTGTAATTTGCCTAATTAACTCAAAATCGTTATAAATTATAGTTATTCTGATGTATACGTAGTAATACTGTAAAGTTTCATCAAAATCCGTTCAGTAGTAAAAGAGCAACAAACATCCATCCATCCATCCATCCTCACAAACTTTCACATTTGTAATATTAGTAGGATACTGACGGGCCAGCCAGACGTTGTCTTGCAACCCGGTTGTAGCGTCATCTACTGGGTCCCATAATGAATCTAAACCATCAAGGGACTTAAACAGAGTAACAAACATCCATCCATCCATCTATCCTCACAAAGTTTCACATTTGTAATATTAGTAGGATACTGACGGGCCAGCCAGACGTTGTCCTGCAACCCGGTTGTAGCGACATCTACTGGGTCCCATAGTGAATCTAAACCAGCAAGGGACACAGACACAAAAATTTCAATATTGACACGGGTTTCACTATTATTGAAAATGTATCTTCTGGAAGTTTTATATTTATAAAACCTTTTTTGTATAAAAAATATATATTTTTAAACACGTCGTCAAAAATCTCTTATAATTGTTTTTTTTTATAATATGTATGTAGAGTACTTATAAAATCCAAGTCGATTTTCTAGAATCGGTCTTGAGTCTAGTGGTTGTAAACGCGACTGCTGCGCTCGAGGTCTCTGGTTTGATTCCCAGATCGAGCAGTGTTATTGGGTATTTCTATAAAATTGCCAGTGGCAGTTCGAAGTTCTGATTTGTGCCCGGTTAAATGGCAATAGGCTCGCTTACAAAGCATAGCCATATTACATGGGAATTAAACATTAAACCGGCGAACCGAGGGTGCACAGTTCGCCGGTATGTTTACACATGTTTACATTAGTACCTACACCTCTGCCTAACCCTTCGGGGGATATAGGCGTGATGGTTTGTTATGATTTCTAGAAAAAGAAGATAAAATAAACTAAAAATCAAATAGTAAAACAGCACTTCATTTATGTTAATAATTCGTAATTCAAATTATAGTCGACCAAATAAATTCTTTACTTAAATATCCAGAAGACAAATACGGTTACTATTTAGTACTTAGAATGATTAAAAATGTTTCAAGAAAATTAAATTTATGTGACCACTTCCCTAATTAAATTGCGAGCAAGGTGAATTCAAAATGTGACATTCTAAAAACAAACTTTTACCGTTAGTAGGTACTCGAAAAATGAGGAATACATTTTCTTAATTTGAAAATATGCTAAGGCAATTCAAAACTTGTTTCGTAAATAATATTGTGAAAACAAAATGGCGACAAGATATTAATCACCTACATGAATTACAATATTGTATCTGATGTAATGTTACCTGGCTTTTTAATTTAGTACCTACAATATTCATTCGCATAAAATATAGTAAAATGAATTTGAATTTGAAAATCTTACTGAACAAAATCAAGTCCTTTGCCAAAGAAAAAGGTTTTGAATATGTGTGGGTGACAGGTTGTAAAATCTTTCTGCGAAAAAACCATACTTCGCCCAAACATCACATAAAAATGGAGCAAGATTTGAAGAAGTTTTTTTAAATCTAGAAATCAAGTCAATTCTCCAGCAATGTGAAGTTTTGAACAAACAACTCAACTTTTCAATGTTGAGAATCGCAGGTACTCATTTTTTATGCGCATTCCCAACTCTTCGGCTCATTGTTCGCTTATCGCTCGGTGTCGACCGGTTCCTTTCATTTAGCAAATACTATTTTAAACGCTATTTACACACACCTAATGATACAATTGGCTTACTATCTAAAAAAACTATTGTTGAGGTTAAATATATTTTTATTTTAATGGAACCTAGTCGTTTAACTTGCTATTTTAAACCTAATTGGCAACAGCATAAAGTTTCGTCTGGCTTTTTTCTGCAATTTCTAGTATTTCCTAATGACTTCATTTTTTACGTTATTTTGAATGTACCTCTTATTTTTTATAATATATTGCTTGAATTAATGATTTATTATGGCGCCTATTAATTTATATTATCAAAACGTGAGAGGATTACGGACTAAAACACCTGTTTTCTTTAGGAATGTGTGCTCGAATAGCTTTGATGTTATTTGTTTAACGGAGACATGGCTCATTGATGGTATTAAGGACAGTGAGCTGTTTGACGACAGGTATATAGTTTGGAGACGTGATCGGAATTATGCGGCAACAAATCAGGCTTTGGGGGGAGGTGTCTTAATTGCAGTACGACGGGAACTAGTGGCAACAGGTCAAAGTGAATGGTGTTCAGCCGCTGAAGATTTGTGGGTAACTCTAACATTGCATAAGAAAAAACCAAGAATATCGTATAAAATGCACATAGGAACTGTTTACATTTGTTCCCAGAATCTAGGTGGGTCCCTAATGGATCAACTTACTGGTTTCTGTGATAAAATGACCGATATTGTACTCAAAAACTCTGCTGACAAGTTTTTAATTTTAGGGGATTTCAATCAACCTAACATAAACTGGCTGTCTTCAGATCAAAATAGTCTGTCCCCTAGTAATATGAAAGGGGTACTGCAAATGAACGTAATGGATGCCTTCGCTGCTTGTAGCCTTTCACAGTACAACCGTCATTGTAATAGCAACTACAGGTTGTTGGATTGGGTTTTATCAAACAGCGAAGTCTGTGTGGACCACTGCAGTGACCCACTGGTCCCAGAGGATCCACATCACAAGGCTCTGTGTATATCTACTGACTTTGTCAAATATCATGATTTATCATTTTGTCCCAGTGTCAAATACATGTACAAACAAGCTGATTACAATGCTATTTCAATCGACATGAACAGAATTGAATGGTACACTGAGTTGTATTGCAGGCCACTTGAAGATGCTGTTGTTTATTTTTATGACACCCTCACGAGATTGAGAAGCAGCTATATACCAACCAAAATGACAGTAGCAACCAATAGTTATCCCCCTTGGTACAAGAGTCCATTGATAAAAATTATAAGGGAAAAGGCTAAGTTCCACAGCAAGTTTAAAAAGTACAGTAACTTATCGGATTATCAATCCTTCATTACGTTACGACAGCGTGCCAAGGATTTGGAGAGGGAGATGTTTGACAATTATATAAAAAAGATAGAATCTGACATCACAAGGGACCCGCGAGCATTTTGGCGATTTGTCAAATCCAAAAATCAATCACACTCTTATCCATCTCAACTAAAATTCAAAGAACGGTTGTCTAGTAACGGGGATGATATCTGTAACTTGTTCGGAGAATACTTTAATTCTAATTTTCTAAAGACTGATCCTTGCACTAGTTCTGAGTCACTCCGAATGCATAACTCCAGCTGGCAGGCTCAAGGAAATTGCTCAGATATTCACTCGATAGAGATACAAGAAGTTGAAGTACTGAAGCTACTTAAGCAGGTCGACCTGAATAAGTCCGCAGGCCCAGATAATATCCCACCAATTTTTGTTTATAATTGTGCTAAGTGTCTTGTTGTCCCCCTTTCAATCTTATTCAGGCGCTCTCTTAGTGAGGGTGTGATGCCTGGACTCTGGAAGTCGGCGTATATAACTCCTATACACAAAAAAGGGCCTAAGGACGAGGTTGAGAACTACAGGCCAGTTTCCAAGTTATGTGTGTTTGCTAAAATTCTTGAAAAAATTGTTTACAAGCAACTTTATTCAGCAATAAAACTCAGTTTTAGTGAACACCAGCACGGATTTCTTAAAGGTCGCTCTACCACTTCGAATCTTATAGTTTTTAGTGACTTTATATCTGAACATATGTCACAGAGGTCTCAAGTGGATGTTGTATACACTGATTACAGCAAGTGTTTTGACCGAATTGACCATTTCATACTTAAGCAAAAACTATTGGAGATGGGCGTGCGGGGTGACTTATTTAGGTGGTTCTCGTCGTACGTTGAGAACAGGAGTCAGGTTGTTGTACTGAATGGTTATTCGTCGAGAGCTATGTGCGTTCCTTCAGGTGTACCACAGGGATCCTTATTGGGGCCTCTCTTATTTAATATATTCATTAATGACATCACTTCCTGTTTTCATACCGCTAAAATACTACTATATGCAGACGATATGAAGATCCTGAAAAAAATAACCTCTGACGAAGATGCTACTCAGCTACAGGATGATCTGGATCGCTTTCAAGCATACTGCTTGAAAAACAAATTAGAAATCAATGTCTCTAAGTGCTATGTTTGTTCTTTTACTCGGAAGCCTAACCCGGTGACCTGGCAATACACACTGTCAGGTACTGTGATAACTAGAGTGAACACTGTCAAAGACCTGGGGGTAACTTTCGATTCTAAGCTACTATTCGATGCGCACGTGGAAAACATTGTTAACAGAGCTACTAAAGCATTAGGATTTATCTTTAGAATTTCAGCAGATTTCAAAAATATAAAAACCATAAAAATTTTATACTGCGCGTACGTCCGTAGTCACCTCGAATATGCGTCACAAGTATGGAACCCCAACTATGACACATACATATCTCGTTTAGAGAACATTCAAAAGAAATTTATGAGGTACATTCAATATCGTTCTAAAACATATTTACCAGACTACTATACTCGTTGCAGAAAATTCCACATGCTTCCCTTAAAAGAGCGGCGGAAAATAGCCGATATTTCTTTTTTAATTAATATCATGAACGGATCGACAGACGTAACCGAGCTGGTAGGTAGGTTGGGCCTGCGCGTACCATCTGCGTTGCTTCGTAGGCATAACCTCCTTCATACCCCTGCCATCCAAAGTACCTATAGACAAAATTCGTACTTAATTAGGGCTTGCCGTACGTTTAACGACACTTGCCGTAGAATTGACATTGATATTTTTAACACCAATGCTGCAAAATTAAAAAAGACACTGTGTGTGAATTATTTTTCATAATTGTTGTGCTGAACATTTGTAAAAAAAAAAAAAAATTTTGTAGTCTTGCCCTTTTTTCCTTAATATTGTAATATATGTTTTGATAAATCGTAGATATGCTTATTATAGTGCAAGTTTACACAGAATTGTTAAAAGTGGAAACTTTTTATTGGCCATTATTTTTACTATATTTTCATTACTACTATTGTTTAATTAGCTGTAAGTTTTCTAAATCTGAAAATAAAATAAAATAAATATAATTTTTAATATAATTGCATTGGCATTAGACCAATACCGACTTATTATGCACCTATTATTGAAATTACTGAATTTTAGAGAATAAATTTATTTGTAAATACAAATAATAATGTATTTGTAAATACAAATAATTTATATGTAGATACAAATAAATTTATTCAAATAAATTATTTGATTTATCAAATAAAATGATGTAAAGTAGATTAAATATTTGGCATTTAATATATAGGCAAATAGATTAAATATTTGTATTTATAGAGTTTATAAGAGCGTTTCATCAAAATAACGATGGCCATATAACAATAATAAATGGAGTTTAAGATTATATTCACTAAATCTATTAATAAGTAAGTGTAAAACAAAACGTAATTAAATCCGTGAATGCGTTGTGAATATTGTATGGAACCCTGGTCCGTATCGACCTACCTCGTACAATAGTAATGCCGGCACAATGAATGAGGTCCCCCTTCCGACATTAATTAGCATAATGGGAACACGGCCCATGTTTTTTCAACTTTAATATTATCTTACTCGTGTTGTTGGAGCTATTAAGTCAATATCGACTATTACGCTAGACTTCTTGTATTCGATACCGACGTTATTCAATTTAATTCTCAGTATCCGCTTGGAAAGTGTTTAATATGTGGAAGCTTGTTATTAAATATGTGAATGCTTGTTATTAGCAATTTTTGCTCCTTACCAATACTTGTTATTAGTCTGTAAACTTTCCTAAAATAAATAAATAAATTAATGGCTATAGGCTCGCCCCCTATTACATGCCACCTAAACAGGCCAATGGTCATTTCATTAGGCTATCACTTCTTAACATGGCCTAGAGCCCATTTATTAGGGTATCCTACTATATGGGACCTACTAAGTTAGTGTGTAGATCAGGACACCGCTGCCTAAACCTTCGGGGACTACAGGCGCGGTGATATTTTAAAATATACATAAACATGACATTTTTTAGACACTAACAAACATTAAACACAATTTACTATACCTACATTTCCATATTGCGAAATTCGTTAATAAAATGTGTGAGTGCATTATTTTCCATATCAGCACATCACTAAAAGTCACAAGGTCTAGAGCTTCATAAATATTATTTTTCCTACTTATTTAGGTCACGAGGTTATTACGGTAAAGGCTCTTACATAAGGGGCTTTATATAAATTAAGAGGTTTATGATAGTGATACTAAGAGACGTCACTAATGCAAAAGATGTTCACGTAATGTAAGGACACTAGACACAGCTCCACGTACATCTGTACCTGGAGAGATAATTTGACAGATTTTCAAATTTAACACAAATAAGGTTCATATTTAATTGGGAAATTTTCACAGTTTTGGATAGTTTAACCTACTGGCATCTGTACATACTCAATTTAAACAAACCAATTACTTAATAAAAGTATAACGCTATCGTTATAACGTTATTTTGCTATTACGTGATTTTATTGAGCTCCGTTATTACACAATAAATATTAAAAAAGCTATTGACCATTTTAGCGAAGGAAAAATTTGATTTTGGGCAGAATTCGAACGAGGTTAGACACCAGGCGCTATGACCACTAAGCCCAAGAGTCCCATCCGCCAGGTTGAAATTTGCCTTCACATTCTGAATTTGTCTTTATGGTGACGTCAGTAACCATGAAAATAAAAGAAATACAAAAAATAACTATTTACTGTTTGTGCTTACTTTTATTTAACATTATTTGCCTATTGAATCACATGTCGTTGTGAGTAATAAAGTTCAACAGAGTGAATTGGGTTAATGTTACGATCGTATGCGTTGACTGGCCAGTATTAGTAAGCTATTGCGGTTTCCGACCCGAAACATTACTCTCTACACCGATCAGTGCCCGCAATGTAAAGGTAATTGACTGTAATTATCGCTAGAGGGCTCCGTTTAAATGTCTTTGTGTGAGAGTGTAAATAGATGCAGGTGAGCTATTTCTTTCGAGTAGTGTTAATAAGATGATGTTAGATAAGAAATAAGTACCGTAAGATTGATTGGCTATTTTGATTAAGTAATTAAAGATTAAAATAAAACTACTTTTTACGGGTTTTATCGCGTATATTGATATTATTAATCCCGACGTTTCTGACCCTTTACAGCGTCCATGGTCCACAGTCTACCCGTGACCATGGACGTTGTCACGAAATCCGTAAAAAGTAGTTTAATTTTAATGTATAATATTCGCGTAAATGTCAGAAATCAATAAGTAATTAAAGTCTAATATATCTCTGTACTGAATTACAGCAAAACCGGTTCAGCGGTTTCGTCGTGAAAGCGTAACAGACAGACAGAGTTACTTTTTTCGCATTTATAATATTAGTAGAGAAGTAAGGATTATAGAACAGCTGTTTAGACAATGTGAATTGAGTAACATTTGTATCAAAAAATTATCAAAAAATGCCCATGTTTAACAAACGTGAATTTTGGTCATAAAACGAAATCTCTATAAGTAGTTTGGACGTCTACACTACTTAAGTGAGAGCCAGAAACCGAAAGATTATTTACTGAACAAGACTAAGGGCAAACGCTTTCAAGTTAGCAGTAAAAAAATAACTGCTTCGAAATACGATTTGTAAAATAAATTATCAAGTAGTCTTCGTCGAAAGAATGAGTTTCTCACGAAAATTTTAAAAGCTTTCCAATAAGATTACACTGCGGTGTAGTTAAGATCTGTATTGGTCCAAAACGGAATAATTAACTTTTGAAAAATAGGAAACTGACCTCAAAAGTTTAGTGGTATATCTTCAGAGGTAATGGTGAGATGCCAACCATATTAATAAGGAGCCATCTCAGAGGTCGTCAGCTAGGAAATGCCGGAGCCATCTAGCTTAAAAAAATATGTAAAATATTGACTTGCAAAAGTGTTTTAAAAGATCTATTTACAGAAATAAATATAATTTATCATTTACCACTGCATTACCAAATATTCTACCACTGAGCAATAATGTGCCAGTGAAATTACTACGCATTTGAGACTCAACAATCAGTTGTTAAGCAACAGTTGCAGCAACAGTCCACGCAGACGAATTCGCGGGCAGAAGCTAGTTCTCAATATACCTTCTTGCATTATTCAAATTTTCCTCCAAGCAAACATACGCAAGAAAAATTATCCAAATGTGAACGTACCTTACTCCACCGCGCCGCCCTCTCAATGAGCCAACCATAATACTTAATGTTAATGAGCAAGCCGGCGTTAGTGACGGCCATTGGTTATCTGGAGTGGCGCAATTATTTCACACATAACTCCCGCTTACCACTGACTTATTTGTGGGCTGACGAGTAATGGACGGCGAGCGATGACGTAGTTTAGATAACAGGGGAATAACTACTGCTTAGTAGGGATTTAAATAGTCATAACTTTGCTGCTACTGTGAGCTGGTGGTTTTTTTGTGATGTTAGTAATGTGGCTGAGTGACACGCGAACTTGCCGGCGTTGTGAGGAGGCTGATGAAACGCCACTTCATCTGAGGGAATGCGGGTCCCTAATACACAAGCGCAGTGTTCATCTAGGGAAAGACATCGTAAGCCCAGATGAAATAAAGGAGCTCACCCCAGTTTATAGTCGCCGCAGGGTTTAGCGGTGAACTCTAACGCAACGAGTGGCGATCACAATAGTCCTACTGCAGGTCGCAATGATACTACAGCTGAAAATAATTAATTAAAAAATGTGACCTGAACCATTTGTGACAGTAATTGTATCAATCAGGTACATATTTATGAATATACTAGCGACTGGCACTCGCACGGGAATGGTCTTAAATTAACCTATAACCTTCTTAGACAATCCCTCTTTCTATTTGTGAAATTTTACATAGGTACATATTGTATGTTATTTTACATGTTCTTCACTTTATTTCAGTCAGAAATGTTCAAAACAAGGAATTTTATACCTCGTTGTCTTGTCAGAATTTTATCATAAATTTTTCTGTATCTTGTCCCCAGTGCGACGTGTAGCTCCGCAGTTCTCGATACCACCGCCCCCGAAATCTGAGGTGATGTTGGGCGGCAACCTGACCCTCAAGTGTGTCGCCTTCGGATCGCCCATGCCCACTGTTAAATGGAGGAAAGGTAAGGAGAGACAAATATATTTTCATATAGAAATCACTCTATACTGTTACAAAACTACCCGTAAAGCCGAAAGGTTAAATGGGGCCTTATAACGAATCCATTCAAATATTTCAGAACTGTAATAACGCTGTATAACTTACCCCATAAAAAGGAAAACAACAATATTTATGAATGAAAAATAGAAAAACTATTAAAGTAGACAATTATTAGGTAAAATAGGTAGGTAGGCCTTTCTGTTAAATAATCTGGTTCCCTGACATGTCAGCTGACAAAATTTTTGGCTTTGATAATTAATTATATTTTACGGGGTATTTTGTAACACGTTGTATAGATCATTACTACTATAAGAGCAGGTGAATTGTTTGAATTTAATCTTTGTCTGTTTACTGGGACGGATTTGATCGCATTATTTTGAATGATGAATGAATGAATGAAAGAATTTTGTAAGGAATCTCAACCGTCGAGATTTAATCAAGCACATTCTTTATTTGAACTACGAAACTTAGAAACTAAAACGTCAGTAACGTCAGTTCGAGTAAGTCCTTGTCATTCCCTGATTTGACAGTCCATATTTGTGATGAATATATTTGTTAGCAAGAAGTTTGCTAACCACTAATATTTGTTGCAACAGGTTTGACAAAATGGCTAACGCCAGAAGACAACCCCCCATTAGGCCTAAATACCCTGAAGTTGGAAGACATACGGGAGTCTGCTAACTACACTTGCGAAGCAGCCAGCGTTCTTGGAGTCATCGAGGCAGTAGCTGAAGTTAAAGTGCAGTGTAAGTATTCCAAAATACATTGACTTTAAATAAAATAGCAGAAAACAAGTATATACAAAATATAAATAATGAATTGAGCATTCAATGGAGTGGACTGGCCAGTCCGTCTGTATTCATTCGATAATTTATTTTTAAAACTCGAATGAGTCTTATTCCACACAGTTCCTAGTATACCCTAATTAATCCGAGCAATTTCACTCGACTCCGAGTCGAGTAGATGAGTGACTGAATCAAATTACACTTATAATTTCTTGGGATAACTGCTGCAAATTTATGGTAACAACTTCGCCGAGGTGGAAAGAGGGATTTACGAAAATCAATTTGATAAATTGCGGCAAGGCGAGAAGACATCCATTATGAATTAGTGTTATAATTCATAATTGAAAGGGTTGGAAAGTTGCGCAGGCCCGGGAGACAAACGAATGTCAGCTTGATTAATGATTAATTATTGTAACTAGAGGCAAGGTTTTCTCAATTTAATTTGTGAAGGATTAGCTTGTTTGATGCGTTTAGTATTTGAAAATTTCGATTGATGTTCGCTATTTAAATGCGGACGAGTTGCTTCAGTACAGTTTCGCTGTAAAGTTAACAGCACACAGAGAATAAAATATCAGTTAGAAGCAATTACTATTTATGTGGTTTTGTTTTGTCGTCTATAATACTCAAAGTAATTTCATGAAAATTATTACTATCTCTATAAAGGGTTATTAGTATTATTTCATTTTAATATTTTCGTATGATTATCAAGATACCTTAGAATTTTCACAGAGACAGGACAATGTATGATAACTTACATTTTTTCGAAGGATAAATCGGATCTCAGGCAGAGTCCGAACCTGCGAAATGAATATTAATCTTAAAAACTTTAAAAATAGATTTAGTTTCCATGCTAAATAAGATAAACATTGTTAAGAGGAAGGCTATCAAAATGAAGCCCGGATGCAAAATGTAAATAACGCAAAATTATGGCGATTTTACTCAAAAATTTTAAACGGTTATAACTCTAAAATTATTTTTTCTAAAAATCATTTTGTAATAAAATATTATTATTATGCCGTTTCATCCGTTTAAGCAGGTGTCCCGTTCTTTTTTGGACACCCTGTATATGATGTAGATTTTATATTGTATTGCATTGCATTAATATTTATGCATATTAAAGCGAAACAATTAAACTACTACCAACTAATTTGTATTTAGTATTAATGTGACAATTATCGTTTGTGCATGTTTGAACAGTATACGTATTATCTGAATTAATAATATATAAGGTTATCCGGCTTAAACACAGGATTAGGTTTAGTTGGTACTATTGCATATTATACATATTGAAATGGTATTAAATTATAGTTATTTAGAAAAGGAAAAATTCGACCGCGGGCATCGAATTTTTCCTTTTCTAAATAACTTTAAAATCTTATCATGGAAAATGCCAAAAATATACAAAAAGATGGTATTAAATTATATTTATTATAAATGTATAATAAATATCATAAAAATGTAAATTCAGAGTGTGAAGGAAAATTTCGACCTGGCGGGTGGGAATCGCGGTGGCTTAGTGGTGATAGCGTTTGATGTAACTAACCAGAGGACGCAGGTTCGAATCCTGCCCGCAGTCGAAGTTTTCCTTCGCTAAAATAACTCATAGCTTAGCATGGAAAATGCAATGTAAACAAATGCAACACTTCAAGAAAAGAGCATACTCCTTTTTAAAGGCTGGCAACGCGCTTGTGACTCCTCTGGTGTTGCGGGTGTCCATCGGCGGCGGGAATCGCTTACCATCAGGCTATCCGTCTGCTAGTTTGCCCCTATCCCATAAAAAAAAAATGGCTAGGCTAACTTCCTTCCAAAAATGCAAACATTATTATTTTTTCTAGCCTTACCGGGCCCACCCACGGAGGTGCGTCCCTCAGAGATCACGGCGACCACCGTCCGCCTCACGTGGACCTATAACGGAGTGGAAGAGCCACAGTATTACGTCATACAGTACAAGCCTAAATACGCCAATCAGGTAATATTTGTTTTACATTAACAGCTAGGTGGTTAGTATTGTTATTTAACATTGAGCGAAAGTTTTATACATATAAAAAAAATTAGGTATCTATTCTAACTTAAAAACTGTGCACTCCTTAATCCTTGAGGTTCCTACAATAATTTTCACATATGGCATTTAAGCCATATATTATACGATGATATTTTGAGATAGGCATATATGTAACTATTTGTTCCAAGGTTATTAGTGAACGATTTGTAGTAAAACTGTAAAACATACCAGTTTCAATTTCGTTTTTATCTGACCATCCGCAAGCCACAGAATTTAATTTCCTATTCAGTGTATTCTAACTTATCATAATAATTCAATTTGCAAATAAAAATGTATACTATAATTTACTATTAAACAATCCAAAAACTTACATAGGTACACTTTAAATTGAAAATAGCCTCTCATTAACACAAATCTATCACTACATAGTATAAATAAAACTCGCTTCCCGCTGTCTGTCCCTATTTATGATTAGATATTTAAAACTACGCAACCGATTTTGATGCGGTTTTTTTTAATAGATAGAGTGTGGAGAGGAAGGTTCATATGTATGATACATGTACATTATAAGTATATTGCACCTGTGCGAAGCTAGGGTGGGTCGCTAGTTAATAATATTTTGATTATGTAATCATCTCATTTTCTCTTCAAACGCAGGCGTTCAGCGAGATCTCTGGGGTCATCACGCAGTACTACTCGGTGACGAACCTATCACCCTACACGGAGTATGAGATGTACGTCATAGCTGTCAACAACATCGGCAGAGGACCACCATCAGCGCCAGCCGTCATCACCACGGGAGAAACTGGTATGTACATAAAGTTACTACTCAGTTTGAAGTGTGTGCAACTCCGGTTAATGGTTCACTTGTCATAAAAACTATGATTACACAGTTACTAGTCGTTCTGAAGTATGAGCAAGTACGGATAAAAAAAAATATCAAGCAACGAAATACAATCATGAAATCGTGAAAAAATAATTCGATTTTAATTTAATGAAAACAAAACAAAAAAATCTAAGTTTTTAAAATCAGCCAGTAGGTTTATGTTTCCGAGAGCAAAAATATTGAATACCAATTTACTTTGTTAAGAAAAAAATAAAGTATTCAATTAATAAAACATGCAGTTTCTGTAAATGAAGTGTGTTGCTTAGAATTTTTGATGTGTGTAGGTATCTTAAAACACGATCGAATAAAACTGTTTTCCCTGTAGGTATGTATCTCAAAGTAAACAGAGTTTTTCACTCCAATAATGTATTATAGTATAGTATTTCTCCCTATAGTCGAAATACGTCAAGAACCGATTTTACTCATTTCGCTTAAACTATTTCAGATTACTAATAGTGTAATTGGATCTCCTTGGTATCAAATTTATGGCATCAATATCATGTTCTGTCTGCTCCCTTTTCTTCAAGATTATAATCTACAGTCACACAAGATGAACGAGATTTATAAATCATTTTAACAACGCCATCTTCTTAATAATACCAATTTATAATAGACAATGAAAAATTATCATTTCTACGCATTTACCCATACGCTTGTTATTATTTCATTTTCTCTTGTCTCGCTTTCAATACCGTCAAGTGTATAATAATTTTTATTGCTTTGAATTGGGTAAACAGAATTATTTTACGTTTCATGCGCTCAATTCTCAGTTTTAAGGTATTTTCTTTGATCGTATTTTCATGCCAACGCGTATATTCGACGTACGACATTCGCCGACGCTTCATGTAAGTTCGCTTCGGATTTATCATAAACGTTTATTTGATTTGCACATTTACTTTTTTTTAGAATGTAATGTTTAGAGTAGAGCGTAACCTTTTTTGTTCGTTAATCATGCACCATTTCGTTTTTATCGATGTTAGGATCAAATTGCGGTCAGTTTTGTGTCACACCTTATAGAGTATCTTCTGCGGCACCGTTTGTGTGATTTCTGTGTTACTCTTCATCGTTTTCTACATACTAATGACTATTTATTTGTTTCCTTGCTCTCTTGCAGTGGATTCCTTGTATGGAGGTGCCAGTAAGTACACTATAATGAATTTTCGTAAATAATCTAACGGCGTTGTTTGTGGTTCTCAAATCCTAACTTTTGGGCGTTCATAGCATGTTTAGGTAGTCTCGTAATAAAACATTTTAATAATTCGTGCGGGTGTAAGTAATATATCGCTTGGACTCTGTTAATAATTTGCATGTTTATTGTATTTGTTCGCGATACGTAACAAATTGGTGTTACTCCGCTCGTTTATCTAAATTACATATTAAATATTTACCGTACAATTACCCTGTGGTGGAATTTAATTTCTTTATCCGTGCCTGAACGTTTCTCGTTAATGTTAAACCGTCATCATCTAATTTCGCCGTCTAAATATATTAAATTTGACTTGTGAAACCTCACCCACACCCCGACGATGCAATGTCACAACACAGACAAAATAAAAACTTGGATGAATTGGTAATGAAAACGTCGGTATATAAAATTACCAACAGGTCTTTTGATATTCTTTACATTTCTAATAAAGGGAAAGTTTGGCCTGACGCCGGCGACCCGGATTCTGGACCCAAACAAGATTATAGCGTTTTAATATTGCACAGTCCCGAAACTTTTATTGTTTCGCCCTTCGCGAGTATTATAAACAGAAAAGAGATTTTTTTCATTGAGTGACGCTCCGTTTTTCGTGTTGTTTGCGATTACAAATCCTATTAAGACAACCATTGTGCCCCCGACGCTTATTGTCCTATTATTTTTATTTTCATTTTGTACATAATTGAGATGAGTCGAGCCTCTTCTTAGTTTAACATCGGGATGTTTACGTATTATTGCGTCCGAGATAATAGCGGTAGGGGTGTTTGATAGAAATTGTACCAAACAATTTTGTTGGAGTCAAAGCGGCATTATGGATTACGGTTCATGAAATAACAAAACCATCCTTTTTGTGTTCAATTGTATTAATGTTTGGAGTTAAAAGAGGTCGTAGTTGTTCATTTGTTCTTAATTTTTGTTGTATGTTTTGATCTTTGGGTCATTTTTAAAATGTAAATTAATATCTGTGATGTTTCGCAACCTTCGTAATAACGAACTTTAAATGTATGAGTCATATGTCTATGTAGTGTATGAATTTTTCTTTAGATAGTACTGAAACTTAAATTAGTATTTGATGATGAATCGCAACTTGATATAATTTCAATGCTTCTTTGTTTTGAATTGGGTACTTGAACTTGAATTCAAAATAGTTTTGATTCATTTTAAATTCCTTGTTCTTCGTTATATGGGACCCATTCCATCTTTAAAAACATAGTGGCATGCAGATGTGGTAAACAATAATCGACTAATCAATGTCAACCAAAACTCAGTCTATTACAACACTATTAAACTTCTTTTTTTTAGAACCCGGTTCAGCGCCAAGGAACGTGCAAGTTCGTCCTCTGAGCTCCAGCACAATGGTAATACAATGGGACGAACCAGAGACGCCGAACGGACAAGTTACGGTAAGGGGATAACTAATTCTGAATGTAGTTTCTGTTCAAATTAGATTGCAAGATTTGATCGCCTTACCTCGAAGTTGCGATAGGCATCTCCCGTCGTATAAATCTCGTCAATTTGCCTTTGACGAAAGTCCAGATGTTATTACTGGATATAGGAAGTGAGATTCTACAATAGCGTGAGACGACAAAAGATGAGAAATGTTAACAATACTTTTTTTTAAATAAATTGTTATAAATATGTTGTAAGGTAATTAAAGCGTTTTTGTACTAGGACAAAGCACGTATCAAGTAAAAAATATAAAAGTTTTCGTTATATAATACAGATAAGAAAAATATTGCTATTAAAATTCTGGTAGATACTTTTATTGAATTTGTGTGCCTGATATTATGAGCCTATTGTTACCCGATAACAAAAAAGCAATAGAATAAAAACAGCGATACTCTTGAATTAACTGATGTAATAACATTTTAACATAAATCAAATGCTTTTGATGAATCCAATAACCGGAATTTAATAATGCTCGAAGGCATTCTAAGAAATTCTTTTGAGCATTATTAAATTCTGATTTTGTGTTTGTAGCTTAGTGTATTTCTTATTTGGCAGGGCTACAAGATCTACTATACCACAGACCCCTCACAGCATTTGCAGTCGTGGCACTCACAAATGGTAAGATTTAATTTAGATCTCCCTTAGATTCCACGCGTAGATGTCCTTATCAGTCCGCTAGTCCGCTCTGCAGGGCTAAAAGACCACCAGAAACAATATCTTTGAAATCAGCTCCTTAGCAATAATCTAATGTCAACCACATTATCATTGAGCCCTGCAGGTCTATTGATGGGCAGGGGAATGGTCCTTCACCCGGAGACAGTCCAAACCTGCACTTGGATAACAACAATATTATAATAGTACATTATCGTATTAACTTTATCCACTATGAGTGTGTGCTCTCTGTTGGGGCGCTGGTCGGCTCTTACTGTCCATGGCAATCTTTTTCTGTTTAATTATTATACGGAATTAATTATGAGTGTACCTACACATCAAACTGCATTGTTCTCATGAGCTATTCAGAACAAAATTGTAAACGAAGATTAACACTGTTATCATGTTTTATTTAAGGAGTGTCTATGGGTGTGCCGGTTGTTCCTTCCATAAAATCCACTTTTTGGAACCGTGCAACTAGTTTTCAAAACAGCTATTATAATGGTCTAATTAAAATAAAATATTTGACTTTGACAGTAGCCCCGAGGCTAGACATAATAAATAGTGGTAAACTTTATTTGACTGTTACCCCCTAAGTATTAAGACAAACTTAGATCTACCGTCCTTCACAGATGGACAACAGCCATCTGACCACGATCAGCGAACTGATCCCGCACACCGTGTACACTATACGTGTGCAAGCCTTCACGTCCGTGGGTCCTGGACCCATCTCGGCTCCCGTACAAGTCAAGACGCAACAAGGTAAGTTCTTACTGATCAATGATAAAGTTACCAGCACGGATCTTGGGCGTTGACCTTCGTCTGCGCAAAAGTGATTTATTGGGTCTGTTTGGCGGTAAGACGTGAGGTGCGAGGGCGGGAGGACACATTTCAATTATGTGATTGCAAGTGACGCGTTATGACCGCTAGTGATGATTGGTTCTTAGGCCAGTACATCAAGCTACCACAATCTGTCAAATTTCTTTGATAGATTATCAACTTTAACACATTGGAATAGGGTTCATATTCAATTGGGAAAATTTGACAGTTTTGGATAGCTTGACCCACTGGCGTCTGTACTTCTGCCGAGCGCCCAAGATCTCAATTTTTTAGGTCATCGTTTAGTGCCACCGCTTTTATTTTCATCATCGCACAATCCGGCGACCCGTATGTTTGTTTGTCATTTGACACATACAATAAAAAACTAGAAAACGGCACAATGTTTAATGGTGGATAATTATTCCACCTATATGCACGAAGCGTTATGCTTACTAATTTTGTCATATATTATGTACCGCTAGTGAATCAGAGTATCCGGTCACGTACTTCAAACTAATAGTTTCCTTGCTTGGACGGTTAAAAGCATTGTTTAAATCGGCCTGGTAGCCGAATATCGACTCAAAGGCATTACAAAATAAAGGTTTTTTTTACTAAACTGACCAACGTTATGATTCTCACACATTTATGTATTCCCAGGAGTCCCATCTCAACCCTCGAACCTGGTGTCGGTGGAAGCAGGCGAGACTTCGGTGACCCTATCATGGCGTCGGCCGGCCCACGCCGGGGACAACATAGTGTCTTACGAACTATACTGGAATGACACATACGCGAAAGAGAACCACAAGAAGTAAGCTAATTGATTCTGTGCAGTTAATTAGCACTATTGAGTAGCCATAAATTTAGTTTTAAATTAAACATTATTAAGTTAAGACAGGTAGGGCATAGTGGGAGTAATTCCACTAAAATTGGAGCTGCCCGACTGGGGAAGTACCTCCGCCTTGCAGAAAATCGAAGTAAAATAACACTGCTTTGAGTTGTGTTGTGTTTCTTACGGTGAGCAAGGTTGCCAGTGCTCCACGAGGAAATGTTGTGTTGGCAGTGGGAGGACTTTGATCCTTATACTGCCAAACCAACTATTCCTCTTTCGTTTTACAGGCGTCTATAGGCTACGGTAACCGCTTACCATCGGGTGGACCGTACGCTTTTTTGCCACCTAGTATAATAAAAATATTAAAAAAGACATCTTTCGTTAGCGATAACTTTATTTTTTGTACTAAGACGTATCAAAATAAAAATAGGTATTTAATGAAACACGTTTAAGTGTAATTTGTCAAAGTTTGCGCACTGAATAAAAAAAAAACATGTATATTTAATAATAATAATAATATATTCTTTATTGTATACCAATGTATCAAAACAGAACATAATTTTATACAAAAATGTCATACAATAGGCGGCCTTATCGCGATCAGCTATTTCTTCCAGGCAACCTTAGGATGGACCGACAGAACTAAACAAAGAAAGAATGGGGTTGACGATGCTTATAATATTATTATACCATATACATTTACGTAAATATAATTTTTATTACCCGTTGTGTAAATTGAATTAATCCAAGGGATTTAGTAATCACATTCTTTGCCAATTTTCATTGTCCGTAGTTTTCTTATGTTAATTATTCACCGTTATTATCTTTTTGTATATTTTTGTCATTTTCCATGCTAAGATTAAGAACCAGAAGACGCAGGTTCGAATCCTGCCCGCGGTTGAATTTTTCCTTTTCTAAATAACTTTAAAATCTTAGCATGGAAAATGCCAAAAATATACAAAAAGATAGTTAGAAGGTAAGGTGGCATCGTTCGACATTAAACTAACTGTAAAGTAAGTTGTGTCGGTTGAAAAGCAAAAACTTGCATTTCAATAGGTGTTACTGACGTCACCATAAAGACGTAAATTCAGTATGTGAAGAAAAAATTCAACATGACGGGTAGGTATCGTGGTGGCTTAGTGGTCATAGCGTCTGGTGTACCTAACCAGAAGGCGCAGGTTCGAATCCTGCCCGCGGTTGAATTTTTCCTTTTCTAAATAACTATTCACCGTTATGTTTGCGATCATTATTGTTTTACATAGCAGAACTCTTTATTCGTTATCATTCTCCCAGGAGGATACCCATAACAGAAACCTACACCCTGAACGGACTGTATCCGAACACTTTGTACTACATCTGGTTAGCAGCGCGGTCGCAGCGGGGAGAGGGAGCCACCACGCCCCCTATCGCGGTCCGAACGAAACAATATGGTATGTCCACACACCGCACACTTGGAGTGACGTCTCGTGAGGAGTGAGTGTAGATAGGATGAGTGGAAACGACCCACGAAACCCCTAAAAAGTCAAATAACAGATCTACCCCATTATGAATCCAAATCCTTTTCAAACTTTAACATTCTTTCAGTGTTCGTTAAAATTTTTTAGCACTCGCTTTCCGCAATAAAATTCGCTACCCAAAACAATTTAGGGTATGTAAAAACTGTTCCCTTTACCAAAAATCTGGGATGTTTTGCTCATTAGCACAATTTACAAAGTGGTTCTTTTCCAATCATCGTTTTGAGAATATGAGAGAGTGAACCTATTGTGGGTATTCAGGTAACTCCTAATGTAATATTTCACATAAGAGCACCTGCCCGGCACGCTGCCAGTAATACAGCACAAGCACCAAGTTTTATATATCACAATATGTGTTTTGTAATCGTAAATTTGTCGAAACGGTAAAGTGTACGCCGTAACTTTATTGCGCGACTGAACGAAGCTGTCGAAGTTGTTAGCGAGAATTTGCTTAATTGAAAGCGTACACCGTACCTTAGTAGTAGCTTTATGTTGTTCGTAGGTCAGACTTAAATCCGAGGCTAACGCCTCGAGTGACATTATTTTTTATTCAGACGCTGACGACGCGGAGGACATTTGAAATCTTGGTTTAACTGTCATTTAGTTCATCGCACTTCATCAATCTTATTGTCCCGATTTATCATTCCATCTATCACTGAGATAAAAAATAGTGTTCTCCGCGTCGTAAGCTAGAACATAATCATCACAATTTTCTTCCAACAGGGGAAAGTGTGACGAATGAGACTTAGAGATGTATGGGCGAGCGGATCCTACAATCACAACACACTAACAAAAAGTGCATGCTCGTTTATTTTGACGACTGATGTCGTTTTTCATTTTGTTTTTGGGCACATTTTATTTTTTGTTTCAATCGCATTCAGTGATTGCATCGGTTAGGTCGGTTGTGCTTTGGGTATAACGCGGCGCGCGGCGCGTGAGTCGCGCGTCATTTCAGTTGCAGGTCCTCGGTTCGGATCCCCGGATCCGGGTCGCGGTCGTTCTTACCGTTGAGCTTGTTTAGTTCCTGGAGCACCCCCGATGAATGTGACCGCCGTGGCCGTGTCACCAACCGCCGTGCGCGTGTCTTGGCAACCGCCGCCCGCCGAGCGAGCCAACGGAAGGATCGCTTACTACAAGCTGCTTTGTGTGGAATCTGGGAGGGGGGATTCTGAGGCGACCGTCGTCAAACTGAATCAGACGTCGTTTGTACTGGACGAGTTGAGGCGGTGGACTGAGTACCGCATCTGGGTGCTGGCGGGCACTAGCGTGGGCGACGGGCCCGCCTCCTACCCGGTCACCGTGCGCACACATGAAGACGGTACGTGTCATAACACTCATTGAGCATTCACTAACTTCCCAACAGTTCTATATCAGCTCACTTTTATGACTTCCTTCGCTTCAAAAGCGAAAGAATTTCCGAACAAAAAACTCTTAATCAATGAATTTTTAATATAAAATCTGAGGGAGCGTTAAACATAAAATCATAAAATTGAGCGATGCCGGGCCAAAGAATTAATTGCTAATAATTGATGAATAATTTAATTATCTTTTAAATTAAGAAAGTTCTTTGGCTATGTAATATCAGAGGAGTTTCGGAAGTTGGTTTATTTTTATAATCGTTTCAAATTGGCTTTGACTTTGAATCTGTAGCAATGTGCAATCTGTTCACTTCCTCTGATACTACGTCTGATAAAATAATCTTTTCCCGACAATACATTATTCAATGAAAATGATTTCTAATGATACATCTATTTACTAACAAAACCATGGGATGCTACAAAGTTGGTATAAAGTGTTGTATAAAATTATTCATATTTAATGAAATATTTTTAAGTGTAAGTGATTATATGAATGATTTTATCTAAAATATGATGGTTATTTCACTAAGAGTGAAAATGGAACGGTTAGTCATAACAAACGTTATAAAATGTTATTCTAAAACGCTCCGAAATGTTGTTCCGTTTTAACTGTTAGTGAATATAATATTGTGCAAATGTTGGTCTTACTTTGGTGGTGGGCTATTATCATAATAAACCATTAACACCATGACGGAATAGTTCAATCTCATTAGCAAACTCGATGCGCTACAACTACTACCAAAGATACTAATGTCATTTTTCTTTTGTTCCTTTTTCGTGAGCACATAGCAGGATTCTAAACAAGGAGGTTCAGTTCTCGTAACAAAAGTATTACTATGCTTGCCGATAATAATTTTTCCATGTATATCTATAATCATGTCACAGATGATCATTTTGGTTTCACTGTATTATATTCGCTGTGCACAGCGGCATAGAGTTGATATTTCCACTCACTTGTCACATGTAATGATTTCTTTTGATGGCGCGTCCCATGATGCGCCATCATCTCGTTAAGATGCCACTCACTGAAATGCAAAGTTTATAATGCACCTGGTATAGTGTCGACGGCACCGTTATATTATTGATTTTGGCGCACAGTTGTTGAGTATTTAGCAATGGACACAATTTTGCATGCTTTCTTTACCGACACCGCACCGTTTTTCGTTCAATTAAGTTTTCACTGGGCACCAGATAGGTTTCACGTTTTGCTGCACGCAATTGACTTTGTTTTGAATCGTTGCGTGAGGTAAATACTGCACTTTTAGGATTCACTCAGCACAACTAGCGACGACACGAGGTGAGAGAGCGAGTGCGTGACACAAAGCTATGACCGTTTGCGTCGCTCACAACGTAAGCCGCTGCGCTCCGCTGTGAGCGCTGTTAGGTCGCCGACCATCGGCGCTCACTGCGAAGTAGGCATCCAGCCGAGCAGTGTACGGGCTGAGCGACCTCCCGGCTATACCGCTCAACACGCACCACGGCCCGAGCGCCGCATTTGAATACCAATACCGTCCCCACACGACACGCGCGCATGTTACTGAACTACTCACAATTACTACTTCTTAACTCACTGTACTGTCCTGACTACTATCTACTATTAGCGGGAAGGCTGCGGGTCGAAGCCGCGTCCCGAGGATCCAACGTCAAAATTCCTATTTATACCTATCCATACCAATTGGTTCTCGGCGGATCCCAGGGATAGGTCCGCGACACTCTTCGCCTGTACTACCCGACTGCTCAGCTCGGTTACTAGACTACGCGCTACTTCTCTTCCTATCTCTATCTCTCTGTCTATCTCACTTGCTCTTGTGCTACAACTTCTTGGCCGTAGCAGTTTCACTCTTGCCTCTCTTCTTTCTTCTGTATACTCTATCAGACTTTCGTCGTGCATGCACACTAGATATTGTGACATATACAGAATACTATTATGCCTTACGTTCGCTATTGCCGTAAACAACGAACGGGCGGGGCTCAAAGAACGCTGCGTGATATGACCTGGCATCAATCACTCCTGTAAAGTACATGGCCGATTTAATATCAAATACAGACGAGTTATTTGAAGAGCACAGCAATGGACACTCTGACACTGTCACAAACATCACAGAGGATACACGAGGTTCGAGGCATCACACACACAGAAGGTACGAAGGCGCACATTAACAAGACCTACACAATAGAAGCACACACACACATAGACTGGCGCCGTCGCGTTAATCAATACATGTGCGTGTGAGTGACTTCTTTGCACCGATGGACGAGCAACGGTTACTGAACGTGTGTACATTATCTTTTTCTGTCTACCTTAAAATTCGACCAAATATTATTAAACGATGTCAGTGACACGAATAAACACTGGTCACAAACTACACATTTTCATTCTATTCATGAAATAATAAATCCCATTTCCATTTGTTCCGGTTGCTACAAACAGAAAAAGGCAATGCATGCGAACCTAGACTGGCGTCCCAAGCGGCTTAAACCGAATGCGCCTCCTAAAGAGCTCAAATACACGAGGAAATAAAATAAGAGTGCCCCCCATTTCGCCGACAAGCGTTCTACTCGTAATCTCTCACTTAGTAGTTCCGTTCGCCCTGCAATGTTCGCACAATTTGTCTTAAATGTATTTGAATGCGTTTTTCTCTTTTTTCTCTCGTCACTGACTTTGTATGGGCCGCTGGTAACCCGTACAGCCGTAAGGAGTGAGTACAAATTACTATAGTGCTTGTTTCGATGTGCGTTTGTGCTTGTGCCTTAAGCTTTGTGTAGATAATCTTCCTAGCTCCTTGATCTAACGACTACTTTGAAACAAACTGCAAGCGGTATCTCTGAAAGCATGTCTTCGTAGACGACATTTTTGACCACTTAAAAGACTTGGTGTGTATCTTTTGTGTGACTTTATTTATGAATTTATGCTCCCAAGTCTTGACGTCCCGAAGCATGATCCCTTGCAGTGTGTGAATTAAGGATTTTAGTTATAGAAATGCTGCTTTGGAAACTTATAGATGTAAATACTTACTTACTAAATGTTGACTCTTTGTAAATGCTTGACAATTTTAGTTGTTCTATACGATGTGGATTGGAAGGTAATGGATTTTAATTGGTTATGGTGATGTGAAAGGGCGTAAATGATAATGTCTCAGTGTGTGTTGGTATTCAAATGCCCGATCGAGATGCTGACAGGCGTGTGTAGACACTCGCCGCGACCAAAATGCTCTATCAGCATCACCGACGGGGATTACCGACCGCACTTTCAAACTACGATCAATTACTAAAATTCGCAGCGCTTAAACCGAAAAGCCTTTGACGCCGACGCTTAATTCCATTTTTAGGCCCTTGAGAGTCGCTTTAGGTAGTTTTTTAGCACGCTCCCGTAGATGCTGATAGGGCAGTTTAGGTCGAACTGAAAACAGGTCCGGCTCGGATATCTCACATTTATTTTGTGTGGTCACAGTACCCGGAGAGCCCCAAGACGTGAAGATCGTGGCAATCAACTCGACATCGATCCATGTGACATGGAAACCGCCGCAAGAAAAGGAGAAAAACGGGATCATAAGAGGCTACCATGTTCACGTACAAGAAGTCCGAGAAGAGGTATGAATAATTAAACAGTTTTATAAATAACATATAATTTTAAGAGCCAAGTTTTTTTACAAAAATCTTATTTCTATTAGGGCAAGGGCCTTCTGAACGACCCGATGCGGTTCAACGTAATGGACGACACGATTCTCGAATTGAACATATCGGGGCTCCAACCGGATACGCGGTATAACGTACAAGTAGCTGCTCTGACGAGGAAGGGGGACGGTGACCGAAGTGCGCCGGTGTCTGTGAAGACGCCTGGCGGTGTGCCAAACAGGCCTACCGTTAACCTGAAGTGAGTTGAAATTATTTATTAAATCATATTTCATTTCTTAAGATATTTTGAACAGCTGTAACGAATCGCATTTCCTTTTCAGGGTGTTAGAAAGGGAGCCAGTTGTTTCGATAGAATTAGAATGGAGCAAGCCTTCTCAAACTTACGGTGATTTGCTCGGGTATAGACTGAGATATGGTATAAAAGATCAACCTCTCGAAGAAATAAATTTCCCTGGAACTAAAGTGCACTCGTATAAACTAAATGATCTGGAAAGGGGTGTCCAGTATGAATATAGAATAGCAGGTAAAAACCATATCGGAGTAGGTCAAGAGACTATCAAATATTGGCTGACGCCAGAAGGTGCACCAAAAGGGCCTCCAACAAATGTTACTTACCACTTCCAAACGCCAGACATCATTAGTATTACTTGGGAACCTCCGATCCGTGCTGATCGAAGTGGTCAGATAAAGAAATATGATGTCCAGTTTTATAAGAGAGGAGACCAAACATCTATTGCAGAGAAGACTACAGAATTAACTAAAGCGGTATTTACGGGTTTAGAAGAAGATGCCCATTATGTGTTCAAGGTTCGAGCATACACTGATCAAGGTCCTGGACCGTATAGCAAAGACGCTACAGCTCATACTGAAAGGGACATCGGTAGAGCGCCCATGTCAGTTAAAGCCGTTGCGACTTCAGAATCCAGTGTAGAAGTTTGGTGGGAAACGTTCCGGTCGAGGAAGAAGATAATTGGTTACGTAATATTCTACACAATGACGCCGGTCGAAGATATGGAGGAATGGCAGCAAAAAAGTGTTCATGTAACCCACTCAGCTGATTTGGAAAATTTGGAAAAGTTTGCGGAATATGCTATCGCTGTTGCTGCGAAAACTGCAGACGGTCTTGGAAGGTTATCAGAAAAGGTTACTGTGAAAGTCAGACCAGAAGAAGTGCCTTTACATCTTAGGGCTCAAGATGTGTCCACTCATTCCATGACGTTGTCATGGTCTCCCCCGTTACGCTTAAACCCCGTTAGCTATAAGATTTCCTACAATGCAATAAAAGAATTTGTTGACTCTCTTGGTATGACGCAAACGCAAGAAATACCAAGAAAGGAAATCATTGTGAAGCATGATAGAACTTCGTATTCGATAAATGATCTGTCTCCGTTCACGACGTATAATGTTAATGTAAGTGCCATACCTAATGACGATTCGTACAGACCGCCGACGAAAATCACTGTGACCACGCAGATGGCGGCGCCTAAGCCAATGGTGAAGCCAGACTTCTACGGCGTTGTTGAAAACGAAATACTCGTCATTCTACCTCAAGCATCTGAAGAATATGGACCCATATCGCATTATTATCTAGTTGTAGTGCCTGATGATAAAGCTCATAATCATAAGAATCCGGATCAGTTCCTAACAGACGATTTAATTAAAAACAACGTTCGGACGGATGATGAAAACGCGCCTTATATTGCTGCCAAATTCTTACAACGAAATATATTATATACGTTCCATCTCGGTAACGATGAAATGTACGAGGGTTTCCTAAACAGAAAATTAAATCCAACTAAAAAATATCGAGTGTTTGTTCGTGCGGTTGTGGATACTCCCCAAAAGCATCTTTATACGTCCAGTCCTTTTTCGGAGTATCTATCGTTAGATATGCGTGAAGCACCTCCCGGAGAGGAACCAAGTAGACCTGATCCTAAGGATATACATGGAGATCCTGAAATTAGAATAGAAGAGAATAGGAAAGAAGCCGGCATGGTGTGGGTTATTGGCCCAATTATTGCAGCGTTGATGCTCTCGCTATGTTTGGTTGTTTTGTTCATATTTAAAAGAAGACGGCAGCCCTGCAAGGCTCCTGATCAAGCAGCTGTAACAAGACCGTTGATGTCAGCAGACGTTGGCTTCGGAGCTCCATCTGATCCTGTAGAAATGAGACGGTTGAACTTCCAAACGCCGGCTATGATTTCCCATCCTCCTATTCCAATTTTGGAACTTTCTGAACATATTGAAAGACTAAAAACCAACGATAACCTCAAATTCTCACAAGAATATGAAAGTATTGAACCTGGTCAACAGTTTACGTGGGATCACTCAAATATGGAAGTCAACAAACCCAAAAACCGTTACGCTAATGTCATCGCTTACGATCACAGTCGTGTTATCCTTCAGCCAATAGATGGAATACTTGGCAGTGACTACATCAACGCCAACTATTGTGATGGATACCGCAAACATAATGCTTACGTCGCAACTCAAGGACCTCTTCAAGAAACCTTAGCAGATTTCTGGAGGATGTGTTGGGAACTTCGTACTTCTACGATCGTGATGATGACTAAGCTAGAAGAAAGAACAAGAATCAAATGTGACCAATACTGGCCTAGTAGGGGGACGGAGACTTATGGTATGATGACCGTAACTATTGCAGAAGTACAAGAACTCGCTACTTATTGCATTCGAACCTTCCAAGTGGAAAGGAATGGAAATAGTAGCGAGCGTCGTGAGATCAAACAACTTCAGTTTACCGCTTGGCCTGACCACGGTGTTCCTGATCATCCTGCGCCATTCCTTCAATTCTTGCGACGCGTTAGAGCTTTAAACCCACCTGATGCTGGTCCATTAGTCGTCCATTGTTCTGCAGGAGTTGGTCGTACAGGCTGCTTTATTGTTATTGACTCTATGCTCGAGAGAGCACGACATGAACGCACTGTTGATATCTATGGTCATGTTACCTGTTTGCGGGCTCAGCGTAACTACATGGTGCAGACTGAAGACCAATATATTTTCATACACGATGCGTTGCTAGAAGCTGTTATTTGCGGTGACACTGAAGTTCCTGCGCGAAATTTGCACGCTCACATCCAAAAGCTGATGCGCGTAGACCCTATTGAGAATATTACGGGAATGGAATTGGAATTCAAAAAATTGGCTAATATGAAAGCTGACTCTAGTCGATTCGTGTCTGCGAGTCTGCCTTGCAACAAGCATAAAAATAGATTGGTTCACATCCTGCCGTATGAGTCGACTCGGGTGTGTTTGTCTCCTCGCGACGGCTCTGACTATATAAATGCGTCATTTGTCGATGGCTACAGATACAGAGCAGCTTACATTGCCACTCAAGGCCCCTTGCCAGATACTACTGAAGATTTCTGGCGGATGCTTTGGGAACATAATTCTACAATCATCGTTATGTTAACCAAATTGAAAGAGATGGGTCGGGTAAGTAATCATTTCCTTAATCGCTTTATTCATAGTCCTACTGGTGGTACATATCATACACGAAGCACGATGGAAAACAACAAGAGCCTATTCATTCAAGCTAGTGAATAGGCTTTACGTAAGTCGATCAACGATCGTATGTGGGTCGAAGATACGACGTACAAAGGATTTGGTGGTGACACACCTATAAGGCTAAAACTGGACGGCGTACGGTCACAATATGTCCTACATATACCCTTTTTAGATTTATAATAACTGAAAATTGTCTAATGCCAAGTTTCTCGATAGTACACCAAGAAGGACCGTGAATAAGGCGCATTAGGTAATTGGTATAATCATTTGATAAAATTTGTATTAAATGCTTATTATTTTTAGGAAAAATGTCACCAATACTGGCCTTCGGACCGTTCCGTGCGCTATCAATGCTACGTCGTGGACCCAATCGCCGAGTACAACATGCCCCAGTATATATTGAGGGAATTCAAGGTATGTTATCCCAAACTTTACTAAACTAACTTCCGAGTAGTTCAACGTATTCTTGCTAAGTAAAGTTAAAATTGTTTGTAGACTTACGGCTGTATATTGAGAATCTAAATCTCCAATCAATTGGTGTTACCGGTTTAATGTTTAGTGATATTTTATGTATAAAATGTGATTTGATACTAGCTGTTATTTGTTTTTCTCAGGTTTTTTTCTAACCCATATTTTCCCACTGTATGCAGAGGTCTCTGTTCATGGATAGGTGCCAATCTGTGCGTAAAATTTCCAAGCCAACTCCCCAGCTCTATCTAGGCTTTTCCTCAGCGTCCGCCATTTTACTAAAGATTAATATCATCATTTAATTACGTACAGTTGTTACGAAGCTGATACGATATTAGGGTGACATAATTTGTAGTAAAATATTAAGATCTAAATTGTACCATCTTGATTAGGTAACGGACGCTCGCGACGGGTCATCGAGGACGGTCCGCCAATTCCAGTTCACCGATTGGCCCGAACAGGGTGTGCCTAAGAGTGGTGAAGGCTTCATCGACTTCCTAGGACAAGTACACAAGACCAAGGAGCAGTTTGGACAGGACGGGCCCATTACAGTACATTGCAGGTTATTATCGGGAAAATACAAATAAGTAGAAACCAAGTAGGTCATATTTAGCTAGGAGAAACATTTTAGGAAATTTAAAATTTCAAAATTCGAAGTTCATCATACAATTTCAGGGAGTACGGGGAAATAGAAATTATATTTACACATACAATATGCGTGATGATAACATTATACACACTTTATCTACATTTGTAAGCTAGCAAAACATTTGTAAGTGAATTACATAAATTGGTTAAATTTACTTTTATATTAATGTTTTAATAGTAATAGTAATTGTTGTTAGTTATCATACAGACGTTCTTGTCCAATTGCAGGACGTTTCTTTTTACGTGAAATATTAATGCTTGGGAGTTTGTTGCGCCGTTTCTTCTTCCCAGCGAAAACACTAGGAAGCGGTGAAGGGTGGGGGCTGTCTTAATGACGAAAAAAATTACGTTAAAAAAATACTACTTAGTAGTCTTGAACAAATTATTTTGACTTTGATTTAAAATATTTGTGCAGCGCGGGAGTGGGCCGCACTGGGGTGTTCATCACTCTATCGACGGTGCTGGAGCGCATGCAGTACGAAGGCGTCGTGGACGTGTTCCAGACTGTGCGCACGCTGCGCACGCAACGCCCCGCCATGGTGCAGACTGAGGTAACGTACTCATGATACTATCAAACTATCTATACCCTATTCCAATCAGTCGTGAAAACTTTGTAAACAAAGAAACGTCATTGACCTTAAATAGCTTTAGGGATGTCCATAATGCATAATTGTAACGAATATGAACGAATGAGGGAATGTATTTTTTCATTCGGTACCTATTTATTTATTAACCAACCTATATTTACGGTAATACACTACACATACAAGTTATAGGTCAAATAAGGAGTAGACATTATAAACATGTACCTACAAGACATTTTGAAGTTATTTAGCGAAGGACATGGCGGGTGGGAGTCGCGGTGGCTTAATGGTTATAGCGTCTGGTGTACAGTCAGCAACGAAAGTCGCTGAACACAGCTACATTTTTTTATTGTCACAGCTCCAGAACTTGGCAGCAGGTCTTTTCTACTAAGGTAACCTAAATATTTAATGGTCATCTATGCGATTATTTCGCATAACCTTCGTAGGTCAGTAACCTCATACTTGTTAAAAATCATATTGAAGATTGCAACATGTTCAGCGACTTTCGTTGCTGACTGTACCTAACCAGAAGACGCAGGTTCTAATCCTGCGTGCGGTCGAATTTTTCCTTCGCTAAAAAAACTTTGGATATAAAGTGTTGAATATTTAATTATTTTAGACAATTTACAATAGTAATAAAATCATCTATAAGATCCAATAATCAAGAACGCATAAAATTTGGCTTTGATTTCATTTATTGTGTATTGTCGTCTCCAACCCATATTCTGTATACAGGCCTGAGCCGACAATACGACAATATTATTAACCTGTACTGCGAACCTTCTAAGCTACGTAATCTGCCGTATCATCAATAGCTCACATTTCTATTACCCGAACCCGACCCATCGTTTGTCGGGTTTAGGTAATCGAGACGTCCGCTCTAACGATCTACCGAGATGTAAAGTGGCTCAATTATATCTAATTACACTACACGGCTACAATTTGTATTATAATAGTTAGGTAACTAATTAGTGTTTTACTAACACAATCTAAAGTGATTTATGTTGTAAGCTGCGAGACCAACTGACAGAAATAGGTCACATAGGTGTTGACAGCAAAGTTTGCATACATTTTCTGTAGTTAACACAACAAAGAGTTACAATGTCAAACAGTACTTACTTCCAGGCTTAGTTTTAGCGTGTGAGTGACCTAATTTTTGTTTAAAATAGTACCTAGCTAATCTTTTTACAGGATTAATACGAAACGAGCCGTCCCATTTCTCCTGTATTTCAACATACAATTCATCCAGTTTTTATAGTTTCACATAATTAACTAAAGTGCAGCGTATACCGCGTAACTATATAAAATTCATGTTTTTAGAGATTTAAAGGTGTTAAAAATATTGTATATTATGAGCACGTGATGTTTTGCACCTGAAGCTATAGGATATTACTTTACATGTGCTGCCTGCTGGTTGCCAGCAACACCAATAATATCATTAGCACGTCGTCATCTTGAGAACTCAAGAACTCAGAACTCAGAGAAATAGTCCAGCACGCTGGCCTAGTGCGGTTTGGCAGACTTCACACACCGTCGAAAAAATCTCTAAGGCATGCAGGTTTCCTCACGATGTTTTCTTTCACCGTTTAAGCGAGTGATAATTAATTATTAATACGCACATGATTTCGAAAAGTCAGAGGCCTTCGGTTCGAACTCGAGACCTTCAACTTGGCAGTCCAATGGTTAAACCAGAACATAATAACACATAATTGCTTAGCGGCCGAATATTTGGCCACCTATAAATAATATCATAACATCGTATCTAAAATGATTTATAACTCTAGTATGGACACTAAAAATTTAATTCCCCACAGGATCAGTACGAGTTCTGCTACCGCGCGGCGCTGGAGTACCTCGGGTCCTTCGACCACTACGCTAACTGACGCTGAGACATACTCGTCTAAACGCGCACCAAGGACCAATGTCGGGCGAAGGTTGAAAGTGATGTACGTACTTAGCACAAAGAAGTATCGGGAACAAACTCGTGCAGACATGAACATAAAAAAGTATTTAAACTTTTTTTGAATTGACGGTTTTTGACAGGAATATAAATAAGGTTTTGGTTACACACCTGTGATGCAGTAATATCAACAACGCACTAATGACCGATTTAAGCTACCGTTTACGAAAAAATAAAACAATATTTAAAGTCGGAACTGCCTGACTAATGCATTAGACAATAATTTACGTCAAACCTATTTTGTGTATTTAAAATAATGAGTCCAGTGCTGTTTACGTATATTTTAGTATTTTGAATATACTAAATTTATTAACTAAAATTCAATATGTTATATTTTCATGTCATATTTTAAATATGCATGAAACACCGCCATAAAATGAAGACAATAATATTATAAAATTTCACGTAGAGCTAAATTCAATACCAGTACCACTAATGCATACAGTATTGGGTCATCGTCACTTTTCCCGCCATCATAGATAAAATAATGACATTTAGATACTTCTTTGTTCTACCTTCGCCACAGATAATTTATATCTAACGACATAGTCCCGCGCTGAATGTGACCCTTTAATAGTGATGCACATTGACGATGCGACATCGACTGACTGTCATTTGCACCTTTGTTATGAGGCTAATAAACATGTACGAGTGCCTAGGAACGCTACTTATGATGTATTTTACGATTGTGACCACTTAAAATCATGATTGTGAGTCGGAAGGGTAATAAATATAATTAATTATTATCCTATAATCTAACTTATGATAGAATAAAAGTTGAAAACATATTTAGTATACGTGAAGAAAAGCTGTACCTACACACGACTGAATAAAAATAAAATCTCATTATTATCTCGCGATACGTGATTTGTTCTTACAAAGTGTTTACGATGTAATGCGATAGTAACAGATTGTAGAACCTAAGTATATCTTCATTACTAAATATGTCTTCAGCTTTCGCAGCTGTTCGTGCTATTTTTGTCTCTAAAACGGAACAGTTTAAATGTTAAAGTCCATATAAACAGTTGAATAATACTTAGATGCATTTATATTACGAAGAGTTTTGAGAAGTATATGATCAGTGTATCTAATGGTTATGCCCGCGCCGTGATAATATAATTTGCGATCAAAATATAAAAGCAACTTTAGTGAATGAACAGTGCGCTTAGAGACTTAAATATAACTTTATGCGATATGATATTCGATTCTAATCGTCACATACATATATACAAACATAATATTGTAAAATGTATAAATAGTTATTGCCGCTGTAATTAGAAGTTTATTTTTCATATCGGGTGTTAAAATATGTTTAAGTAGTGTAAATTGTGGTAACACGTTTCATTATTGCAATATATGAAAACTTATAGACGAATCGGCTGTGTCGTGTGAAATTTTGTGTCTGTCCTGTGCGTAGTGCATAACGTTGTGTAAATATTAGTATTTTTCAACATAACTTTATGTTGCTTATGTTGTATTTTTAAACTTGCCCAATTAAACCAGCCAATCATGTTGACGTGACGTACTTACACAAACATGCGACCGCTAACATATTTAGCATACGTTAGCAAAAGCTTTTAGTGTCCCTATTTCGATTTATCGTGTACAATATAACAGTAAACAAAATTCTAACTATAATAATTTATGTATAAGTCCTGATCCTATTATTATGCTAAAAACTGTTAGCGGTCCAACATTTTACTTTCTTTTAATTGCGAATGAAACAGACAATAGAATAGGCAGCTTTTTGACTTTTAATGTTATCTTTTTTTCAAGTTTTGATTACTTTGAACAATCACTGCTTGCTTTTAGAGGATGATCGTGATTCGATGACATATCTATAATATGTAGTTAGAAAAATATGTTTCGGTGTGGTAATGATATAGAAGTAAGGAAATGACGATTCAATTATATTTGGATCGTAAAACTATGCATGATGTTACAGGCATAAATACTGATAAAACATATGAAGAGTTACAAAAAGATAAAAACGGAAGGGAGATTTTTTACATTTATTTTTCGCGAAAATAATGTCAAGAATTTTCTTTCCTGAAGCATTATTCTTCCGATAATTTACGCTTTTCATTAAAAACGTGGATAAAATAAAAAAAAATATGACAAGGACTCGTCGAGTGACTTTAACGCGACTGCCACGACTCTAACACTATTTTAAGCTATCTTTAAGTGTAGTATGTTATTTAATCTTTTACCATAATCCCCTTGCATAGTAAATGTATAAGATTTTTACGTTTTTCACTCGTTTTATACAATATACCTACTTGTATTGATCTACCTACGTATAAGTTAAATTTGAGCTTGTATGAGACTTAGGTAATAATGCGGTTGTCGCAATTTTCAATGGTTACACGTAGAAGAGTGGCTCATATCTAAAGGAATTAAAGTTAAACTAAGTACGTATGAATTCTGTCGGGTAATCGGCCTCTGACATTCGTAACTGCCAATCGTTTCACTTAGCTATAGTGAAAAGTTATATAAAAAAAAAACTTACAGTAAAATATGAAACGTACGTAGACTTAATGAGGATAATTGTTAAATTGAGGTTATAGTGAAAATTTAATACTCGTTGATGAATCATGTACCTATAGCGCGGTTTGAGACATTTACACGCTAGTAAGTATGGGCACTAATGCAGCTATGTAATGAAATCTAAGAACGTTTTTGATAATATTTATCAGCGATTTGAGGCTTTCCTTTACTATCATTCCTATAATTTGTTTTTATTTTTGTAATGTATTTTTCTCGCCGCGTCGACAGCGTCTTATCATTCATTTGTAAACGTATCCGAACGCACATTACGATCTCTTGTACAGTAAAGTTTTTCATATTGCATTCTTAGGCTTAGGTAATGTATCATTCTGCCATTAGGAAATATTTTATGTCTAATAGCCTATATCTGAAGTATAACAATACCGCGTAACTACATCACAGTTTTTCTTTATTAAAAACCAAAGTAAATAATAAATTAAATGTAAATGTTTGTATATGACAAGTAAATAAGTACTTAATAAATTTAACTTAACGCCAGTCTTCGCTAAATAAAAACTTAGCAAATTTAATTAATGTGTCATGCGGTTTTTATTATATTTTTTATTATATAATTTTATATTCTTCTTTACAACCAGTTCTTTGCAACCAGTGATTTTTTATTAATATAATTTTTAGTTACGCGGTATAGTGTTCAATTATTAAGTATATTATGCAATATTAAGGTGCTGTTTATTCCATTATTTAGTACAAAACAGTTGTTTTTTAAACGTGCGCATGTCTCATTAATAAAATCATCATTAATACCTATGTTCGGTATGTTAAGACTGATTTTACCATCTAATTTTATGTGTTATTAATCCTTATTTATGTATCTCCTAACTTTGTGTAGTTAGCATGAAATTTGCTAATGTTAAATGTTTTACATGAATGCCGATTAATTTGTAATGTTATGTTTACTTTTAATTAACAATGTTCACTTGCCAAAATTGTCTGGGTATTGTTGTTTGGGTAATAAATGCAACATGAGATAATAATTACAGCAGTTTAAAAACTTGATTACTTACTTAATAATATTTAAAAAATGAAGTGAATAAAACATATTGTGCCTAATGGATCCGTCACTCCATTGCGAAACTTTTTTAATTAACTCTATCTCCAAAAATATATTACATATTTGTCGGGAAAAGTTGATGTTAAAATTAATATTTTTTCTCCAATCAACAGTGCCCTGAATAAAAACGATGAATTGCTTATTTTCCTTGCATTTATCGAGTACAAATTTTGTGTAACCTCTCGCCATTTCGCGTATCGTATTTTTTGCAAAAACAAACCAATTATCTAACGCCCTAGCTTTAATGATAATTATTTTAGTGCAATTAAAATGGCGGACGCAATATGGCTGGCGGGGCTATGTGTGAATGTATTGTAGAAGTATGTAGACGACAATTATTTTGTAAAAATTCCCGCGCTGCGTCTCGGGACACAGTGGATTCGCAAAATTATACATATGTATATGGAGAAATAAATTTATGTGAGACCATAACTGAGTGTTTTTAAATAAACCGGCCAAGCTGATTTTCCCATCTATGCTGACTTATCTTTATTGGGGACAAAATGTGTGCGGAAAAACATGAATAGAAAACCCTTAGGTACCCTTTATCGACACTCAAAACCATTATTTATACGGATAGACACATTCTAAACAAGATAGTATGAACGCATCACATAGGTACATACCTGTACATACTTTCTAAAATTAATAGATCTAATAAATCTATTAATTTTAGAAATCATGTACCTATGTCAAGAAGTACTTTAATGTCAAAGAATATTAAAATGACTGTGTAGATACATACCTACAAAAGCAATTTTAATCAAATTAACCAAACCACAATATTATTAATTATGTCTGTATGTATTCTTGATGGCAATAATAGTAATGGTTTACCCTTTGATTATATACTTGTCTAGATGGAGCAATGCAAACAAACGACACGCGAAAACTGGGGCCAAATTGCGTGATATGTGTGAGTACCGCTTGTGTACTTATTGTAGTCAAACTGTCAAGGTGTGCGTGTTTAGGGATGCCTGCACCAAATTATTAGCTTACCTTTTCTCCATTATTTAATGGGATAACAGTTAAACGAAATAGGCTGAATAAAGTAATTATTTTATAGATTAGTGTTTTATTTATTTTAATAAAAACAAAACATACAATGAAAAAATATATACAGCAATTTATAGATCAAAATCCATCTCTTTGTATTTGTTTTCGAAATAGTTTTTTTTTTATATTTCATTTCGTGTCCGCTGTATAATGTCTCTCCAGTCTTAAGAAATCTGAAACCCAAAATATTAGAAAGAACTAACAAAAATACTATTTAGTGAATGACTTCATTTATTTTGTGAAGGCAAGTTATCATTTAGTGATCAAATAAATTATGTAGGTAATTATTAAAATAATAAAATTTTCTCCTGATCGAAAGATGATGACTGATATTTGCATTTTATCTCCCATAGTTTCGCCAAATCTCCCTTGTAATAAATTGACAACACCGGCTACTCTGTCGAACCTACAAATTAACGAATTGAAAAATCATGTTTTCATAAAATAATAGAGGTTAAATAACAAAACTTACCGATGTAATGTGATCTTAGTGTAATTAAACGGTTTTCCCACATAATTGCGACACAATTTGACAGCACATACCGACATAATTAATTATTTTTCGAGAACTCCACACCCTGAAGTGATCCAAATGACACTGACGTAAGTGAGAAGAGGGTCTACCAATTTTAGTAGACTTTATTTGGGCCGTTCTGTGCGTGTCAATGTGGCATCTAGACAAGTATATAATCAAAGGGTTTACCACAGAATAAAATAATAGATGTATACCGAAATGTCAAACAAACCACAGACTATTAATAGATACTTATTCAGTTTTCGAGCAGCGCATATTCTGTAGACATATTTCCTGAATAATGTCGTTCGCAAATTGGTGCAATGAATACGTATTGGTTAACGTTAATTATAATATCAGAGGAACGTGCCCCATGAGATGATCGCCCATTGTTGAATGCACTGGTGCCTCAGAAACATGGAATTAAAGCCGATGGATGGAAACTGTTGGAATAATAGTTTTGTCTTGACATGAAAACTCCATGGAAAAACCTTAGAATATACTACTTGGAAATTTCAAGGACCTAAGTATTCCTTCTGCCTAGACTTTGTAGAATTATTTATAAAATAAAGAATAATTAAAATAGGTATCAGATTATAGTTTAAGATACATATTCCTAATTATTATTTATTATTTTAATTTTAGGAGATAAAAAATAACATTGGTCTCTTAGCTGTAAAGTAGGTAAGTAATAACCGCGTGGTATAGTAGAAAATGAGAGGAAAATCTTTCTGAAGATGGAAGGATGATTTAGGTGGTATGGCATGTACGACCCTAACATTTGCTGATGGAGTGTGCTCGAAACAGAGACGAATGGGAGGTACTCATGAACGAACTGCGTATGAATAAGCTTGATATGGGCTTAATTCAATCCAGTTTGTCTACACAATATTCGGAAGTTACCAAAAAGTTGCACCATTCAATTACAGTTCTTAATGAATAACTTTTCAACTGTGAATATTGTAAAAAGACGATGGGGCGAATGATGACGATGAATATTATTTTATTAAAGCCCCTAAAAAAAAGAATTAAAAAAAATTTACGAGTCACCACTGAGACTGAGACCAATTGAGAAGTCTGGGGGAGGCGCGAAAGTCTATGTAATTAACATTATTTATAAAGATTTGAAACGGGCGGTTCATCCAGTCAAATAAACGTATCTTTGTAGATCATTGTCAAGCATATTGCACTCCAAGACATCCAAAGCCTTTGAGTCCTCTGTTCATTAAGTGCAACTTGGCTTGATAGCTTAAGTCGATTCAGAATATGAATTGGAATCTGTGAGTAGGGGTGATGTAGCTGCATATCAATCGGTATTGTTCCCGCGTAACTGCTCACAGCTGTATTCAAGTATTGTACGAAAGTGCTTTTGATGGCAAGTATTATTAGAGCTTCCATGTATTCATTATACTCGAATGTCCCTCTCGGTACCTAATTCTCAACTTTTATATAATGTTGAGAATGAGAGGGACGTGAGTTCAATACGACGTTTTTCGAGTGAATTTAAAATATATGAAAAACGAATACTAAATAATTATGTAGTAGGTATGTTCATAAACCATATGGTATCAGGGTAGTTAGTTGTATAATTTATTGCTGTTATGTATATATCGACGGCCCCTACGTACAAAAAGACATGTCAAAAATCAAGGTTTACAGGAGAGCATAATTTGTATTCAAACCGCTTTAGAAAAAAATCTATGTGCAATTATAAATATTTTATTTCTATAATGTCTAATTAGATTTAGGAACTTTATAATAGTATAAATACATATTTATTTATTTTATGTTTTCCTGGAAAAAATGATAGATGTTTCTACGGTGATATTAAAACAAAAGCATGTCAGACAACTATAAGATAGCTTTTTATACGCAGGAAAGAAGAAAACAGTATCTAGAATAGAATTTATATTAAATGTTACTAAACTAAAAAACACACCACTTAATCTGATATTGTATCAGAACGCTAATTATTTCACTACGCAAACAAGAATCGACACGACTTATTGGGGAGTTCCCGTGAATGAAGTTATGTCAGACAAGACCGAACTCGCACCGAGTGGCGCGCATTTTTAAACACCGTACAAAAGGATAACTAATAGATATCCGCATCTACGACACTTATTTGTTGTAATTATGATAGTTATTCTCTTATACGACTTGTATTTTAAGTAAAATACATAATATTAAAGAAAAAATCTTATATAGGTATGTGTATATGGACAATCTAAAGCCATAAATGCAATAAAAAAAAATTGCCACTTTTGACATGTCTTTATGTACGTAGGGGCCGTCGATATGTGTTTGTGTATGATAATAAATAGTGACATTTATGCCGCAGCTATAATTAGCAAATTACAAAATAAGTAATTAATATTGCAATCGGTAATTGATTTTGCATGTAGCACCATCTATGCCACAATGCACAGTGAGTTTAAGCAACAACGATACATTTTCAAGCTTTTTTTTATTTTAGAATACTGCACTTATTATTTTAACTACTAGCTGCTAGTCCGGCAGACGCTGTCCTGCAAGAATCAAATCGGTTCGTCCATTTTTGAGTTTTGACGAGACTAGCGAATAAATAGAATAAGTAGTACATAGGTAAGTATATAAGCAGCACATCAGTAGTACAGGGGTTAGAACATAAGTAGTATATTGGTAAGTACAAAAGCAGTACATAGGTAAGTAGATAAGTATTACATAGGTTAGTACATAAGAAGTACATAGGTAAGCACATAAGTAGTTCATAGGTAAGTACATAAGCAGTACATAGGTAAGTACATAAGTAGTACATAGGTAAATACATAAGAAATACATAGGTAAGCACATAAGTAGTACATAGGTAAGTACATAAGCAGTACATAGGTAGTACATAGGTAAGAATATAAGCAGTACATAGGTAAGTACATAAGTAGTACATACGTAAGCACATAAGTAGTTCATAGGTAAGTACATAAGCAGTACATAGGTAAGAACATAAGTAGTATATAGCTAAATACATAAGCAGTACATAGGTATGCACATAAGTAGTTCATAGGTAAGTTCATAAGCACTACATAGGTAAGTACATAAGCAGTACATAGGTAAGAACATAAGCAATACATTGGTAAGTACATAAGCAGTAAATAGGTATATACATAAGCAGTACATAGGTAAGTACATAGGCAAATACATAAACAGTACATAGGTAAATACATCAAAAGTACATAGGTGTTGTGACTGATAGCTCTAATAAATGAATATTTTAAAGAATCCCCTAAAAACTAATTCTGGGCCTCCACTTACCCGCCTCCTCAACTGACTCTGCGCCGAATGGTGACTCCAACTCCGGGAATCTTCTCTCTCGAACGGGCCCGTCGAACGTAAGTAGGTTTAGCACTGAATAATCAAGATTTTAGGGCTTCTTGTTAGGGAATAGTTATTTAATTTGATTTTTATCGCGGAGCGCGTAACGGTTCGACGCTCGACTTTTTTTGCGACTAGAGCGCCGCGGCGTGGACTCGGCAGCAGCGCGAACTTTTTACTCCGGCGGATGCAAGTTGCGAATTGTTTCGCGCGAGGCTTCTTGGCGGGATTTTTAAATAGGCCCAAAATCCTACATTTCCCCCACCGAAATCCGCCAGGATTTCCCAGTTATAAAACCAGAAACTTGTTTGACAAAGTGTTGACAATTTAAAGTGTTGAATTTGTATGACAATAATAAGTAAGATATGTATGTGTGAGTAGTGGACTGTATAAGATTATATAATTATATGTTTTAAGACTAAATTTAATATTAAACTTATTTTAATAGAATGTAATTTTAAGAAGATTCCTGCTCCAGAGGCAGGGGACTTAGTTTTACTACAGGTCGAGTAAACTCACTGTGCCTGGTGCGAACACTAACCACGCGAGCAATACCATCGGGACCAGGATAAAGCTTGGTGACCCTACCTAACGCCCACTGAAGGGGAGGAGCTTCCGAGTTGATAAGTACCAAGTCTCCAATCTGAATCTCTCGACAGTTCTGCAACCACTTTTGACGTTGCTGAAGTGTGTGAAGATAATCCTTGCGCCATAGCCGCCAGAATTGTTGAGAAATCTGTTGCACTGCTTGCCAGCGACTAAGCTTGTTCGCAGGAAAACTAGTTAAATCATATTCGGGTGCTTCCAGTAGGTCTCGACCTATCAAGAAATGTGCTGGTGTTAAAACTTCGAACTCGTTGGGATCAGATGATAATGCCCCTAATGGCCGCGAGTTCAACACCGCTTCTACACGTGCGAACAGCGTCGTAAGTTCTTCAAACGTCAAGGCTCTATTGCCGACAGTCCGCTTCAAATGCAACTTAGCAGACTTAATAGCGGCCTCATAAATACCTCCAAAATGACTTCCTGCTGGAGGATTGTGTTTCCATTCAATTTTACGAGTGTGCAAGCTCCTTGAAATCTCATCAGTATTTGACTCTAGGAACCGTGAAACTTCGGCTAACTGTTTACCGGCTGCCACGAAGTTTGTGCCATTGTCTGATATAACCGCATGACATAAACCGCGCCTAGCAGTGAAGCGGTCGAAGGCTGCTAGAAAACATTCTGTGCTTAACGACGACAGTGTCTCTAGATGTACAGCGCGAGTTGCACAACACACAAATACGCAAAGGTACGATTTTAAAATACGAGCATTTTTACGAGTGGACTCTTTCGTGTGGAAAGGACCACCTATGTCGACGCCAACGGTATGGAACGTGTGTACGTCTTGAATTCTAAATTTAGGGAGTGGACCCATAATGGGTTGCCTAATTGCAGGCCTGACTTTGAAACAGGAAATGCATTTGATAGTTCGTGATCTAATTACACCGCGTGCGGAGATAATCCAATATTTTTGTGTTAATATACCTTGAAGTGTACGTGGACCTACATGTAAGTACAACCTATGATAGTAGTCAATAAGGCAATTAGTGAAATTACATTTTTTCGGCAGTAACACAGGATGCCTTTTATTGTAATTCATTTCTGATTGCGAAAGGCGACCCCCCACCCTGAGGAAACCATGGGAATCGATGAAGGGGTTTAACTTTCGCAAACTTTGTTGAGGTTTTAAGTCTTTTGATAACGCTTTAAAGTCTTCAGCAAAGTGGTATTGTTGTACAGATTTTACTACGCTGTCATGTGCTTTGCGTAGGTCGCTTAAAAAAAGCCCCGTTCGCTTATCCTTGGGTAATCGACAGTTCCGCAAGAATTGATGCATTCGGCCAACGACCTTAAGTAATTTGTTAAAATTAGAATACCGTTCTGTTAGTTCCAAAATTACATTTGGATGTACTTCTAAAGAGATCAAAGTCTTCGATTCGATCAAGGTCTTGAGTTCTGGTGGGGTCTCATCTCTGAATTCATTCATCGAACGAACTGGCCATTTTTCAGAGAAAAGCCAGTTAGGACCGTTGAGCCATTCGGGCATTGTCAATAATGTGGAGGGTAACGCACCTCGTGAGCAAACGTCAGCTGGGTTACTTTCACCACTCACGTGGAACCAACTAACACTGGGAACGGTGTCCAATATCTTGATCACACGAGTTGCTACAAACATTTTCAATTTATAACTAGGTGTGTTCAGCCATGCCAATACGACAGAAGAATCAGTGAAAAGCAAAGTCTCGTTAATCGTTAGACTACGCTCTTGTAAGATGGACTTTACATACTTTACTAGTTTGGCCAGTAAATGTGCTGCCATCAGCTCTAGACGAGGTACGGAGAACGTTTTCAAAGGTGCCACTTTGGATTTTGCCATGAGTAAGCTGACCTTCTGATCGTGTTCCTCATTTGTAGTATGTAGGTAAACTACTGCAGCATAGCCGAGTGTTGATGCGTCGCAAAATCCTAAGATCCGGCAATAGGTATTTTGCTTGACCATGACATGTCTTTCATGTTTTAGTTCGGTAAGAAGAGGTAATTCCTTTACGAATGCTAGCCACTCCGTTTCCAGTCGAACAGGCAAACGTTGGTCCCATTCTAGCTGTTGGGCCCAAAGCTTCTGCATGAAACATTTGGCATAAAACACACAAGGGGCTACAAATCCAAGTGGGTCGAATAAGCGACCTATCTGTGATAAGATGGTTCGCTTTGTAACTTCAAGATCTAATGGAGCAGTCCGGAAAGAGAAGCAATCGTTAACTGGGTGCCACTGAAGACCCAGGACTTTTAGAGATAGATTTTTCTCGTCTTCGAACTCGATTGGTGTCTCACGGTGGTCTTCTGGTACTGCCGCCAGGATTTGAGGGCAATTGCTGGACCACTTGCGAAGTGTGAAGCCAGCGCCTTCCAGCAGTGTGCGGAGATCCACCTGGAGTTGCAGGGCGTCTTCAACTTTGGGTTCCGACCACAGCAGGTCGTCCATGAAGAAACCAGATTTCAGGACCCGCGCAGCAGCTGGATAATTATTTACTTCAGACTCCGCAAGTGTGTGCAACACCTTAATGGCTAGGTAAGGGCTGCTTGCCACGCCATAAGTGACCGTGTTGAGCTCGTAAACCTGTATAGGTTGATCTGTTGAGTCTCTCCACAAAATATGTTGAAACGACCGTTGATCTTTATGAATGAGAATCTGCCTGTACATTTTACAGATGTCGGCTGACAAACAAACCTCATACAGTCTAAAATTTATTAATATTTGATTTATGTCTGCTTGAAGCTTTGGACCTGGGAGTACCACGTCATTAAGAGACCTTTGATTTGTTGTCTTACACGAGGCGTCAAATACAGTCCGCAGCTTAGTGGTGGTGCTGGATGGTTTGATGATGCAAAAATGAGGGATCAAATATTTGGAATCAACATCTTGCATCTGGCCTACGCGTGTCATATGACCCAACGCCTCATATTCCGACATGAACTTGTGGTACTCAAGCTTAAGGGGAGGGTCTCGATATAGTTTCGCTTCCAAATTGATTAGTCTACGTACCGCCATCTGCCGGGACTCACCTAGATTATGGTCTGGACGCAATGGATACTTAACTACATATCTACCCTGCTCATCACGAGTGTGTTCTTTTGCAAACAGCTCCTCGGCTAATATATCGTCCGGTTTTTGAGGCTTCTCTGTCGGTATATTTTCAACCTCCCAGAACGCGTTAATAACCTGATCAAGATTTGTGGTACATGTAAAGCCACAGAAGGCACTATTGGCCTGTTCAATGCCAGCCGTTGCCATGGCAACACTATTCGTAATTCCCTGATGTAGAACCACCTGGCCGGTTATAACATAACCGAATATAGATTTTAACGCTGCTGGCATACCACTTTTATCTGGCAATATTTTTTCGCCACTGTAAATATAGGGAAATAAGTCGCCTGCTATGAGCATATCTACCCGCGATGGTTGATGAAAGGTGGGATCGGCCAAGGCAAGATTTTGATATCGTTGAAATATCTTGCTCGGTAAGCACATTGTCGGCAAACTACCTGTAATGTTTGATACTACCACAGCGTCAGTAGATAGTACCGGCGCCTTACTGTCGCGTGGTTTTAATGTACAGGTCGTTAAACCGAGATTTTGTACACGATTTCCGCCTAAACCAATAGGTATAAAATTACATTTGCGACGAGACAAACCTAACTTCTTAGCACAATCGTCAGTTACATAGCTTGACATAGCTCCGCTGTCAATCAAGGCACGTACGGTGTGGTACTGACCCCAGGCATCTGCGACGTGGATGACAGCGGTACCAAGCAATACTGTCTGCTCGTTTGAGCACGTGAGAGCTACCACATTCTCATGGACTTGCTTTGAGTCGACATGAAGAGTTACGTGGTGCCTTTCTTTGCAGACCGTACAACTATACTTGGACGTACAATCATTCACGGTGTGATTGTCACGCAAGCAATTCTCACACAACTTGAGCTCTTTGACTTTGGCAGTGCGGAGCTCAGGTGTAAGTGCGTTATAGTCGGTACATCGATAGATAGAGTGTGGTTTTTGACAGTACACACAGTTGGGTAATTTTTTTGATTCACTCTTATCAGCTGTAGTGACCACACCTGAAGCCAACGTAGGCTTTTGAGAATAAGATTTATTTATATCGGAATTTTTGGACGTCGTAGGAGGGGCCGTCTTGGATGGGTAATGCTTAACTGGTGCCGCGGGTTTGACCGACACCGACTTGCATTCCGACATCTCAAGCACGCGCGCCTGTCTCTCAACAAACGTCAATAATTCCGTGATGGTAGGTATTTGACCCGGGGACATAGTTTGTTCAAACTCACGTCTAGTCACGGGGTCAAGGTTACGCAACGAAATGTAAAATAACATAAAACTTGACATGTCAGTTATATTCAAGCTCTCTAATGCTTTAATATTTTCTTGATAAGTTTGTAAAAAGTTATTAAGGTTCCATGCGGTTTCATTATTAATCGGTTTGAAACTAAATAGCTTGTCTAAGTACGTGGTAGCAAGCGCGCGCTTATTTTCGAATCGCTTCCCTAGCGCGTTCCAAACGATCATGTAATTATCCGCATTGACCGGCATAGACTTGACAATTGATAACGCTGGCCCACTGACAGACGACAGCAAGTAATAATATTTTTCAATATTACTAATACTAGAATTGTTATGTATGAGACTTGTGAATGTATCACGGAACGTAGTCCAATTTTCAAGTTTACCATCAAATTTAAATATTTGTAACTCGGGTAATTTAATACGCCGCTTACTATGACGGTCATCACAGTCAGGTACAGCTTGTTCAACTTTAGTCGTAACCTTTTCCGGCTTAAGTTCGTGCGCAACACTCCGAATCGCGTAATATAATTCATCAAACGCCTCAATTTCTGCGTATGACGGAACGAACTTAGGATTATGTTTGCGATTTAAAGAATTTATTTTGGCTACGCATTGATCAAATTCTACACGAAGATCAGCTACATCTTGAACTCTGACAGAAAATTCCGTTTCTAGTAAGGGATTTTTTTTAACCGTTTTAGACATTTCGTACAAACGCTGGACGCGAAGAAAACACATTTCTTTTGACGTCATAACCGGTTGCAGTAAACTGTCGAGTTCCTTTTCGTCAATCATTTTGAAGCAGGAACTAAATTAAAAAATAAAGATAACCCACTACCTATATTACTTCAGACAACAATGTTACGTTAAATGCCTGCCTAGTTCTCAGTACGGTATGTAAAGTACCTACGCAATATCCTCCCGCGTTGTCCGCGCCTGCGGTAGCGAGGCGGTAAATTTTACGTAGGTAAGTAATGGCGGCCCGCCGGCGCTCGCACCAAACACAGTAATTTTACAAACTACACTTTATAAACTCACTAAGACACAAATACACTGAATTTAACATGATTTGCAACCTAATGAATGAATACTAATACAAACTTGCACTGATATGAATTTTTATTTTCTAATAAGTATGTAGGTTATTCACGATTTACGTAGGTAACTATTAATTTCTCAAATATAATTATCACTTAATTCACATTGACGACTGAAATATACGTATATCTAGCTAAATAGTCTTGGGAATATGCAATATCAAGTAGTATTTTGAGAAAAACTAGCACAAATTCCTTAATTTATGAGTGTACCTACTTATTTTAAGTAATATTAATGTACGTAATTGAACACGTTTAGGTTTCAAAACTGGGTAATCCGGCTCAAATGGATCAAAATGTTGTGACTGATAGCTCTAATAAATGAATATTTTAAAGAATCCCCTAAAAACTAATTCTGGGCCTCCACTTACCCGCCTCCTCAACTGACTCTGCGCCGAATGGTGACTCCAACTCCGGGAATCTTCTCTCTCGAACGGGCCCGTCGAACGTAAGTAGGTTTAGCACTGAATAATCAAGATTTTAGGGCTTCTTGTTAGGGAATAGTTATTTAATTTGATTTTTATCGCGGAGCGCGTAACGGTTCGACGCTCGACTTTTTTTGCGACTAGAGCGCCGCGGCGTGGACTCGGCAGCAGCGCGAACTTTTTACTCCGGCGGATGCAAGTTGCGAATTGTTTCGCGCGAGGCTTCTTGGCGGGATTTTTAAATAGGCCCAAAATCCTACAATAGGTATGCACATAAGTAGTACATATGCAGTACATAAGTAGTACATAGGAAAGTACATATGCAGTACATAAGTAGTAAATAGGTGAGTACATATGCAGTGCAATATAAGCATATAAGTAGTGCATAGGTAAGTACATAAGTAGTACATAGGTAAGTACATAGGTAAGTACATAAGTAGTACATAGATCAGTAAATAGGTAAGTACATAAGTAGTACATAGATCAGTAAATAGGTAAGTACATAAGCAGTACATAAGTAAATAGATAATACATAGGTAACTACATAAGCATTACATACATAAGTAGTACATATGTAACTACATAAGTATGCATAGGTAAATACATAAGCAGTACATAGGTAAGTACATAAGAAGTACATAGGTAAGCACATAAGTAGTACATAGGTACGTACATAAGCAGTACATAGGTAAGTACATAAGCAGTACATAGGTAAGCATTACATCGGTTTATACATAAGCAGTACATAAGCAATACATTGGTAAGTACATAGGTAAGTAAATAAGTAGTACATAGGTAAGTACATAAGCAGTAAATAGGTAAGTACATAAGAAGTAAAGAGGTAAGCACATAAGTAGTACATAGGAGAGTACATAAGAAGTACATAGGCAAGCATTACATAGGTAAATACATAAGGTAGTACACAGTTTATATTTTATAGTATTTTATTTTTTGTTCTCTTTTATATTGTATTATTATATTTTTATATGGGCCTTGTTGCCTGAAATAAATGAATAAATAAATAAAAATAAATAGGAAAGTACATAACAGTACATAGGTAAGTAAATAAGCAGTACATAGGTAAGTACATAAGTAGTACATAGGTATATTTAAAATAGAAATATATATTTAAAAATGAAAATAATTATGTTCTTGTAAACTGAAAAATTTTTGCTTCACTGCATCACTAGCCGAGCGGCTTAGTCCGTCACGATTATCATGCATTATAAAGTGGCATTTACACAGTACAACAACATTTGATTTACAATAATAATATTTACATTAGTAACAATATGCAAAGTAAAAAGTGATATGAAACCATTATTATAGTATAGTCTTTTATATTACTTGGTAATTTATTGAAAAGTTGTGCTACTTCATATAAGGCTGTATAACGAATTACTACAGTCTAAGGAAAAACGCAGCTACCCGCTACGAACTACACCGTAGTAAAGTCCCGAATCATAAATACTAAAAAGTTAAAGCTATATATTTATTTGCAGGTACACAAGTAGTATGAATGTGGATGAATTGAAAGTATGTAAGAATCTTAGCAAGTGGCGTTCTTCTTCAAAGGTTGCCTGTAAGAGATCGCTTTTAGCGATAAGAGCGAGAGAGCCCATTGTACCATTCTATCATTTATAAACATCTACACTTGGCATTTGTTTATGGTAAGAATATTCTATTCTTTAGTTTCTGCCCATGGGAAAAGGCGTGAGAGAGACGAACGAAAATTTTTCTTTCTTATTTCTATGTATGGGGTCATACTTATTACTTAAATACTAATTCATAAATCAATAAAGTTTTTTGCTGGGGCCGCACCTGATACCTTATCCAACACTCAAAAGCTCCAGAACATCTCAATGTGAAATCCAACAAAAATAACTATGTCACTATATGAAAATAAAGGCATAAAATCCATTTTGGCATTTCCACACTATCTGTCTGCGTAACGTCGGCTCTATCCGTGACTACAATCATATAAATGTATCAGTATAGAAACAGCACAGGTAGAAACTAGGCCGTCACACCGGCACGTCCTATCCAACGTTATAAGATAAAATCTATACAAAATGTTTTATATTTCAAAGCAGAAGCCTTTTACTCGGCCTTTTAATAGGTCCCTTTTCCTTTGAAACCTCTAGTATTTCTAAAGGCGGCTAAAATATGATTAATTGCGTTTCGCGTTTTAGCGAATCGATGGGTTGTATTTAAATCATCGGCTAAGCCTACACCGGTCGCCATATTGGCTGGCCGTTCCCGCTTTTAATCCCGCCATAAATAACTGACTGACGCTTGTCTATGGCTTTAAGGGAAAACATTTTTTTATTAATCACCGAATTCATTTACAAATTGTATAGTTAAATTTTCAAAGAGTGAAGGGGTTAATTTTGGATTTTTGTGAGAAAGAAGGTTATAATGGTGGACTTACAAGGCTTTATGGGTTTGATTCGAAGCTTAATCTCAACCGCAGCCGGTAAATGTGGCATTTAAATGTAGTTTTTTTATTAAGTACCTACCTAGACTAGAAACATAAGTAGGTAGGATAGTAGGGTAGCTAATAAGATAATGTCTAATACATTGCCATAAACAGTATGTAGCGAACGAAAATAAATCTTAAAGGTAGTTTGTATAAGGTGTAATCCTATTACATCTGGAATCCCGAGCTCTTGTGTGCTGAGGATGGTCATCGAGTGGTTTACAGGTTTTAGCAAACACTTCAAGCGGAGATTATTCAAGACATACATGAAAAAAAAACTCAAGAATTTAAATAGACTGTAAGAATTTTAATCACTAAATCTAGCGCTACATCTAAAAAGCTTTCAGAGCACTTAATCTTATAAACTACTTCTAACGACGAACATAAATTTAAAATTTACTCATTCGGGCAGAGAGTAGGGAATTTAATTTCCCCGTCAGGAAGATAATATTGTTTGTTATGAACGAACTCATTAATCTATCTCGATTTGCGCGCCAAATGAATGGTGGCACTTTATAAAGATCTCTGCCGAGAGTCTGATAAATAATTTATGTCCAAAAATAATATCAAGCTCAGTAAGAAAATGGGTAGGCCTCTGGTGTGGAATGCAACTTGTGTTGACACCATTGCTCTATCCCAACTTCCAAGCTCATCTAGATTCGCTGGCACTGCTGGCATTGCTTCCGTAGAGACTGTCAAACGGCGCAAGTAAACCGACCTGGTAACTATGGTGGTTGAGCCGTTTGAGATCGAAATACTCGGGTCGTGGGAACCGAGTGTCCGTTCCTTTTCAACGAAAATTTAAGGACCAGGTTGGCCTGTTTCTAGCGAAATGTATAAGCATTGGTATTCATCATGGCAATGCTTCCAGTCTTGTGGAAGACCAAAATATTATTACGTTTAATATTGCAAAATTTGACTTCCTAGAAGGAAAAGGAAAGTATGTATTAATAATTGTAAGTAGGTACTACTCCGATGTGACCGTCTTTACGGGCTTTGTAATTTGTTATCTAAGGTGGTCTAACAAAAAATCTATATGAAAGAATATATATACACATTAATATACATATTAACTTTATAAAGTTCGCAATAAGGCTATCTCTTAACAAACAACCCAAAAATGCTCCTTAAAACCTTATCAAATGAGTAAAAATTATATTGGCCGCTTCAGGCACTCGCTACTTAATACAAGAATTTTTATCTCACATTTTTACAAAATGGAGGCTGACAGAGGTAATATCCATTACTTTAGCCAAATTAAGTCTTATTTTGCGTGACATCATTTGCCTTTCTTACTTAAGAATTAAAAAGAGAATAGTAGTCTATATTTTATTACTCGGTCTAACAAATTGCACGATTACTTTCTGGCATGTTAATGGAGATCAAGTGTTGCGTTTCATTACGCTCACCTTAATTTGACTGTTTAAAAAATTAAAGTGTCATTTACATTTTGTAATTAATTTGAAGAGCGAAAATGACATTTAATTTTGGAATACAATAATGAATGACGTTGGTATCTAAAAAAAAAAATTATTTACGTTTATCTTATTTTTTTCAATAAACTTGTCTTAAAATTTCGATACCCTATAATACAATGATAATAACACTGTTATGCAAAGGAAATGAAATTGAATTGGTTATTTTTTATCTACAACTAACCTGTAACTACTCTGTATTAAAACAAAAGTCACTCACAGTTCACAATATCTTTATTGCATTCCATCATGTTAGATGTTGCGATATCGACGTTACTAGTTTTTTCGCAACTATACCTAATTAAGTTGAACGAGTTTAAGTTTGGCATATGACGTGATTGTTTAGCCCATTATGTTAATAAACTAACACACTGGGCACAGCGAGCACTAGGAGTTCAAATGTCCAAAGGTCCAAATCGCACTAGGAAACCAAAATAATTAAAACAATTTTTAACGAATGGTGTCAAAGCTTGACTTAATATAACAAAATATCACGATCGTTTACCCACTCTCTGGGCATCTTACTTACGATGCACACATAGAACACCACTCATGTAGGTATTATATAGAAACCTCTATGGTAAGCGAAATCGCGTAAGCAAACGAAAACTGAGGGTAATTGAACAAACTAAGTATTCATGAAGTTAATATGCGGGTACCCGCAAACCTCGTTAAAGTAGTGTTTAAAAAACGACTCCATTTTGTTTAACAAAATTACTTTTTCAGCGTAGTGGACAGAATTTGACACCAATGTAGGTATAGAGGCCAGCACATCAAGCTACCCCAATCTGTCAAATTTCTTTGATAGATTTTCAACTTTAATACAAAGGAATAAGGCTCATGTTCAATTGGGAAAATTGGACATTTTTGGATAGCTTGACCTGCTGGCGTCTGTACCTAAATATATTAAAAACAGTGAACATAGCCAGCCAACAAATTAGATCGTCTGCCAAACTATCCCGACTATTTGTAGTCGGTATTTATTTTACTGTTATTTCAAACAAACAACTTCGGTTTATTTTTACTGTGAACCTACAAATTGGGTTTCCAACAGTTATCTAACACCTACATTTGCCACTCCAGGGTAAAAAAACACAATAGGAATAAATCTGATTTATCAGATTACGCCACCCTACGGTTCCTGAGCGTAAAGGTCTCAAGCAATAAGATTTAAAAGTAACGTGAGACGATCTCGTGTGCAAAATTAATTTAGGCCCGCGCCCCCAATACCATATGTAAATGAAATTGAACCGGGCGTTATTTTATTGAGGGGGGATAAAGGGAGGCCGATATTTGACGATGAACTTCCGCTGAATATGGAGGCGCGAGGTGGGAATCTACTTGAAGTTTTTTTTTTCTTTTGTTTTTATTATGCATGAGAAATGGGGAAGATTTGGATGGATGCGATATTGAAATTACAGAGCTCCTGAATATTATGATAGAACAGTTCTGCGAAGACGTTGGAGTCTATCGCTATCGAAGCTTCGATAAACATATTTGTCGAGCGAAGTTTCCTATGTTTCTGTTTTGTTGAACGTAATATTCTTTTGCATGTTTGCTACTTATAGCTTCTCGCACATAAATATAAATGAAGATTAAAAGTGCTAAAATCAAAATAAGTAGATGAAATCAACATTTTTGTAATTCTCACGAAACAGTTTACAGCCAGAAAGGAGTCGTCGATTTTGTCAAATAAGGTTACTTAAGTTGATTAGGTACTCTACTATAAACCTTATCTGTGCTTTTCATCAGGCAAGACTCGGTCCTAAAGCACCTGAGTGAACATTAAAAAAATAAAGTCAAAATATGAAACGTCCGTTATTTATACTCTACATTATCTTGTTTATAAAAAAGGATATCGTTTATAGTTAAGACATTACCTACCAATAATCTTATGCGGTCCCTACTATTAGAAAACACAATAAACCGACCTTAATTTCAAAAAGGCTAATTTTAAAATTTAAGCTCATTCAATAAAACTTTCTAAAAATAAATGCTTTTTGACAGTTCGAGCCTCAACTCAACAAGACCAAAAAAAATATGTAAATGTCAAAAATGTGACGAAGTTCGCGCCTAAAATGAGGGGTAAATAATTCACGACGACTCGATAGCCCCAACAATTTGGTGGCACGCAACGCAAGGCTCTAGGGGATGTATCATATTACCCATTAACTTTATTTTTTAGCTTCCGTTTATCAATTATTAATAGCCTTAGGCTGGTATCGGCTCGAAATTGAGAAATAAGTCACTCGCGAACAACTTTTCAGGCTGATTATGATTTATTATGTGCTTCTGAACATCGGCGAAATTTGGAACAACGAAAAATTCGGCTTTTAGAACCTTCCACGGTAGAAATTTTCGTGAAACTTTTTTATTGTAAGCCCTATGGAAAAATAAAATACGAACATTATTTTTAATGTGCAAGTAGGTACCATAGAGTAATGATGTAAGTACTATTAGGCGCGTAGAGGAGTCACAATAACTCCAAACATGCTATAATTACAACCGCTAAATCATTTTAACAGTTATAACTTAAGTGTTATGCTAAGCCCGCCAGCCGTTTCGCACGCGTCGAGCTAATATATCAAAACTTTTAGAAAAACGGTTTAATTGCCTATGTAAACTGTATCAAAATCTACTTACTCTGTTAACTTGAGCTAGTTTATTTAAAAATATGCTCTAGTACTTAGTTGATTATTTCATTTATAGTAACTTAGGTATCTATTGGCTTAATATTATAAATGAGGTAGTAGGTGATTGTCTGTTACGCTTTCACGTCTAAACCGATGAAGCGATTTTTATGAAATTTGCTACAGAGATAGATTAGCTTTTCGTCTCAAAAAGGCCTTTCGGGTGCGGGCAAAACTGTGCGCAACAGCTAGTCTATTTATATCAGCCGGTACACCCACTGCTGAGTGAAGGCCTCTTATCTATTCCTCCACTATTGCCGATCTTGCGGAAGTCTCATCCACCGGTAATAATAACCACCGTAACCATTAATACCTAGTAGTTTATGGGAAGATTTTTATTCCTAGAAATTAAAAAATAATCTGAAATTTTCAGTAGCAGCTCGGAGTTTGGATTCGTGCACGGTTAATGGCAATAGGCTCGCCCCCTATTACATGAGATCTAAACCTGCGAACTGTGGTTCTCAGGGGGAATACAGCGTCATGGTATGTATGTTTTGTCGTCTTATTAGATTTACTTAAACTTATTAGATTTACTTAAAACGAAAATTGAACCCAAGGCACCTAGCACTACATTAACCACTACCTCAAATTTGCAGTCAAATCCATTGATGCTGCTAAGCAGAAGAAATGTGAAAGAAGCTTCTTTTCTTTAGCATTTCTTTAACTTAATAACACTAATGAGTGACATAGGAAGTAAAATATTGACCCCTATTCAACCAATTGAACGGAGGTTTCGCGCCAACACTGGCCGAGGCTTATATTTAATCCAAACAATAGCGCCATAAACCGGCCGCCATGATGTTTCTGGTTGCTTCCAATTTGCCGGCCAGTCACAATCGTCGAATAAATATATAAAAAAAACTATAATGGTAGCTCACTTGTGCTCATTTTTTGTGTCCCACTGGACACAAATATTTAAGTGTTTGTGTTTGCCAGGGTGTTTTTTATGTATTCTAAGTATGAATTAACAAAAAATTACATACCTATGTTACTTTATTTTACCTATTCTAGTTTCTGTATAAAAAAATATCTCAAATATTATTAAAACAAATAAATTTGTCGGTGTTGCCGGTTCTCCTAGAGAGAGACGTGACCGGCCCATATAACGCTCAGGGATAACATCGTAGCAAATTCTATCTCTCATAGAGATTCCGAGCATAGATCTCTCCATAACTGTGCATGAATCACATTGTTATTCATCAAAAATTAAAAATGGCGATATATTAGGTAAAAAAAGTGCATAAAAAGTGTGATTGTGCAAAAATATCGAAAGTTATAAGGAAAAAGGTTGTCTGATAGAAAATGCCTAAGGCATTTGTACACAATTTTAATTAAATAAATAAAATAATCTCTACGAAAAAGCGGGGTCGGCGTAGCAGCAATGCCTGCTACGTCGTAGCATACATTTTCATCTATGTCGTAGCAAATTATAATTTCTTTACTGCCTAGGCAACCTATATTTTTAACTGCTTACCACACAGATCTGAAAACCAAACTTTAGATTTTATTATTATTCCCAGCAGGGCTACATACTTACATGAAATATGAACGCCCGATTTTTGCAACATTAGTGTCTACAGAAAAAATAAGATATTATATTAGGTTCACAGTGAAATGATAATTCAACACTGGTAATCCAATAACATTAATTAGGTACAACACTGCACATGTAATCAATCGTTCCCCCAGACGCCCTAAGAACGTAGGACCCTTCACCCTTGTTATAAAAGCATTACGCCATTTTATATCAGATTAAATTTAAAATTAGCTCATTTATCGTACAATATCTCGCATGACGTCCGTTTAATAACGAGTGTAATTTGTAGAAAATGACCTGTTTTGTTACACAAGTGATTATAATCGTAATAATGGAGTGACAACGGTGAATGTTTATTGTAATAATTATATTTCCATAATTAAAATATACATGCTGTCCATGACAACGCGACACCTGCTTGACAATTTAAATTAGGTACTATTTTTAATGAGCTAAATTTAATTAATCACAATTTTTTTGTAAGATTTGCTGTTTTAGAATTTAAAATAAATAAATGTTATCAGTTCAATGTGTTTAAAATTAATTTAAATGTATCAGTGTAAAACTATGGATTGTCTGAAATAAATTATGATGATTAATGTTATTATATCTACTCAAAACTTCGGTTATACATAAAAAGGTTTTTTTCATTTCATCTTTTCGTTTTATAGAATAGAAGTATTATGGTGTCCCAGTTTCTTAAATACGCTGTTGGAACAATTTATTTACTAGTTTCTCAGTATTACTGGAAGATTTTTTGGAAAAGAAAACTTCATGACTTGAGATAACCATGAGGTCACTAATGACATGAGTCATTCTTCAGTTTCCAAGTAGATACTAACTAAAACTATCTCGGGGCCGGAACTATGTATCGTATAAATCGGATCGAGTGAACATTATAATACTCAGGAAGGAAATAATAAATAGATGATTGAGAACTTTTCTTTTTAAGTATGTTAGAATACATAAACTATGAAAAAATAATATCGTGTATTTCACGATCACCATCGTCAACATCCATACCATGTTGAAAACACCGGTTCTCGTCCGATCACCGAAGTTAAGCAACATCGGGCGCGGTCAGTACTTGGATGGGTGACCGCCTGGGAACATCGCGTGACGTTGAGTTTTACTTAATAATAATAATATTTTTTATTAAGCACAGCCATACAACATAGATATAACTAGTGACTTTTTTTTTTAATTCTTTGTAGTCTGTAGTTATATTTTTTTAAACCTGCAGTTCAATTACGTTATTTCAGGGAAACCACGTTACACCACATGTCGTAAAGTCGTAACAGGTAACATAATTGTATTTATTAGTGGTACATTCTTTACATGTCATTTATTAAAGACCATAAAACAGATTTATTTAAAAGAAGATTGTAAAACAATCACAAAACGGAAACTTGAAAACTTTTACTGAAACGAAACAACTAAACACAGGAAACTGGAAAAAAGATAACACAGTATTCCAAATTATTTATTCTCAGATTTATCACAAATTATAAACATAATTATGGTCAACAATAAATGCCATATTGCTGGCCAATAAGATTATTAATTTATTATACAACATTATTCTCAATTTATGTAACATAATTAATAAATAAAATCCACATCTCAAATGCAAAACTTAAAACTGTAACACTTATACTTAAAACTTCTACAGCAGATCATCACCTCTTCAAAACAGGCCTGAAAAGAAAAAAAAAATTATATTTAAACATAAAAGTGATACCCTAAGTGATATACCTACTTGGCACAACAAAGCACACACCTCTTGCCTTTTCGAAATCAATTATTTCAAAATAAATATAATATACTCTCCTAAAAGGTGAAGAAAAACATCGTGAGGAAACTGACTGAGAGACTTTCTCGACGGTGTGTGAAGTCTGCCAACCCACATTATGCCAGTGGACTAAAGCCTAATAATTACGAGGAAATAGGTTGATGATGATTATACATCTATGAATGTGAATGAGGCAAAAGAACAAGAAATTTGCAATTAAGTACTACTCACTTCTTTTGAAATCCAAACTTGCTCAACAAAGTCGGTTGATTACTAGGCAAAGGCGGCGACTTCTTCAGCCCAGACGCTTTGGATGTAGACTTTTTGAAACCATTCAAATTATGTACAGATTTACTACTCTGACTGCCAAACATTGGCTGCGACAACGATTGGCTGCTTGTCCAAATTGACTTGTACTTTGATGGCGAAGTTCCGAAAGATGTCTGTAAAAATAAATAATAAATAAATTGAAATAAAACTAGTTTTTACGGATTTTATCGCGTATATTGATATTATTAATCCCGACGTTAATTAATAATTAGTAATAAATGTCATTGATCATGTAACAATAAAAAATGTAGGGTAGCTGTCAGTAATTATATCATCAAGACGCCAACCACCTCAGTCTACCCGTGACCATGGACGCTGTAAAGGGTCCGAAACGTCGGGATTAATAATATCAATATACGCGATAAAATCCGTTTCTCACACAGCACCATCTCGTCCACTAAGTAGAGCTTGTACTATGTATAGACAATGGATATAACACATACATACTTTTTTGTAAATACATACTTATAATATATAAGAAACACCCAGACAAACACACTACTTATGTTCATCACAGTAATATTGTGTCTTGTGGAAATCGAACCCACGACCCCGTGATCAGCAGTCAAACACGCGAACCAGTAGATGTCGTCGAAATAATGTCATGTCGAAATAATTATGCTGACATAATTGTCATTGCTTTCAGAAGCTTAATAATTATCATCGCAATTATGCTTCTGAAAGCATAATTGCGTGTCACGTCAGTAAAATTATAAAATCAGAAATCCGTCCGTGAAGAGTTTATGAAAAAACTTTGGGGGACTTTGACCATTATACTGCCAACCGAACTATTCCACTTTCGTTTAACAGGATCGGCAACGCGCAAGTGTTACCCCTGGTGTTACAAGCGTCTATAGGGTACGGTAACCACTTACCATCAGGTAGGCCGTATGCTTGTTTGGTACCTAAGAGGTATAAAACAAAAAAACTAACCTGTGAAGCAGTAGGTGTAATTAAAGTTTCCATAGGATAAGTATTCTCTATCACAGATTCTTCACTCGCCGTATTTTCTATTAGCTGTACATCTATTTTGGCACTGAAAGGATTCCTAGATCTTGGACTGGGTTCTAATATAGGACTGTGAGGTTTAACTGGACTATTGTAAGGAGAATTTTCTTTCTGAGAATTCTCCAAACACTCAACTTCTACTTCGTCAACTTTTACAGTTAGCGTTGTGCGTTTTTTAAACGGATTCCGGCTCTTTCTTTCTGGAGATTCCTCTATGGTAACACTGTCTTTAGAATCATTGATATCACTAGTTGGCAGTTCTTCGGTACTTGAAAAGAATTTGCTTTCAACCACATTACTATCTATTATTGTTCTAGGGAACCTACTAAGTTTTTTTAGTACTGAATAGCTCCCAGTTTTAAGACATTTTCTAAATGATCTTTCTTTATTTTCTAGTATGGGTGATTTATCTTTTTGTGGCCTAAATTGGTTGGTTATTTCGTCGTCATTAAGTGCTATGTTGTGTGGGTTTTCAGAGCATTGAGTAAACGTTTGTCTATCGTTATCACAGTCTGTTTTCTGTTTTTTACTTGCTGGTTCTGTGCAATACATGCTGCTTAAAGTTTGTATTGATAAACTAGAAAAAAATAATCATGGTTACACATTACAGGTGGTACTTAAGGCCCATGAAATCACATTACTTGAATTTTTGCTGCTGACGTCAAATGAAAACTTGCTCACGGCGCCAACGACAGCATGGCACGTCAAAAATACCACTTTCTTTTTTAGTTCAAAATACATACCTATACAAAAAAATTTTGTTTTTTTTACCTATTATTAAATACTAGAATTTGTCGCTTGGCGTAGAGAACACGGATTTTCGTTATTGAAGTGGCAGTAAAAAGGTTAAAAACTGACATGCCAATAAAAACACAAATACACATACCTTTCATCTTGCGACTCAGGTACATATTTACTGACTAGATTAACAACCTTCTTCCTTGGCCTTGTAGTTGCTAATGATAGTATTGGCTCTGGTTTCTTCACTTTCTTCTGCCAAGGGTTTGGGTCTTCCAAGTAAGTAGTGAACTCCTTGCTCCATATGCTGGGGTGCGGAGATACTCCCTTGTCTTTCCAGTTGTCTGTTTTTACTGGTTCATTCTAAAAAACATTATTTCTTAATAAATATAGAAAACCCTTTTAGTATTGATCCCTAAATCTAGACTTCTTTTAAGATTATATTTATTTATCATCCTTCTACCCTTTTCTTACCCGATGCGACTGAATATCAGTGTTTTACACGAAGCCATCACCATTAAACTTTCGAACCCCAATTTCTCGGCAAAACCAAGGATACTTAAGGATAATCTTATCGTTATGATATTCGGGCCTCTGACTACTATTAACAATATTGTCATATGACAACCAGGACCAACGATGGGGTCTCCAAGATCATGTAGATCAGAACAGGCTTGATAAATGTACAGAAGTGAACCCTACATTTACGACAGAAAAGGTTGTATATCATGAGAAAAAAGAATCATGCCTGTTTATTTTATTGATAACATAAAGTACCTTATTTCTACAGTAATCAGGATGCCACTCATCCATTTTCTTCAGTGTGAAAGGATCTATATTCCCAAGAGCTAGTTGAAATGCTGTGTTGGAGTCCAAGAGTTCACCAGCATTAACACACAATGCTTGCTCAACTTCTGTAATAAATGTATTTATTTATTTACCATAGACAGTTTTTTTTTATTGTTGATTTGCGGCTATAGTAGGTACCACTGCGACCGTAGTCGGTCTATTGTGATCGCCACTCGTTGAGTTTGAGTTCACCGCTAAACCCTACAGCTACTATAAACTGCAAGATTTACTTGGGGGTAATTTCCATGGACAGTCAACAAAATAGGGTAATTTACAGATAAACAGTACAGTAACACACTAAAGTCCACACATTTCTTCACTATGTATAATCCACTTTTATGACAGTACATTTTGTATTTATCAAAGTACTAAAATGTTTTTTAAACTAAACTGCGGTAATGACATGGTCATTTAAACTTGAATGAATGACCTACTAGGTCATTAGTGGTGCTAAAAGTATCCATCACTAAAATAAATAAATGAAATTTTACTAATAATATGACTGCATGTTTGGCATGGCAATTACTGTAGAGGTCACCTCGCCACTACCGTTGAGCTAGGTGTCGTGGGTTCGATTCCCGCCCGAGACAAATCTTTGTGTAATCCTTAGATATTTGTTTCTAGTCTGGGTGTACTTTGTGTTGTTTATTATATGTATGTTTGTAAACTCCCACGCAACACAGGGCTTGTCACCTAGTGCGGGAGTTGTCATTTATTTAAAAGTAAAAGAAAAAAAAATACCCTCATCATCAGGCTCAGTCAGTCTCACCATCTTTCTCTCAATGGGATCGTAAACATACTGGTGTTTGAATGTAGTCTCAGCTTTCAAGAAGCTCTCTCTGTACTCATCGGTCACAACCAATGACGATTTGTTGAAAAAACTCGGCAACTTTCTGAGAGCCTAAAATTATACTATTCATTATTGTATTGTAAATTGCAAGGAAATTAATTTTACCTGAAAGGTAACATATACACATGCATGTACCCTTCGTCGCACAGGTGTAAACAGACACTAAAGACCGCCACTTGCTAAGATTCTTGCATATAATGCAAAATATTTATGTCGCCTTTCATTCTATCGTCAGTTCATCAGTTTCATTCAGTCTATCGGGTTCAATTCTCAGATGGAGCAGAAATACTCAGCAATGGAAACAGGCTCATCACAAAAACCTTGCCATAGAATATAATTAGCCCAAAACAAGATAAATTTAACAACTTACATTAGCAAAATTTGAATCTTGTGTAGCAGTCACAAACTGTCTTGCTTTTGCTAATCCTATCCCTGGCAAAGAGGCGAGATAGTCACAACCAGACATGATGCACATTTGTCTGAACTTGTCAAAGGAATAGTGTTCTATTGGACATCTCATTACAAGAGGAAGCTTTGTAGTGTCTACCAATGTGCCTGTGCCATCTAGATCCATTTTGAAGAGTACCTGCAATTATACAGATAAAAATGAGTGGTATCACAAAGGTTGGACGGATGAGGCTATGGACGAAATGCCTTCATGATTAAATTAACACCATTAACACACGCCACAGACGTCGAATGAAAACTTGCTCACGACGCCAAAAATACCAATTTATTTTAGTTCAAAATAAATACCTATATTACAATTTGTTGTTTTTTTTTACCTATTATTAGATACTAGAATTTGTCGCTTGGGGTAGAGAACACGGATTTTCGTTATTGACGTGGCGGTCAAAAGGTTAATGCTAAAACATCTACATGTTTTCAACTTACAAATCTATAGAGCCAGTAGACGGACATAGGCTACTTTTTATCCCGGAAAAATGTCGGAATATCCCGGAAATCCCGAAAAAAGGAAATAGGAGAACTACTTTTTCCTTTTCTTTTCCTTTTCCTTTTTCCCACATTTTTCCGGGGTAAAATATATCCTATATGTTTTTCCGGGTCACATACTATGTGTATGAAATTTCATACAAATCCTGTAAGTAGTTCTCCTATTTCCTTTTTTCGGGATTTCCGGGATATTCCGACATTTTTCCGGGATAAAAAGTAGCCTATGTCCGTCTCCTGGCTTTAAACTACCTCCTCGTACACTGATTGATTGTTGGTAAATAGGTTCAAAAGGTGTCTGTAGTTGTTTCTTGAATAATTAACTCAGTAAGAATCAATTTTGCAGATACAATAGAAAAACAATTGTCATGACACTGGAGAGCGAGAGATGACTGAAAAGCTTTCAGTACTCTGATGGATTTTTCATGAAAATCAAATTACTATAATTTTAAACTTCAGTTACTATCGAAAATAATGAGAATTTCATTGATCTCATAATTAAAATAAGCTTGTATTGCTTTTTTTTTTTTTTTACCTTAGTACAACCAAACAAAATCAGATCTGAGTCTTCCGTAATGACCACATGTGCAATATTTTTGATGTTCAAGTATGCTAGTTGGGCATCAGCTTCATACGGAGCCACTATGCAGTCCACATTGCGTTTCCTGCACTCCTTGATCAGATTGAGTGCCATAGAATGTGTGATGTCTACACTTCGCCTCATGTATGAGCGGGCTTCTTCAATCTAAAATGTAAATGATTTAATTGTAATTTGTAGTAGGAGAAAAATTTTGAGATTACATTTTACAGTTTCTTTATACATTTTATCAGTGTTTTAATTATTAATCATAATTTCTGATATCAAGTATATACATATATATAATAATAATAATATTTTTGGGACATTTTTACACAACACCATCTAGTCCCAAACTAAGCAGAGCTTGTACTATGGGTACTAGACAATGGATATAATACATATATACTTTTTTTTTTTTTGTAAATACATACTTATAATACATATGAAACACCCAGACAAACACAAATACTTATGTTTTATCCACACAAATATTTGTGTCCTGTGGGAATCGAACCCACGACCCCATGATCAGCAGTCCGGCACTCGAACCGCTAGACCACAGAGGTCGTCAAATATATTATTCTTACTATCATTTTAATCATCTTCATTCCACAACCCAACTTTACCCACTTGACTGTGTTGGCTATAGGCCTCTCCTTTTTTCATTTTAATACATCTGTATTTTTAATAATAATAGCCTTGCTTTAGCCCTAAATCTCAATTCAAGAGAGAGTAGACTGAAAAGGAAAAGTTTAATATAAAATGTAGATGACACCAACCTTTCCAAGACTTAGCAGCTCAGCGGCTCTTTTTTTAGATATGTCTCTTGATCTGAAAAGAGAAATTATAAAAAATTAATCTACACTACTATTATAAAGAGGAAAGATTTGTATTTTTGTGTGTATGTTTGTAATGAATAAACTCAAACTACTGTGCCGATTTCAAAAATTATTTCATTATTAGAAAGCTACAATCACCCTGAGTAACATAGGCTATATTTATTGCTAGAAAAGATTAGGGAATCTTAAATATGTCCACCCGTGTGAAGCCGGGACGGGCCGCTAGTATCAAATATGATAAACAATAATTGAACTGTTGCAAATAGAACAATCACAAGTGGACTATAGCCTAATCCCTCTCAATATGAGAGGAGACCCATGCCCAGCAGTGGGACAGTATATGGGTTGATGATGTGAAATAGAACAATAGATACTTACTCTCTTCTCTTAGATTCTGTCATAGCTTTAGCAGGCAGGTGCCTGCCGTCAAATACTAATATGGGTTTTATATTCTTTGAAAGCAGCATTGTCACATATTTCAAACAGTACTTTATATGTCTAGAAAATAAAACAAAATAAGTAATTTCATTTCTTAATTATTTGTGATTTTACATAGGCTACTTTAAAATGAATTGTTTAAGAATTTACTTGCATGCTTGAGCAAGTTAAACTAGTTGCTGATAATTACTACATATCTCCATGGGTGTATTTTTTAAATTGTAAATATTCTCCTGTCTCAGGGGTGCATTAACAAACTTTCTGACATAAAACACAAAACACCTAGACCTAGAATAGCTACCTGTAAGACCACAATAATATTTGTCCCTTGCAGGTATTAAACATACATAGTTTACCAGTAAGTTACAATTTAAGTGTTCCCGTGTTGTATTGCTGTCATAGCAACTTAATATTATCCTTATCAAATCTATTACCACTATTACTGATAAAAAATACAAAACAAATGTCAGCTCTCACAGGCAGGTACTCCTGCCTAGTCCAGGGATGGCAAAACTCAAATCAGGCACAATAATTGTCTTTAATATAGTTATTTATAAAATACTGTCATCATTGTAATGCACCCGCTTCGACATCACTGATTCACTGCTCTAACCATAGTGCGTATCCATATATCCAGAAACATGTTTCATAAAATAAACAACTTACATATCAGTCTCTTCGCCTCGCACCAGTTTCTCAGCGCAAGCAAAGGCGCCTTTATGAAGCCAACAATAAGAATCAATAGCAACTGTACAACCATTAAATTCACTAATATTAGTCCTCCTAGAAGCTTTCTCAATAAACGGTAATAAACCTGTTATACCCATGATTGTTAATTAAACTAGCTAGCTATACACCATTCTTTCTAAAAAACTGAGAGGTCCATTCAGAAATAAAAATTATTAACTTTACTTGCAAAGCAAATAAAATTGTCAAAAAAACGTCAATATTCGCGCCTTTCCAACCCCGCCGCCATCTTTATTAATAATAAAAAAAACGAATAGTGTTGGGCGGCGTAAGCAAGTAGCAATTACTATGGTAGTTACCCGACATCAACATGAATTATTAGAACTAAAATTTAGTCGATTATGATGCTATTATAGTTTGGTTCATTCATCATTACATTACACTCAGATTTCAATTTTATTGATTATGATTTTTTATACATGAACTTTTACCTCTATATTATGTTGAAAATTATGCATTGGTTTTGTTATTGATACGAAATATAAAAATAGAAATATTAAAATACTAATTTATCTTTAATGAGGGTATTAATCAAATAAAGAGTGAGGGTAGTTATTAGTTTTCTTTTTACTGGTTAAAGTGATCGTGACAGCACGGTTTGACCTCATAGTTTTATTTTTTAATAAAAAATTATTAGATTGGTCTGTCTGCGTGCTAATAAAGTAGTATTTATGTTTGAAATTACGTAAAATGATATTAAATCCACGCATATTGTCGTCGGCTGTAGCGGTTGCTTTAACGTGTGCCGTGTCTGCAGCAGCTTATTATTACAAAAGTCGCAATGCTGAGATCAACGAAGTAATGGTGTTCTGTAAACTACAATTCAATGCCTATAATTATTTTGATAAGTTGATAAGTTATGTAGAAGCGGCTAAGGAAAGTGTAAATGTCTGCATGCCTAGCATTCACAACCCCGCTATACAAGGTCGTTTGGTCACATTGATAAAGAAGAAAAATATCAAAGTTCGGATAATCATCGACCGGACTGGATATAACGAATCGACAGATTTTTTCATCAAAGAGTTGATTGAAGCGGGTAAGTTATGTACTTTACTTTCATTTCTGTCATGAAGAACTTTACTGAACTGAATAAGCGTCAATAAGATAACAATTACTGAACTGAATAAGCGTCATTATGATAACAATTTATTTGATTTATGTATTATATTTACTTACCGTTTTCTTCTAATTTCAGGGGCAGAAATAAAGTGTAAAATAAATGAACTAATTTACAAGATGCAACACAAATTCTGCTTAGTCGACGACAAAGTTCTTATGACGGGCACTTTAGATTGGGGTAACGACCGTTCTGCCGACCACTGGAATTACGTTTACATCACTAGTAAATCACAACTCGTAGAGCCAGTAAAAAGGGAATTTTATCAAATGTGGGGTCAATTTTCTAGCGATATAGATTTAAACAACAAACCTCCCTCATGCGAAAGCGACACAGTGATCGTAAATAATATTAATTCAGAAATTATTGGTGTTGAAACTCAGGCGCATTTAGAACCACAAACGTTACGAGAAACAACTATGACCCCTGAAATATATATAATGTAGTCAATCAAGATTTTACCTAAATATTTTACAAATGTTTTATATACCAAACATGCCCTGTATAATATCAATGTATTAACTTATTTTAATAATGAGACTTATTTATTTGAATCACAAATAATTCAAATTTTAATAAAATGTTTGCAACTGGTATCAGAGCCAAGGGCGAAGCTGGCTTTTGCATAATCTAGTATTTTCTATTTCACTCATATATTTCGCTTTCAACTTGAAATTGTAATTTCACATTTTGAAACAACTTTTTTGAAGAAAAGCATTTCTTTGTTCTTTTACAAAATGTTCTTCATACAAAATATTCTTAATTTTCGAATACTTCACAATATTGTACCTATCTTATTGCTTATTCATGTTTCAATTTATTTTAGTCAGCTTTGAATTTTATAAAATTAATTTGTATGCTATTGTTATTATTCATAATTATTGTAAATTAAATTACTAAATTGTTCTTAAATTTTTAATTTCAAAATCCTGTAACTAATATCATTCACAGAGTATGTTTAATAATTTTGATTGGGGTTATACTTGTTAAAGAAACATATGACAGGTGGATCCAAGCCCTGGTGTCATGTTTGCAGCCTCCCAGACAATCTGTGTTCTGTGTTTGTGATTGAATTTTCCTTTGACAAGAATTTTAAGTAGAACTTATTTTCAGAACAACTTTTGCATGTAAATGTAGAATCCAATAAGAATTTTGATGGGTTTGGAGTCCTATGAAACAAAGCTATAATTATATTAATGACACCATTGCTGTGTAATTAATAATAAAAATGATCTTACAAGGAACAAAATTATGCAGGCATAGTCAATTTTATCCTAGAAATAATACAATGGTCATATAGTTAACTAAATACTATTACTAAATTATTCTTAGAATCTACTCCCCACCCCTAATAGCCTTATATTTTGCTATTTCATTGGGGAAGGTTTTTGAAAGCTCTGACAACAGGTGACTCTTGAAGCGCTTGTATGAATCAATCTTTCCTTTCACCTCTTCATTCTTGGCCAGAGCCTTGTCTATGCAGTCTTTAGTATACAGTTGTGGATTGCGACCTTGGTCAATATAACTGTAAAAAAAGACAAGTAAATCATAGATTGTAGTTCAAATATTGTGCACAATTTCATGCAAAACAATCATAACAATGTGTGGGTAACAAATTCTTTTCTCACTTGGCATATTTATTTATTTAATACTAAACTTGTTACTTTACATAATGACATTCAAAGCAAAAGGGATCTGCATACTGAGAAAAGTGGTAGCTCTTTTTTACCATGAACTAATACAATTTTTATTTACATACATAGTAAGGTAGGACAAATATTCAACTACAGGTACTTACTAACACTTTAGGGCACACAGCCATCTTACAGTTGACCCAATATTGTTTAATTATTTAAAAAAAAACATAACACAACATAATCTTGATGACTACTTACTCAAAAACCTCTGTGGGAACATGGATATCATGTACTTGGGACTTCAGTTTATCCACTTCTTGCAGACCAGTAACTAACGATTGTCTGAAATGTTTACATACATAATGATTATGATCTGCAATTACGCTAAAAGTGTGCTACATCTAAAAGACTAAGTAACTTACATTTTTTGATTCAGAACGCTTTGCCCTTGTGGCTGGAAATCACTCACAATGATACGGATTTGTCTCACATTCTCGATAAACATTTCAAGTTGTGTCTCCAAATTTTCCAGTGGCGACGACATTTTAGAAGAAGATTCCAATTAAATTTTACGCACTAAATAAATTTCACAATCAATCTTCGATGTGATTGTGATTAATTTACAATCACAATTCAGTATTCACAAACTTTTACGTCTAACGTCAGTGTAATGTATGTATGTCATCTTGACATTTTGTCATGTCATTTGAAGTCATTTTGCCATTTCACTCACTCATTTCAATTTCTTAATGTACAAAAAAAAAGAACTATTTAATTATCACGTCCAAGCGTCAAAGTATTCCTCCACATCGCTGTCATCTGGTAACGTTCCCAGAAGACTGGCCACATTGCCACGTTGAATGGCAATGCTAATTCGTTGACCCAAGAATAAACCAGCCCTCTGGTCGTTTCAATTTCATCATTTTCATCTTCATCAATCAAGCACAGATGTGAATGTGATGTGAAATTCAACATTGTGAATAAAAAAATCTAGTTTCAAGAAAAAACCTGAGGCCCGCTTCTCTCATAATTTTCTTTATTACGAGAATAAAAATTACATTTCCCTCTATATCATTTAATTAATTAGATGTAAAAATAGTGAAAACCGAATATTTGTTTATGAACTCGGTATTTTTTACGTTGTCAGTTCACACTTCACACTTTCACAGTCTTCCTTCACAGTCTTCACACCACACTTCACACTCTCACAGTAATTGTCATTGTTTTTTTGTTGTCATTTTCTGAAATGTCAATTCAATCAATGGAAAAAGACAGCTATGACATTGCCGGAACCGGGAGGTTAGAAATTGAAAATACAAATATTACATAAAAAAATCAATTAGATCTTTGTGATGTTGCTAAAAATGCATGATGGAGAGAGTAAAACAACATTTTATGAAGCTGCGATTGCTGGTGGCCTTGCAGGAGCATTCACGAGGGCTGTAGCACAACCCCTCGACGTTCTAAAAATACGATTTCAACTCCAACTGGAACCTATAGAAAGCGGTTCGAAATATAGCTCTATATTACAAGCAGCGACTTCTATTGTGAAAGAAGAAGGCATTTCCACGTTATGGAGTGGTCACGTGCCGGCACAGTTGTTGTCGATAACATACGGTGTCCTTCAGTTTTCTGTGTTTGAGAAACTTACGCAAGTATGTCAAAAAACTGATTTACAATTTTACAATGATCATAGACATTGGATAAACTTTACCAATGGAGGTGTGGCCGCTGCTATAGCGACCGTTGCATCGTTTCCCTTTGATACTGTTAGAACTAGGCTAATTGCTGAGCAGAAAACGCAGAAAGCGTATAAAGGATTCTCTCATGCATTCTCATCAATGATTAAGACTGAAGGAATAGCAGCTCTGTTCAAAGGATTAACACCTACTCTTGGACAGATTGCACCACATGCTGGCATACAATTTGCTGTGTACAAACTGTTTAGTGATACAATATTTAATAAATTAAGTTTCTTCCAAAGACAAGCCACAGTACATTCAGCAGTGGAATCAACATTGATAGCCAACTTGTTATCTGGTTCTATAGCAGGTTTTGTGTCAAAGACTGTGATATACCCATTTGATTTGGTGAAGAAAAGACTGCAGATTCAGGGTTTTCAGCAGTATAGGAAGGAATTTGGGAAGCAAATGTACTGCAATGGTCTATTACACTGTATAAAGTTAACCATTACCATGGAGGGGTTCTTAGCATTGTATAAAGGCTATGCACCCAGCATGTTGAAGGCCGTCTTGGTGTCTGCAATGCATTTTGCTGTCTATGATGAGATAAAGCACATGTTTTTGAGATTTCATAGATGATAATGGTGGAATCTCTAAAATTATGAATCCAAAAATGTAGCCTAAGTAATATACACCGATTTATACTTCTCTTAGTAATAACTTAATTGAGATGTTAATATTATTAAGCTTTCAAAATATGAATTTTAAGTTCCTTATATTCCTTGTAATTGTATAAGAACAATAAGTTCAATATCCCTCCTTGAATTTCGTGAATTAGATCTCCATAGTGTAGACCGTAATATTATTTATTTATAGATATTTTTAGATACAAGGAAAACTAAAAATAAAATATTTCTTAGGTCTCAAGAGACATTTTTAAATGCCTGACTGAAATGCTCAAATAATAAAAATTAAGTAACAAGTATTTCAATAAAAGCATGTTTTCTAAGTCTCCAATTTCATAATATAGAGATTCTACAGGACAAACATTTATGAGCATTTAAAATATTAAAAATGGCTAAAGATTTCCAATGTTGACAACATATGTGGTTTAGTGATGATCCAAGTGTTGGCTGAGGTCTTGGGTTTGATTCCCACAAGACACAAATGTTTATGTGATGAACAAGTGTTTGTGTTTGTCTGGGTGTTTCTTGTGTATTATAAGTATGTATGTATTTACAAAAAAAAAGTATATGTATATTAGTATTCTATCCATGGTCTAGTAGCCATAGTCTAAGCTGTGCTTAGTTTGTGGCTAGATGGTGCTGTGTTAAAATGTCCTAAAAATATAATATCACAAAATACTGTTGGGAAAGTAACTTTTACCATTATTGTATGTTAAAATATTGTACTTATCACAATTATTTATATTAATATAAGTGAAATATAAGCAATAAAGCTGATAATTAAGGAGCTGGTGAACAAACAGGAGAAATTGTAAAAGATTGTTTTACAGTGGATACACAGAAACCGTATTTATTCTTAAATATTTTAAATGCAGGTGGAACTTTTACTCCATTTTTAAAGTGCATTACATTAGCCATTAAAAGATACAAAGTTTTAAAAAAATGTTTGAAAAAGATATGCAATTATGCCATTTTGTTCTTCAATATGTTTGTACATATAATTATGCTAATATGTTCTCCAAAAACAATGTTTGAGAAAGATAATGCAATTAAGCCATTTGGTTCTCCAAATAAATGTTAGAGAAACATGTAATTATGCTATTATGTTCTCAAAAAAAATGTTTCAGGAACTTAGATTATTATGCCATTTTGTTCTCCAGCTCCTCAATTGATAATTTGATGCTATTGTGCTGATATATAAAATATTCAGTCAATATTTGTAAGTGTTATACCTGTTTATATAAGTGTCATATATTGGATCATAGTGTATGTTTATTCATTTTTTAAAATATGTTAAACATACCATAATTTTTAAATCATGTATTCCATTTGTGTACATAGTTAAACAAGATTACATACTTATTTGTAGTTACAAATGAGAGAGAGAGAGAGATTACATAAATCTTGTTTATCCATATAATTACAATATTGTTATATTTTGTTTGTATGTTTTTGTTTGTAGCTGTAGCAAATATAAGTTTAAGGGAGTGAAATGAAATCAAAAACCAAATAATCATTTCATACTGAGTTCTGAATTAATTTAATCTAATCCATTGTAAATGAACATCTGTACTGTACCATTTTGCAAGTTCACAGCAGCAAACATGCCTTTTAAAACTTAGCGGCGATGTGCGAAAGGGAGATAAAGATCTATCTCTCTCTATCATTACAAATACAACAGTTCTATATTACATAATGTTTCCATGGTATGCATTATAATTTCATGCTTTGACCAAAGATTTAAATCGTTAGATCCACCCTACCGCGTCAAATAATGGTGACGTTTCCGTATGGTTTCCTTAAGTAAACTGGTTGACATCGGAAGTATCGAATCTGTTATTGGTCTCGTTGACTATTGAATTTTATTATTCGAATATTGCACATTGTCGTTCTCTGTCTCTACATGGAATGTGTGCATGTATAGGTATGGTGAGGTCCTAACGATTTAAATGTTTATCTTTGACTGTATCATTCACATCAAATTTCTGTGATATAGATAGATTTATTTTTAATTCCCGTGAGATGTTAGTAAACTTATTTATTACCTACATATAAAAAATGATTTGTACTTTTTATTATATTTCCTTTAACTCACCTTCCTAATACTAGCCAGCATTTCAATCAACAAAGGTTTGAAAAGTAGGTTCAGATGCATACTTACCCAGGCTTAAAAATAAAACATTGAACTTTAAAAAACTTTATATTGATAACTACAATGACTATAGAACAATATTTTCGTAATGATTAAAAAAAACGTAAAAAATTTTTGATGGTACCCACATACAGTTCAATACTTTGATGAATATTCCATTCCCTTAAATACACAAAATTAAGTATATCTTCCTTTTCTGTGCCGACCTTTAGCAGAAAAGATAGAAGTCTTTCATTCTTCGTTATTTTTTCCTTAAATTACCCATATGATATCACATATCCCATATTTCTCATCAAAGTATCTTTGATGGCTGGCTGTAGTTCCTTCTTCATGTATGTGGTCAAAAGAGTTCGTATACCTTTCGTGAATATATCCTCCATTTCTCTAGAAATGTCTTCGGCTTCGTCCAATTCATCGTCTGGCCTAAAAAGTTTACTTCGTTCATAATTGACCCTGCTCCGCGGTTCGTAGACGATGTCCCAGTTATTATCAGCCGACCTACTATCTAAAGCGTCATTATAAATTTGCCTCAAGTGTGGATCGAAGGAAAATTCATCCGATCGCCTTCTTCTTTTCAAAGGCAAGTTGTCCTTGTTTCTTACAGAGTTCCTGTTAATGTATTTCTCGCAACCATAAGCATAGACGCTAATAAAACCAGGCTCCACAAATTCCGAATCTGTTTTTACGTTGAACTTCCCGGGTTGTTGATTTAAAGGTCTCGTGTGGAAGCCGATTCCGGCTTTTCTTAACCTCAGTATCATGTTACAGCCATTGCTTCCCCGATTTCTTGAATAAACATCAAGGAAAGGACCGTCAATGGCTCGAGATTCAGCATAGTGTCTTCTCAACCTTCGATTCGGAGGTATTTCTCTATCCAGGTCATTTGCATCGTACAAGTCCACGTTTCCACTGATGGTAATGTCATGGAACAAAAGCATGGTGTCAAGTGAAACGTTTCTTGGATCGAAGTAGCATTTTTCTACTCTTACCCAGTTGCTATTTTGTGGGAGTCGTACGCGCATTCTCGTAACATACATATCTACGGGCGCGGATCGCATTTGCTGGTACAGGCTGTAGCCATTGAGGTCGATGCTTTGACTCTGTAAACAAGGACAACAATTAGATTTGAACGAATTAGAGACATGGTGTGTCTAAACCCTGGCGATGATTGCCTGTTAATTTGGGTGCCTACTTTATGTCGTTTGCCATGACATAAGTGGAGTAGAACTGATGTAAATATAGGAACCTAACAACGTCGGCTATTTTTATCACATTTCAGGAAAAAGAAGAATTATATCAGTTTTGATTTTTTAAATATTGCGTTTACCCATACCTCAATCGAAAGCCTATTATATAAAACAAATTATTTTTCTCTGACATTTACGCGAATATTATACATTGAAATAAAACTACTTTTTACGTAGTAAAGTACCTCATTTTATTTCAATGTTATTTTTCATTATCTAGGTAGGTACTTCAAGTTCAATAACCGTGTTTTATTTACCAATGGAGTCTCCAGATTCTTAGGCTGCGTCCTTTTCCGTCGTTTCATCTGGTCTAGGGCAGACTCCAGTCGTGATGAGCACCGTTCTCCGGCAATGGGCACCGTGGTTAAAGGCGGTAGACCACCTGGTCCTAGGCCTAAAGCTGGTCGACTGTCAAACCGCTTTACTTCGAATAGGGGAAGAAAGCGGGACTCTAGAAACAACAGTAGGTAGTTAGATTTTTCATTTAATCGCTATACGATAATTGATTATACTTTTGCATCACTCGGGGAATCCATTATTAAGCACTCCGGAAACCGATTTTATCAAAGTCGGTTTAAGTAAGTCTCCGCAATCTGAATTAGATAATATCGTTTTACAGTGGTAGCGGTTCTAACTTCTACCAAAAGATTTACTTAGGTAACCTAAAATTCTACTCATTCACTAGTAGCGAGTGCGAAGAGCGTTCCTGAGAAGCAAGTGGTCCTGCTGCAGAGTTCAGCATGACCACTCGCTTTGGAAGTTGTCCTGCAACCTAGTCTAGATAACTTACAGGGTCGAGTTAGTTCAGTGTCAGTTCGCAATTAGGGGTCCCTGCTTATGTAGCAGGGACAGTTTTGTTTGAGTATCGGGAATACTTAATTATAATATTATTCAATATTTTTTTTATTTTACACCGGAACTGAACAATTAGAAAAAGAAAATAATGTGCAAGCAAACATAAAATTGAAAGTTAACGTGTAATTATATTCTATGGTGATCCTACTGTTTTCACTTCTATTGTCTCATGTTCAAAGGCGTGAAAATCGTGAGCTATGTTCAATGCAGTGTTGTGGCGTTGCATGGAAGTATACCTGGCAGCGATGAGTTTCATTTATTTTTAATTATTTACTTATTATTGTTTTTGAGAAGCTTATTGTAGGTACTCGCGATACCGCGAAAGCGTGAGACGCGTTCCTAACTACCTACTATATTTATGGTACAAAATAAGAAGCGCTTTTTCTCACCAAAGTAAACCGTATAATCTCGAAACTTGCTAAAGTAGCTACGTTTCGCTTTTCATTTCTATTGATCTAGTTTACGTTTCGCTTTGGATTTCTCAGATCGTAAAGAAAACTCTGTAGGTAAGTACTTAGTTATATACCGGTGCCTTTACATACTATAGCTGCGAATAGTGACGCATTTAGAGCATCTGGATACCTGTATCTAAACATTTTTACGCGAAATGTAATTTACAGGTTGGAATTTAAACTCAACGGCAACTCGTTTATATTTAATGTACTTAAAAGTAGGTATAACCTAAATCTGTTGGTACACTAGGTAGAGTCGAAGACTGATGTAGACACGGTGATATATCGAGCTATAGGTATGTATGTATGGAACCTTCGTATTTCGTCGCAATTTATTATTTTTGTAGTGCAACTTGTGTGTAGTTACACTCACAAGTCGCAGGCCTGTTTCAAGATTTTCTTTGGAAAAGAGGACGAGCCTATAGTACTCTGCTACCATATCAGGAGCATGGAGTTTAAAATTGTGCCCCTACCGAGCACGGAGAATGTCTCAATAGCTAGGAGTAACTGCATATTTAGATCCTAGACCTAGTTGCGGAGAATACTGAGTGAATTCCGGTATTATAACATATCATGTAGACTGATTAATAATATAATAATATTTTTTAATAATATTTTTGGGACATTTTACACAACACCATCTAGTCCCAAACTAAGCAGAGCTTGTACTATGGGTACTAGACAATGGATATAATACTTATATACTTTTTTTTTGTAAATACATACTTATAATACATAAGAAACACCCAGACAAACACAAATACTCATGTTTTATCCACACAAATATTTGTGTCCTGTGGGAATCGAACCCACGACCCCATGATCAGCAGTCCGGACCGCTAGACCACAGAGGTCGTCATAATGATGATTATTTTTAATTGTCACTTTTGTAAATAACTAATTAAGTACCTATATTTTTTGTAGATTAAATAGGTACTATGATGGTGCCGGCATTTCGTACCTGACATCTCCAACTAGCAATGAACACAGTGTATTTTATGGCAACCCACTACCCAAGATTTTATTGCAAAGGTCGTATTTGGAACACACAATAATCGCCTAATTATTATACCTTTTTGTACTTCTGCAGATGGAAGTTCGTTGTCACTAGCCGACGCAGTTTTCGCAAATAATATGAACATCCACCAGAACTTCACCATTTCTCACAATGTTAAACAAACACAATCTTAACTAGGCTGTATACCAATACGCCTTATCGCAATAAAAAAAATCAACTGTCAAAAATTCCGCGAATGCCTTCCTCTCACCGCGAAACCGAAACGTAAAATAAAGCATGGAAGGTAAGACAATAAGAAGTGCAGTCTTTGGAAAAAAATCCCCGGTTGAGCCGATTGTACTCGTGCTTCTAGACGATTTCGCGACAGGTGTCTAGATAGTACCTACTACCTAATACTTAGATACTTACCTAGGAGGTGAGGTAGATGGCCGCTAATAGGCGAGAGGACAATTTATTAGAGCGCAATGAAGACGCTTTTAATGTCTCCGTGAGGAACTTATTTTATAGGACAAAACTGAAAAAGTTATTATTTATTTATTAGGATTTCCAATAAAAATACACATTACATACAATTCAAATACAATAATAATTATTAAGTTAAACAAAGGAAAAGAAAACCAATATGTTTGCATTAGATAATATGTTTAAATATTAGTACCTACCTATAAATAGCTACATATTATAATAACACTACAACTATATACTCGTCGACATTATCCTTCCAAAAAAGTCAAATGTGCCACTTATGGATGTCATAATTGTGTAAGTAATCAACAAAAGATTAAAAACTTTATTTTGTGCCTACTCATCGTTACCTTGCTTTCCACAACCCGTATCTACTTACCTGCCTTAGCCACGAGCCCCTCAAAAAGTATAAGTACCCAGACTCAAACAATATCTATCTACTTATCTGTGGATATGTCTCGGGTGGAAATCGAACCCAGAACACACGGCGTGAGGCGGCGCAGCGATAGTAGCGAGGTGACCGGTAGATAGTGGGTAGGTACGCCAAATGAGCGGATAGACATCATACCAATACTTTTGTATGAATAATTAGCACTTATTGTCTCTTTTAATCGTAAAATATGGCCACCAAACCAAACTTAAATTCTACGTGACAATACCAAGCATAACATCCTACTATTTTTTATATCAAAGATGACATCGCGGCAAAACAAGTAGACCGTGACGTCATTACGGCAAGTAATTGGGTTAAGCCGTTTAAAATTGTTGACAAAGTTGAGCGACCCCGCGCTATGGTATCATGGTTTGATTACATACTTTTACTTGGGGCTTATATGCTATGGTATTAGAATGGTCAACAGACGCGTTATCTGGGTGAGATAGTGTCATTCTAAACAGGCGCGAACATTTATCTGCTTTTAATACCTTTTTTTATAGTAGGTACGGAGAATCTTTATGGATCCTCCGCCACCCGACGAGGTGGCAGGGTATGTCGGACTCGTACTGAATAAACCGCACTTGACTATAGGGCAAGTGAAAGAAAGAAGTGAAAGAATACTGAACACTGTAATCTTGTTTTTTTTTTTTGTTGAAAAGAGTGTCTATGGAGTTTCTTGCCGGTTCTTCTACATAAGACCCACTTTTTGGAACCGTGCAACTAGTTTGACTTTTCAAAAGTGCTATTTTAATGGTCTTCTTCTTCAATTTAAGAGCTCAGCTCTTGTCGGTGGAGCAATCGCCACTGTTCTCTATCTTCAGCTTTCCGTTTTACCTCTTGATACGACACGATCCCCACCCTTTCCTTCACTTGTTCCACAAAACTTCGTCTAGGTCTTCCCCTTCCTCGTTTTCCTTCAATTTTACCTTCTAGTATAGTTTTGAAGTAGTCGTCGTGTCGCAGCAAGTGGCCAAACATCTTTCCTCTCCTATTCTCTATGGTTCTTAATAACTGTCTTTTCTCATCTACAATTCTTAAGACTTCCTCGTTTGTTTTCATTTCCGTCCAACTGATCTTCTCCATCCTCCTCCAGCACCACATTTCAAATGCCTCTAGCCTTTCTCTGTCCCTTTGAGTCATAGTCCAAGTTTCACAGCCATACAATGCTATTCTCCAGATATAGGTCTTTATCATTCGTTTTTTGATACTTTAATGGTCTAATTGAAATAAAATATTTGACTTTGAAGGAAACATATTTATTTATTTATTTCATCCTCACAGACAACAAATAAACACAATAAACTACGTAAAAAAAAACGAAATAAAAAAATAATATTTATATACTTATATAAATATCTAAAACTATTAAAAAGTTGTTTCGTGAAGACAAAAAAGGGACCCTAACTCAGCATTTGCCACTTCATCTTGGTAAATGATGCGGCGCTGGTATTCTGCTAGGACCTCGAGCTACTTCACAGACATCGGCCAGCTGCAAAAAGCTGCAGGCCGTGACTTGATTTAGGTAAATTATTTATCTATCATCCTTCTTTCCAATCATTCATCACTCACCGTCATTCAATTATAAAAACGTAAAACAAGAGAAAAACTAAAACTATCTATAAGTGCAGGCAAATGCTTTTAGTCAGCACGAGGCCGACCTACCTGACAAAAAAAACGAACTGCCTACTTGTTCTATAAAGGCTTACGTGCCGTAGACTTATAATGAGAGGTCAGCTTACCGAAAATGAAGTTGATAATTTCATCTGCAACCTTTCTTTTTAGTTTACAGAGGACAATCATTCCGGAATTATGTACTGACATCGAATGATTTCAAAAATATTATTCCACAAAACATCGAACTGCATGGACCTATTCGTTGTCTCGGATACACCACGTCGGCTAGGAGACAGCGCTGCGCCATCCATGTGCTGATGGTTTGCACCGGAGTGGATTTAGAGGGTAAAAATGCCACACACCCCGATAGGCTTAGATCGGTGTGTATTGTATTGGTGTACATCCGAGACGACGAATAGGTCCATGCAGTTCGATGTTTGTGAAATATTTTTTTTGAAATCATTCGATGTCAGTACATAATTCCGGAATGAATCATTATCATTTATTTATTTATAATAGGTATCTACACCAACAGCATACGTAGCGCACATTAAAAGAAAGAAGAAAAAAAATTGGCATTGACTGATGTGTATGCCAATTATAGGTATACACGACATTCATCATCATCATCACTGTCCCACAGCTGGTCATGGGTCTCCTCTCAGATTGAGAGGGATGGCTATAGTCCACCACGCTGTCGTAATGCGTGTTGGCAAACTTGACACACCTGTCGAGAAAAATCTCTAAGGCATGCAGGTGATGGAGGTTTCCTCACGATGTTTTCCTTCACCGTCTATGGAATTCGAAAAATCTTCCGCCTTGCATTCGAACTCGATACCTTTGACTACTTAATATTAATGAAGCAAGTACTTAGGTAATAAAAACAGATATTTCTTTATCCATATGTCACAAATTAAATTAGTTTCTCCTATTATAATATTTGTTACTTCGTGAAAGATAATTATCACCAACTCTACAATCGTCAGACACCAAACATTAGTCTCGCCTATTGTTTTGACTGCTATTGTCCCAAAATATTCTCTATGTGTAATGTTTGTAACCGCTCTCGTTGCCCATTGTTATATTACGTTTTTCTTAAGAAACTTCCGTGAAATAACGAAAAGTTGCCATTTAACTAGACGACTTTGTGCATATTGTATTACCAAAGAACTATGTTCTTTCAAAATATTGTGTGGTTGTGTGTGTTATCAAGATGGTACTCACATTGAAAGCGCAGGACCCATGGGCAATGGGTATTTTATAGTTTTATAGTACGGAAAATCCTCATGGGTCCTTTATAGATACCTGGGGAGGCGGCAGGCTATATCGGATTCATATGAATAAAAACTGCCCCAGGCCACTGGCCTTCATTTGCCCTATACTTAGTCTTGACCGTAGGATCCATGAATTTCTCCATGCTATAATTTAAAAACGGAGGTGTAATTCTATGCGAGAAAGAAAAGTTAGGTATTGTTCTATTCCAAATGCAAAAAAAACACGCACATCGTTGTATACCTACATCATCATGATCAACCATCATGCTGGGCACGGGTCTCCTCCCAGATTGAGAGAGATTAGGCTATAGTTCACCACGCTGGCCTAGTGCCGGTTGGCACACTTCAGACAGCGTCTAGAAAATTCTATTAGGCATGCAGGTTTTCATTATAATAGAAAGAAAACGAAAAAAATATTTACATAGACAAAATGCACACAAAATATTTTGTATTTAAACAGAAAGATAAACTATTAAATTGTTAATATACCTAATTACCTACGTAACATGTGCATCACATCCACGCAAAACGCACATGATTTCGAAAAGTCAGAGGTGCGTGTCTTGGATTCGAACTCGAGACCTTAACAATCCAGTGTAGTCATATTACTAGGCTATCACTGCACCTATAGTATATTTAAAAACTAAGTAGGTCATGTCATTCGCATTGTACGGCCCGGCTGGCTGCCTCGTCTATTGTTAACGAGAATTTCCGGAGGGTCCTAATCCCAATGCAATCTATTAACTAGCAAATATTAGAACAGTTGTTCTTAGCTTATTGCCATATACTTTCTATAGCTTCTATATAAATTTATTAGTACTTATTTAGTAGGTACCTTTTAGTAGGTAAGTTTGACGGTTGTTTCGTCAAATTAGCTCAGGGAATTGCAGCTGTTCCTGATCGCTCAAAATAACTGCAACATATACATCATGTGCAAATAATATAGGTACATATTCCAATAAATTTATATTATTTGTATCGTCCACTGCCCGAGGAAATGACAGTGTATGTTAGACTCCCGGATGACGTCATACCAAGTTGTCTTCCCATACCGATGGTCGAGGCTATGGAATTTGTGAACACAATAGTAGAATGAGGCTGACCACACTGATAGGAGCAAATTCTACAAGTCACTAGAAGAAGGCACCTACCGGAGTGCGTCGCTTGCAGTACCACCAATAGCGATAGTTGTCAATACGTTTGTTCACTCATTAAGCACAGATTGGCTCTTAGCATTAAGTGAAGCTACTTGTAGTGTGGCCTAACAAGTACCTAAGTACCTACTTGAAGAAGTGGAGATCCGACATAAAAGAATGAGAATCGAAGTGGATTTTGCAGCTTCGGATCACCAGAGCCCGTAGTCGATTTATTTTGTTTACCACTACCCACATGAGAATACATTGCTATTATATTCCTGATCCTGCGGCATATAATTACTTAGGTACTTTATAATGATTATTATACCAAATCTCATATACTTAATATGAGATTATATTTCTTGGTAAATTAAGTTGGACATACCGAATCCTGTCCTGAAATTTAAATGTTTTAATTAGACGCTTCCCGGTGAACAAATACATGGTCCAACAATGTCATTGTTCGTTAAATTGTGCAAGCGTATCGTGTCGGTGCCATAGTGGTGCAAGCTGCGCCATTATCAACGAACAATAGGGAAAGCCGCGGCCAGCTTGTGCGATAGACTTTATAGGCTATAAAGCCAGCAGTCTAATAAGCGGAATATGGTGGTTTTCTGTTATAATAGGAAACACTAATGGAGTATCTTTTTGTATGTTTTTGGCATTTTTCATGCTAAGATTTTAAAGTTATTAACTGTAAAGTAAGTCGTGTCGGTTGAAAAGCAAAAACTTGCTTTTCAATAGGTGTTACTGACGTCACCATAAAGACGTAAATACAGTATGTGGAGGAAAAATTCGACATGACGGGTAGGAATCGCGGTGGCTTAGTAGTCATAGCGTCTGGTGTACCTAACCAGAAGACGCAGGTTCGAATCCTGCCCGCGGTCTAATTTTTCCTTTTCTAAATAACTAATGGAGTACTTTGCCTAAATGAGGAACTGTAAAGCTTTTCTTAAATTGGAAGTTCACATCTACTTATTCTTTCTTTTTTTGTCACCTGGTAAGGCGGTAGGGTATGTCAGACTACAAACAGCTTTGCCTTCACTTGCTCTACAGGCATGGCGACGGGATCCGAGATTCGCCATTAGACCATTACAGACATCCATCCACCCTGCTCTTATTCGGAACATCTGTTTCGATAATTTAGGCAACAAAGAGCGTCTGTTAGTAGTTACGTATGATGTCCTATAGTTTGCGGTCTTGCAAGGTAGGTACCAACTATTGGGTTTAACGTTAGAAGAAGCAATTGAAATCAGACCTTCGTAACCCAATTTCTGAGCAATATCTTTACTATTTTATAGTTATCCTACCTACCTGCCTAATTTATCATTTAAGTATACTTAGTGTGTGTGTGTGTTTTTTTAAGTAATCTATCTACGATACGCTGTTTTAGTAGCCGTGTAGTCCGTGTACTACCTAGTCACAGAACAATTTCTATGAATTAGGGTCATTCCTTTGTCGTATCGTATCATAGTTTAAAAAACGCGTACGTGTATGTAAACAACAATAAAGAAATATTACTTAGATATGATTATGTTATGCAAGCCACAGATTGCTACAAATCGATCATTACATGCATTATGATTTCAGAATTTAGTGGTTGCCAATTCGCCTTCGCCGGAATGCTCATATTCTTTACAATGTACTCTTTCAACATTCTACCCCGTTCGATCTTAAAAAAAGTTTTGAGTTCCTGGGCGACACGCAGACCAAATTCTTAGGGTCATCAGATAACTTGAGTCGTGATAACGTCAGTGAACTCAGTAAATCTTTCTCAGTTCAGGCTGCCCGTTTACCTACTAAATAGAGATACTATCAAGCTTGTTATCAATGTTATCTATAACTTTCTAAACATCTACCAAGTTTATCTAAGTATAGAGGCCAGCATATCAAGCTACCACAATCTGTCAAATTTCTTTGATAGATTTTCAACTTTAATGTTTGACAGTATACCCTACCTTTCTTTTAGAAAATCTGATAATTATAGTTTACTCATTTAGTGCAACGTTGATGTCTTTATAAGAGTAGTTTTCTTTATTTTAAGAAAGACATCAACGCATTTAAAAATGTCAAATAATTCCTATGTCGGATAAATTAACACAGACTAGCCACTGTTGTCCCTCAAGCTATCCAAAACTGTAAAATTTTCCCAAATGAAACTTATTCTTTTGTGTTAAAGTTAAAAAAAAATTCAGAATGGGCTGGCCTCTGCACATAAGTAGCTTTTCTCTCAGTATGTAGAGGAGGATCTAATATTTTTTATATATATATGACAGTTGCCTACTGAGAACAACAGCAAGAAACTCAAAGATCATGGTTTTTTTATTAAACCTAAACATTATCGTAGAGAATAGAATCTCTATGCTTAATTTGGGACTAGGACAACCATAATACAAAAACCATAATATAACATATATAAACAATTTATTAAAAAAAATTAAAACCTTCATGCAGGCGAGTAGTTCCCTTAGATGTTATGTTTCTTTGTTTATTTATGCTCAATGTAGGTACATAAGTGTACAAAGGCGGTCCTTATGCCTTAGGCATTTTCTACCAAAGAAGTTTTGTGTGGTGCAGAGACGATCATGGTACAGATGCACTAGAATGGCAGAAGTGAGAGTTACATAACTAAATATAGATAAGGCGAATACCATCGATTGACTAAACTAGGTATAAACGTACATAAACTTCACAAATATATGTAGATATATACTTATTTTCTCTTTACAATATGTATGTCCCTTTGATTATATTATTATACAAGTATAATTATAATCAAAGGTATGTCCCTTCCTTATCTCCGTAACTACTCAAGTACCTAGTGTATGTATTAGCAAGACATGCCTATATACGAAACCGATCTATCACCATTAATCGTATTTATTACCCCCTAATATGGTGGCTAAGGAAAATTTTCATTCATCCCAAGGTCCATGCTTATCCTCTGCTTACCTACATATTGTTATATTGATTCATTATTACAACTGCGCATGTACTCGTTGTTAAGAGCTTCACCACGGCTTCACCTCGGTCCACGTCTATAAATAAACTGGTTCGTGATTGGCCGCTAAAACAAACATAACATTATTCATATTCGTTATTAATGGCGCCCCAGCTGGCGCGGCGCAAAGCAGACCTAATCAAACGAGGATAAATAAGTTACTTCCACTTTAATGTATTACTTATGCACAATAAACTTACCTATACTGAACTGACTTGAGAATGAGAATTAATAAATGAACCATGCTGTAAATCGAAAAAATTACATTTTCTAAAGTAAGTACCTACCTATAATTATGTTAGGTAGGTACCCCACAAGTGCAAGACTCTTTGTTCTTGTCTGCAGTACATACGGCTATTAACTACCTTTTTCCGTAGGTACACTAGCATATATATCACTAGTGATAAGACTGATAGCTATCATCAAAGAGCGCCAACCATCCCGGTCTTGGGCAGCTCGCATCCATCCGCTGCCAGCCACCTTCAAAATACGGAACACTGTCGTCAGTAGGCTTTATGGTATCCATTGTCCTCCTTCCACGGTTCCACCATTATAAGAAGTAGGTACTGTAGAGGTCGCTACCAGGAGTCAGCGTGAGACTGGCTGGTTTAAGAAGAAATAATCATTTGAAGAATTTAACTGTAGAATGTTTAGTCAAAGTGATTAATGGTTGTCAGAGTTATTCCTTGACCTTTGAAGAATAAAGTCGCAAAGTCCCTTTTAACCGAGAGTTTCTTTTAATAGGCCGCCGTGGACCCCATCAGGGTCCCACATAGTGGTGGAGGCGCCGGGTAGGATTGAAAAGTTATTAATAAATATATTATATTTTTAGTGGAGCGAGTGAAAATAATTTGCCAAGCGAGTCGTCGACTAAGTATAAGGCGACAACCGATTGAATGAACCCCCAAGGAAGGAATTTATATTAATCGAAGGAATATAGTGAATACCCATTGACCAGAGCTAAGTGGTTTTAATTTCGGAAAAAGCTGTTTTCAACTTTGTTGATAAGATATAGTCTTTGCAAAGTGTGTTTGTTTTGAACACAACCGATTCAGCAATATCCGAAGGTTCCAAAACGTATTTAATTCAATGGAACGTTAATGTGTATTTATTGAGATTTAGATATGGGAAGTCAAGTAAATTTTTGCATTTTACTCGGAGTGATTTCATGCTAAGACAATATGGCAATTTAATCTTTTCCTTTCTCTGACTCAATTGCGTTAGAAAAAAGTTAAGAATTAAGATGTGGTATTGTATTTAATTTGAATTTCTTAGACCCTTCAGGAATGATGCGTTGCTGATTGTACATTAAATTTTGAAGCATCAGTAGAGAGGAGGCTGCTTCGCGTCTTTTCCAGGCGTTTTGTCGCGTTGAAGTTTGTGGTGACATTGATCTCTTTAATTCTTTACTGTGATAGATGTTATTTCTCTTGTGTATAGTTATGCACATAAATGTTAGTTTAGGTAAATGTTTTTTTTAATTTAGCACAAGAGATGCAACACGCCACAAACTATCCTTTAGCAAAGGACATGCCTCACGTGCGTTTAATAATATTTTCGCCTGAAACTGACAGTTCGAGTTAGGCACTAGGTAGGGATATGTTTATTTCTTCTCTATATGGATAACACTGGAAGTATTATCCATGATGGTGGGCGTAGCTGATGTAGAGGTCGCTACCAGGAGTCAGCGTGAGACTGGCTGGTTTAAGAAGAAATAATCATTTGAAGAATTTAACTGTAGAATGTTTAGTCAAAGTGATTAATGGTTGTCAGAGTTATTCCTTGACCTTTGAAGAATAAAGTCGCAAAGTCCCTTTTAACCGAGAGTTTCTTTTAATAGGCCGCCGTGGACCCCATCAGGGTCCCACAGTACTTCAGATCCAGTACTCTGTGGGTCCACCTCAAATTAGAACGCTAAAGGTGGACGCACATTCGCCCGAGCCGAACGCGCCGAACGTGCCGAAGTCAACGTGGCCTCGCACACTTGTCCGAGCCGAACGCGCCACACACACATTATTCCCTGATTTATTACAAGATGATAAGCGATTTTTAAATATTTTCATATGACTCCTACAAAGTTCATACGACTGTTAGAAATACTAGAACCGCATATAACAAAACAAAATACAAGGTTTACCAAGGGATTGGCAATTGGAGCGATTACCTACTTATTCGGGGAAATTCCAGAATTTTTGTCAGAACATCCTCCAATCCATCGAAAGATCAAGTATAGTGCAGAGCAGAAAATCCTTTCACCTAAACAAACCGTAGGTACCTATTGGGCGAGTCGATACTAATTCTAATTCATACCCGAAAGTATTGCATGAACCTATCTACTTACCTATTCAAACAAATGAAAACTAAGAATCTGTAGGTACCTATTTTGAGTTTTCAGTTTTATGAATACTGACCTTGTTTTGAAAATTATAGATTATTTATTGCATAGTTGCATTCGAAAAAACCTATAAAATATACTGAAAAAGTATTAAAATACTGAATCTGGTCACACTGATAGAATGCGAGCGCATCGGACGAATCGACAGCATCTTCCGCATCGAATCTGATGACGTCATCAGAATTCTTCTAGGATATCTGGAATTCTGACGATTCGGCGCGGACAAGTGTGCGAGGTTTCATAGGATTTCATATAAAGAATTCTAAAATTCGGCGCGTTCGGCGCGTTCGGCTCGGACGAGTGTGCGTTCACCTTAAAAGTGAATAAAAATAATTTTATCTTATAAGGGCACAGTTCTAAACTTTATACCAAAAGATGACGCTAATATCGCACACGTATAACGGCAATAATATAACAGGATAGTAAAAAACACATTCAAATGTATGCAGAAGTAAACTATAAAATCTGGTAGTAAGAAAATGTATTTTTTATCTGAAAATCATAGAAAATAGTAGTGTTTAAGTGTATTCTTGTGTTCTTCTAGATGGCGCTACCATCGCACTAACTTGACAGTTCGATCGAATTTTGACAGACCAATAATACTTTTTGGTTTTCGTTCGTCTGGTCTCGTTTGTTTGTTCGTATTTGCTTGCATTTTGCTCGCAGAATGCTACCTACAGCTACAGAGAATTTTAATTTTCTTCAACCAAAATAGTTTCGTATAGTTTATAAACTATACCGTTAATTCAGTGCTTTGTGAACAGATTCTCAAACGTGATCGTGATGACGTAAATAAAGTGAATCGGTCGAACTCGTTACAATGAATTGGTGTGTGTAACATTCAATACAAGGTAATGGGCGATGTTCTCGTTCTTATAAAACAAAAGGCTTGTCCTTCACACATTAGTAGAGCATCGTTGTGCAAACAAACTGTTATCTACACGCCGCGTAATATTAGAGGTGATTATTGAAATGCTAATTAATGCTACACTGCATGTAAGTACGGCGAACCGAGTAGCGCTCATAATATTATAAGTAGTTAACTTGCGCCAAGCAACAACATATATTTACTAACTCTTCTTGATGGTGGTGGTTTTCTGTCGCTTGATGCTGTAACCAGTAATAGTATAAATTACTAATTGAACATACAATCATGGCCAATGTAAAGAAAAATAGACTTAAAGCACCCAAAAGTGGGCCTACGAGAAAGAGTGGACGTCTTAAAACAAAAAAGTCGTTGACAGGTCCCAGTGAATCAGAGTTGCTGCAAACAATAAAAGAGTGTGGAGTTGTGATGAAACGGCCAAGCAACACAGTTGTCATGACAGCAGATGAAAAAGTACAATTTATACTGAATAATGGACATCAACTAAAAGAAAAATTTATTATAGCTAAACCTCCTAAAGAACGTAAAAAACGTGATTCACCAATATATTTTAGGAAAAAAAAGGACAATGATTTTCCTCTCATAACTAAAAGTGGACGGGTTAAAAAGAAAACTAAATGCAATTTAAGGCTCCTTGATAGTATATTGAAGAATGAACTGAAGATTAATGATAGTGATAAGCAGCCTAATACAAATCCTGAGCCAGTCGTACCTCGACCTGTGGCACTTACACCTTTGCCAAAGAGTGTAAATAATAACAATGATGATGATGCAAAATCAGACCGAAATAATACAAATCGGGACTTTTCTGATGTTGATGACAGCTCATACAAAGTATCTGATGACAATATATCTAATTTATATGATAACATTTCTGAGGATACAAATGTCTCTGAAGACTCACTTGTAAATAAACAAAAAATAAAGAAAAATCAACCAAAAAATAAATCAGCATCAGTTAAAAAAAAGCCAACACATGTTACATTAAAAAATGGGGTTGTGTTAAAACTAGCATATTTTGAATGTGACCACTGTGGAAAATCATTTAACAGAAAAACTTCCCTGAGTCGACACATGCTAATGCATCTTAATATAAAGCCATTTACTTGTCTTTATTGCCCACATGAGTTTAGGACCCGTTACAACATGGAAGTTCATATAAAACGCTATCACAGTAAGGCACAACATGGCCTGTTTGTTTGCAATTACTGTGGCATGACATTTCTTTCAAAAGAAAACCTAAAAGGACATATACTCCTTCACACTAAAAAAACAGACACTCCTTACAGATGTATTTACTGCAATGAGATATTTGATCAGAGTGCTTTGTTAACACATCATGAGAAGATACATATGGTCAATGACCGTCATGCATGCACACTATGCAGTATGACCTATCGATGTCGCAATCGGCTGTACTTGCATATCAAGAGTCATTTAAAAATAAAAGATTACATTTGCCAGTACTGTGGTAAAGGGTTTTTGAGGAACGAGTCTTTGGTGCGACATTTTGAGGTTTTCCATGGTGGGCAGAGACTAGTGTGTCCAATATGCAAGAAGAATTTGAAAGGGCATTTGACTGAGCATATGCGTACGCACGAGAAAAAGCGCCCGCATCAGTGTCCTGAATGTGGACAACGGTTCACACAGTCCACTCAGCTGAATGTACACCGACGCGCGCATACAGGGGAACGGCCTTTCCCTTGCCAAATATGCCGCAGATTCTTCTCGCATTCTAATGCGCTCATGTTGCATATCAGACGTCACACAGGAGAGAAACCCTTCCCCTGTGCCATGTGCCCAATGTCTTTCTCTCAATTACCTCACATGAAAACGCACATGCTTAAAATCCATGGTAAAGTGAACCCCTATAAATGCCCCAATTGCAAGTCGTTTTTCAAGCTCAAAGCTCAGCTTGATGTTCATGCTAAGTCCTGCAAAACTGGCAAGAAACGGAAGAACAAAAACGGCGAGGAAGAGGTAATGGAGTCGATGATGTCTCTGTCCCGGATGAGGTTCCTGTTGGCCCTTCTCTTTACGATGATCACCACCGAGGAAAAACTCGAGTGCTTAGGTGCGTAACCTTTTATTACTTACGAATTTGTTTACACTATACTCATATTGGCACTGTTTTTTTATTGAGTGTGGAGTACATTGCTTAGTGTGTGTCCGCCAGTAACGGGAGTCCATATCGAAAATTCGTGCACTATTCATAGTAATATTCAGTGGCAAAGTACTGAGAAATCTAACGTTGACTTAATAATATTGTCGCGTACATAAGACATCAACGCGTTTTCATTCAGTTCGCATCATCATAGGTCATTGAATTTAATCGATGTAACAAGGTCGTAATAACAAATGGGCCGCGTCATTGAAAATGCAAGTGCGATCGGACCGAACAAACATTACATTACGAAGCACTATAGTTATTCACTGGGTTGCGAAATCGAATGCTGTGTACGATGTCATGTGCTTATGTGAAGTGCAGACTTGTTGGCACGTTGTCCATTGCAAAGCTTATATCATCCTGATTTTTATTCTAGCAAACAAACTTGTCGTTGTATGACAAGTGACGAGTTACAACGAGGTTTATGAGTAATAATTTCGTGAGTGAGTTCATTTCCCATTGTGTTGTTAATTTCGGTGTTGGACGGTGATGGCGGGTAAATGTAGGTTATCGGGAAATGGAATTTCAGGTTTAATTATGCAACATTTCGTTCGCTTTCGGATGGGTAATGGTGGTGGACCTCGAATCTTATCTATTTTGAACTATTCATTAAGCTTTGTAAGTAAGCTGTTCACATTCTGTCCAGAAACATGTCTAATATATTTTTTTCTAACAGGTTTTAACAAACGCCTCATAGACGAGATTCTTATAGAATCGTTGGAGGCTATGGAAAAAACTCCTTGCAAGGACGAGACATTAACGCCGATAAAGCGTCTAAAGACCAATATTGAGATGTTGCTTATTGGAACAGTACCCCAAGATCAGATGGAGATGTTTAAGACCGAAAACAAGTCGACTGAGGATATTTTGGAACTTCTGACAAATGAAAAGGGGAAGTAAATGCATCAATGGTAAGTTTCATCAATAGGGCAGCTGCACATTTGCCGGGACGGGTTACAAAACTGTCTGCTAAACGAAAGGCCTACAAAGTTCGAATACAAGAATTTTTTTTTGCTCACACCCTAAAGTAGCGACGCACGTGTTAACACAATGTATTCATATACACGTGGGTCACACCCACATTGTTGATATGTAAGCACGTTGAATAAGTCGCAAAGTTATGGTTAGTCACGATTTTACGAATCACGATCAACTTTTTTCTAGTTCTACGTGGACATATCATTTTTAGTATAATTTTGTACGATACAAATGGAAACTAAGTGCTTTAACAGTGTTCAATTGTTGAAATTCTAATAGTGTTTAAGTATTTTTTGGCATTTTTCATGCTAAGATTTTAAAGTTATTTAGCGAAGGAAAAAGTATTTTAAAGTGTATAGGTAATTCGGTATTTATGCTTCGAAAAATACATCTGCTAACCATACTACTGCCAACGCACGCGTCGCGTACGCTCCAGTAATAATAGATAATACGTCCTAAGTCAATTGGTACCGACCAGTACAAGATAAAATGAGACTTATAGCTATAAATAAGAAGGTTTAAATCAGGTAGAATATTTTAAAATCTTGTTTACACTAACCCGCCCCGACATAGGCCAGCTCTAGTTATGATGCATTTTAAGCTTAGACAAATATTTTAAGTTGCACTGCAAGTGCGAGTTCAGTAAATATGTTATGTACAATTGTATAAAATTGTGTGACAAGGGAACGTTGCGGATTAAAAGACGATGTAGTAACGAGAATTGAGAAGAATATGCTGAGATGGTTTGGGCATGTCGAGAGAATGGATGAAAGGCGACTAACAAAAGGGATTTACATGGCAAATGTCAGTGGAACCGCCGAGAGAGAGGGGACGCCCTAGAAAAACTAACGCTGACCTTATTGGTAGGGTTCTTCAAAAAGGTCAGGTGCGTAGTACTCACAACCTGCGTGTGTGTATGACGACTATGAATGTGTTCAAAGCAAAATAAGTATGCAAGAATAGTAGCAAGTGGCGTTCTTTAATTTCTGCCTACCCTCATGGGAAAAAGGCGTGTGTATATGTATGTACAACTGTATGTAACATGTTTCGGTGAATTAAAGGTTTTACCTATAATTCTTATTGGAAGTTGTCACTGAGTCAATATTTCGATTGATAATAAACTCGTAGCTGTTTAAGGTTGTCCCTCATTTTGTTTTTGGCATTGTTTCAAGTTGTCATGCGTTTGTCGGTATGTAATGTATTTTATATGCCTACCTTCTTATATTATATCGGTAGCAGAGCCTGGTTCGTCCTCGCGCGTCAAATCATTGTTCATTCACGGTCAGTGTACTACAACTGTGTATGCTGGACTCGTATCTGTCATTGTAATCGTTTGCAACAATAAAAACATGTTCTATTTCGTTGAACAATAAATTTGCCCAAAATGCGGGCAGCTATTCAAAAATCTATCTAGAAAGATAATGACAAAGTTAACCATTGAATAATGATGAAACTCATTCAATGGCGTTTTTAAAAATCTTAAATATTTCAACAGAAAGCCTTTAGACCAAAAATTATTATCTTAGTCTTAAGCTCAAATTAATTGTTACATGGCGAACGAGTGATGTCACGTTGTTATTAAAGGTTGTAGTTCCAGTAAGGATATCGTTAAAAATATGTGATGCTGCCGCGACAGTGCGAACGACGAACCTCATTATAACATCACTCTAAGAATAAGTTTAATTGTGTTTTGAATTATTTACTATTTTACGTAGTAGACACGTAGTTTTAATATAAAATGTTTGATCTAAGTGTTCGTTTTTTAGATAGATTTAAAGATTATTTAAATAGTATAAAAGAATCTGCCCAGCATTGACACTGCTTCATAATTCTATATAATAAATGGATGTCGTTATTATTAATATTTATATATAAATTATACTCTGATATTTTCAAACGTCCATTCAAATCACTGTTTTTTCTATCGTTTTTATACACGATAAGACAGCATTATACTTATATTATGTTAGTAAGTTCATGCAGTGATTAAACGATTAGATTAGCCAATCAGCAGATAGAAAGTTCAAAAATGTTTTACAGTATTTATGGTAAAGTAGGTAAACTAGAAAAACGTGTTTTGATAAAATGTAATTAATTCTGTAAGTTTTTAAAATTACAGTCTAATGGGCAGATTCCTTTAATCGATAAGAAAAAATAATTTTTATGCAATGTGACTTGCCATTAAAACAAAGTGATTATCCCAAAGATAATAATTGTACTGCATTTTAAATTGTTATTTATCTTACTTTAAGGTTTTTATATAGCATTCCTGTTTATTAAAAGTGTGCCATTAATTTAGCTGGGTGAACGTTTTAACTCTTAACTTTATCAAATATATTTACCTACATAATTAAAATTATATTATATCGTTTATTATATTTTGATTGATAACTTTTATTGATTTTGAATTCGATTTGACATTGTTGGAGAGTAATTAAACTATTTGTTTGGAAATGATTCGTTATTATTGCTTTAAAGAAGTCATTTTTAAAATTGGAAGTTGACAAAAAATATAGTTACGTACGTTAGTAGGTAGGGCTGAAATAAAATATCTAAATATAAAATAATAATCTAATCTCAAGTGACAAGTATGTAGACGTGGGTAGGTAGATCCTGTTTAAGGTTTTTTTTTAAGTTCTTTGCAATATTAGGTAGGTACAGACGCCAGCACATCAAGCCACAATCTGTCAAATTTCTTTGATTGATTTTTAACACAACAAAAATGAGGTTCATGTTCAATTGGGAAAATTTTACACTTTTGGATATGTTGATTTGCTGGCGTTTGTACCTGCTGTCGTTTTTCGGCACACTTTTCAGTATATATATTTATCGCCTTTTACTTTATGTATGTTATTCTGGCATCGTAAAACAATATTTACTTTGATATGGTCGTATCTCAATTCACATTCAACTTTCAGACGAACGTCAATAAATGTCAATTCACGTTAGTTCTTGCAGAACGAGTAACTTGTATTACAGACAATAGTATATATACATTCGTTAATGTACCGGTCATTAATATACGAGTACTTGGCAAGGCCTGCTCGTGAACAAAAGGAAATTACTTCGCTCGGATCATTGAGTATGCATGTAAAATCTGTGACGCGTGTGACGTCACGCTCCGATGACCGTGTGCACTGAGCGGGCTTGGGCTGGCTTAGGTTTTCGGTGTGTAAATATTATCGTCGAAATATCGAGAGCTGCAAGAATATCGTTGAAAGATCATAAATTATGGGAAAATGGTAAGATTTTTACTTCTCAGGAAAATTTACCTTTACAGTTTTCAACAAGCAATGTTGGTTTATTTCAGGAACGATATTATATTTTGTATAAAGATGGTAGATGGTACGTGTATGTTGAATCACTAGTTCTTTCATTTTTAATGAAAACTATTTGAATAGTGAATAGTCCCTTGTCGAAATTTGCCTTCACATTCAGAATTTTACGTCTCTATGGTGACGTCAGTACCTAATTATGATTATATTGAAAAAATATTATTTTGCCACCTACTAACGAACGTAACATAATGGAACCACGTTTTTATATCTAATTATTTTAAAACGTTTTTTATATGAGTGCCATTTGTTGTTATTATTTTTAATTTCAAAGAAAAATCGTTGAGACTTCCTATGTGTTCTGGAAACGTCATTTTATCTGATAGAAAATTTGTGTCGAATGATTTGGTTTCAATGCTCTGTGTAAACTGGGAAAGGCACGTTTGAAAAAATTTAAGGCGATATCTATAATATCCTTCGAAAAACCCTCAACATTCAACTTATTTGCATATTATTCTAAACGTTAATAAGCCTTAATTTATGATTATGAGGATTATGATATACCTACGCCTTAATATTTACGGTGATTAAAAACTAAGGAGGCATACAATAACGTAACAATGGTCCTTATAATTTATGAACACAGTTCTTTGGCTATAGACCAACAAAAAAATTATTTTGCGGACCAGGTCGAACGATCCACCTTAACTTTGCTAGTGGTAAAGCTAAACCCGCCGTCGCAGCAAAAAACTTTGGTTGGGGGGTTATATTTATTAAGTACTAGCTTCTGCCCGCGACTTTGTCCTCGTGGACAAGTTACTTTTAATCACTACATAAAATAAAACAAAGTCGTTTTCTCTGTCCCTGTATCCCTATGTATGCTTAAATCTTTAAAACTACGCAACGGATTTTGATACGGATTTTGATGCGGTTTTTTTTTTAATAAATAGAGATGATGATTGAAGAGGAAGGTTTATATGTATAATACATGTATTTTATTAGTACATTGCACCCGTGCGAAGCGGGGGCGGGTCGCTAGTTATTTATAAATGATATCCTATATGTTATTCTGATGTATAAATAATAATACTACAAAGTTTCATAAAATCTGATCAGTAGTTTTGGCGCGAAAGACTAACAAACATCCATGATGATGATCCGTGAGGATGGATGTATGGATGGATCCATCCATCCATCCTCACAAGTTATCACATTTTTATTATTAGTAAGATTCGTGAATTGTCTAGTTTTCGAAGGTTTCTCAATTTGACGCGTACGATTTTTGGGTATGACTCCCATCTGTAGTGGGCAGACTAGTTTTTCGCAGTTTACACACAGTATACCAAACTTGTATCCCTTTCACAAATTATATAGTTATTTAATAAGATGTTTGACATTTTGAAGTCGGTTGTGGTATTAAAGAGCGCGCAGACCAAATTTAAATCATAATGATTGTATGAATATTTATAATAAATCTATTGCAAGCGTTTCGAATAAGTATATCTTCTACTAACTAATTTCATATTAATTTGTGACTATTTTATTATTTGTATTTTTAATATAAAGTGCGTGGGTGGTTAGCCAAAGACATGCCCACCTTAGAATAATAGTCGACTATTGTAGGTACCTATTATCTAGTATGTGTGCATGCAACTTAGGACAGTATTCGATTGTGATTAATATATAAAGGCAAGACGCTGCCTCCATAGTTGAGCAGCGTTAGGGTGCTTTTCAACCAGAGATGTGATATACAGCTATACTGCGAGGATATGAAAGCTAAAGTACGAAACTATGTGACCGGTTCCACTGATGCTAAGCTATGTAGCGGGGCGAGTAAGATGTGCTATGAAGATGCGCCGTCGCGAGGTAGCTGTGCTAGGAAAGGTTCTTTTTCAACATTTTGCTTCCACGTTGCTATGTTTAATTTCGGTGACAAACTCGCGCCTTATGTAGATACTTTGCTCTGCACATAGCTACACCGCTCGCGACCATCCATAGCACGCATCCATCCATATAAATAACATAGCTTAATTGAACCCATTTCCCCCAGTGCTAAGCTGTATGGACCAATGAATACTTATGATTGGTGGATATCAAACGCATGATAACATATCCGTAGCAATGTAGCATAGCACATCTTTGGTGGAAAAGCGCCCTTAATTTATTGATTTTCCCTAATCCATTCGGGAAATTAAGCCTCCTTAACGATTATATTTACATTTAACTTTCGAATACTGATCCAAAGTACCAAAGAATATAAGGTAGTGAAATGACTAACATTATCTAATTAAAAATATTGTATAAGTAATTGGATTTGTTTTTTTTTTAATCATATACCTATCGCCGTAATGGTGACACAATCACAATTTCTGCTACTATTGTGAGGGTCCCGGATCCATCAGTATTATTGGGATTTTCTATGACATTCTCTCAGTAGCAGCTAGGATTTGAGCCTGGTTAGTAACCCCTCCACCTTTCATTTGGGATCGGTATTACATACCGGTCAACTGCGGGTTGACAGCAGTACCTATACCTTTGCGTAACCCTTCAGAGAAGACAGGCGTGATGGTAGGACCGTGTATGAAACTTATTAATTTACTATTATTTCACCAATAATCACCCTCAAATCAAATCATCAATTGCCCTCCGGCAACATGGAGTGATGTTTTGCGAAAGGCTGCTTGTACTAGGTGGATGCGAAAAACCGAGGACAGGGTGAAATGGCGCACATTCGGGGAGGCCTACGTCCAGAAGTGGACTAAAATAGGCTGATGATGACACCAAATCACAACTTATCTCATAATCTCATTGACGCACTACAACCAAAGGCTCACTCCAGCATTCTGCTCTAAACGTTCAATGTCAAAAGGTAAGCAAGAGCCTCGACATGTATAATAATGGTATCTAATTATCATCCAGCCAAGACGGGAAGTGGCTATGTATGTGCTGGCGGTCTCTCTAATCTTTTTAGCATGGTATGTATAATTGGGTCTCTCAAGCCGACGGTATAAAAATAAATTCTGTTGCTAAAAGTCTTCCGATTATCACAGTAATTAAAAATGTTAAGTTTATGCTCAACGGTTATATGTATAACCACGTGCTAAATGTATAAAAATAAAACTTGGTAGCCATGTTTTAACCATCCTTATATAAATCATGATCCTAGAACCTTCCCTTTCACGACGTATTGGTGATCGGAGTAGCAAATAAGAGGACGCAGCTAACCTTGACAACAAAAGATGTCTGAGAGGCCAGAGTGAACAGGGAAGTTAATTCGCAAGAACTCTGTGTAGAAAAATATAAGGAGCAAGTTATTATATTTTAACGCAAAGGTGATCTTAATAAATAGGAGTAGAGAAATAGTCACACGGATTGGCAGATTGCACACCTTTACGAATGTTATGGAGTGATTCATTGAGTGAAGTGTATGTATTGATTCCTTCCTTCACAGTCACAGTGGTTTCCTTCGCCGATAAATGCAAGTGATATAAATTTCTGAATTTGAAAATTCCGACGCATTCGCAGATGCGTGCAGGATCCAAACTTGCGCGGTGGGTCAACGCCAACACTAACAGTAGCGGATAATGTTTTTTCGTGTAGTGTGGTGGAGTGGCACGGAACGTAACAGTCAACGTGACATCAAGTCCCTGAGTGACATGACAAGATAGGGAAATGTCAACGTCAGGCACGTCACTTACGTTTACGTCAATTAAACGTCAAAACCAACAAGAGCAAAAAAGTAATTCAAAACAATACGCGTTTCAGTATGCGGTTCTAAAGTATTTGTGGATTGAGAGACGTTTTTTTAGTGAAGTTAATATTAATAAACTATTAAACATGGGTACCACAGGGCAGTCTATCACTTTAGCCAACAGCATTATTGGTGTAGGCATATTGGCAATGCCTTTCTGCTTTCAACAGGTAAGTACACATCTACACAACATTATCTTATTTAAAAAAATATATAACATACTGCTGGTTTTTCCTAATTTACTTTTGATAACAAATAACTTCCGTGTCGAAGATATCTTGCAACTATTTTGCCGTTTGATAATAGTTTATGTATGTACCTATTCGCATATTAATATATATTTTGGCACTTGCCATGTAAAGTTTTAGACTTTTTTTACTCTAAATATTGGGTGAAGAAATTATTTTAGCAAGTCTTGTGTATTTTACTCCACTATTACTTTGGTTACAAAACATCGCAAATTGCTTTCAAATATATGGCATTGTTCTCTCCTAATTTTCCTTTGCCTTGATCATTTTATAGCTATTTTAAAAAAGGTAGTTTATATTTTTAAATAACTGCATACATGAAGTTTTGATATTTTTATGCTTTATACTTTTCAGTGTGGTGTGCTACTGGCTACTTTGATTTTATTATTTATGGGCCTCATCTCAAGGTTATGCTGTTATTTTTTATTAAAATCAGCACTACTGGCCCGAAGAAGAAACTTTGAATTCCTAGGTATGTATCATGGCCACACTTAACATCTGCAATAGTCTGTTCTAGTCCAGGACTTCTGTTTAGAGAAATGTCAAAGAAAAGGAGATATCAAATGCCATTTCAGACCAAATATTTAGTGTGCAGAAGACTTATAATTTAATTAAGTTAAAATTTCCTTTATTTTATAGAATCAAATACAACAGGAACACTCATTAAGTGTCAATTATTTCGAAGGGTATTTGACTATCAATTTATTAATAGTGGATAATTTTCATGTGATGTTGCATCCTGGGTTATTTTTTTAACTGTTTACTCACCTCGAGTATATTTTTTCTAGCTTTCCATGTGTTTGGACAAGCAGGCAAGATGGCTGTAGAAGTAGGAATCATTGGGTTCCTGATGGGCACCTGCATAGCATACTTTGTGGTGGTGGGAGACTTGGGCCCACAGATTGTAGCCAAGATGTTCAACATTAACCAGAGTGATATATTAAGGTGAGTAATACACATAAAAAGCATAATACAAACAAGCCAGTAACCATTGAGAAATTAATTAAGTGTGAAGGTTTAATGTAATCAAGCATAAAATAAAACTATACACTCAATTATAATTTGAATATTTCCAAGCAAGGCCAAGCAGATCTATGTATTTTAAAGTTTCCAATGTCAGTATGTATAATGTGTTAATGTAACCCATTCCAAAGTATCAAATATATTGAACAAGCAAATATATAATGTGTTAACACATTTATAAATACTAATAGTCCAATACCTCTAATATGGCAATGATTTTCGGTTTAATTATTATACTGGATTAATTATTATTTTACACATCAAACTTCATTGTTCTCATGAAACTAAGAATAACTCTGTAATAATGTTTTTTTTTTAAATAGTGTCTATGGAGTTTCTTGCTGGTTCTTCTCCATAAGACCCACTATTTGGCACTGTGCAACTACTGTATACTTTTCAAAAGTACTATTTATTAAAATAGTGATTAGAACATTAGGTCTAATCAGTGTTTTCCAAACTGTGGGTTCATTCGACGACCTCTGTGGTCTAGCGGTTCGAGTGCCGGACTGCTGATCATGGGGTCGTGGGTTCGATTCCCACAGGACACACGTATTTGAGTGGATAAACCACGAGTATTTGTGTTTGTCTGGGTATTTCTTATGTATTATAAGTATGTATTTACAAAAAAAAAGTATATAAGTAATCCATTGTCTAGTACCCATAGTACAAGCTCTGCTTAGTTGGGACTAGATGGTGTTGTGTAAAATGACCCAAAAAATATTATTATACTATCATTCAAAAACGTTAAAAAACACTGGTCTAATTAAATAATTTGACTTTTACCATATTCGTTTGCTATCAGGACTTCGATAATGGTGATAGTATCATTGGTGTGCGTGCTGCCGCTCGGCCTGCTGCGGAACGTGGACAGTCTGAGCAACGTCAGCGCCGCCACTATCGCCTTCTACTTCATTCTCGTTATGAAGGTAACATCTAATATATAAAATTCTCGTGTCACAGTTTTCGTTGCCATACTCCTCCGAAACGGCTTGACCGATTTTGATGAAATTTTTTGTGCTTATCGGGGAGGTCTGAGAGTAGGCCAACATCTATTTTTCATACCCCTAAATTTTTTTTTTTATGGCAAAACAACTTTTGCGGGGCAGCTAGTCTAATATATAAAATTCTCGTGTCACAGTTTTCGTTGCCATACTCCTCCGAAACGGCTTGACCGATGTTGATGAAATTTTTTGTGCTTATCGGGGAGGTCTGAGAATAGGCCAACATCTCTTTTTTTTTATGGCAAAACAACGTTTGCTATAGTTAGTAGCTAGTAATATATATATTTTACTTTTTTGTACAAAAATGGTACAGCGGTTAGCACATCAAGCTACCACAATCTTTCAAAATATATTTTTTGATTTTCAACTTTAAAACAAAATCATATTCAATTGGGAAAAATTGTCAGTTTTGGATAGCTTGACCTGCTGGCTGTATATTACAAAGCATACTTAATATCATATGAAATTCTCTGCCAGCAAACCTTTGAGTCAAATAAAGAACCATTTATATCTAAAGGTACAACAAGAAAAGCATGTTGTTTAAGTATTAATATTATTAAAACTAAAGTAACCAATATATACATAGGTACACACATCTATACTAATAATATTATAAAGAGGTAAAGTTTGTGAGGTTGTAGGGGGTAATCTCTGGGGGTAAATGTTTATATTTTTAAATATCATAAACGTCACAGTGAACATCCAACACACCTGCACAAATATTATAATTATGAACAGGTGCTGTTCATTACTATCACTTGTCTATTAATTATTGTTATTTTAAACAATATTGCTTGACATTAATATTGCCCGAGACGAGAGGCTTGTTATTTGACGACGTGGTCTAGTGGTTTGAGTGTCGGACTGCTGATCATGGTGTCGTGTTCGATTCGGCACAAATATTTGTGTGGTTAAAACATAAATGTTTGTTATTTAGCGAAGGAAAAATTCGACCGCGGGCAGGATTCGAACCTGCGTCTTCTGGTTAGGTACACCAGACGCTATGACCGCTAAGCGACCGCGAGTCCCACCCGCCATGACGAATTTTGCCTTCACATTCAGAATTTTACGTCTTTATGGTGACGTCAGTCACCTAACCGTCTGGTGTACCTAACCAGACGACGCAGGTTCGAATCCTGCCTGCGGTCGAATTTTTCCTTCGCTAAATAACTTTAAAATCTTAGCATGGAAAATGCCAAAAAAATACAAAAAGATAAATGTTTGTGTTTGTCTGGGTGTTTCTGATGTATTACAAGTACGTATTTACAAAAAAAAAAATGATATTTATTTCAATAAATATCATTTCATCATTTGTGATCAGTTGTGTAGTAAATAGATCTTTTAAAGACACTTTTAAGAGTCAATATTTTACACTATTTTTTTTAAGCTAGATGCTACTTTATAATGCTATATGATATATTAACCATCACTACTGCTCAGTATAGGTCTCTCTTTGATAATGCCACCTTTGCTTTTCCTGACAGAGTTACTTTCGCTTTTATAATATTAGTAAGAGGATAAATTAAAAAAAAAAAACAATTGCTACCGTCTCGACGGTTCTCTTGCGAATTGCTCAATAACAACTATTTAATTGCGCCGTCGTGTTCTCTTTTAATTACGTGTGACTTGAGAGTACTTTCATTATAATAGTCTACACGTGACATTAGACACGGTCGAGGTTGTCAGAAGAAACAAATGCACACAGGTACTTACAAAGAGTAAAACAAGACTGATTGGTTTTATTATTGTATCGTGTCGAAGATATTATTCATGTACTGTCGGCGCATCATGCGACGACAGACGACACCGGGGCAGGCGGTGCGGGGTTCTGCAACCGGCTGCGCGTGCGCCGTGCCTCCGCTCATCACTCAGCTGATCGCCGCCTTACAGCACGGGCATTTCTTTTGTAACAACAAATTTATTATAGCAAGCATTATATACCTATTTATACAGTCCACTGCTTTTATTAAGTCCCGATAAGGCCTAAACATTGTTTTTTTTTTGTGTATGTACATGTAAAAAAGAAACACATGTAACATTATTAACACTCATAACATTATTTTGTTATCATGAATCGTTAGTGATCTTCCGAAAAGCTTGACAACCATATGTATTTATTCTTTACTAGCTGTTCCACTCGTATATCCAAGAACTTTTCGAAAAAAAAAACTTAATATAGGGCAAGGTTTTAAGTCGGTATGAGCGCGACATGCCCTGACACCTTCACTGATGATGTCATCCTTAAAAAACGTTTGTTTTAACACCGACTGAAGCGCAGCGCTATTGTTAAAAAAAAACATTTATGTCACATCATTCTAAAATATTTATGATTTCTCTTTTGTTTTTTTTTATGTCTATTGTGTCTATGTCTATCTCTGTTATTCATTACAAATAACTTTGACATGATAAATATGGCAGCGCCGGATCTAGAATTTTTTCGAGGCGGGACAAAAACATAAAAAGCGGCGCTCCTGCCTGTATGTTTTATATGTATGTAAGTTGACCTATGGCCTACTAACTAAAAATAATGCATGTGTACCTTTTTGTATCCTGCCCGCGGTCGAATTTTTCCTTCGCTAAATAAACTTGCCAAATGCATGGAAAATGCCAAAAAATACAAAAAGATAGATAAGTGGTAGGTAAGGTGGCATTGTTCGACGTCGAACTAACTGTAAAGTAAGTAGTGACGGTTGAAAATCTGAACCTTGCATTGCATTGCACCAACGCGACGACGTCGTGAATAGTATTTTTGGTTGGTTTCTTCTAAATTCTAAAACAATTTTACCCTGCTAAATCATAAAGGACCACAACTTTTGAGCTTCTTCTCAGAGATAGTCAGATTACATACACTGCGTCTTCTTAAAAATATATAAAACATAATTCTGAGTCTTTATAAGTTCTGTTTATAAACATTACTTAAATATAAATGAATTGTTCGTTTCCAGGTAATAACCGAGGCGGCATCTCAGCTAATGACGAGTGACTGGCATCAACGTGTGGAGATGTGGCGGCCGGCCGGCTTGCTGCAATGCGTTCCTATATTCTCTATGGCTCTATTCTGTCAGACGTAAGTAGTTTAAACAGTAGTGTGAGAACCTGAGATCAGAATAAATACGAGTATGTTTACCTAAACAAGGAAGTAAGTAAGAGTCGCAAATACCTCCCTCTGAAAATAAATCACTGTAAAATTGTTACTATGAAGGCTAATTTTACTCAAGCAATCTTAGCAAGCCTCTTTTAGGCAATCCTCATTTAAAACTATTCAGAAGACGTTTTGTTAACAATTTCCCGTATTCAATACCATTATCTAACCTTATTTTAAGAAATAATCTGAAATACGGCCAATATTTTTAATAATTTCACATATTCAAAGTCAAAAACAAATGTTTTATTTCAATTAGACCAATAAAATAGCACTTTTGAAAAGTCAAAACTAGTTGCACGGTTCCAAAAATTCATTATCAAACTTTATTTTAAGAAATAATCATTGTTATGAAATGGGCCAGAAAATAAAATAGTAGAATAGTAAAATCACTGGGCCAATGAGTTTAACAACTGATTGATATAACAATAAGAAACAATAACATGTAAAATATCAATCAGTTAATTTGATATAATGATTTCTTTCGAGATTACAAATCAATTAACAAATTTTAAAATTAAGTTACAAAAGTAATCAAAGTATTTACCCGCGTTAATTACGTTATCACTATTATCAAATTATTTTAATCATAAAAGGTGTTATCTGTCATGATAATCTTGGAGTTGTATAGTTTTTTATGTCGGAAATGTGTCAGGTTTTGTAATAATTAAGATTAGATAAATTTTGTTCTGTTAACTACTTTATTAGCTTAGTGATCGAAAGCGACTGCTACGCTTTAAGTCCTGCGTTCGATTCCAGCAATCATTTTTTCATCCAAACTTCGATTGGATTTGTGCCCGGTTAATTCATTGCATTGCGCTCGACGCGTGGACGTGTGTTAAACGAGTCGGTGACTATACATAGACGCGATTATAAACATATCCTAATTGATAATATTATATGAAATAAGACGATGGTGCAGTGTAAAAAATGTAAATTATTTGTGTCGGTGGCGAAGGACGATATTATTAGATGTAAAGGAAATTGTGAAAGTGTGTTCCATAAGAAATGTGTGCGTAACATGAAGCAATTTATTCAAACGGAGCTATGTGATGAATGTCAAAAAAATTGCTCCCCTACAGCGCAACATCAATCTGCAAAGATTACCATGGACCCCCAGAATATTACAGTTGAATCCCTATTAGTGGAGATGAATAAAAAATTAGAAGTCATATTTAAACTGGAAAAAAAGATTGATGATCTCACGGACACAGTTGATTTCTATGCTGAACAATACCAACAAATGCTAGAATTCAAAAAACATACTGAAAATAAAATAAAAGCAATTGAACAAAAAAATATATATCTCGAGAAATATAATATTGCGCTAGAGGAAAGAGTATTTGGTTTAGAAAAAAAGGAAAAAGAGAAGAACATTGAAATAGCTTGTTTAGCAAAGATCCAAGATAATGAAAATACAAAAGAAGTTGTTACAAAGATCGCCGAGAAACTTAGTTTAAACCCCGAGGATATTGAGAGTGCTGAGAGGGTAGGCCCGAAAAATATAGGAGCGGAGCGACCGCGACCTATCGTGGTCAAATTGCGCTCTAAATATGCAAGAGATCAATGGCTGCTGAAACGTAAAACTCGAGTAATAAACAATGACATATACAATAACGGAGACAAAAATCCAATTTACATAAACGAAGATTTGATCAAAGTTACGAAACAATTATATTGGGAAACTAGAAAAATGTTAAAAACCTCATATAAGTTCATCTGGATACAAAACTCTAATATACTAGTAAAAAAAAGTGAGAATGAAAAGATTACCCGCATTAACACCGAAAGTGACATTAAATCGCTATGCGAACACGAAAATAATAAACCTACATAGGCGGCGTATAACGCGGCCGGTTCACACTATGTAATTAATTCTTACTACAAAATTCAACGATTTAACTGATAATTTGGATTTGACCGATATTGAATACAGTAAATACGAAAACTCACAAATATGGTCTAAGCATTTAGAAGCTGGTAACGTAAATATAATACACCTAAACATTAGATCACTAAGAAAACAATTTAATCAGCTACTAGTATTACTTGATGATTGTTTAAAAGATAAAAAACTAGGCGTTATTATTCTCACGGAAGTAAATATTAAAAGAGAAGAAGTACCATTATATAATATACCTGGATACGCAGTTATCCCTAATACTAGGGAAAATAGAAGGGGCGGAGGTTTATTGCTTTATATTAGAGAAGATTTAAAATTTACGGAAGAAAAACACAGATTACAAGTAAAATCAACAGAATTAACATATGGAAAATTGGAAGTCGGAAAGAAAACAATAAATATTCTGGCTATTTACAGACCACCTAGTACAAATAAAATACTATTTATTACGGAGTTGAACACAATTATACAAAACATTCCGACCTCTGAAGAAATAATATTAATTGGAGACATTAACATTGATTTATCTACAGAATCAAACTTGGTTGCTGCCAACTACAAAACCATGTTGTGTGACAACGGCCTACAATGTGCAATTCCTACGTCGGAGATTACTCGTGAAGCGATCGTCGAGTGTCGACTAACTTCGTCGAATATTGATCATGTGTGGGTACGCGCAGGACGCGGCCGACCGTTCGCCGCGCGCGCATACACTATAACTTGCACCTTGTCTGACCACTATTTAGTGGGAATAAGTATTAAATTAACTGATAACGAGTGCACCAACAATATTATACGAACTGTTATGAATGAAAAAAAAGTAAGTGAAGAATTGTTATTAGTTAACTGGTCAGAGTTTATGCAATTAAGTTGTCCATTGTTATTATACGAAAAGTTATATAATTTGTTTGTAAAAATATATGAAAAATGTAGAATGCAGCAACAATTGAGATGTGGTAGGGTAACGCAACCATGGGTAAACAACGATTTGAAAAAAAAATTAGAATACAGAGACATATTATTTAGGGCATGGAAAACATCACCTAGTAACATGAATAAAAGGTTAGTATACACTAAATATAGAAATAAAATTAATAAACTTATAGATATAGCGAAGAATCGATATAGACAAGCAGAGATAAAAAAATGTAATCAGGATTTCCGAAAAATATGGTTAAATATAAACAAATGGTTAGGTAATACAACAAGTAGTTTAGATAATGTAATACTAAAGTATTTAGGTAAAACGGATAATACACTGGCTATTTGCAATAAATTCTCAAGCACATTTACAGAAGAGATTTTAAAGATAAAACATAACTGTAGTATTAACTTTTTAAATAAAGATACCTATGTAACACCAAGTGATGTGACATTTCGATATACGCCAGTTGATGCATGCACAGTTGAAAAATTTATAAAAAATTTAAATATAAGTAAAGCACCGGGATTTGACAAAATCAGAGCCAAAGATTTAAAGACTGTTAAGAAAGAAATAAGCCCAGTAATAGCAAAATTAATAAATATGTGTGTTAGTAAGGGAATCTACCCCGATTTGCTAAAAAAATCTATCATACGACCTATTTATAAGCAGGGAAGTCATTTGGACTACAGTAACTACAGACCAATCGCAATATTATCTGTAATAAATAAACTAGCTGAAAAAGTTATAGTGAAACAAGTAAGTACTTTTTTAGAGAAACACAATATTATATCAGATGCGCAGCATGGATTCCGGAAGGGACGTAGCACCGCTACGGCCCTCGCTCACTTTACCGAATACATAAACAATAGTCTGAATGAGGGAAAATTCGTTATTGCTGTTTTTATTGACTATAAAAAAGCTTTTGACACTCTAGATCACAAAGTGCTATTGCACGCAATGGATGAATGCGGTGTCAGAGGTCCAGTTAAATATTGGTTCAAGAACTACCTACAAAACCGAACACTACGCACATTAGTAGACGGAACAACCGGAGACGAGGTAAGTGTGAGCTTAGGAGTGCCGACTGGATCGGTGTTCGGGCCGGTAGGGTACATAATGCACGTAAATAGTGTCATAAACGTGATACACCATAGCAAGGTATTTATGTATGCAGATGACATGTGTTTACTATACTCGGTCAATGATATCAACGACGCCGTAAGTCACATACAGTCAGATTTTGAAAATGTGACTAAATGGGCTCATGACAATGGCATAATTATAAATATTGCGAAAACTAAAGTTATGAGCATTTTTTCGCCGCACAGTAAATATAAAAACCACAATTTGAATATTAACATAGTGGGTCATAGCTATGAATGTCTGCACAACAACAAAAATTACTGTCAATGTATAAATATAGAACAAGTAGAAAGTTATAGGTACCTAGGACTGTTAGTTGACTGCAATTTGAATTGGAAATTACATGTGTCTTATGTTTGTGGTAAATTAAGAACAATCTTGGGTAGATTCTTCCACTTAAGTGGCTTTGTATGCAAAAAAATGTTATATGTATTATATTACGCACTTGCTGACTCATTGATCAGCTACGGCCTGAGCAGCTATGGACTTACTTTTAAGACGCAATTAGATTGCATAAAACAGTTACAGATTAGAATAATTAAATACCTAGTTAGTAAGAAAGTCCGAAAAAAATGTAAACCAAATTACGACAAACTATTTCAAATCTGTAAAATTTTACCTGTACACTGTAAAGTAAAATATCTTATAGCTATTGAGCAATTCTATAAAACAGAATATAAAGAACACACATCTCATAAATATTGTACTAAAAAAGTTAGGCAAGGCAAATTTGTAATACCGCCAGTTAAAAATTACTACGGACAGAGAACCCGGAAATATTTAACACCTGTAATATACAATAATATAGACAGCTTAAGAAAACTTAATCCGGAAAAAAACAATACTTTTGCATTGAAGCGCGTTTTGAAGGGCAGCCTGCTAAAAGAGCATTTTGCGCTTTAAAGGGCGTTAAGGTGTGATAGTAGTTGCAAAGGTCTATGTATATTATATCATAAGAATATTATAATTAAACCTAAGACTAGTTACTAGATAAAACAGAGCGCCTCTTCCGCCAACAAACTGTATCAAGCAGTTTGGCGAAATTGTACTTACTGATACATTGTACTGTATTTTTGTTGATTATAATAAAAAAAAAAAAAAAAAAAAAAAAAAAATGACAATGGGCTCAACCGCTGGTGGTGTTTTCATTGGTGACCGTACTTTTCTTTTTCAGACAATTATTCGAGATATTCGAGTCTTTACCGACTCTCTCCCTAGAGAAGATGAATGTTGTGACTAAGAACGCGATTAACATCTGTACAGCCGTGTACTTCACTCTCGGCGTGTTCGGATACATCGCATTCTCTTCCCATGATATTTCAGGTACAGTTCATGTTATTTTTTTTTACGATATAGGTATATTCAACAACGAGATTCGCTGAAAATGTTGCAATCTTAAAGGCTAGTATTTAAGTGCAAATCAAAAAATGTCGTTTTGTATAACAAAACAATCCTAAACAAAAATACTTATTGCACAGCAAAAATACTGATTGAGCTACAAAATTACTGATTGAGCAGCAAAATTACTGATTGTGCAGCAAAGTAGTCACCTCAAAATATTGTTATATACACTCAAAACATTCAGATTTGGTTCTGGCACTCGCCGACCGCTGCCGCGGCACCGCTGGCTTCGCTCGCTCGGCTCGTGTGTTGTGTGGTCACAGTTCTAACCTAACCGATATCTGTATTTTGCTGCTCAATCAGTAATTTTGTCGCTCAATCAGTATTTTTGATGCATAGTTAGATATTCCAATCTTCAATATGATTTTGAATAAGTATGAAGTTACTGACCTGTGAAGGTTATGCGAAATAATTGCATAGATGACCATTAAATATTTAGGTTGCTTTAATAGAAAAAACCTTTCATTGATGACCGTACCGATAAGTTGAAACAAATGTTCCTTGGGTCTGTTAAAATCATTTATTCAAGGTAGAACTTTTTGAACGTCATTTTTACAGATATACATTTTATCGAAACGATAATTTTATCATGTAACTAATTTCTAATATATTTATACGAGTATATTTTTGGCATTTTCCATGCTAAGATTTTAAAGTTATTTAGAAAAGGAAAAATTCGACCGCGGGCAGGATTCGAACCTGCGTCTTCTGGATAGTTAGAAGGTAAAGTGGCATCGTTCGACATTGAACTAACTGTAAAGTAAGTTGTGTCGGTTGAAAAGCAAAAACTTGCTCTTCAATAGGTGTTACTGACGTCACCATAAAGACGTAAATTCAGTATGTGAAGTAAAAATTCGACATGACGGGTAGGTATCGCGGTGGCTTAGTGGTCATAGCGTCTGGTGTACCTAACCAGGAGACGCAGGTTCGAATCCTGCCCGCGGTCGAATTTTTCCTTTTCTAAATAACCATATTTACACGAGATTAAGAATCGGCCTCCAATGAGACGGGCAGACGAACCGGTAAACGTAACTGGGAGTTGTTGGATTCAGGCAGCATGTAACCGGAGTAAAGGTCGAAGGTCTATGGGGACCTATCTAATGGGCAGATATAATGATAATGTGATAACATTTGCTGGGATGGGATGACGCAAACCATGAACACTTTATTGTCACTAGTATGTTTGTATTATAAGTATGTAGGTATTATATCCATTGTCTTATTACCCGTAGAACAAGCTCTGCTTAGTTTGGGACTTTGGTGGTAAAATTGTCCAAGAATATTTATTTATTTATAATATTTTGTAACCAGGCAACATCCTCATGAGCTTGAGTCCGACGATGGCGAGTGACGTCATCAAGTTGGGGTTCGTCATGTCGGTCGCGTTCAGCTTCCCGCTCATCATTTTTCCGTGCAGAGCTAGCTTGTACTCATTCTTGTATAAAAAGGTAACAGTTTCGTTTTGTGATGGGCGATTTCTTTTTCCAATATAGTTGTAAAAGGTTTTAGTCTATGCGGACGAATTCAGAGTTAAAATTATTCAATGTTTCAGTTATTCAATTTCAGATCTTACAACAATGAAATACGCCTAACAATGAAATCCCTGGGCTAGTATTGCACAATGAATTAGCGTTAGAACTGTTTAGCTTGATTTGTTACGCTGGGCACTTAGTTAATATGTTTGTTTTGTATTTTAAGAGAATTATGTAGTTTTTTATACTACTAAGGTGGTAAACAAACATACGGTCCACCTGATGGTAAGCGGTTACCGTAGCCTATAGACGCTTGCTACGCCAGGGGTATCATTTCGTTGCCGGCCCTGTAAAACGAACGAGGAATACAATACTATCTTTTTGTATTTTTTTGGCATTTTCCATGCTAAGATTTTAAAGTTATTAAGCAAAGGAAAAATTCGACCGCGGTCGAATAACTTTGAGGAATACAATAATTAAACAAAAGCGGTGCAATCCTCCTTGTTAACCGTCGTTTGTTCACCAGGTGCATTCCTCACACCATGACCACATAATCAACCACTCGATCCCGGAGACTTCGTTCCGATGCATCACCGTGGTGATAATCGCCGTCGCATTAGTGATCAGCCTGCTGATACCCAACATCGAGCTGGTGCTGGGACTCGTGGGGTCTACCATAGGCGTCCTCATCTGTGTCGTGTTCCCCGCCGCATGCTTCGTCAACGTCACATTCAAGAATACTAATGAAAGAGTGTTGGCTAAGGTGAGTAAACTGCCGGGTCTGCAGACGAATGCTACAGCGCTCCCGTAGTCCCGGCACTAGTGGTGACGCGAAATGCTGAGGTTGGTTTTAGTCGGTAGATCGCTCTTTTCAGAGCGGAGTCCGACACACCCCACTGCTCTCCCCGGAGCGGTGGGTATTGCATAAAGCATTTCCAAACCCGTCATAAAAAAACAGATGAGTTTAGTAAAGCATGTTTGTTAGATTGGACGACCTCTGTGGTCTAGCGGTTCGAGTGCCGGACTGCAGATCATAGGGTCGTGGGTTCGATTCCCACAGGACACAAATATTTGTGTGGGTAAAACATGAGTATTTGTGTTTGTCTGGGTGTTTCTTATGTATTATAAGTATGTATTTACAAAAAAAAAAGTATATAAGTATTATATCCATTGTCTAGTACCCATAGTACAAGCTCTGCTTAGTTTGGGACGAGATGGTGTTGTGTAAAATGTCCCAAAAATATTATTATTATAGATGTATTTTTTCTTTTAGGTATTATGAAATTAGTAATGGGCGTTTGTGATTTAGAAGGGAATTGGTACGAACTGACCTTTGTTTGTAGATTGTACAGACGCCAGCGGGTCAAGCTAGCCAAAACTGTTAAATTTTCCTAATTAAATATGAACCTTATCGTTTTGGGTTAAAGTTGAAAATCAATCGAAGAAATTTGACAGATTGTGGTAGCTTGATTTGCTGTATATCATACTGTTATTGTTTAGGTGTATTTCTTTAAAGCAATATTTAAATACAGTAAAATTATACAAATGAATAAGTGGTAAGAAATCCAACAATTGAATTGTTTAACTACGTTCATTTTTAACATACTAGCTTTGCCCGACTCTTTTTTTGAGACATACGGTAGCCTACGTCCTTTTCCAAGGTCTAATTTGTACCAAATTTCGTCAAAATCGGTTCAGCTGTTTAGTCCGGAAAGCCAGACATAGTTACGTTCGAATTTATAATATTAGTAGGCATAAAAATATTGGTATACGGGTCAAAGTGCCCTAAATTAATATAATTAAAAAAACATTGTAAAAAACCTGCGTCTATACATTAAGATATTAAAATAAAACAACTAGGATAGAGTATTAAAATATAAAATTCGATTTCTTCCAGGGTGTGCTTGTACTCGGACTGATCATTATGGTGCTGGGTACATACGCGAATCTACAAGCGGCCGAGAGCAGTATAGACCGATACGACGATAAGTATACACAGGAACGCATCGACAAGATCGTTGAAGATTTCTTTGAGAAACGAGACAAAGATGGTACGTCTTCCAAACATTTAAAATTTGAAATAAAACTACTTTTTACGGGTCAGAAATCAATATATAAATTTGATTAATTCTTGGAAGTGTGTCCCTGTTCTGTACATCATCAACCCATATACTGTACCCACTTCTGGGCACGGGTCTCCTCTCAGATTGAGAGGGATTAGGCTATAGACCACCAGGCTGGCCTAGTGCGGGTTTGCAGACTTCACAAACCGTTGAGAAAAATCTCTAAGGTATGCAGGTTTCCTCACGATGTTTTCCTTCACCGTTTAAGCGAGTGATAATTAATTATTAATACGCACATGAATTCGAAAAGTCAGTGGTGCGTGCCTTGAATTCGAACTCGAGACTCGACTTGGCAGTCCAATGGTCATACCACTAGGCTATCACTGCTTGCAACTGTTCTGTACAATCTATTGTATTATACTGGTTTGTGACACTTGCGCTAATATTACACATAGTAATTGGTTTCACAATCTGTGTATTTATAAAAATATAGTAAAATAAATATTAATCATTAAATATAGGTTCAAAGTTTGATAAGTAACAACATATCACCGATATATCGCCTATATTCCTCGAAGGGTTAGGCAGAGGTGTACTAATGTAGTTACACGCACACTTCCTCGGTATGTTTAGGTACCAGGTAATAGGGGACTAGCCTGTTGCAATTAACCAAGAATAATATTTATCCAAACTCTGAGCTACCACTGAGAATTTATAAGAAAAATCCTATAACAAGAGATAAGAGACAAGTAATATTTAACCCAAAAATCATTTACTTGCAGATGTTTATCTAAAATCACCACCTAAAAGTGACTCACAGCCAAAGGAGTCTCATAATACTATAGTACTTAAAAACGAAAATATCAAAGACTCTGAAGTACAACCGCCAAACCCCGTACCACCAGAATCACAATCCAATGAGAAAATGCCACAGACCAAGACGAACATAAAAACGGAAGAGAAAAAGTTAGTAAAAATACCTGACATAAAGGAATCCAATGATAAAGTATCTGAAACTCATCCCAGAAATCTCAAAACGAAATTAGAAGCAAAGATAAATGGTATCAGTAACGGTGAATCAGAAAAACCAAAAGAAGTAAAACCACAGTCTAACGAAGATAAAATAGATATGATAAAACAACAGAAACTTATAGAAACAATCAAACAGCACGGTGAAGAACAAAAAGAACTAATAAAAGAGCAAAAGGAAATATTAGACGAAATCATAAAGACTAAAAAAGAACTGCAACAGAATAAAAACGAAGCTGACACTAATGAAGCTAAGAAAATTGCCGTGGAGAGCATAAAACAGATTGCCAATATGGCTATACAAAGTATTGGAGGTGTAACTGAGAAACCTGTACAAGTCAAAAGTGATGTGAAGGCGGAACGTTTGGAGATATTAACGAATGAGGCTGTACAAGAGATAGCTAAGAAAGCTGTGGAAACAATAGAAGCCATACAGGAAATTAAAGAAATACCTAAACAACCAGACGCAGCGAGTCTTGTACAAAATGTCGTGCCTAATGTTCAGGCACCTTCCGCACAAAATGTACAGACCAACCAGAATGTACCACCACAAGTACCAGCGAATCCTCAAATTATACCAGTGGCGCAACCGAAAGTAGAGGCACCAAGCAATGTTGCACCAAATGTAAATTTACAGGCAAGCAACAATGTAGGAAGTCAAAATATTGTTGCATCTAATGTCATCAAACCTCTTCCACATGAAGAAGTCAAGCCGGTCTTGAATGAAAAACCGAAGGAAATCGCACAAATACCTAATAATAACGTACAAAATGAACTACCAGTTGTCAACCAGGCTCTAATTCAGCAAAATGATGCAGCGAAGCCGCATTCTCATTCCCCCGACGAGCCTCAATCATACAAACAAGGCGAAGATATACAAGATAAACATATAGAAACTAAAATTGTTCAAAACGTGCCTCTACCTATAGTTAACGAATTAGCTAATAATCACGTTAAGCTAGAACAAAAAACCATTGCTCAAAAGTCAAACAGTGAGAACATAAAAGTTATTGTTCCTCCTAAAGTTCAAAATAATGGTGCTAATTCTAATTTACAAGCAAATGTTAATCCGGTACACGATAGACAAAAGAGGGAAATAGTCGATATTGAAAAGACATACAATTTAGTAGATCATAAAGTTGATTATCAAGAATTTCTACACCCGAAAGTAGATATGAATGAAATAGCGTTACCTAAGAGCTTGCCTTTAGACGCGAATTTTATACATCATTTAAGTAGGAACCTACAAAGTTTTGATAAAGATGAAAGGTAAATTAAGTGTGTATAGGAACGTCGGTTTTTTATCGTAAATTTTTAATGCACTGCGAATAGAAATGCATTTATTTGTTGAATATGTTTGTAAACTACAGTATTTTTGTTGATGTCGAGTTATGAACTTTTGTATTGTATAAAATGTTTCGAGACTTTTTGCCATATTAGAATCGGATATTTTAAGTAAATTTATATCTTATCGAAATAATAGTTTTTAATAAGAAAAATTTTAATGCAATCATACAACACAACTACACTCGCGAGCAACCAAATCGACTCAAGCCTTGACGGCGCACATATACATTGATTTTCCTAAAACGATAAATGGTAATTATAAAAGTGATATGTCTTTCGAAAGCTGAAAAGTTATGCTTTCAATTAACATCAATACCTTAAAAAAAAACGAAGCGCTGATTTATTGACGCATTTTAATTGGCCGTCAGCGTAAATTACCTCATTAGGAATCCACGACTTGCGCTACCTGCTCCCGCTATAAAACCCCTCTACATACGGTTTACCTTATCTGTCGCTTGTTACAAGTTGACCGGTACACATCTCCGTAAATTGCATTCCTTGTTTTCGCTAACCCATGGATACCACACCAGAAGAAGTCGCTCAAGTTGTTGCCTTGTTGCAACAAGGGTTAAGTCAGCGAGCAGCGGCTGCCCAGCTCCACTTGAGCAAGTCTTCTGTATCCCGAGTATACAGACGGTTTCAAGAGACTGGTGCCTTCAATCGGAGACCAAGAACAAGCCGCCACCGGTGCACTTCAGAGAGAGACGACCGCTTCATTGTCTCAACCTCGCTGCGCAATCGACACCTTACGGGCGTTGATGTGCAGCAAGAACTGAGACGTGTACGACAAGTGGCTGTCAGCGAGTGGGCAGTGAGAAGACGCTTGAAGGAAGCCAGCTTGACGCCAAAAAGACCTGCGACGGGCCCTAAATTGACTGCAGGCCACCGACAAGCGCGCCTTCAATTTGCTCGAGAGCATCTCAATTGGAGCGTTGCGCAATGGCGATCGGTCCTGTTTACTGATGAGTGCAGAATTTGTCTGCATGGCAGTGACAGGAGAGGCCGAGTCTACAGGCGTCCGGGGGAACGATTTGCCCAATGTTGTTTCGCTGAAACAGTGGCATATGGCGGCGGTTCCTGCATGATGTGGGCTGGTATTTCTTTAGAGGGAAAAACCGAACTTGTTTTCGTGCCTGGGGGCGGCCTAGGAGGCGGACTAACAGCTGATCGGTACATCACCGACATTCTACTCGATCATGTTGTGCCCTACGTGGGGTTTGTCGGTGAAGACTTCGTGTTAATGCACGACAATGCCCGCTGCCACACGGCACGAGTCACTCAACAGTTTCTGGAAGAGGTCGAATTACGCACGATGGACTGGCCTGCGCTCAGTCCTGACATGAATCCCATCGAGCACTTATGGGACGAGCTTAAAAGAAGAGTTCGGGCCAAGAATCCAGTCCCTTCAAGCGTAGACGAGCTAAAGACAGCATTATTAGAGGAGTGGAATGGCATTCCTCAAGAAAATGTAAAAAAATTGATAAGGTCAATGAAAAACAGACTGCAGGCTGTAATTAGGGCTAGAGGGGGCAATGTGAAGTATTGATTTAAATAAATAATTAAGATTTAATTTAATAATTTTGTTTTATTTGTAAAATACGATACCCATACCCTTTTTCCTAAATTCCCGTATTTCCTACTCTTGCGTTCAGACATCATTTATTTCAAAAATGATGGATGGATTTCAATGATAATGATATCAAATTAAAGCTGACTTCTTAAGCTTTCGAATGACATATCATTTTTATAATTTCCATTTATAATTTTAGTTGTATCAAGGTATGTGTGCGCCGGCAAGGCTTGAGTCGATTTGGTTGCTCGCGAGTGTATAAATGTTTTGATTATTAATGATCGCGAAACATCACTTATTTACAAAACCTCGTTATTATGGCCTTAGCCTAATATCGTCATTATTATGATCTCCAAGGTATTTATTTATTTTAAGTTAAGAAATTAATTACACTTTGATCTTTTAAAAAACGTAAAATGTAAAAAATGTGATGATGAGTAAGAAACCTTGACTGATTGTGTATTAAATAAAAATATTTTAAAAGAAATCTTCTTGTTTTTCATTTCAAATACAATATTTTATATAGCAGGCAAGTATCTAAAACTGCGTAGTGAATTCAGTCGTAATTTTAAACTGTTTCAATTTGCGTCACTGAAGCTGGGCATAGAACATCATTAACATCATATCAGCCTATTGCCGTTCTAACGAAATGGTATTTATTCTTTATACATCTTATTTTCATTTTAAGAAAAATAATAATTTGCCATGCCAGATTTCATGATATTAAGTTATTAGAATAAATACAATTATCATATCACCACGATACTATGACAACCAATATTATATTAATAGGTGGTAACTTGTAGCAGAATCAAGCTTCTTTATAATATATGCACTTCGGTACCAGGATATCATAAACAATATAGGATAGGTAGCAAACAGTCTTCACTTTTGTCTAGCTAGGCCGCAGAAACTACTTACCTACTGTCACATCAACTGTAGAGGCGGGTGGGATAATTTACAAGACCTCGGTGTTCGACATTGCGGATATTATCAAGTCTGTCGTATATCGCAGACATCGAGCCGAGTACAGTATTATATATTAGTCTATGGCCGAGTAAACAGTAATCGTAAACGGCAAGTTAAAAATTAGTCCTTAAAAATTATTTCGATTCAGTCAACTACATGGCATGGACAATAATTTTATCACCATTTTCAATACTTCAGCTCTCAAGTACCAGGAATGCATAAATCGGAAGCGATTAGGTGACAGGTAATTGATTTATATGTAGCGACATCTTTGCCGCAACGTGAGTACTACGCAGTAACTAGTAGCGACAACGCCAATTCTAGCAATTTATCGAGACTTTAATAGCATAAACATTGTTATTAGTTTGTTTTAATGTATTGTATTAAAGTATTTTATGTTATAAGGGCCTTGTAGCTTGAATTAAATTAATAAATAAACAAAATAAACTAGGTGTAGTTAATGATTATATCGACATCTGTTTCAACACATCAGAATGTTACATGGTAGACATATGACAATGACATTTTGTAAATGACGTTACCGACGCCTGCGCCGCAATTGGAAATGAAAGGGCGATTCAGCTCTATATTTTAAACAAAATGCGTTTTAATTATAGAGATATTATAATTACCACAAAAAGTAAATAACATTTTCCAAAACGATACTTGTATTTATAAACAACAACTATGCACTAACTTCAAAAATTCTAATGTGCCAACCTAACTGGATCAGTCTCATGTCAGCCCCAGGATTTTTTCTGAATCATCATTCAGAAAATATTACAGCCGACTTTCCCTTCTAAAATAAAGTAAAATATTTATTTATCGGTCGTTGAGCTCGCTAAATAATAGTCGAGCTACTGGACACTACAACGCTGCTATTGATTCTTTCTTCAAAAGGCCAGTTCAGATTTTGCCCTACATTGTAAAACTAACATAATATCTGATAATACTGCTACTGCCTGGACTTTAAAAAGAGATAATGATTCTGAGTTTGTTTTGGCGTTCCTTCTCAGTGGTCGTGAAATATAAAGTGCCGGCGCCATCTAGTATATAAAAGCGTTTTTGAAAGATATATTTACAGAAACCATTCCTAATTTTACCTGGTAATAAAAATAACGTGTAGAATATAAACGAATAGAAATAAAACTAAATTACTATAATTAGTATTTGATTTATTATGATATAAATGCAAAAACAAAACTGAAACCCCTATAACTTTCACTATAAATATAAAAATAACTTAAGTTCTTGAACTATTTCTTCTTTGTATCCTTATTTTCATCTAGAGCCGTTTTCTTTGACCTGCAAGTGAAATAACTACATGATGAATTCATTATGCACAATAATCATTCACTACTTGCAACATGGTTCCTTCCATAAACACCTTGTATATGGAATGAAATTAGGTAATAGATTTTTTTAAATCGTATATCGTGTTACTTGCGTTCTAATTTGAAGTTTAACATAATAGTTTATGAAGTATTTTTAAGTCTGTATAAAAATGCTCGATCATTTCTTCGTTTATACTGTACTCATACTAAGGCGTGGAGGTTAACAATGATTTTTGCTATCTCCGTTCCTCCTCCTTCAGTCGTTGGCTCATTGCTGAGCGTCGTGATGAGCTCGACCTAACTTTTGACGATCTCCTTCCATTTGTGGCGATCTTTTGCCAGTTCAATGGCGTCTGAGATCTTGGTAAAATGATAATAAAATCACTGAAAGAATTTATTTGAAAAATGTGGTCTTGTATTTTGCCACGGGAATCTTATTACAAAATACTTTCATTACTATGCTGTTTTTTTCTTTTAATATAAGTTGATCGGTCACCTCTTGCCGGTTTCGGAGTTGGTCTGACTGGTGCTGGACACAGCGGAGGCGGCGCGGCGAGTGCGGCGCGCGGGGGTCACGGCAGCCGCGGTGGCGTCCGTTTCCGACGGCGCAGGAGATTCTATTGGACTATCTACGTCACCTTTCTGGAATAAGTTTAGTTAATATATAAAAATCAGGCCGGTATTCCTTTGATGTCGCAGAAGGGTACAGTCAGCAACGAAAGTTGCTGAATATGTTGTAGTCTTCAATATGACTTTTAATAAGTATGAAGTTACTGACCTGTGAAGGCTATGCGAAATAATTGCATAGATGACCATTAAATATTTAGGTTGCCTTAATAGAAAAAACCTCCTGACAACTTCTGATGCTGTGATGTTTTGTGTGTCCAGCGACTCTTGCTGACCGTACCTGTATCCTTATCAGAAGACATCGTAACTACTTTCTTGTGATTAATGCTGGTTCAATCATTCAAACACAGAGAAGTAAATCTCGTTTAATACGACCCCTTAGAGGTAACGTTAGCAATATCAATTGTAGCAATGTAGGTGAACAGTTGGTTTATACCAACATTTAGTATTTAGGTCTTATATAACAGTGGGTAAGCGAGGAAGACCTAGATAAAGTTTTATAGAACAAATGATGGAAACAATGGAATCAAGTTGTATTAAGAATTCAAATAGAAAGCAGAGTAACAGTGGGGATTGCTCCTCTGACAAGAGCCGAGATCAAATTTTTTTTTGTAATAATTACAAATTCCCATTATGTAATGCTTCTTCTTCAATGGAATAGGCTGTTTTAATTTATTGTCGTAGTGTCATCCTAACACAATTTACAGGCTGTATATTGTGTTAGGATGTACTGTATGTAAAGGTAGTCGGTAAGAGATCGCTTTTAGCTATAAGACCGCCCATTGTATCATTAATAAACATGTACTTGGCATATGTTACAAAATACAAAAAATATTTATTTCATATCAAACGTGATTATGCATAAATTGAGGCAGCCCCAGTAAGTGACAAATAGTACTTGTGTTGGAGCTGTCTCGCTTCTACCCTTACATATTAGCTAACAATAATGAGACCAGATTTGGTTTGTTTATGGTGTACAATAAAGAATATTTTATTCTATGACATACCCGGACGTCGGTAGAGCTGCGGCGGCCTTTAGGCGTGTGCAGCGCTTCACAGGCGCGGTTGAACGACTTGCGGCGGCCGCGGGCCGGACTGTCCGCGCCTAGAGGCACTGGTGAGCCGCGCTCCGGACTGTCCGCTGAACAAAGTAACAGCTTTGAGACTTTTGTATAAGAAATTATTGATTTTTGATCTATTTTCATTTCATATTGATTTCTGACACTTGCGCGAATAAAACTACTTTTTACGGATTTTATCGCGTTATATTGATATTATTAATCCCGACGTTTCAGACCATTCACAGCGTTGATGGTCACGGGTAAACTCTCTTGTCTACCCGTGACCATGGACGCTGTAAAGGGTAGTTTTATTTCAATCTATTTTCACTTCGTTTGTGTCCTTTAATGATAATTATGTAATTTGTAAAGTCCCCCGCGACACAGAATCTAATAACAGTAATTTTTTTAAGTTTCTTCTTACGTGAAATTCATAGAAATAATTAAAATATAATCTAAATATTATTTTCGAAAAAACAGATATTTCTATTTTACAAAGATTATAACAGATACTTATTTTTTATTTATTGGTATAGATTAATTTTGTCATTTAATAAAAACGTTGCCCTACTAAGATTTCGTCCTGTATCGTGGGCGCTTTACAAAGATAAATTAACACATACACAAACAAAGATTTAAATCGTTAGCTGCGCCCTACCGCGTCAAATAATGGTCACGTTTCCGTAAGTAAACCTGGTTGACATCGGAAGTATCGAATCTGTTATTGTCTCGTTCACTCAAACTGAATATTGCACACTGTCGTTCTCTGTCTCTACATGGATTGTGTGCATGCACTCATCTCTATATGGACACGTTTTCGAGCGGTATAAGTACGGCGATATCTAACGACTTAAATTTTTGCAAAGACACCCAGACCCGGAACAACTATCCGTAGGTCATACAAATATTTGAATATTATTGTGGGCGGCGATCGAACCCGCGACACATGCTTCAGAAGCCGATCGCCCCGCCACTACGCCAATTTTGTCGTCTCATAGATAAATATTATTAAACACGATCCATGGTTACTTACTAACAGATACTCTTCTATTTATTTTTGCTGCTTTGGGCAAGGCTTTCGTTTCGGACGCAGCTCTGCCAAGACGTGCTGTAATTAGTTTATAAAAATTATAAACATTCAGCTTTGAATAATAAGAACAAATCTTCAATATTTTCTAGTGGATGTATCATTTTATTAGCGTTAACTATTACCAAAAACTGAAAGAAAATGTAACAGGGAACATTTATATTAAAACAATTGTAATATTTACAAAACCTCATTATAGGTAAATTATTACTATAAAGACACTTGTGTCAGTCTAGAACAATCTTACAAATCATCATTGAAGTGGCGTAATTAAATAACATATTGATCAAAACGACGAAATACCAAAATCTCATCAATTTTTTTTATAAATCCACTGCTTTTCTCTTTAATTTCAAATGTATTTACAAAAATGAACCATGTTATATAAGTTATAAATATTTTATAACATAACATGGTTAACATAAAATAGTGTTATATAAGTATTAGATATTTTACTATGCATTCTGTTTCCTTTCGTAAAATGCACCAATAGTGTTATTGGGTAGGATATTTTACAGTGTGCAATAAATTTACAACAGTAAATCATGCAGTTACATAAAAGTTGCAAATTAATAAGCTTATACAAAGCGTACACACCTCTCCGCTGCTTGCTGGCGTCTGACGCTAAGGATTCTGGCGATAAGTTCGTCTGGAACTCGTCGGCGTCGGGCGTACCTATGCAAGCGTTAGTACAATGCTAGGTATATAAAGGAACGAGCATGCGTAGAACACAACGTGGTCTGTTTTTGGACCACGTAGTTAATAAATTAATTGTTTTAATAGCTAGAAAACCTTTTTGGGATTATTTATTTGAATACGCGTATATGATAATTAGTTAAATATGATATTAATCCGCCATAAAGGTTTTTCTAGCTATTACATTTGTGAGACATTTCACATGCTTTAGTGTGATAAGTAATTTTAAAGAAAGTGAGTGTATTATATAAATAAGTGATTACTAAATAATTAATCAGGAACAGTTGTAAAATGTGCAAAATAATATTACAAAAGTATGCGGTACACTTTTATAATTATGTGAGCAAATCAAAAAATGCTCTGAGCACTAAATCAACATTGTATTTATCGACCAAGAATGTTTTACGGTTATTGATTTAAATTTAAAATTACACCATGGCACTGGCACTGACAATTGTAAAGCGTAAATAAACCTTGTTATTTTGATGTAAAACTATTTCTTGTTTATCTTTATTGAACGTAAAATCTGAGACAGAATATTACGTCGCAACATTAACAGATTGCATTTTTAATTCAATCCAAGCAATACCGAGAAAATAAGAATCGTATCAAACCCATTTAATTAGTAAGATGAAGAGGAAATTAGAATATTAAGTTAAGTATTTGTGGTTTAACAGAAACCCTCTAATACTGCTTGGGTTAATAATTATTTATTAGAAATATAATTTCATATCATTAAAATTGCGTTCCAACATACCTTCAAAATCAGTTTTATTGAGCAAGCTGATTCTATCTATAGGCTGTATTCCTTCGAAGGTCGTGGAGTGTGTGGAGGAAGCGTCGCCGTCGTCGACCTCCGAAGTAACGGAGCGGGACGTGACTGACGTGGTACTAGTACGTCGCCGTGGGGACTGTTGCCTCTGGGGCTCTAACCATGACTCCAGCACGGCTTTTTGATGACGGGTCAGTCTGGGGATAAGTTACGAACTAATTACGATAGAACGATTTTTTTTTATAGACCCGCATTTAAAATAATTAGCTGACATGGAATATACATGTATAAATGATATTTATCTCTTTTACAAGTTAATGTTTTACATTTTTCTGATCTCCGAGAAGATAAGCCGAAACACTCTCGAGATAATGGTATCTTTTAAAGTCCAAATAGCAAATATCAGTCATTCTGTAGCTCGACCATCATTTAGGGAGCTCAACAACCCATTGCACGATGATATCAAGTCAGTGGAACATTTGCGTAGGCCTCATAATACATGTTATATTACCAGTCAAGTAATAAAATTACAGAAAATACAATACCTTTGTTCTCGGGCGCAAAGACCCTTATGGTGATATGCTGAATACATTTACAACAGTTAAGTATGCAGTTAAGTATGACTGGATACATACATTATTCAGAATCATGAATGACATCCATACCATAAGTATTTTCTTTTTGTGATAATTCAAAAATAGTTCAAATTGTATTTTGTCTATGATTTACTTGTATATATTCTGTTTATTATTATTTCCTTTTTTTCTTACTCCATTATTGGTAAAATCTCGTACAAAATAAATTAAGGGTAACAAACTCTTACCTTCTAGCACTGGAATATTCGTTGATAACATTCTCAGCATCTGCCTTAGCGCCCTCTTCGGCGATGACCTCGGGTATCACCGACAGTTCTGGTTTGCTCACCAACACAGACTTCCGTCCCTTTCTCACGGCCCTATCCCCTGCATCTTCGCTAGCCCTACTTTTAACCGACATCACAGAACTTTCCGAAGCAACACTTTCATTATCATCTATGTTCTTACTTCTAGAGCGTGTAGAACGACGTTTAGGTGTCGAGACAGATTCGTCTAGAGCCTTCGACTCGTCCAACCGTTCCGACATTTCTCGGGATACGCGTCTAGTAATTATTTTCCTGACTTCGGCGCTTGTCGGTGTTTTGGCTCTCCTTCTCGATGATGGCGTAGTTGTTTCGAGAGGTTTCACGTTTTCGGGAGTCTTTACTTCTGTGTCGACGGATTTGTTGGAAGCGGTAGACTGTGTTCGTTTCCTAGTGACTGGTGTTCTGATGGTGGTTTCAGTGTCTACTTCTAATTCTGTGGTTGATTTGTTCGAAGATGTGGATTTTCCACGTTTTCGAGAACGGGTTGGTTTTTCTACTACTTTTTCATTGGATTCCTCTATATTTTCTGCTTCTTCCATTTTTTCTGTGACCCCTGGAACTTTTTCAACAATTGGAGGAATTTTTTCTGTATTCTTTGTTACCTTTTCAGTTTCTTTTTCTACATTTACTGTAACCTCTGGTACTTTATCTGCTTCTTTTATAGTTTCAGGTACCTGAACATCTTTAGCTTCATCGTTAGTAATTTTTTGTTCAGGTTCTGTTACTAGGGGAGCTACTTCAATAGCTTTAGGACCATCCACTTCGGATGTTGAGGGAATGCGCTCTGTGGTTTTATTGTCTGCTACAGCTGGGACTTGTACAGATGGTTCAGGTTCTAAGAAAAGAAATAAAATTCGAAAATCCCTTGGGCAAAATAATTGTAAACAATACGTTTACAACTATTTAATAGTTTGACGAAAAACCTTGAGGTCTTGTACTTCATTTATTTTACCAATACATTAGCGCCTCTTACAGACATTGAATTGATAGAATTAAATGAAAAAAAAAATTACATTACCTGTTTCCATAGGTGTAGGTTTTTCACCGCTAACAGTAGTCTTGTCACTTTCACCTGAATAGTTAAGATTCAAGTCCGATTTATCAGACTCTACCATAGAATTGTCATCAGTCAAAAGCGAGAAGTTAGCCTGATTCAGTGGATCTGTTGAACTCTCTATTTGAGTAACATTTTGACTTTCAATTTGTGTGACTGTTTCACTTTCGATTTTCTCCTTTTGTGTTGCAGCTTCAAGGGGTGTTTCAACTATAACTTGCACATCAACAACTTCAATATTCTGTTCCTTATCATTACTCTGTTCTTTTGTTTCAATGATTTGCTTCTTATCTGTATCCTGTACTTTAACAATTTCAATGATTTGTTCTTCTGTGTCCGCATCGGCTTGTTCATCGATTTGCAGTTGATTACTTGAGCTGTCCGAGTCTCCTATTGATATTATTTCGTCGTCGTCGGTGTCTGTTGACTGAAATTTACGTTTCTAGTTGTATTTATTAATAATTAGTATACATGACAGTCAGTACTTTTAAGAAAATATGGATGAATTGTGTGTGTAAAGATAATACCAACGAGGAAGTAACTAATGAGACATTGAATGTAGCTAGAGCTGTATTTACAAATTACATTCAACTTTAAGAAGACTACTTCTCGGCTTACTTACTTAATACTGCTTACATTAGAATAGTTGTTGCTAAACTAAACTAAGTCTTTAATATTAGATACGATTCAAGAAAAATATCTTAATTATATACGCGATAACTTTTCCTTAACAAAATTTATCCAACCACAGTGAAAAAGTAAGTCGTCAAAATTGTAGTAGTTTTTTAAACAATGACCATTAGGAAAAATTATATTCTGTTTGTAACAAATAGAAGAAAATCTATAGAGTGACTTTGAATATCATGTTTAGACTTATCTATTATATGAAATTCTATGATACTATTGGGCCAAACTAGTAAATTACCGCGTTGATTTTGGTACACATTTTACCATCACTTAATGTTAGTTTCTTTTCCCCTTGCTGGCGGATCTGCTGTCATGACAAGAAATATCATTATGAACTATCATCAAACAATTAGGGAGTGAGCCTATTTATTACCATTAAATCGGGCACAAATCCAAACTCCGGGCTGCTACTGAGAAATTTCTAATAGAACCATTAACACTGCTCGAACAGGGATTTGACTCGAGGACACGCTCAGGAGCAGCAGCAGCAATTGTGAAAACTATGCTAAATAAGAAGTCTATTTCTCTATTACAAGAGCAGCGAACTAAAAAACGCAGGAGTCGACTGTTCAGCCACTAACCATTTGTGACGTCAATAAAACGAATTCGTCCAATAAGGAATATTAGATTGTGGTACAATACTTACATCACTGCTTATAGAACTCTCAACGTCTCCTGATGCCGCATCATCATCAAGGTCTTCTGAAGAGTCGCTATCATCCTGGTCATCCTCATCCGACATATCTTGAATCTCATCTATCTCACGTTCTATCTCTACAATTTTCTTCTTTTCCTTCTGTTCGGCTGCTGATTTCTTATTTTCTCGCGCAACATTCTCTTCCATATCAACGTCGCTATCATTTGTCATAAGACTAGACGCTTCTTGTGCTATTTTAGAATCGTCAGCTTGTTTAGAAACCTCAGCGATACTGCTTTCTGCACTATGTAACACAGATTTATCGAAATCAGTTTGGATCATTCGTACGAATGCAGAGAAGGGTTTTGAAACATTCTTATCAGGTTGAGTGGTGTCTTTATCTTCTTGTATGCCTGAAGAGTCAGCTACACTGCTTTGGTAACTCCGCAAAACTGATTTGTCGAATTCAGTTTCGTTCAACGTAAACGCAGGAAGGGGTTTCAACACATTTGATATACTTTGTTCCACTACGACTTTTTCTTCACGAATGCTGACCGAAGTTTCGGCTGCACTGCTTTCGTAGCTATGTAGTACCGATTTCTCTACGTAAGTTTCGTGTAGAGTCGTGAACGCTGGAAGAGGTTTGAGGTCTAATTCTATTGTACTTTTATCAGACTTGGCCTCTTTTTCAGCAGTTTCTGATATGGTGGAGTCAGTGGAACTTTGTAGGACTGATTTATTGACGATAGGAGATAAGGTAACGTCCATCAAGCTTGGGATTTGTTTGAAAGTCTTCATGGGAGTGCATTCTATAGCGCTATCCGTTTTTTCCTCAGCAGATTCAGTTTCCATCTTGTCAGTCTGCTTGGTTTTAGCGAAAGTGTTATGTTCTAGGACCATACGTGATAGGGATTTCTTTCGTGCTGAAAGTTCTACTCTTGGAGACATTAGTTTTTCAGGCGTTTTGGAGCGGCTCCTGGAATTTAAGGAAATATTTAGATTAATCATAATTTAATTCACATGTGTTCTCTACTCGATGTAATAAATTGCAGGATTTGCTTAAGGGTGAGATCCCTTATTTCAGGACACTGCGGTTGTGTATTAGCGATCATATAACGAATTTAATAATACCTCAGACTACGTGGGGTAGGCTTTACTGTGAGCTCTTGAACCACTTCTATGTCCGGTGTACGAGAACGGCTTCTAAAGTAACAAAAAACAATGTATTTAAATGGATATCGCTCCTACCTTTCTCCAGCTCGAGTAATTTCCCAGCATTTGCAGTAATTTTAAGCCTTCATTCTGAGAGGAGACCCGTGCCCAGCAGTGGTTGATGATGTTTAGAATTAACCTAATTAACCAACTGATGTGCAGTCCCATAATAATGATTCTCCCCTTTATTAGATCTAAAAACTAACATTAATGATGAGAATTTCAATATTCACTAGTCAACTATTTCTTACCTCAAGGTTCGACGGCTAGGTGATGATGACGAAGACGTTTCGGTGTTGGAAGACTTTGTCGGTGATTCGGTGATGGCCTCCAGTCTGGGTGACTCCGCCACCCCTTTGTCTATGCGTTCTGGAGTACGGGACCTACTCCTAGTAGAGCATAATGAGATTATTTGAATGTGTATTAAAAAAAAGACAGCTACTGAACGAAGAAACAAGCCATCTGTCGCAAGGGACTTTAGAAACATACAATTAACGCAATAAAATGCGGACCAGTGTTTAGCATGCCATAGACACGACGTGACGAGATGTTATGTGCAAATTAGTCATTTTGATATGTATAGAGGCCAGCACATCAAGCTACCACAATCTGTCAAATTTCTTTGATTGATTTTCAACTTACAACAATAAGATTTATTCAATTGGGAAAATTTGTCAGTTTTGGTTAGCTTGACCTGCTGGCGTCTGTACATAAAGTTCATTCTATTTAAATTTACAAAAGACTTCAACAGCTCCGACCTCCTTTCCATTCTAAGGAGGTTTGGGCTCTGTAATCAGTTAAAAGGAGGTTGAATAACAAATGCTGGTTTACCTGAGTTGTCTGGGCACACTGAGTGTAGTCCTTTCAGGATGTGGTTCACTTTCAGTTTCCTGTTTGGGCTGCTCAGGTATAGGAGCTAACGGAGACGTGCGCGGACTTATCTCAGGCGTGCGAGATCTGCTCCTACAAATAACATAATTTAAGAATACTAAAAGTATTGTTAAAGCTAGAGTACTTTAATTACACGAGAAGGTGCTTAAATAACATGCTATTGAAATCATCATATATTTTTGGATGTTCAAGAAACGATACTTGATCCATCCTCCGAACCTGTTTCCAACTATGTCGTATGTCGTCTTACAGTCTAACCAAATGCGGCTGAATATCTGTATTTTACACGTAACGACTGCCATCAGACTTCCGAAACCCAGAAAAGAGAAAGGAAAAAGAAGACTGGTTGGACTGCCACTAACGAGTGTCGCAGATGTGTTCGCATGACAACCGGGATCGACGGCTTTACGTGCTCTCCAAGGCACGCAGATGATGGGTTAAGAACGGTTACGTAAAGCCGTCATAGCCTAGTGATATGACCGCCGAATCCAAGGCTCTGACTTTTTGAATTCATGTGCGTTTTAATCGAGACCTTCGACTTGGCAGTCCAATGGACATACCACTAAGCTATCACTACTTTTCGACGAAAAAGAAACTTCATTAATTCTGCTAATAAATAATACATACCGTGTAACTCTGCTACTGCGCAATGGAGTCATCACAGGCGAGTCTAGACGCTCAGGAGTTGCAGTCCGACTTCTGTAATATAGTACTAGATTGTAGTAGTGATTGCCTTATTAGTCTGGTGGTTATACAGGATGTATCAAAAACCCTGTCCGATCCGAAAGAGGCGTATTCCTTTTCTTATATACTTACTAATAAACATAAATAAAAATACGATATTAAAGAAACCAGAAAGTATCGATTTTTTTTCTTCTAATAAACTTACACAATTCTCCACTGAATATGGGAAAATTTCATAAGTTGACAATACTCCACCCAGCGGCGAAATCTTTTAATTTTACCAATTTATTTTTCATTTTTACCTCAAAGGATGCCGCCAAGCGGCGCCGCTCCGTGCGCGCTTTGTCGTCGCTTTGTCGTCGCCGACAGACTGTACCTAACTACCTACAGAGCGGCACGTGTAAGCCAATTGTTGTCCTTGACATGTCAGTCTCGCGTAGAGTTCGCTTCCGATCGGACGTCCGTGAATCTCTTATCACCTCGATTACCCATCGTATCGTGAGTAATGTCGTATTCCAATCTGTTGTCAATGTCGTGTTCCTTATGCTGCAATTATGCAGATGTTCGAAAAGACTACGGGTGAGTGATAGTATGGGGTGCGTTTTGCTAGGCAAGGTATGCCAGTGCCGTCGGAGCGTGTATCCAACGTCTCCATGAACTTGAAGTTCACGTGTACACGTGTACGAACACGTGTCAAGCAGTGTCCATGAATGAGTACAAGACTCATTACCCTAATGCCGAAAGACCACGAAAACACGACGTGGAACATCAGTAAGTACCTATTGGAAGTTCACTTAAGAAACACGATCGCAGAATTTTGTAGATATCTAGTTCATGTTTTACAAAATAATTTTAACAAAGCAATACATTTAGTTCATTGTTTCTTGAAAAACAACGTCAATAATTATTTAGGTACCTATTAGGTAAGCAACACTATTCCTGTACGATATCAGCACCCACGCGTAGGCCCGGTAGGAGGTAATCATCCCTATGACTAATACGTAACAGCTGATACTTATGAAAAACACAAAAGAACGTCAATTATTAGGTAAACATAACTATGCCTAATCGATATCAGCTAATATCTACGTGTAGGCCCAGTAGGTAAGATTCATTCGCATTAAATTTGTTTGGCGGCACGCGACAGAGCGGGCTGGCGGCACATGACAAAGGATCAAAAAGCGGCAAATTGCTCGGGCGGTTTCTTTGACACTAGTGTAGATCGAATTGAAAAAACTTTATTTCGTGGATTGAGTGTTGACATGTAAAAGGTTTAGTTTTTTTTTAAATTATATTTAAATTAATCGGGGAAAAAAAAATATCTCGTATCTAATTATCGTTTACGTGTTTGTGTACGTAATACGACACCTTATACAACCCTTAAGGATCGGACAGGGTTTTTGATACATACTGTATAGGTGAAAAATGGTCATATGTCTATGGCACATGACCAGTTGCAGAAATTTTTATCGACTTCGTGAATGCGTGTTAATTAATGATTGCGACGCCGAATGTTCTCGAAATCCACAATAAATCAAAGATTTAAATCGTTAGATGCGCCCTACCGCGTCAAATAATGGTCACGTTTCCATACGTAAGGTTGACATCGGAAGTATCGAATATACTCTCATACTGAATATTGCACAGTTGTTCTCTGTCTCTTCATGGAATGTGTGCATGCACTCATCTCTATATGGACACGTTTTCGAGCGGTATAAGTACGGTGAGGACAAATCTAACGATTTAAATCTTTGCAATAAATAATGAATGTATAGTGTTTTTATTAGAGACATATCTAGGGACTTTTTGGTGAATAAAGTGGCATCGATAAAACAATATTGACCTGTTAAGCAAAGGCGTGCTTTCTCCAGAGGCTGCTCTAATCCCTCTCCTGCCTTTAGGCGTCTTCGGCACTTCCCGCTTCTCTTCGGCTATCTCCGGGTCCCTCGCACCGCTAACAGTAATATTCATCTCTATGACTGAACGATCTACAGACTCCTGTTGTTCACTATCGAACTGTTGTGATTGGTGCTTATGGCATTTCTCTCCGGAGTACCGTGGGTTTATCAGTGTGATAGGAATGTCTGCAATGCTTTCAATTGAAGTGTTGGGGTCATCTGATAGGCTGCTGTTGACAGATATTGAAAGGGATCGCCTGAAAAAAAAAATGATTTGGTGGAACCTATAAGGGTATTGAAATAAAACTACTTTTTACGGATTTTATCGCGTTATTTTGATATTATTAATCGGGATTAATAATATCAAAATACGTTTCGGGCCCTTTACAGCATCCATGGTCACGGGACGATTTTATTTCAATGTATAATATTCGCGTAAATGTCAATCTGTCAAATTTCTTTGATTGATTTTCAACTTTAACACAAAACAATAAGGTTCATATTCAATTGGGAAAATTTGACAGTTTTGGATAGTTTGACCTGCTGGCGTCTGTACAGTTAATATCTCGATTTTCCCAAGCATGTGGGAATTTCCCAAAATGTCATTTTAGTGATTACCTACGGTATATAAGGCACTTCTACTTAAAATTTCATGGTGCCGGGTGGACCCACCGGTTTAAGCTGTGATTTGTCTGCCAGGCAGTGAGTGTTAGTGTTTCTTTAAGTAGATTTCAGGGTTTTTATTTATTTACATATACTTTATTGTACAACAGACGCATACATTTTAGTAATGGTTAGAGAGCTAAACTAGTTATAATTTTGTTCAAAAAGTACTGCTCTATTTTGAATAAAAACGATCTTGCTTATCTTCTATCGTAGAAGAAAGTGTATTGAGACATTTTAAGCATTAGATAAAATGGGTATCGAATTCAGGTACCATCATACAATATTCACCTTTTAAGTGTTAAATGTTGTAAGATTATAATATTATTTGTCTTACCTAGCTCGCACCGTATCTTTGAAAGATTTCCTCGACCTCACCGACTCTTCCGTGGCCAGCTTCTTGGGGGGAGATTCCAATGGATGGTTCTCATGCTAAAAATAGTTAAATAACATTATTACAATTCTCATTAGCAGCTCGGTGTTTGGATTTGTGCCTGATAAATTGCAATAAGCTCGCCCGCCTACTATAACATGGATCTATACACACCAGCGAACTGCGGGCGTAGTACATTTAGAACATCTATGCCTAGCCCTTTGGGGAACATGGGCGTGATAACATATTTTTTAGCAGTACTTATTGGTGCTATTAATACCCAAAGCCCCTGAAATGGGCTGAAATTTGCATCCAATCCATTGTAAAGTTAATTAAAAACCGCTGTCTAGACTTCCTTGTCAGGATGTCAGTCAGAAGGTCTAGAAAACTTTCGTAAAAAAGGACAATTTACAAATACTCCAACTTATATGTATACCTACATTATCAGCAAATAAATGATCTTTCTTTTTCTTACTTTACAGGTAGTCGCTGGTTCGATTCTCACATAAAACAAATATTTGTGTGACTGAGTATGTAGCAACATCTACCACGCTACGTAGTACTACGTACAAAATCCTGAATCGCGCAAGCAACATTCGCAACACAAGGTGCATATATACAACCGCCCGACATCAACCGTTGGGCCGTGGCCCGCCAGGCATAACACCCGCCTGGTTGGAGGATCCTCCCTTTGGATGGAGATGGAGGGGCAACACACCTCGCCTCTCCACAAGTAGTTTTGCTTGAAAAAATTAGTTTGTTATCGCACCCACGATACAAGAGAATATCCTAGTGTTAATAAAAAAAGTAACTCACCATAGCATGTGACGTAGTGGTAACAAAGCTGTCAGTGGACACGTCCATATCTCTTTCTCTTACAAGTGAAGGAGAGAGCTCCTTTTCTAACTGTCTTTGGACCCGCATGGGCTCAACTTTAGTAGGTGGTGAGGGCGTGGACCCAGATTCGGAAGCAGTAGGAATTGTGAAGCGAAGATGTCTGTAAACAACATAGAATGAATTTAATGATATAATTATCGTTAACATTAACCCCTGCCCAACCCTTTAAATGATAAATTAAATTTATTTATTTTAAAGACACTTTTACAAGTCAATATTTTACTTTTGTTATGTGTGACGACCTCTGAGAAGAAACGCAGAAATAAACTCAGAGAATCATAGTCTCTTTTAAAGTCCAGTGTCTTACAATGCAGGGCAAAGTCTGAAATGGCCTTTAGAAGAAAGAGCCATAGCGGCTTTGAGTAGAACAGTCCCAACCGACGGCACAACAGCTCAACAACCCGTCGCACGACGATACCAGATCAGAGGAACATTTGCGTAGGCCACATAAAAAAAGGCTCAAAGCCACCAGACTGTTCAAAGCTGAGTATGTATATTTAATCACATTTACACTTTATTGAGTTATACAATATGGAATGAAATGAAATGAATGTTAAACTATGGGGAATACAGCGTGATGGTATGTTATATCATACTTGTTAGTGGTGTCGCTGTAGTGTGTGTGGTTACTGGCTGTCTCTAGTAGTTCGTCGTCGCTTTCGCCTAGGTAACGTGAGTCCACTGGCGACGGTGCCTCTCTGTCCATCTCCTCATTTCTTCGCGTCTGTAATACAACAAAAAGTCTTACATGACTTTGCTCTTAAGGCTTACCCTAGGGATGTGCCCTAATACTGGCGTTGCACGGTTCTGGGGTGTTCTGAGGATGTTACTGCCTCCATGAGGTGATGGTGGCCACTGGGGCGGTTTTAGTGGATAAGAAGCCTACACTCCCCGGTCTAATCCCCGTAGACCGGTAGCCTTTTGAAGGTTCCCCCCGTAAACAAGGAAAAAAAAAGTGACTATTAAAAATATTCTTAATTATTAAGTTCTAATGTAAAACATAACTACAGTTTAATTCATGAATTACTAGGATAATTCTTATGTTTTAGAATAACAAATTTTATCTCGTACCTACTTGACAACATTCATAATCCAAAATTTATTTACGAATTAATTTATTATCAGTATTAACACTAAAAATCAATCACAGCATACTAACATGTTAAAGTGTATCAACTCAAAGTAAATCAACTGCGTATCAATGTCATCAATCTAGAAAACGTTATTATACCGGTTTGAAAACATACGGGCATTTCCTTTATTTATTGGCCTCAAGCCAATTTGTTTAGTATTAGAGTTGAAAATCAATCAAACAAATTTATCTTTTTTTTTTTATTTATCTGTTATTTCCTTTTAATTTTATATGCATCTTTAAATTTACTTGCATAAAGTTCAATAACATTTAAACATATATTTTTAGAGAAAGAAAAATTCGATCTCAGGGAGTGTTAGAACTAGGAATTTCTCTAAAATTTAGCATGCGTTAATGCAAAAAAAAAAGTATTTAAACATACTTTCAAAATACTATGTGGTGTGCCAGCTCTCTCGGTGTACAGCTTGCAGTCAGGGCTCTGCACGTCGGGCATCTCCAGCAGCTTGGCCATCTGACCGCTCAGCTTGTCACTCACGAGGAATGAGCTGCCGGCCTTAGGTGTTTTGGGAGTACCGCTTAAATCTAACCGGGCTCGCTTTGGAGGTGTCGAGTCTGAAGGCTTTTGTTCCGATGATAAAATACTGGAATAGTTTTTGTTGTATTACTAGTTAATATAGCCTAATCCCTCTCAATATGTGAGGAGACCCGTGCCCAGCAGTGGGACAGTATATGAGTTAATAATGATGATACTAATTAATTCCGGCACCCATTGCAATGCCACTTTGTATCTTAGTGGATATACAAAGTAGACACATTTACATGTTCAAAATGGAATACAATGAAAGATATTATTTGTTGTCTATTAGCTGGTTCGAAAGACCACTCTCGGAACACTCCTGCAACCCAATTGCAGCGCCACTTACCGGGTCCAATTGTGAATCTAAACCATCAAGAACCGATCCAAACATCAATAAAGAAAATTCAAAATCTATGCAGCCGTTTAGGCCATCAGTGACAAACACACGTACTGAAGAATTACATTTTTAGAACTATTATATTGAAGATAGATATTATTATATTGATTTCTGACATTTACGCGAACATTATACATTGAAATTAAACTACTTTTTACAGATTTTTTTTTAGTTCACAATATTATTATTAAATTTATATTATTAAATACTAGAATTTGTCGCTTGGCGTAGACAACGCGGATTTTCGTTATTGACGTGGCGGTTAAAAGGTTAAATTGAAACGTTTATTTACCTTCTAGTCCTGATCATCTTCGGAGTACAGATAAAAGGCGTGTCTTCAATATTGAGCGCGCGTTTTATGCCTCTGCGCATCTTTGGCTTGTTTACCCACGTCTCACTAGCATTCTCTATGGTGTCCTGTGTAAGAATACATTCACTGTGTTTGTGTTCAACTAAACTAAAAAATTGAGTTCGTTGTTCATGTAAAAACTAAATATAGTAGAACTGGGACGATAATAGAAAAACATTATCGTAACAGTACGACGTCATGCTGATCGTAAACTGTGAAAGAAGTATGTAATAGGTTTGACATAGAAAATAATTGGAACACAGATAATATGAAAATGTTGTGCGAAAATTCAAGAGATAAGTAAAGGTAACCTCCTTAGCAAGATGCACTGAGTTTTAATAAAAAGAGGTTTTCATACAATCATAGAAGTGAAGTTCAAAGGTGTAACTTACCTGTATAAATGAAGATTTGTATGTAAATGTATTTTTTGGAGATTTTGCTTTCACGTATACTGACATTGGTTTAGGTGCGATCACTGAAATTATAAAATTAATATTACTTAACTGGTATTACATTACAATACATATCATCACGCTTGTATTCGCCGAAGGGTAGGCATAGGTGTAGGTACACGAATGAACATCCTCAGTTCATCCATGTTGTCATTGATCGGGTACAGATGTCAACACATCAAGCTACCCCAATCTGTCAAATTTCTTTGATATATTTTCAACTTTAATACAAAGTGATAAGGTTCATATTCAATTGGGAAAATTTCACAGTTTTGGATAGCTTGACCTGCTGGCGTCTGTACAAATACAAACTTCGTTCTGCTACTAAGAATTTAATAGAAAAACCAAATAACACTGTTTGACTGCTGGGAATCGAATCCAGTTGACTCGGAGTTTGAATTTGTGCCCGGTTAAGGGCAATAGGCTCGCCCCCTATTACATGGCTCGGCCTAAACACCTCAGTGATTAAACGCGTGATGGTATGTGTATGAAACAAATTCCTCAGAAGCAGAAAACTCTTAGGTTTAAAATGTGGATTTAGTTGAAATGGGATTATATGTGGAATGAAATGATATTTAATTCTGTAGAGGAAAGGTACCAATTATGGAATACGTGCCTAATATGGAATACCACAATATTTCTTCTTCCTTCTACCCGCATTCAACGGAATGCGGGTAGAAGGAAAGAGGGAGAGGAGCAACTACATATCCGCTTGAATTATTTGGGACGCTTGGTTTTAGAAATATTGTGGTATTCCATATTAGGCACGTATTCCATAATTGGTACCTTTCCTCTAAATAGATCTTTTAAAGACACTTTTACAAGTCAATGTTTAGAATTTGTAATGCTAGATAGCACCGGTATTTCCTAACTGATAACCACTGAGAAGAAACACCGAAACAAACAGAAAATCATGGTCTCTTTTAAAATCCAGACACAATAGTATTAAAATATATGAATGTCATAATGCAGGGCAATGCCTGAACTGGTCTTTTGAAGAAAAAGCCACAGTGGCTTTGAGTAGACCAATCCCAGCCGACGGCAAGCATGCATCAGTCATTGTATAAGCTCTACCATATTAGAGGGAGCTTAATCTCTCCAGCAGTGGACGAATACGGGCTGATGATGATGACCATGGAGTTTTTCTCCATTTTGCCGGTTCTTCTCCATAGGGAACGACTAATTTGGAACCGTGCACCTAGACGCGACATTTCATAAGTGTAAAATAAAACTATTTTGATTAAGGAAATTAAGGTAATTAGGAGTATTATTACCGTGTGGGTCTAGGTGTATATTGTCTAGTGCGGTGTGCGCCACAGTGGCGGCGATGTCCGGCATGGCGCCGCACACCACGTCCACGATACAGTCGCGGGCACTGTCACGCTCCACCATCTCGAACAACGACTCCACGGACGTCGAAACATCCTTGGCTCGCGGTTTCGATTGCTTTAGCTTGTTGTTATATCTTTCAGCTTCTAAGTATCTGTGAATTATTGAAAAAAAAAAAACAATTCTTTACAGATTTTATTACGTATATTGATATTATTAACGTTTCGGACCCGTTACAGTGTCCATGGTAATTGTATTCCAATGTTGAATATTCGCAGTGTCCGAAATCATGTTTAATCATTTAATTAAGACGATTTACTCAAATAGTACGTCATTTTTATATATTATTATTAGTCAGCCCCAAAACGCCCACCGTTCAGGCCCTAGTGATTTAGATATTGTTAGATGAAGATGAAACCTAAGGACTGATGGTGGGGCGACATCTATACATCGTCATTATTAGTATATGCGAAACCTGAATATAGTTTGTTCAGAATCAGTAACTGAATCGATTCCAATAATTTTTAAATCATGTTATATTTTGTCCCAAAAATATTTAAAAAATGTTACGAGTAGGACACCGAGCGACACTAAGTACCTATCCGCAATCATATGCGCGCAACACAGGTCACGCGGCATGCCACGTGCCACATGCCACGGTCGAAGCAGGACCAGGCGGGCGCGGGCGCACGCGGGGCAGGGGCTAATCCATCCTTTCAGTCGCCCGGGTGCTACCGGTCACTGCGCACGTATCGTGCTCCCGTTCAGTTAGGTACCTACATGTCCCGAGCGCGCGTCCGGGTAGTTGTGTTTCGGTTGATCGTGTGTAACTCTGTACAAAACGTGAGTAAAAAGTGTCGTGTGTACAAAACGTGAGTAAAAAGTGTCGTGTAACAATGTATTTCTCATACACAAACATTGATAAGTACCTAAGATATTGTAAACATTGTTGAACACTATTTACAATCAAGTCAATTATGATAGATTTTAAAGTTATTTCAACAACAAAAAAATTTACGTCCGCGGTGGCTTAGTGGTCATAGCGTCTGGTGTACCTAAACAGAAGACGTCGGTTCGAATCCTGCCCGCGGTCGGATTTTTGCTTCGCTAAAATAACTTTAAAGTCAATCATTGTAAAAAGTGATGATTTAAATTATTAAACATGCCATGCCTAGCCAAAACGGTTAAATGTAGAAAGTTGTTATTTACACCTACAACTTCCTGTGGTTAAGTAATGCGATGTTTAACACTTTTCATCCACTTTGAATTTTAAGTGGTTGGCATAAGGTGCACTAATCGCATTGACTAAATTTTGTCACTTACGGCCGTATTTACGAATAAATTACATAATAATATCGACCTACACAACCATTGCGGTAGTCCAAAGCCTGCAAGTATGATGAAAAATTTTATCACCAGTTAATTGCAATAAAATCGCCGTATGGTTAGGTACTACTGCCAAATTATTTCTTTCAAGTTCGCACAAGACGACGCGGGGCGGGTGGGCGCGGGCGCATGTTTTTGCATGGACAACGAGGTAACATAACATGCTTATAACTCTGTGATTTTGTCATGATACCGTTTAGAAATACTGTACATAGATTCTTTACATAAAAATACTAGACACGTGTTTCAGGTTTCGCCTATACTAATAATGATGTTGTATAAACGGTCGCGCGCTCAGGTCGACCACCTGTTGCCGCTAGACTCTCCCGCGAGCGAGAGCTCTGCCCGTTTGACCAGCCAAATTCCTTATATTCTGATTGAAGTTGATGTTAAATTCCGTAATAATTTAATTGTTTAAGATTAGTTTTATTTTGTTTGCATTTTTGCTATTAAATTAAACATTAATGTAGTAGGATAAGTGATTGTTTTTTTTATTCCTTTTCCACCTCTGGTACCTAAAAATATATAATAAACCTGAAATATCTAAATGATAGTGAAAACAGTATCAAAATCGGTTGCGTGGTTTAGAATTTCACTTTACGCGATCATCGACTTTGTTTTTATACTATTTATTTTAGGAAAACTTACAGACTAATAACCAGTGATCGGCGTAGGTAGTGCTATTTTCGGTCAATGACCCTGAATGATTATGTTAATATGGACATGTCCCGGGATTTTCGGGGTTCACGGGAATATTTTTCGGAATGTTGATGTAAATGAAGTTATACTGTTAAAGATACCATGAATATGCACTGCGTCATATTGCCGCATACATAGCGCCGCGTATTGTGTACTAGCTTTACCCGCGATTTCGTTGGCGATTGCCATACTTGCGGACAAATTACCCACACTTGACCACAGTTTCTCTCTAATTAAGAAAAGCTGTGCAACAACAAACATCAATTTGCAGAATTGTTGTTGACCTGTTACAATTTTAATATAAGTACACATATTTATTAAACTACGAATTCCTAAAAAAGACCATGTATGTTTAGACGGCATATCCATGTTAAGTTAACGGTCACTAATTCCCGTGAATAGGCCAGTGCCAGGTCTACAAAGAGATCTTGGCTAGGAAAACCGCCAGAGTAGGTTCCAATCACACAGCAAACAGCGTGCTGAGGAAAACATCCCCTCTGGAATTTGACATCAATAACAGACCTAAACAGCCCGTAACAATAAATAATTGTGATAACAGATCCTACTCTGATGTTACTTCCAATCGTAAAAATTATGATCGAACAGCAGATCCAGATCATCTACTCTCGCAACAAACTACAATAGAGACTCTACTAACAAAACAATCGGAGAAAATAGATTCACTCATTCAACAAATAGGAACACTGATAAACCTATTGACAACCGTAATATCAAAAATGAACTCAAAATGACAGCCTTGCGTATCGCAACATGGAACATAAATGGATTGTCACCCAACACACTAGAACTTGAAGCAATCCTTTGGAAAAATAAACTAGATATAATGCTAATATCAGAATCTCATGCAACAACAAGAAGTTCATTTCGCATAAGGGGCTATAACATCTATGCCACACCCCATCCTGATGGTGGAGCTCACGCAGGAACAGCACTCGTTATTAAATCTAACATTAATCACTCTATTTTAGAAGCGTACCCAGAGGCTTATCTACAGGCCACCACAGTCAGGTTAGAGGATCGAGCAGGTCCAATAATTGTGTCCGCCATTTACTGCCCTCCAAAGTATAAAATTAGCGAAGAAATGTTTACAAACTATTTCCGGACTCTTGGACATCGGTTTATTGCCGAGGGTGATTGGAACGCCAAGCATACCTTTTGGGGCTCACGATGCACGGTAACCAGAGGCCGAACACTGAAAAACTCAGTGGATAAAAATAATTAGAAATCCTGGTCAGATGGTAATCTGATAACCTATTGGCCTTCCGATCCAAGGAAAGTTCCTGATCTCCTGGACTTTTTTATTTCTAGTGGAATGAGTAGGCAATACTTGTTCGTCGAGTCGTGCCTGGACGGATCATCCGATCACACTCCCGTGATACTTAACATCAGCAGCAACATTATCTCCACAGAGAAATCCGAATCCTTGCATAACTTCAAAACAGACTGGGAAGGTTTTAGAGGTTATCTGCAAGACAACATAAACCTGAAAAGAGCACTCAAAACACCAGATGACATCGAGGCTGCGTGCAAACATATCACCAATTTAATACAAGTTGCTTGCTGGATCAATACACCTGAGCTAAAAGTGTCATGTAAACTTCCTTCGCAACCACTTGACATTAAACGAAAAATCGAGGAAAAGCGGCACCTTAGAAGAGCTTGGCACCTTTCTCATTATCCGTCGGACAAGACTAAATTTAATCGTGCCACGAAAGAACTAAAAGCTATGCTAAGAGAAAACACAGATATTTCACTACAAAAACAAATCTCTATGCTGTCTCCCTCGGATCAAGGCGAACACTCCCTGTGGAAGGCCGTTAAAAACCTCGACTGGTCACAGAAACACAAACCGCCCATCAGATCAAGCATATCTCTGGCCAGAACCGACAAAGAAAGGGCTGAGATGTTTGGCATACATTTGGCAAACGTTTTTAAACCCAATGAGGGGCCCAACCAACAAGAAGTTGAAGACATACTGAATCAGGACTTTCAATTGTGTTTGCCTATTAGACCAACATCACCCAAAGAAATCGCGATGGAAATCAGATCGTTGAACCCAAACCTGGGTTTGATTTAATCACGCCTAAAACTCTTAAGGAGCTACCCAAAAAAGCAGTTACATTTCTGGCTAGTCTGTTTAACGGAATATTTAGAACGGGCTATGTTCCTAAACTATGGAAAATTTCCCTAATCATTATGCTTCATAAACCTGGTAAACCAGCACACGATGTCACATCATATCGACCTATAAGCCTCACACCAGTGTTGTCGAAACTCTGGGAAAGAATTTTCTTGCCCAGACTCAAAGTATTCATGGATGAGTGTGACCTGATCCCTGTACATCAGTTCGGATTTAGAAAGTCACATTCAACTACAGAACAGGTCCACCGAGTCTACCACGCAATACGCCAGGGTTTCGAGAAGATGGAATACACCTCTGCGGCATTTCTAGACGTGCAACAGGCCTTTGATCGTGTCTGGCATAAGGGCTTATTGTACAAAATAAAGGAAAAGCTTCCACACTCAGTGTATCCCATCATAGCTTCGTACTTAGATGATAGGCAATTCCAAGTAAAACAAGGAGACGAAAGATCTAGTCTCTACAACATCGAAGCTGGTGTTTCACAGGGATCGGTTTTGGGACCCGTCTTATATAATATTTTCACATCTGATCTGCCAACTACAGAAGATGTAACGGTAGCGACATACGCAGACGACGTTGCCTACCTGGCTAGCGCCAAAGAACCCGATATCGTCAGTAACAAACTACAAAAAGTGTTAGACAAAATGAATACTTGGCTGCAAAGGTGGCGTATTTGCGCCAGTGCACAAAAATCAACTCATATTACTTTTACTTTGAGGAGAGGAGACTGTCCCACAGTAACTCTGGGGAACAAAACTCTACCACACACAGACTGTGTTAAGTACCTTGGTTTTCACCTGGACAAAAGGCTCACTTGGAAGACGCATATAAAACGTAAAAGAGATCAACTTAATGCCAAATATAAAAACTTGTATTGGTTGATGGGTCGCAACTCAGTGCTATCTTTGGACCACAAACTTCTTCTGTATAATTCTCTCCTAAAACCCATATGGTCATATGGCATACAACTATGGAGTGTAGCCAGCAAAAGTAACACAATGTGCCTTCAAAGAGCTCAAAATGCCATCTTGAGGACAATCGTTAACGCAACATGGTTCACACGCAATGATGAAATCCATGAGTATCTCAACATTCCTACAATACTTCAGGAAATCAACAAACACAAAAAGCGTTATGCTGATCGTTTAGCTATCCACCCGAATCCTCTGGCTGTCAAATTGCTAGACACCAGCAAATCAGTCAATCGACTTAAGAGAGGTCAAGTAATCTGAAGAGGTAGCAGTGGCAATGGCCCCTGCACCTAAAACGCCAACTACCAAGCAACCAAACTGATAAAAGTCCAAAAAGGACTGATGGCAGTTATATATTAAAAAAAAAAACCCGTGAATAGTACTACCTACGCCGATCACTACTAATAACAATTATTAGTAAGGAACAATAATATGTTACAAACAGTGTTAATAACAAGCTTATACATGTTTTAACTATACACCGAGTTTTTTTGTCGTCTTACAGCCGAAAGGATATACTTCTACTCATCATGATCAACAAGTTCTTGTATGGGATCAACCATGAAGTGCAAAAAAAAACAGCTACATCCATAGAGAGACCTAAACTTTTTTCTAAGAAACAGCTCTCTTTTTTTTCAATATTTCAGATTTAGTCCCATATCTAGTAGACATAATATTGAAATAATAGTTTCCTTTCGCCTGTAAGACGACAAAAAGAAACACGGCGTATAGAATAAGTCACATAAGACACTATAATGCTTACCTAGACTGTTGTAGGTAGTACATAACCAGTATATCGGATGTGTGCGGCTCATTGCAATCCTCCAGATATTTCACGAACATCTCTTCTTCGAACGGCGTCATACTCACTTGCAGTATTTTAGCTAGATTCCCCGTGTTTCGGCAGCCTAAAGAAAAGGGCAATATGAGGTGTACTACGATTTCTCAAATAACTACATGAATCTAGTATTATTTTAATTACATTTGGCATATACGCATCTTAAATATATTTAAGGATATAGTTTTAGAGAAAGGAAAATTCGAATTCAGGTATGGTGTCTGGGAGACTATAGGACAAAGAAGGCAAATGCGGTTTTTATCCATTTAGTCCAACATAATCTGCCCCAGGTGACGTACGATCCATGAGGATTTTCCGTACTATAAAAAAAGCTTTTGAGAACCCAAAGATTTAAACCGCTAGATTTGCCTTCACCGTACTTTACCGCTAGAAAACGTGTCCTTAGAGAGTGAATGAACACATTCCGTATCAGAGACAGAGAACGACAGTGTGCAATATTCAGTATGAGTGAATGAGACAATAACAGATTCAATACTTCCGATGTCAACCAGTTTACTTACGGAAACCTGACCATTATTTAACTCGGTAGGGCGCATCCAGCGATTTAAATCTTTGTTTGAACCTGCGTCCCTCCAGTTAAGCACACTGGGCGCTTTAGCCAAATAAGCTACCGAGTGATCTCGGTACATTAGTTTTTCTTTCTTTAAAAGAAAATCAAGGATTTTTATTTCTCTAAAATTTATAAAATTACATGAATATCTTTCAAGCCGAAAAAAAAACAAAAGGAAATATTTTAATTGTATCCTCGATTTCAATTTGAATACAAAATGTAGACGCTATCATAATCAGCCTATTTACTATGCCACTTCTGGGAACAGTAACACTGATTCTCCTTTCAAAATTGGACTGATACAAACAATACCGACTTAGATTTGAAGCCCCATATAGTTATTAGCAACAAGCCTTAAAAAACAAAACATGTTCTGTCTTAATCTTGACAGTAGCAGACCTATATTCGCGGTGATCAAAATGCAACACCCTAACCACTTTGACATTGGCAGAACTGTCAACATCGGCATCAAATGCCATAGAGAAAGAAAGAAGAAAATGCAACCTGATTATTTAAAAAACATGTGTTTCTATTTGACATTGCCGGAAAAGTTTTCATTTCTCAATTTACCATAAAAATATTATTACTAAGCGAAAACAACAACCAAAATCAACACGTACCTTTGAAAAAGAACTGTAGGACTGTCACCTTATCATTTACACTCGCAGCGTTCTGCACACACATCCTTATGACATCCAGTGCCTCAAACACTAGTCCTCTAGCAAGGTACAGATTACAACACGACTGCCAATCCTCCAGTTTATCATGGTCACTGACTCTAATAGAACAGGTGGCCATATCGCCGTCTCTGTCGCGTATGTTCTGTATCGGCGCCGGTTTGCGAACGTGCAAGTACTGGAGAGCAGCTTGAGTTTTCTTTTGGGCGAGTAGAGTGGATAGAACCACGTTGTGTTGCCAGTCGGATAGTGTGTTGCCAGTTAGGCATTGTAACTGGTCGAGGGCGAACTGTAAGTATATATTATTATTTAGATATATAAATATTCAATATTTCTTATAATAATTTAGGCTAAACGATACCTATTTGGAATTTTTTGCTTCCGCTGCCCGGGTGATGAGGACTTCCTCTATATTGGGTGGCCTACCGGCTAAACCAGATAGGTGTTTCACCTCACCACTTCACGCTAGTATCATAGAAGCAATTTGGAATCGAAATTGACGTGGTACCAGATTTATATGGGAAGCATATTGGAAAATTGTGTTTTTGACTGCCTCAATAAATAAATAAATATTTTTGGGACATTTTACACAACACCATCTAGTCCCAAACTAAGCAGAGCTTGTATCTACTATGGGTACTAGACAATGGATTATTATAATACTTATATACTTTTTATTTGTAAATACATACTTATAATAAATAAGAAACACCCAGACAAACACAAATACTCATGTTTTATCCACACAAATATTTGTGTCTTGTCAATGTCTGATCATCATATCAGCCACGAGAAGTCCACTACTGAACAAAGGACCATAGATTTCCCGAGGACCGGTTATATGACACCTGCATCCAACGACTCCTAGCGATATCTACAGGGTCGTCTGTCCAACTCGTTGGAAACCTTCCTACGCTGCACTCAATGTCAATGAATCCTAGGTCTAATTTTCAGACCGTAGATCATAAGAGTTAAAAAAAAGAGAAACTTATTATCTTTTTGTAGGTTTTTTTTTTGCATTTTTTATGCTAAGAGTTTAGTTATTAAAAAAAAATGTTATATTATACATTTTTTCGAAGGAAAAACTCGGCCGCGGTTAGGATTCGAACCTGCGTCTTCTGGTTACTGACGTAACCAAAAATGGAATTGAATTTCTGATGTTACTGACGTCACCATAAGTAAATTCAGTATGTGCTTAGAGAAATTTATGTTAAAATTCACGGTAACACAAAAAAAATGTTGTTTCTTGGTACAACTTACATCAAAATCTCTGTGGTCTAGATGCCAAAACGCCTGCGTGGCTTTAATAGCGGTATTGCTGAGACCGAACATTGTAGGGAACTGCATCAGTCTACGAATCACTGCCTCGTATCTAAAAAAACATTTAATTAAATTTAAAACGCTCGCACAGACACGCGGTGCACATCAATACACTCGTTATCTATATTAGGTATGATATATAAATATTAATAATACCTTTCCTTTTTAGTCTACTTATTTTTTGACTTACTAGCTAGCATCTCAAAAGGACTAATGACTATTTAATTGTGATTTTTTTTTGTGAAAGGTAGTAACATTCTTGAGTACATAAGCTGTTGTTGTTCTTCAGGTTGTAATCTATCTCCTTGCCAAATTTTATAGAAATCTGTTCAGTGTTGTAGACATGTAATGGTAACATGAACAGAATACTTTCACATTTATAATATTAGTACGGAATATGAACAATCAATTATATAATTGTCTTACCTAACTTCATCATACACCATAGAGTAATCCACAAGTAGGTATAGAACTAGAGAGTGCTTATATTCCTCCGCGATGTCCGGGATGAGATACAAACGTAGCAAAGAGTACAATGACGGTGGCGGATACAGCCCATTGCATTCACTGCCGCCTTTGATCCATAGCCTAAAAAAATATAAAGATTTAAAACATTGAAATGGAACTGGACTGGTCACTGGACTGCTAAACGATATACGGATTTTCCTTGGCGATCCTGTAAAACGAAAGAGGAATAGTTGGATTGGCAGTGTGGGGACTTTGATTAAGGGTCAAAGTCAAGAACACAACAATGCCTCGTGGAGCATTGGCAACCTTGTTCACCGTAAGGAACGCAACACAGCTCAAAGCAGTATTATTTCACTTAGATTTTCTGCAACCCCTCTAACGTTGTGTCAATGGGCGGTTTACTTACTATCAGGTGATACGATTGCTTGCTTGCCTGCCTCTTCTATAAAAAAAACACCCATAGAAAATAACTTACTGATGTGTTCTTTCGCCACCAAACTCTTGTTCAATCAGCTGGTCGATGTACAACAGAGAGCAAGGCTTATTAGAGTCTCTCTCGTCTGTAGGAACATTGTCTTGTAAACGATTAAGTTTGAGACGTCTGAAAACAATGAAATATGTGTTATTGCATTACATGACGGGATCATTTCAATTTGAACCTTCTACTTCTCTAGGGTATGGAAAAATCGAAACGAAGAAATCTTGTTTGGAAATGTTTTTTTTATTAATACCAATTTGTCGACATCTTATTTTCATACATTCGTTCGTTGATGCAATTATAAAGCACCGGTTGTTTATAAATTATCGAGCGAGACGGTAAACTGACTGATTACAGGTAATCAAAATTACAATTGGTGGGCCTTCGTAATCTCGCAGGATTAATTATGAACTAACGATATTTCCAAATACCCGGTGATATATCCCTACTAATAATATAAATGCGAATACAACTCTGTCACTCTCGCTCTTACGCTTTCGCCTAAACTGCTGAACCAATTTTGATAAAATTTGGAACAGAGATAGTTTAGACCTCGGAGAAGGACATAGGAAATTTGTCTCAAAAAGCTCTTTGGGATGCGGGTGAAACCGCAACAGTTAGTGACAAATAAATAAGAAACTTTTTCCCTAACCTTTTATTATAAATAGCGTAAAGTTGTTGAGCGGGGTAGGGCAGCGCGTTGTATCCGTCATGTCTCTCCGGCAACAAGCCCACTCGGAGAAACCACTGCACGACTTGGAAGTATAGGGATACTGTCCCGATGCCCTTGTATTTTTCTTCTATCTCGCTCAGAGCTGAAACAATTTCAAACTTGTATATTGGTAGTACCTCTAATAATACAATGTATTATAGAGATCAATGACCTGTAGGCAGTAGGTGTAAGTAATTATTTACATTCTTTAATTTTTGTTGAGATATACTTGTTTCTGTAACTTGCTATTTTAGTCATAAAGCTAAAGATAGTTGTTACAGGATATTAACATCATCAACCCATATAATTATTGTCTCACTGCGGGGCACAAGTCACCGTAGAATGAGAAGTATTAGGCTATAGTCCACCACGCTGGACAGGAGCAATGGCTATATTTTGTTATGATTATGTACCCAACATAATCACAACAAAATATAGCCATAATTTCTAACTTTCAAATATTTGTCTTCTCAAAAAGTACATAATAAAACGTGCACACATAAAAATCATGAACATACCATCTGGCACAATCAGGTTACAGCACTTAGTAAGCACAGCGTCCAACAAGCCAGTCAGCTGAGTCAGCTGCTGCACGCAGTGTTCTAAGCACCTCACTATGTTCCTGAACACAATACAATTGGAATATTATTCATTTGCCTTGTTGCGTAGCTGCGCTTGCGACTAGTACAAAATAGTTAAGTATACAGGCAGTTAATTAACATCTGTTAATTAGCTGCCTGTATACTTAACTATTTTACGCAACATATTGCCTGTATATGTGTTAAATATTGTGTATTTTTTATTTTTTTTATTATTATATAGCGGCTTAAGTATCACTGCGACCGCAGTCGGTCTATTGTGATCGCCACTATTCATATATATACATATTGTGTAATAATGTATCACGAAATATGTGTCAAAACGCAGGTATTGTAAGCTGCTACTCAATCCTTTGACGGGTAATTATTTAAATCACAATCTGTGTAAAGATGCAGATTTTGTTCGCTACTTGTATACCAATCTCTTTTGTTGACTGTACGGAAGCGCAGCTGCAGACAAGAGCAGTGTTATTGGGTTTCACCGTTGCGAAAATATTAATAGCAGCTCGGAGTTTGGATTTGTGACTGGGTAATGACAATATTGACAATAGGTTCGCCTCCTATTTTAAGTTTACATCCTGGACCAACTCTTTGAGGAGGCCTATGCGAGTTCTATGTTACAAAGGCACATTTTGTCGGGGCTAATAGGCGGTTATTTTCACAGATATGTATTAGTTTTTTTTTTTTAAATTAGAAATCTGTGGTTATTTCCTAGAATGGTGACGAAACACAGAAAGGAAATAATACAGGAAGGATATAATATTCTGGTTGTAATTATTTATACTAATAGTTTAATGCCTTACCTGTCTGGAAGTGCTGAAGAGGCAAACAGAGGAGCAGTCAGTTCCTTGGCGTTCTCTTTTAATTCGATGGCTCGTTTCCAGCACCAGTCCACCTTAAATATTGTTTTAAATCAATTGATATAATGATAATTATTATGATTATTAGATAATGTGCTCCTCTAATTTAGGTTTGTGTAAATATACAGTTTTAAATGTTTATAAAAGTTCAAGCAAGCTATGGTGCTGCACCCTTGTATTTTATTTTAAAGTTAGGTTCTATAAATTTGATATTTTGTTTCTGGGTCGCGACATTATCCTCAGTGGTATTGACGTTCACCATTTAAAAAAAAACCGTTACTATAAATTATTCACTTACATTTAATATTAAAATAAATTATATTACCATTAAAAAAAAATTGAAAATAGCGTTGTATCTGCGATTTTTACCAGAAATGGAAGAGTACAGCCGGCGCCGCTGTGGCTGCCGGTGGCCCAGTCGTGCGCGCAACGCTTCAGGAACCGACACAGCCGCGCCTCCAGCGCTACCGACAGCAGGAAGCGGCGCTGCTCCTCCTGGCAACACCAACAAAACATGGTTATATGAATGAATGACATTTGAATGACATTTATTCTCGGGAACAGTGTTACAAAAGTTCCTATTAAATAGTGACAGTACAACAATTATGTTCCACCTTGGTTAAGGTATTCAAATAATAAAGATAAAGCACAAATTTATCAAAATTTAAATTAAAATGTAAAACAGAATGTCAATTTATACAGCATAATTATATCGTAATAAAAAAAAATACAGATATAATGAATACATAATTAAAATAAGACTATGGCGATTTTAAATATGAAATATACTAATAGTATGGTTTATGGTTTAAAAACTTTATTTTCTCAAAAATAATTATATTCACCTACATGAGAAAACAACATTTCTAATTAAGTTGACAATAAGGGCGACGAACCAGTTTTTATATTGAGCAGATAGGTTAGTGAGATTAGAAACATAATTATATTTGTTTTGTAATTACCGGTGACACATTGGTAGTGTATGTGTGTACGTAGAGCGGTGTGAGTCCGGCGGCGACGCATGCGCTGTAGAGCCGCGGCGGGTTCAGCAGCGCCGTGGGACCCACCTCGTCGATGGAGCTGATGATCTGACGCTGTATGCCAATCGTACTCAATACGGACGCTTCAGATGTATTGAGGCAGATGCAGTCTAGAGAGGGGAAATTGTGAAAGTTTGAATGTTTTTTGTTTGTCACTCAATCACGTAAAAACGGCTGAATGCATGATTTGGTACAAAAATAGTACGTGACCTGGAATAGGCTATTTGGCGGCTAGGCTAGATCTACTAAGATCTACTTACGGGTTTTGAATGAAATTTGGTACACATATCGTTTCTGACCAGCACTATCATATTGAGTACAATCCGGGAAAAATGGGGGAATTCCCCAAAAATAAATTTTGGGACCAGTACTAACACATTGCATGCTGATTTCTGACATTTACGCGATTATTACACATTGAAATAAAACTACTTTTTACGGACTTTATCGCAGTCTACCCGTGACCATGGACGCTGTAAAGGGTTCGAAACGTCGGGATTAATAATATCAATATAACGCGATAGTAGTTTTCAATCTGATAAAATCATAATCATGCACATTTTGGTAATATTTCTATGCGTAGTACTCACTATACTGCAGCGAGTTGGGGTAGAAGTGCTCCTCGAGGCGCGTGGCGTGGGAGTACACAGCTAGCGAGGCCGCCGACAGACGCACGTCCAACGTCACGCACTCGCCCGCACATAGAGAGCGACACCACGTCACGCTCATGAACGCGTTGCTCTCCAGCCGCCACGTTGCTGCACATTATATAATTTATATAATATTATAATTATAATACTATAATTGACCGATAACTTTTATATGTAGTGTAAACTGTAAATACAACATTATTATTACTATATGCGAAACCTGAATATAGTTTGTTCAGAATCAGTAACTGAATCGATTCCAATAATTTTTACATCATGTTATATTTTGTCCCAAAAACATTTAAAAAATGTTACGAGTAGGACACCGAGCGACACTAAGTACCTATCCTCAATCATATGCGCGCAACACAGGTCACTGACACTGAGCGGTCAGCGCGGGCGCAGTGGGGCGGGCGGGGCCCGGGGGTGAACCAACCAGGCAACCACTTCAGTCGCCCGGCAGCTATAGGGAAGTGTGCACGTATGTCACTCCCGTTCAGATAAGTAGGTACAAAACGGGAGCGCGACCGCGAGCGCAAGCATTTCGGTTGATCTGTACCTATCGTATGTAAAAAGCATAGGTAGTGTTCGTTTAAGAAATGGTACGTACAGTAGCGGTTTGTGGTGATAACGCGAGCGCGCGGCAGTTGTGTTTCGGTTGACGTGTACCTATCGTATGTAAAAAGCATAGTGTTCGTGTAAGAAATGGTACGGATACTAGCGGTTTGTGGTGATAAGTGATAACGTATTCCTGGCAGTGCGGCACGAGGAGCTATCTGACATTAAAGTATCGTCACACACATGAACACACGTTTTTATTTGTACCTACAGCCTGTTGTGGTTAAGTAGTGCGATGTTTAACACTTTTCATCCATTTTGAACTTACAGTGTTTGGTATAAGGTGCAACATATCGCATTGACTACATTTAATCACTTACGGCTGCATTTACAAATAAAGTACTTATTAATGTCTACCTACACTTGACCATTACGACAGTTCAAAGACTGGAAGTGTGATGGAAAATGTGGAAAGTGTGATGTATCATCAGTTAAATACAATGCAATCGGAAATCGCCGTACGGTTAGGTACCTACTGCCACATTATTATCAATGAGCGCCGCGACAACGCGGGCGCGGGGCGGCGCCTGCGCGTGATGAGCATGTTTTTGTACGGACAACCAGGTAACTTAACAAGCTTATAACTTTGTGATTTTTCATGATACAAGTTTTGAAATTTTGTACATTACAGTACAAGATTATTTACATAAAAATACTAGACACGTGTTTCAGGTTTCGCATATACTAATAATAATGTTGTATAAGTTGGTTAATAAATAAAAAAAATAAAAAATAATGTACAAACTTTTACAGGGTGTATAATTTATATACATATATACTATAGTATAAATATACTATCACTTTTTTCCAACGGAAGTAGATAAAACGACGGACACAAAACATTAAAAATCTCTGACACAATTATATATTTATTATATCATACTTATGGATCTAAAAACTAATATTTTAAAAAATCATCCTATAAATAACCTTCCTATAAGTTTTTTTTTCTAATAAATATAGAATTTTCAAAGTTAGAAATACTTACTTAAATATATAACTACTAACTACTACTAATTACCTGGCATTTGATCCTTGTACCACTGGTCTAAATCAAATAGGAGCATTCCATATTGTGTGGACGAGTTGGCATTCTCGCCCCAACACTCCCACACTATCTGACATATATTCAACATACCTGAAACAAAAAAAAATATGCTGAAACTTACATAATGCCATGAATTCCTAATTTAAAATGGAATTGGGATATTATCACCGCGTTATATTCTTAACCCCCAATGGGAAAATATGGGTATACATTTTAATGTGTGTATCTGTGTCTGCAGCATCATAGCTCCCAAAGGAATGGATCTAATTGGAGAAAATTGCAATTAATTATTTTATATTGTCTATGACAGAAAATATTTTTATGTCAATGTTGTCACGTTGACGATGTCTGTAGTCTAATGGTTCGAGTGCCGGAATGCTCATGTGGTTCGTGGGTTCGATTCCCACAGGACACAAATATTTGTGTGGGTAAAACATGAGTATTTGTGTTTGTCTGGGTGTTTCTTATGTATTATAAGTACTGTGATTTTACAAAAAAAAACGGATATAAGTATTATTTCCATTGTCTAATACTCATAACACAAGCTCTGCTTAGTTTGCGACTAGATGGTGCTGTGTAAAATGTTCCAAAATAATATTATTATTTACTTACTTTCTTCCCCTTCAGCTGCTAATGTGGAGTTGACAGAGTAAGTATGGCAAGAAACACACTTCCCACCAAGTAGTGCAGTCTCATCCACTGTGCTCAACTCCAGTTGGAATCTTATAGTGGCTGTCGAAAACTCCTGTAAAATTAAGAGAACTTAGTATCTACATCAAGCATATTGTGTTATGAATTCCCTGATGATATGGGACCTAAACATAATGTGAACTGGGGATATTGTATAGCCTGCTTAACCTTACAGGGAATACAGGTGTAGTGGTATGTAACATGTGCTGAATTTAATAAATAATTTAAAAAATAGGAGGTTCTCAGTTTGATCTGTATGTATGTTTATCCGCGATTATCTCGCGTTTGGCTGAACCGATTTTGATGCAGTTAAAAGTATTTGTTATATTCTGGAGAAGGTTTTGGTATACAATAAATAGATGCCCCGTGACGTCATCCGCGTGGATCCGTTATTAAGCAATATATGTATTAGTTCAACTCGACCAATTTTTTTACACGCAATGCTTGAAGTCGGCTTCTTTTCCTAAACAACTGATATATTAATTTGCTGACTAAATATTTATTTTTATAAACAAATTAGTTTATAAAAACAAATAGACACAGTAGAAAAGCAATTGTTTCGTCCTCCACAGTTTTTTAATTTTAGGTTCCTGTAGACTTAAATGGATTACCTGATAAAGACACTTTGTATCAGATAGCATCCTCTTTCCCTGATATGTCAAGGAATACATCACAGCCAATGGGAACTCTTCCTCCTCAAACCGGTCTGTCACTGAGAAAACCACCCATAGGTAGCAGAATGCCCGAGGATCATCACAAGGTTCCTGTGGGAAAAAGAAATTTATGTTTTTAAAAATATGTGCTCGTATTTTTCCCAAAATAATCTTCTCGTTTTTGGGAATGACAAAAAGTGTTGTTAAGTAGAAGTTAAATATCACCCATAAGCTAGCAACATTTAGTCTGTGCAAGATTGACACACAATTTCTTACATACAAAATTATTGTAATGTCTGTAAAAATGTGTTATATATAAACTTACTTGAAATCCAAAGTGTGTAACAGGCAAGCACTCCACATTGACTTGTGAAGTGAATTCCAATTCTAAAGTCATAATATTCCAGATCTGGAATGCACCAAAGTTATATCCAACTGCCAGACTGCCTAGTTGTGGAATGTATTGTAATACAGTCACCCGAATATGGTTTCTTTTAGCCTTCATGCGTACTGTACCATCTGGGTTTCGGAATATGTACTGGCCATCAACTAAAGAGTTTTCGTTAAGTAGAACGGCTAAATGATCATCATTATCTAAAGCCACTTCACGTTGTTCCACAATTCTGTTTACAGCGTTGAACTGTAGGAAGGTTAAGTTAGCTGGATTGGCTTCATTTTGGATTAGATGTTCATAGCCTTGGGAAATGTCTTTTAATGCTGCAAATATAAAGAAGATTAATTTGTTATATTGTAAAACAGTTCTCAATGTTCTGATGGGCTAAAAGATGGTAAACATTAATTTCTTTTGTCTTCTTAGTATGAATAAATTTGCTTAAATAAAAACGTACCTTGTAACAGATTAGCTCGATTGAGATCAAATGCAAATATCTCCCCACTCTTTGTCCCAGCCATGATGACACCATCGAAACATGAGAATGGTCCATCTGGTACTCTATCACAGACTGCTAGCTCCGTAACAACCACCTCAGTTTGTATACAGCGTAATAGCTGCGAACCATTGACATGTAAGACGCAGATCATGCCGGCCTCATCACTTTGTAGACTGATGATAAGTTGTATTGAGTTTGCGGTTAATGGTCGTGGCAGCTCCACTACGCTTGTTACCAATATGTTAAAGTTGCTGAAAACAGTAAATAATGTAGCATTTAGCATAAACAAGCCACAAAGACTGCATGTTTGGCATAGTGGTAAAGGTGGCTACCCCACCACTACTGTTGTGTTGGGTTTTGTGGGTTGGATTCCCACCAGTCAAATTTTTGTGTGATCCATAGATTTTTCTTTCAAAGCAGTCATTAGTTCTTTCATTAAATTTTTTTAAACTTTGTATTGAGGCAGTAACATAACAAAGTAGGAATCCATTATTCTTAATATTATATGGAATTAATACAAGAATATAAAAACAAGAGAAAACTTTATAATCTATACTAATATAATAAATCTACAGTTGATTTGTTTGAATGTGCTAATCTCTTTCTTGAGGAAGGTTTTAAGGTATTTAATATCACACTAGAACCCTTACTAGACGAGTAAAAAGGAAGGGTGGGTGAAATTTATCACAATTACCGGACAAGCTAGTATAATATAACAATTTTAGACCAAATGTGAACTATAATAATTGCAATAAATATTTTTGGCCTATTTTACACAGCACCATATAGTCCCAAACTAAGCAGAACTTGCACTAAGGATACTAGACAATGGATATAAATACTTATATGTACCTACTTTTTTTTGTTAATAAATACTTATAATACTGAAACACCCAGAAAACACTATAAGTTAATCACATAAATATTTGTGTTCTGTGGGAATCAAACCCACAACCTCATTCATGATCAGCAGTCCAACACATCATTAGAATGTTTTATACAGACCTCTGTGGAGCGCCAAACGTCCGCGCTGCTACCTTCAACCCGGTTCTAAGATCAACCACACAGAATTTAGGACCCAAAGCCAGCCAGCCATGCTTGGTATCCTTCAAAATTCCGCCGAGAGGTGTTTTATCTGCAAAATTTACACAATTATCACCCACACACCTTGACACCTTAAACGTACCACTATTTATAAACATGTTGTCATTAAAACAAACATACCTGAAAATTCTTCTGTTGGTTGCAGAAAACTGAACACGGCCGGGGACAAATTTGTTGTTTTCACAATAGAAAATACACTATCTTGCAGCTTTTGCATTTTAGTTGCTTGTTATTGTCCTATTTATTTAATTTCTAACCGAAAACTGAAGTCTTCAAAGGTGAGAGGTTATGATACATATTATTGAGACGTTTCTATGTTTTTTAAATAGATTATGTGAACGAGTTGCATTAATTTAGCGAATAATTATTGCCCAAGATGTTATGGCTTGGTATTATCTTGAATTAATATAGGATTTTCCATTATATTCTTGAACAATTATCAGCGCGCGGCGGTATCGAAATACGAAAAACTTCAATGTTGACAGCTGATCAAGCCAATGAACGGGTTTTCGGTGTTGCATAATAAATAATATCATTCTTATTATTTTTTAATTTTATCAAATTATTGGTTGGTGGAAGAATTTTAGAGCAAGGTGTCCATTAAAAAAAGGTTCTAAGGGTTACTGTAATTTTATTTACTTGAAAATTTTAACGATATTGCATGAAAAGGTTGATTTATTGAATACTGGCTGATTGAGGACTGGTAACAAACAGCTAGTGATTGACTCATGACTTTCCAAATACCTTTATAGTCTATGCTCATTAGACGTGAGTTAAACAAGTGCATATTTCATTATCAGGGTTTCCAAGTACGAGTATGTAAAAATACCAGAGTCGAAAACCAGGTATTAAAATACTTGAAAGTATTTGGCGGCATTCAGTCTAGTTTATAATCGTGCCGGTACTAGCTTCTTTAGCGAAAGTTGAAAATACTTGCATAGGAAATCGATCCGTATTGGCGTATTGGGTTGTGAATATGGAGCGTAATTGTATTTACGAAAAAATACATGAAGTATTTTTTCTGCAAATACCATTGTGCTCCTTGTTTAAAGTATGATATGGTTAATTTTTCCATGCAAGTATTTTTATTTCTCGCCCTCGATTGTTGAAAATACTTTCATAGGAAATCGATTCGTGTAGCCTTAAGGTACACAAATCGATTTCCTATAAGGTAGTACATAAGGAGTACATAAGGAGTACATAGGGAGTACATAGGGAGTACATAGGGAGTACATAGGGAGTACATAGGGAGTACATAGGGAGTACATAGGAAGTACATAGGTAGTACATAAGGAGTACATAAGGAGTACATAAGGAGTACATAAGGAGTACATAAGGAGTACATAAGGAGTACATAAGGAGTACATAAGGAGTACATAAGGAGTACATAAGGAGTACATAAGGAGTACATAAGGAGTACATAAGGAGTACATAAGGAGTACATAAGGAGTACATAAGGAGTACATAAGGAGTACATAAGGAGTACATAAGGAGTACATAAGGAGTACATAAGGAGTACATAAGGAGTACATAAGGAGTACATAAGGAGTACATAAGGAGTACATAAGGAGTACATAAGGAGTACATAAGGAGTACATAAGGAGTACATAAGTACGTAAATTTAATAAATATAATATTATATGTTATAAATAAACAGATACAAAAAACTACATGCATGATATATATATTTATACATATTTAAAAATACATATATACATACAAATATATAAAAAGAAAAAATGTATCCAGAGAGGTCAACGTCGAGATGATGAATCTGTCGACGAAGTATTCTGGAGGTATTTCCGTACCTTGTATTTAAATGAAAACCGACTGTTTGCCATCCTGATTTCAGATGGAAGAGCATTCCATAACAAGATTGACTGGGCAAAAAAAGTAGAGCTAAGTCAGAGCGGTGAGAGGGACATTGAAGGAGACGATTATTAGTAGATCGCAAATATTTAGTATGATTCGCACATAAATACTGAAACTGAGAATTTAAATAAGAAGGGGAAGTGGAAGAGAAAAGTACAGAGAAAAACGTAGTCAATGCCCGCAAGTGCATACGTTGCCGAATAGACAATAATTTAAGTACAGAACGACACTCAGACACATGATCATATTTACGAAGGTTAAAGACGAATCGAATGCAGTTATTAAGAAGGCGATCAAGTTTATTGAGTAGATCAGCATTCAGGTCAAAGTAGCACACATAGTGACACCATAGTCGATTATAGGGAAGATTAGGGCCTGCACAAGCATTGCTTTGGTTTTTGGTGGAAGTAGATTTTTCAGGCGATATAGGGTCCGTAGCGATCCCGTAACTTTCTGACTAACACTTGCAACTTGGTTTCGCCAGCTAAGAGTAGTGTCAAGATGCAAACCAAGATCTTTAACACTAGGACTAGTAGGTATGACCAAGCCATCAAACATAACTGGAGGAAGTGTGATAAAATCCAATTTTGAATGTTGCGTTGACTGCCTATGATGATGGCTTGACATTTGTCGGGATTAACCGCAACCCCAAACTTATCCGACCATTCTTTTATGGCCGTCAAGTCTGAGTTTATTTCAATGATTGCATCGTCTAAATTTTCCACCGCAGCTTGACGATATAACTGCAAGTCATCGGCATAAAGGTGATAAGAACACTGAAGGTTTTGTGTAATAAAATTTATAAATATAGAAAATAGAAGAGGAGATAGTATGCCGCCTTGTGGGACGCCGGTCTCTAAGTCACACCATTTTGAGGATGAATCCTCAACATGGACAGACTGCTGACGACCCTGAAGATAAGAAGAAAACCATTCCAGCGCTTCATCAGAGACCATAAGATGGGAGAGAAGAGACTGACGGTATTAAATACGTTAGAAAAATCAACCAACACTAGCACGGAAACTTTTGATTCCTCCATACCAGTTTTTATATCACCAGTCACTTTAAGAAGTGTGGAAACAGTACTATGGCCTGGCCTAAACCCAGACTGGAAAGGACTTAAGAGGTTGTTCTGGTGAATGTACTGGAAGAACTGTTTGTGAACACAGGCCTCTAGCACTTTAGATAAAAAGGGAAAAGGGAAAATGACAGTGAAGAGTAGGATTGGAGATCTTAGGCAGAGGGCGTACGTAGGCTTTACGACATAAGGTCGGAAATGAACCGGAATCTAAGGAGAAATTAATAATGTGAGGCATAGCTGGGAGGAGATGATCTAGCAAGGTAACAATCATTCTCCGACTGACGTTATCACTACGTCTCATTGCCATTAGAACCCCTTTAGTCATCCAAGGCGCAGGTGGTCGCTTCACCTTGACTTTCTTCACCGGGGCATTAAGATCGTAAACATCAGTCACAACCCGGTTAAAAATTCGAACCTTATCGTCAACTGAAATGGCGTCTACCAGAGGTTTTCAGTCGATATTAGACGCGTCCTTGACCAATTTATCCACACCCATCCGCCCAAAACAGCGCCTGTACAGGATCTTAGGTTTAGGGGGTTTCAAGATATAGGACAGGAAGATAAGGTCATGACTGGAAAAACCGGGTGCAACAAGTTGACCGTGAGTGGAAACGAGGGCAGTAGTGGAGGTTAGGATTAGATCAAGTCAGGTATCCTCACCCACATTGTTATGATGAGTGGCTTGAAGAGGAAGGACATATAGGTTCGCTGACTCAATCAGGTATAGGAGTTTAGCGGTACGCGATGAGTGTTGAGGAGGTTTGTGTTAAAATCTCCCATGATGATATGATGAGTGTACTCTGAACCCACAGATTCTAATACTGATTCGAATTCAGTGAAGTAGTCTACAGAAGGGGGACAGTAAACAACACCAATAATGGCCTTAGCACCTTTGACACAAACCTCTATAAAAAGAAACTCAGCAGAGGAGGAATAGTTTGGAGATGAAGTAGAAATAATTTTAAAGGAAAATTCACTGCGGAGGTAAATATCAACACCACCTCCTCCCTTACCAACCCGATCATTCCGGATCAAAACGTAACTAGATAGGTAGTACATAGGTACTACCTATATATACATATGTATCCTTAAGTACATAAGGAGTACATAAGGAGTACATAAGGAGTACATAAAGAGTACATAAGGAGTACATAAGGAGTACATAAGGAGTACATAAGGAGTACATAAGGAGTTCATAAGGAGTACATAAGGAGCACATAAGCTGAGATTATAATTAAGGATAAGAAACAAGAAATCCTGTCTATGGTAAAGAATAAGTAAAAGTAAGCATAGGTAGTACATAACGATTTTTTCCGCAAATACAATTGTGCTCCCTATTTATAAGGCTCCACGGATCGATTTCCTATGAAAGTATTCAAGTTAGATTAACAATCGAGGGCGAGAAATACTTACAAGTATGAAAGTATTTGGTACAATCGAGGGCGAGAAATACTCGGAAGTCTAGTTTTTTTTTTTAAAATACGATTGTGCACTTTGTCTGTATGAACATAAGGATTGATTTTCTTTGCAAGCATTCTTAATTCTGGTGTTGTGCCCGGGCCGATCCAGCAAATACTTCATAGTCGCAAGTATTTCTCGCCCGTACCAGGGCGCCCTACTTCGATGCAAAGCCCTGGTTTTTAAACCTGGTAAAGTAAATACGTCCCGTCCCTAATGCTCATGAACAAGTGATTAGGATAGATAATAAAATACAGGTAGTATAAGTTTTTATTTTATTTGAAATCTTATCACACATCTGTTATATTACATAATATTTTATTATTATTGATGAAACGTTTTTGTGCACCGGTGGTCAGGGCCCCAGAGAAAGAAACCTAACAATACAGGCCGTGTCAAAGAGTACTGCTCTTTTTTTTTTTTGCTTAGCGTGTGGAAAATCGTCATGGAAACGGACCCGGAGTGCGTCGGGGGCTACGGGAACAGAGCATTCTTCCGCCGCTTCCGCGGTCCCCGACTGGTGATAGCCCGCCGCAGCACGACCCGTCTTCTCTGTATCAAGCCCTTGATCCAACCACCCAACGAGAACCTCCTTAGATGTTGGTCGACGCTCTTGGCTATTAGATCATTGGCTAACACAACGAAAAATGATCGCTAAATTCACCTCCCACATATCGACAATAAAGCGACAATATCTCTCTTTCAATATTTATAATAATTTAAGGCTGTAATGACCCACTGCATTGCAGGACAAAGGTCTCCCACACGTCTTCCGCAATATATGTACAACATGGGTACCAACTTAACGAATTGAACGGGTAGGAAGAAATAAATACACGGATTAAAAATAATAAATGTATTACATTACAGTTGTACATCCTGGAAATATTAAATTAATTATAGTAGGTATACACTAAACATATTAAATCATGATTGTCTTTATGCTATTCTATTTAAAAAACGCTATCGTAATTATAGATAAGTACATATTAATAATAATTATAAAAAGGGTAGTAATCCAAGATTAAACTATTACGAATAGTTTAAGTATAAAAGTTTTGCATAAACATTTGGCTAAATGGTTAAGTCAATTAATCACAGCCTATTTAGGTAAGGCACTTTATACATTTGTATATATTAAATGTTTAATACATATATTTTATAGTTAGTTCGTCCAAAATTAAAATTTAGCTGTTTTCTATCCTTCCTACATCGTCAGGTTAAATTTGGTGAGTTTCAAAATAGCTCAGTGTTTCTTCGGGTACAGCTGAGCTTCTGTAATTAGGTATACCAGAAACATGCTGCGGTGCTAGTAGATCCTGGTTACACAGGAGATACAGTGGTTGGGGGAAGAAGCAGGCACGTCGTGATAAAAAGAAAAATAAAAGAAATTAGTATGCGAGATTTTCACAAAGACAGGTACAAGGTTTTTCGTATATTGTATGACAAAATGCAGGTGGAAGGTGAGCACAGCATTCAAAATATCGTGCATACATGCTTCAATAAGCTGCATAAGTTCAATAACCACTCAAACGTCCTAAGACACTTATTTGAAGATTCCCGAGAAGTAGATACGCTGGATTTGCCTGCAGTTCTTATAATCGAAGTTTATGCCAAACTGTTTTCGTGTAGTCTTAAAGTATAACTTTAATGCTCCTTTGGGCACTTTCGTTTTTTAGTATTGCTATTATACAGAAAATCAGGAGATCCATGGGAGTACCCAGCATTTTTTATGGGTAGGGTATAAGTAAATAAACTAAGTAGTAGAAATTTAAAATATGTTTTCATTTATTGACTATATTTCAATTATAACCTGCGAGGATTCTCGTTTACCAAATGAATATGTCATTAAACCTACATTTTTAGCTTCGGCTCAGGGACCAGGGTGAGGTCCCACGTTGCCTCACCGTGGGTACGCCCATGAGGAGATTACGAGATCACTTCAAAACAATAAGCGCAGCTCGAGATAATATTATACATTAAAGGTAACTGAGACCGTATTTTATATTGAAAACCAAAACATGGTAGGTATTACAGATTACAACGCTCGAAAATAAATACATCGCATTATTTGAATCCGTAGAATACTTGAGCAAATACAATTTATTTTTTACGATTAACTGGTGCTACTGAAACATTAATAGTATTTCTGTTTGTTTCAGTGGCATGAGGATTAATTTTCATTTGACCTTGTACTATATTTAACATCGATGTATAAGGACTTTCTGGCATTTGATTTTTGTTTAGATTACTTTCGTGTGTAACATTGTTCTCGTTACGTGTATTTACGTTATCGTATACCGTATGTTTCATGGACACATATCCCTGATTATTTGACTGGACTCTTTTTGAACCTGGACTGAACCCATTTTGCGTTACTACAGGATTATGAGGTCTTGCTGTAGACATGCTGTCAGCGTTTGGCGGAGTTTGGGTGCTTGTAACTGAGGGCGCATCAAAGGAATTGTTTCGAGTGACTTGTAGACTATTGGACCGAGAAGAATTACCAACAGAGTGAAGGGTCGATGAACTTCCTTTTAAACTCTCCATTTCCTTTGAATATACTTCTTCGCTTTTTTGAAATCTTTGAGCGTGTGACGTCAATGGTGACCTATTTTGATTAATAGATGTGGCGCTTAGTGATCTACTTGGTGAACTATTTTGAACACTTTCTATTGATGTGACTGGTTTATGTTCGGCTTTATGATTCGATCTTACTGATTTATTTACTTTCACTTCCATGGATCCGTATGCACTATCTTTAGTTGAGCTATGCGATGAACCTTCTTCTTTTATTCCATATCTTCTGACGACATTTGCTGGTGCAACAGGTTCGATATTCTGCACGTCATATGACAAAGGATTTCTATCTTGTTGAGTGTGTTTAACACCATCAATGACTTCTCCAGTTCTCGGGTTTATATGTTTTTCAGTGTCATATCGTAGAGTTACTCTATGACTTTCGTCAATTGGATGATCTCTTGTTCTGTGTTGCAATTCTTCATCACTATCTTCAAACGCAGCTTCTAGGTTTTCCTCCTGGAAAATATAATTTAGGGATTTTGAACTGAATACTTGATAATTAAATAGCATTTAGGTAAACCACGGTTTGGATATAATTATTACAAACCTCTTCGTCTACTTCTTCGATAACGCTATTTTGGATCCATTCACGAATTCTTTGTTTCTTTGCTTGCCGGTCGACTGTTGTTTCAATACCATTATCTCTAAAATGTTTTAGAAGAATATTTTTTTCATTGGGGTCACTGTGGAAACTATACATTGATGGACACAGCTCATCTATATCGTCACCAGCTGAAAATGTATAAATTGAAATTTAAAAAAATATTTTTCTATTTCAGTACTAAATACTCGTAAGTGCGTTGTGAGTATTAGGCACATACTTACCAACTCTATCTGTGTATCCCTTGCCTAGCCATCGGTCATCTAAATAACGAGGTAGTTCTAAGAAATTGTATGCTCTCCTTTCCTCTCTTGGTTCTACAAACTTTTTAAACATTTTTTGAGCTCTAGAAGAAACCATCTTCCATAGTTTTGGTTGTCTTTTCAGTGGATTTGAACTGCTGTACCAATTGAAATAGCTGCAATAAAAATATTACTTAGTTCATTTTCATAAAATCTATCTAATGAGAACTAGTAGTTTAATTAACATGTAGTGCAATACACATCGTTTGGAATGAAAGGCATTCAACACATGTAGTTAAAGTTTTACCTTGTGTATCGAGGGTCGTCGAAAGCAGCTTTCTGCCAAGGCAAACACCCAGTGAGGCAAATGAAAATAACGACGCCAAATTGCCATATATCATGAGTAATTAATGCTCTGAAAGTAACGAAATAAACAAGTCTGAGATCGACGCCGACAGAGTTTACATTTTTTAATATTATATTTGTGCACATCATAAAACAATCGATTTTATATAAAAATCTGACAGTTAATTATTTTTATAACGATGAAAATATTTGATGCCCAGGCAACATTTTAGAAACAGATGGTGAAGTACCTATAACATTAATATTTCTTACTTGTAGCTACTGTCCATTGATAGTTTTAGCACTTCAGGTGGGGAGTAGGGTAACCACTCATTCCGTCTTCTTACAACTGATTGAACTTTTCTTGTTTCTCCAAAATCACAAAGCTTTATTCTTGAGAAATCAGATTTGAATATAAGGATATTATCGAGCTTTACATCTCGATGCACTAAGTCTCTTTGATGAAGATGCTCTAGTGCCGCTGATAATTGCTTCGCCACTCTTTTAGTATGAATTTCACCTATTCCAGTATCCAGCATATTAGATGTTAAGTCACCTACAGAGAAAAGAAAGGTTGTTGAATGCAATCGCGATAATTCATGAATAGGTAACTACTCTTCATGAATAGTAATGTGATGAATTTTTGAAGTAAAACTTAACTGAGCTATTCAAAATGAAAAAATAGTGAAGCGTCTTTCAATACAACATGAAATTAATGAGGGCTGGCACTGGAAATGTGCTAGATTTAATGCTCATTGAAATCACGACGTGTTTTGGCTACAATCCAACTTAGAAGTGTGCGTGAACCACAGTAAGCTGAACCCATATTACTCAGCATTTAACCTTCAAATGGAAACAGAAGAAGTTGAGGAAGTCACCCGTTGCAGAGTGCTAGTGCAGTGCCTCTGACCAGTCTTGCTGGAGTGCCCAAAACGCATTGATGCCGCAATTAATGTGACCCCCTACTTGGCTCAAGTAATATAAATAATGTATTTCCTATCGAAACGGAAACAAGAAGTTGAATTTGGAAGGTATTTGAATTGAATTATTTATTAAAAGTCGTTTTTATTAATTATTTTTTTATAGATCTCAGAAGGTTTAGGATTGGATTTAAAGTAGGTAAAGGAAATTGAATTATCATTTCGTAAGCCGCTAGGGCTACAAACTTGAAATTTTAGCAATTGATTAGCGTTTAATATTGTAAGCATCTACGACGAATGGACTTCTGGAAATTCCATCCCCTAAGGGGGTAAAATAAGGGATGCACGGTTGTATGTAACATAGGAAGTTCGGCACGTAAAAGAAAAGTTTTTCTACCTGTGCGAAGCCGAGGCGGGCCGCTAGTATATCATAAAAATATAACATAACATACCATCACGCCTGTATTCCCTGATAGGTTAGGCAGAGGTGTACTAATGTACACCCACATTTCACCGGTATGTTTTTAAGTCCCATGTAATAGGGGGCAAGCCTATTGCCATTAACCGGACACAAATCCAGACTCCGAGCTGCTACTGAGAATTTCATAGAAAAACCCAATAATCCTTTGCTCGACCTGGGGATCGAACCCAGGACCTTTAGCATAGCAGTCGCGCTTCGGATTACTAGACTAATGAGGCAGCATAAAAATATCTTTAGGTATTATTTTGTAAGTAGGTAAATCTTACCCAGTGGTGCGTATTCTTGGCAAAACACATAGAATCCAGCAGTCTCAAATGCTACATCGAATGTAGTTACAATGTTTCTATGGGCACTTAAATGTAAACTATAATGAAATTCTCTATAAAAGTCTCTAATTGATACGTAAGGTTTTGGTAAGGCTTTCAGGACAATCTCTGTATCTGAAGCTCTGTGCTCCACTAACAAAATCTTTCCGAACCATCCTTCTCCAACTATTTGAAGAATGTCAAACTCTTCTACTAGGCACACCTATAAATAAAGAACAGTTTATAATAAACGTAAGTGCTGAAGTTTTTATGAGCATAAAGCAACCAATAAAAAACATAAATCTTACTTTTTCCAATTCAAATTCTCTGATTTTATGTATAGACCCGGCAAGGGCCCTTCGCGAAGAACTATTCATCTTGAATGCCACAAACAACGCATTCTTATGTGATCTGTAAAATAAAATAAACACTAAATCATGTTTACGTAGGTATAAAATCGCTTATTTTTTAATATTTAGGCGAAGCTCTTCCCAGTAGGCTGGATGGGCGGATCGAAACGTCCTAATATCTCGCGAAGTCGTTGAGTGAATGCTCTTGGATGAACGCCAGGCCTGATGTCTACTCCAGATCCAGACGGTCACTCTGACGTCATTTAGTGACGTCACTTAGCGTATCATATACATTTTTTAATGATGTAATGAACATGTTGGGACAATTAACGGTCCTTTTATCAATAGGCATGCAATCACATAAGGCTAAGAATAAGTGAAAAGATTATTTAGAGATTCGTGATTTCTCATTTAAGCAATGGTCAAACCCGTTTCAGAACCTAGCTGAGTAGGAATAATACTTTTTACTAATTAAATTATTCATTCATCAACGGATAAGTCAAATTATCGAAAAAAAATCTGCTCTGAAACACACTATAGGAGGGACATGTACAAAGCATCAACGCATAATTAAATAGTGTCAGTAAACATTGTAATATAGACTAGAGCATTTGCAAGAGCATTACATTGTAATGTAACGTTTTTACGAATGGAATTACAATACAAGCAAATGCTCAATTTTCTAAAAACATTTAGGTACATGTAATGTAATGTTCTTGCGAATGGTCACGGCGAGTGAACCATAATACATGTAATATTTTGTTAAAATACTATTAATTATTATTATTAATTACTACCGTCCCTCGCGCTCTTGCGTTTGCTACACCAAAGCGCTCCTTCAAGTTGTAACAAAACATCGAGCGTCATGTTCGCAATATGGTTCGAGTAAATTTAAAAACAGCGAATGCTCGATGCTCTGTTACAAGTAATTGCTCTAGTCTATACCCACCTTTATGAACGAGTACCAAATGGGTGTTTATTGGTGCAAGAAATAAAATATTCACATAGCATACTCATCAACCGAACATTATTTATCTACATGTATCAAGAGCAGACGTTTTGCGTGTGTTTCGTGATATAAAACAGATTCGGAACTTTCCCAATGAATTTCGTGGGATTTATGTTATTTTGTGTTGCTGCATCATTTGCAATTCGCCATTGATATAAGTGCAGTAAGTCTATCTAAATAGATATATAATATCCGGTTTTGTTCGGTTCAATATCATCATCAGCCCATATTCGTCCTTTGCTGGCTGTAGGCCTCTCCTAGTGAACACTACAGAGCTCGAACTTCGGCTTTCCTCATCCAGCCGGTTGCTCGGTTGCTTGCTCAAGCAAAATTATAGTAAGTACTTAACTTAGCAAGTTTGAGTGTAACTTTTCAAGAGAGCCAAAGTTTAAAGTATTCTTTTGAATCACTTTTACGCTATGTACATTTTTTGTTTATTTCTAATAAGTACTCTGCTAAGATTGACAGATAATAATTGACTGAAAATAATGACTCGGTAAGAGTTGTTTTGAGGACCAATGTTGGTTCTATTGAAAGCCATATTATGTATACATATACTTAGATATACTTACCTGTAATAGTTTCAAATTAGTATCAATTGTATCAAGTTTTAATATGAGACCGATTGATATGTAGTAATTCTCATCTCATCATCTCATTCACATTTCTAAGCCAAGAGGTACAACTACAAAGAGGTAGCCACTTCAATGGAGAAGAATTACAAGTATCTTGGATTCGTATCGAAAGACCAAATAATTGTGTCATACCTATAAAGTAGTAACCTACCGACTGCACGGTATAATACGTATCTATACTTCAAAATTCGAAAATATTAATAGAACACATTCTATAAATCGAGTGCTTCAAAGTTTTCTCATGCAGGTAGAAGAGAATTTCAGAGAAATGTTGCAATCAATTGGGAGTGTACTTAGGTTAACTACTAATCCAGTGATTCATTCAGAAAACAAAAATATGTATATTTAAAGGAATAAGTGACAAATGACCTAATATAAAAAAGCAGACTATAAGAATAAAGAGAACCCGAAATGAGGTTAAAAACAGTGAGAAAGTTGGGTAATGAGATAGTGAATGTAGGTTCTTATTTTAATAACGTACAGAATGATATTGGATTTTCAGGAATAGTTCTTGTCGTAGTATAAAAGATTAGCCGATGATAGTGAGTATGATGGACGAAGTCTGCTGGACGAAAATTTATATACATAATGTCACTTTGAATTTGAATATTTGAATTTGAAGTCTTCGTGCCCCTAGTACTTAGACATTTATCGCACAAAGATCGAAACCTGCCTGTGTAAATCCACAACTAGAAGATGAAATCCCTAAAATCAATTAACCTACCGTACTTCCGCTTCTAGTTTTTGCATCTGTTACTAAATACATAGTTACAGGAACTTGGTGAATGATTTCAGAAATGCATTACTGTAGCTCACGAATAATAGATAGATACGTTGTCTATATTGAGAGTTAAATGCGTAAGCAATGCATTCTTATTACCAACCTACTATGCTAATAATACACAATTGTTGACTAAATCATGGAATATACTTTATAGAGCGCATTTCCTACTCAGTGTGGAATCTCTCCGCTATTGAAAACATGGATTTAGACATGTATGATAGGTACCTACCTAGTTACGGAATTCAGATTTATGTAAAAGAAAATATTACCTATTATTAACTTACGATTTGCTTCATGTATGACGTCTTATATGCATTCTCCATAGCTCCTTAGATATTTAGGATGGCACATTTTCATACAGCTATCGAGCCGAAAACTATCAAAAATGAGATGGTAAATGTTCGGGATTCTAGTGTTTCCTTATAAAACGAGGGCAAATATAATATCAAATACCTATTTGATATTATATTTGCCCTTTACCTAACGATTAATATATCTACCTAGATATATTAATCGTTCAGCATAATATGTAAATAAATGGTATTTTTTTCGAATATTACTACTTAGGTTGCTGGGTATTTTTTGCCTTTCAGGAACCTAGTTACGATGGTTACTAGTTATTTTCTCTAAATTATGATAAAACTATCTTTTCTTATTTGACTAGGTAGGTACTAAGACTTAAGTATTGAGTAAGAGTTATTGGTCTGTTAGTACCTACTATTGATCCTACTTCCTATTTAGACTATATTGGAGTACCTATAGTGGCATATGATTAAATATAATTATGTTGAGCAGTCTTTTGTGTTATAAAAGATTAAAAATATCTTCATTAACCTTGCTATAACATATGTTCTATGTATATTTACATCCATACTTTGGAATTTAATTGTTAATTATGTTGGTTGAACATCGGTCACTGAAGGTGATTTTACGAATACTGCAGAGAACTCAAACAACGTAGCTGTGTTAATAAAATTTCTATTAGTGTGTGGGGTTACTGACATTCGCATACTGAATATAAAAGACTAAATGAAATTTACCAAAACGTAAAGGGCAGGCGCCCTTGTTTAAATAAGACACACAATACACTTGGACTGTATCCAATCACTTGCACCACTCAAATTTCACGTGCTCCCGACTTTTCATTATTATTTTCACATAATCACTTGAGTATTATTGCACTACACAACAGGTAGTAGGAGATATGGTTATCGTAGTAACCGATATATTCGTGGTATAGGGCGGAACGGGCTGGGCGTGCGGCGGTGGTGTTCCTACTGGCGGCGCGTACGCAGCGACACCCGGGAGGTTATTTTTGTGCTACTGCACATACAAAAATCAATTTGTGACGGAAATGTTACGATCAACGACCTGGTAAGTGAAAACTAGAAGTGCATTTTCTTGTGTATTGAGAAAGTAAACGGGTTGTTTAATTAAATTCTTTAGTTTATAATCGGGTCCGCCTGGTTTCGCCAGGTTATCGGAGATATTAACGTAGCCGCAGTTTTTAATAGCTTGTTTGTATCCTACATTATGTGAGCTATTAACCTATAAAATAATTACGACAGCGTAAGTAGGTAGAAATCGAAAGAATGCGTAGATATGTTAGATACCTATGTAGTTAGAGTTACGTACGTATTATTTTATACATAGTATCGTAGACAAATATTATTAGGTACCCTTCTTTAGTTAACACGGCAAATCGTCAGGATTTCTTATTATTATTATATAAATATTTTACGATCATGCCTGAGGAAGCTAATGAATGTAGATAAAGTGTGTCAGAATCGTAGAAAGTGGAAAACTATAATCTTTGCCTACCCTACAGGGTAAAGTGGGAATATTTGTAGATATGTATGTATCATACCGTATCATTAATCATGATACGGTAGGTACCTACGCTTGTGTTAAAACCTCGAGGCATGTGTTGTTTTGTTAGTTTGTTTAATTCAAAGTAAAGACGTGGTACCTATTTTATTATTAATAATAGTTCTTTAAACTGTGTGTATGAATAATACTAGAAAAAATAAATTTGACCGTCTGTCACTAGATAGGTAGTTGACATTTTCATAAATTAATTTTATTATGTATATCTGCTGCTGCTTTATCAACTTATACCACTAAAAACCGTTTTTTTTCTCGATATTAATAACATCAACAGTAGCTAGACTCAGGAAATATTCACAGAATATTTAGATGTTTGAGAGGGATATGATTTTAAAACATTCGTAGTCAGCTGGCAGCTTGGCATAGGTGACCAAAGGATTTTTATTTTGAGTTGTTGCGAGGTGTAGGTACCTAATTTATAGAGACGTTATTAAGCTGAGATAAAAGTTATTAAAATTACTCGTCAGCTGTTTCTTGCATTTTAGTTGAGTAGGTAGGTATTGAAGTTTGTCAGGATTGGAGTTTTGTAACGCGGCAGTAAAGCGACAGCAGATTTTTTTTCCCTAAATAAAGTTTTATTTTTTTCAGACGTCTTCAATGGTTGCAACTGATCCTGCCAAGCTTAGCCAGTACCGATCCAGGACTCTCTCGAAAAGATGACAATGACAAACAAAACAAACTCAAACCGCTCCGTTGGTAGGAAATGAAAAGTGTACACAGACGGAAAATGCAACGAATGAAATCTTTGCTCAAACTTCAACGAGTCACTCTAGCAACACTCGAAGGAAAAGAAAATTGAAAGTTGAACTCCTCCAAAGAAAAAGAAAATAAAATTACTCGAAACTGATAATTAAACACAAAAAGCTGAACAAAATACTTTCCATCGACTCGATTAAATCTACCAGTCAAAAAACAACACGCATTGTATAAATAAAAAAGTTTATTTACAATCACAAAACTAAATGGAAACAAAGTAGGCAAATGTAATTAAAATGCTGGAGACGGGTAGCCCTAACGCATGTTTACGTACCGCGCGGCTGTAGGCATTTATTTCAAAGATACGGCCGAATTAAAATACTGTATATATAATATTACTGTGCTCGCGGTTTATCTTACCGGCTTCATGTAAATAATAATTCCATTAAGGTACGTATACTTAATAAAACATTGTTCCGGTTTTTGATGTCTGCTCAAAATATCACATATCATTATCAGGATCAGCAGTGATAATCTAGTATTCATTCAAGCATGACAGCACTAGAGAATCACGGCTCTATGGATTCTGTCAAATAAACTACTCTTTTCTCTGTTGCACTTTAGCAGAAAGAAGAGCGAAAGACATCGTCAGCAGGGAATAGAGGCATAGACAAAAAAAAAATGAAAATCTGTCAAAAGTTTGTTGTGATGTGTCAATTTTATGCAAACGAATTTCTTAATTTTTTCCATAAAATTCATAGTATTTGTAAGTATTTAGCGAGTTTTACATCGTAATTAAAAAACAATAATGTTCGGTAAGTTATTGAATTGATTATGTCAGTGTCAGTTAAATTTTGAGGTTATGTCAGTGTTTTGTTATTGTACTTTCATTATTTATCACGTTTCTTCATTATTGTTTTGGATTCTTTAATATATTTTTTTTCGCTACTACTTTGAATTTAGTATGTAACAAGTAACTGGTAACTGATGACACAGTGGCATGACATCGTAAGATGATCTAAATACTAGTTTTTCTAAATATTGCTACATATTTTTAATAAGCTATTTTGGTGATTTAAACTTAATAGTCTGGTGATAACCTTTTCACTGAATTGATGACATTATCACATCAAAGTACTAATCACTCTCATGGAGTACTTACTAAAAAAAAGACAGCGTATATTTATAATATGAAAACCATTTTTCTAAAACCCAAGACCTTGTAATCAGCAGTCCGAAACTCATTCAACTGATCTCATCACCATTCCAATGAATTGAATACCCATACCTACTAATAGTAAATACATAATACCAACTGGCCCTTCAATATGACAGACTTGCTGACCATGTCCATAAATAAAGACCTAGCGATTAGACACCTGATAGAAAATGATTAGCTATTATCAGGTACTGGGAGCCAGATGATATTAAGTATACAAATTAAATTAAAACTTAGGTGAATGTTGTTATATATAATCTTAATGTTAGTACAGTATAATCTTGTTGTTTTTTTAAGAAGCTTATAATATCTATTTTTTAAATTATACATGTAATGATTGTTATGTTACTATTTTACTAAAGCGCAGTGTCATAACATATTGTGAGCGGCGGGTCCAAATCTATCTATCTATTTAAATAAAAATTTTGTGTCAGTGTTAGTTGCCATTCTCCTCAGAAACGGCTTGACCAATTTTTATGAAATTTCATATAATTATGTATGTATATTCAGTAAGTCTGAGAATCGGTCGTAATCTATATTTCATACACTGATAAGACTGGTCCACTCCAAACATTTTTTTATGTCAAAACAATGTTTGCAGGGTCAACTAGTTTATTAAATAAAAAGATAAAACACAAATAATTAAATTTTATTAAGTTTTAAATAATTAAGCAACTTTAAAGAAAACATATTTTTATTTTATTTATTAATTCTTTATGCATAAATATAGTAGGTACAACACAGACAGACTTAATGCCTACAGCATTTTCTACCTTTCTCACCTTAGATTAAAGCGGAGATAGAAATTGGTCAGTCAAAAAAATGCTTGTATCAAATAGCCAAAACAATATTATGTTTACGTAAAATTATACTAAAATAAATATTAATCATAACTTTATAAATTTACTAGGTACGTATGTACTTTACATACGTAATACATAATATTATATATAAATAATTATCTAATAATTTAATTTAAATGCTTTGTTCTCAATTTTGTATGTACCTATTATCCATCTAATGGTCTGCGTCTGCATGAGCTCTTCGAGTTTGATTCCGGGAAACTGACCGCAAACATAACATTAGCTGACACATGCATATTGATACACAGTTTGCAGTCTTACTTACATTTTATAAGAGATGGCGACTTCTGCATCGAGTCTGCCAACAATGTCTAGGTATGTAAAAAAAAACAAATAAAAAATAACTGACCATACACAGACAGTGTTGATTCGGAAGGTCATGTATCAGTGAATAACGCTGATACAATGTGTGTCTTATCCGATATAAAATAATTTATTCAGGGTTTGCTATACTGTTTGTATAGTCACACAGTAGAAAGTAAAAGTTTACAATACATTGGTATTAGTGCAAACTAACACTTTTCAGCTCATCAGATATAGTTTATTTGTCAAGCACCACGGCACGCGGTCTTTGCAATTGCAGGTTGTTTTAGTAAGCTGTGATCTATCATAGAAATGTTTAAGCGCAGGCCACATGGGGAACGAAGCGAAACTATACTAAGTTCGTTTAACATCGCTCATGTCCACTATGAGAGCTAGGCGAGCTATACGAAGTGGGTTCACGCCGGAAGCTAAGGTCGACCTAACGAAGTTGTGATATGACTGATTGTTATGCCAGTCGACGGTAGTATGTTTTTTTTTATACCACCAAGGTGGCAAACAAACATACGGCCCACCTGATGGTAAGCGGTTACCGTAGCCTATAGACGCTTGTAACACCAGGGGTATCACTTGCGCGCTACCGACCCTGTAAAACGAAAGAGGAATAGTTGAGTAGTATAGATAAGGGTCAAAGTCCCCCCCACTACCAACAACGTTTCCTCGTAACCAACAAAACCAATAACACCTATATATTGTCACGCATTCCATAATTTCCATATAAATAAGGTTGGACTATTTTGAAAATATGCCTCAAAATTCTTTGAAATGGGATTTTTAGGAGTTCATTACACTCACTACTTGATACTTATTAAGACGGTGCACCTCAGTAGTTCCTTAACTGTGTTGGACTGCAACCAATTTGCTATGAACACTAAAAAATATAGTTTAAACGGCTATAAAATGCATCCGATTGCTCCGTGTTTATCGCCGGTTTAGGCCTTATGCTTAGATGGGGTGTAAAACGCGCTTGTCGGCCGAGAACAGCACGAATTGGAATTGCATTTTTATGGTGGCGACACGACATTGACCAATGAAAGTGCTACGTCTATTTTTTAAATACCTCTGAGGACGATGATGTGACCGTGGGTCGTAGTTTCCACCAAGCCCAAGTCGGCTATTTTATTCCGTCAAAATCGCCGTTCAATGACTTCAGAATTGATGTTTTTTGACAGTTATTTCTATGAAATCTGCCATTCCTTATGTCCCTTTAGGCGCGATTGGTCCAATTCACCTAATTCGCGATTACTCTCAATTCGCGGTTGGTCCAATTCGTGATTGCTCCGCCATTATATTTAGTGCCATTGAATGACCATTCTGATACAATTGAGCAGATTTGGGGCCCAGGTCGTGTGGAGAATTTACAGGAATATACTAGTTGCAGTTAATTAAAGGTATATTAAACTAATAACTGAATATGGCTTTGGTATAGTGTCAGTTACTGCTACGTCTGAGGTCCTGGGTACAATTCCGAGGTCGAGCAGTTATAGGGCTTTTCTATTAAATTCTCAGTAGCAGCTTGGAATTTGGATTTGTGCCCGGTGTATGGCAGGATCGCCTTCATGGAACTTTGAGCAGACTGTGGGTGTGCTTTAGTACACCTCTGCTTAACCCTACGGGGAATACTGGCGTAATAGTATGTTATATAAAGTGTCAAGATGTTAATCAGTCTAGTCTTTCCCCATCCAATTTCTGGCAAATCCCAATAAACTGGTTGTCAAGTTTGTGACAACCTTCTACGGGAGATTATTTTAGTTACATATTTAACAACCGGTACCTACTGTCGGATTAACATGCTCTCCGTGCCACGGAGGGGGATTTCACCCATCCACTGCACTGACCACGGCAAGCGCAACTTAAACTTGCAGATTGATTGATCAGCTTTTAAGTTATCGCGTTTACGATTTTATTGCTAGAGTCATGCACAAGAAATGTGCGTTATCATGGAAATCCATATTTTCCAGAACTCGACTAGGGCATTGCATTCATAAACACTTCTGATTGCACCAATTCATCAAGGTACTTTCCTGATCCATAAAGTTATTTACATAATAATAATGCAATCCGTTTTATAGGGGAAGAATTTTCCTGTAGCCATTATGAATAAAACCTTTTTATTTAACCTTTATTACTTGGTAGTTTCTATGAATCGTAGCTCTAATTACGGCACGTAGCGCGAATAAAGTTTGCTGACCACAAATCACTTAATAGTTGACTAATAGCTGTGAATTATCTAAAAGGTTCGTCAGTAATGATCGGTGTCTTAGGATTGGTGTATTTGCATTGCTAACATAGATCATTACCTTCGTATTATTGTGCTGATTTGATATTCAGTTGGTACTGATGGCAAGAGAATGATGTCAAAATTGAAAAAATATGATTACATAAGTATATTTACTAGTCATAGTAACTGTCAGATTATTCTTACTGAATATAGAGTTGGAACAGCTGTTTTTTAAGTAAAGAATTCAGAATTCGGTTATCATTTCAAGAGATTTAACCCCTCGAAGTAATATGTTTAAAAAAACGAAGTGTACGGTTCCTATAGTGGGTCTTTTGTAGAGGAACCGGTAAGGAACTCGACAGTTGCTTCAGATTCACCGAACACATATTGTAAATAAAACTCACGATGAAACACGTGATCATTTTTAGGTTGTTAGAGTAGTTAGGTTAGAATAGTGCCATCTCCCTCTCACACTAATATTAAAACTACGCAAACTGAGCAGGTAGCTCATTACGATATAAAACACTGAAAAGTTTTCCAATAATCATTCTGACTGTACATCAGTATGCAATTACTGTTTGCAGTAATAAAGTATGCAATTATAAAGAACAATCGTCTTGAACTGTCAAAGTTTAGAAGGCAATGGAGATCGCTCATTGTCTCACTGCACAACGCAATTACAGAAATGTGCATAAGATTACAGAGAGCTTATACTTGAAGTTTTAAAGACATGTTAATTCAGTCTAAGTGTGGTCATTAAAGGATTTAAAAGAAAATCTTGTAAAAAGCTATATTAATTTGTACGTTTCGCTATAAGAGAATTAATCCAATTTAGAGAATTAGCCTAATTTCCAAAGTGAATTTCTCATCAACTGCTGAAAGCTCGCGCGTTAAATATTGACAGTGATATATTGACGTTTTCTGTAGAAATAATTAAAATATAATTATTATTAAAATATTTTTTAAATAGCCAATTTTTTCCACTGCTAGGTAAAGGCCTCTATATGAAAAATATTCATATAATCTACTAATTGATGATTCATTGATCATCAATTAGAATATCTACTGATTGATTAATGTAACTCTGTGTGTTACTCTTTGGTACGGTCGACAAGAGTTAAGTATACAGGCAGCTAATTAAACAACTATGTTTTGTTAAAGATTGTGTAATAATGTATCACGCAATATGTGTCAAAACGCAGGTATTGTAAGCTGCTACATATCAAACCCTTTGACGGGTAATTATTTAAATCACAATCTGTGTAAAGATGCAGATTTCGTTCGCTATCTGTATACCAATCTCTTTTGTTGACTATACAAAGAGAAATTAGACCTAGAAGTACATAGGTTACCTTTTATCCGAAAAATCTCTTCGAGATGTGGGCGAAACCGCGGACAACAGCTAGTATCTGATAAAACCTTCTTGAAACACCTGAGAGACTTCTTAACTAATTGACATAAAGGAAGGGCCCACACAACTGACATTTGACCAAATATCTCCATCTACGCATCCGACGTGTGTAATGATACCATGTACAATTTCTAAGTGACTCCTTATACGTTGCCAGTAAGGCACCGTTAAGGGTTACATGGAAATAGTTTGACATTAAAAGTTTCCAATTAAGGTCCACTAGATAAAGGCGGGTAATCTCGGCCCGGTAGCCGGTCTCGTGCCCTATTGGGATGCGGCGCTAGTACTTTGTTTGTTTACCTTTAGACTTGATTGATAGATAATACGGACCACCGCTAATTAGGGAGTGCGACTTGTTAACGGTGAAGAGGAATGGTAATGAAGTTTATGGTAATGAGAGGCCGATTTTGGACTAGGATAGGTATTACACAGTAATGTGATTAAGTCTGTTTATACTATTGGTTTGTGCAGTTTTTTAATAAAATACTATTGGTTTGTGAAGTTTTACTTCGTGTCGATGATACGAATATTAAATGCTGTTCGCACAGAACTTTGCCACTTTGTTTGAGAAGTAAACCTTAGAAACGACCTTGTCTGTTATATTGACTATTATAGTCAACTCTAATAATGACAACGACAATTTTATCTACAACGTGAACAACTGAACACATCTGTCATTGGCAAAATTTGAAAAAGGTTTTATTATCAGGTGGTACTGAATTCGTAAAACGAAAAACAGTGACACAGAATTTTCATCTGCCATTTTTCATGCCATATTTCCAGTGACTAATAAAATTGTAACAATGGCAGCTAGCTATGCTATTCGGAACTCCTTATAAACGAAAAAAAAAAAAAAACCGTGAGAAGGAGCTTAAACCATACAAAGAAGGTATTCAACGTTATGAAGGTGTAGTGCACCCTTCAGTCGTGTGTGCCCGTTAGCTAGATGCACGCCGCGACTCGCCTCGCCACTAGACGACGATTTAATTAACGTATTGTGTGCCCGCTGCTATTAACTGCGGTTCTTACAGGTTTAAGGCACAGTACGATGTTGTTGCTCAGTGAATTTGAATAGTCAAATATATTTACATAGTCCCAAGTACTTCATATTTATGATCGAATGTTATCTTTAGGGGAGAATTCGTTTGATTTATTAATGATTAGATTTTAACTTTAACCTTTTAATGGCACAAATGAGAAGTTACATTACCAACTCCTTTGAACATAATTTATATTAGAGAGGATGTAGTCTAAAAGCAGCTATTCCACCTGCCATCGTTCCTTCTTGCCAGGTGTCACGCCTCTGTGTCCCAGTGTTAATACAGGGGGTATTAACACTATTCTTGATGCGAAAGTCGCATTTACATAAGGATGTAACACTAAAAGTGTTCGAAAGTTCACTGTCATAGGTAAAATAGGAAGTAGCATTGAAAGAATAATAGTACTTTACGTTTTTTGACTAGAAAATGTTGTTTTCTTTCAGTCACTTCCTACATTTTTACAAGATTTTTTATTTGCCACTCCAACAATGAAACCTCTTTCAATCATTCCCCTTAACATTTGGCCCTCGATAAGGGATTATGCACCATTATTATGCAGAGCTCTAAGGTTTCGGGAACTCAAGTTCTCGTCAATTAAGGTATCGGTACGGCCCATCTTCTATCCATAGAAGCTAACCCGTCTGTTCTAAACCTGGAAGGCACAATGGATCCGAATAATGAGACAACCGGCGAACGTTACTTAAATGGTTTTCGGTGTATGAAAAGCGTTGGAACATAACTTAATGGCTTTTAATAGAGGAAGTTGAATTGTGGCCATATTCAGTGTATTGGGTTAGATTTACAGACATTGTCGTTCGCGCTCCTTTTACTAAGCGAGCAGTGTTCAAGATGGGCGATTTCCATTTTTAAAATAGACTTAGTTCCGTTGTACACATGATTTTAAGGCATGATTTTAATATTGATATCTTTTAAATATTTTCGTTTTGGTTATTTCCAATTTGAACGCTTGTTTACAATACAATCTTAAAAAGCAGTGGAATGCGTTTTATCTGTATATTAATACGTGAAGTGAAAACTTAGTACACCTTTTAAAGAATATTGCGCGCACGGATGAGTCTGAGATTTGGCATAATTAAAAGTTACATGGAGAAGGAGTACAGAAAGCTAAAATGTTTGTATATTATATGTTACAAATACCTTAAATTCAATAAAATATTCATTGTTTACCTTCGAACTGTCAATGTCAAACACATCTACATAATATGAATACGTCAATTGTTTTTTTAAATACTAATTACTTTACCGAAAGCCTTTGTAACATTAAAACTAAAAAGGTCGAATTCCAGTCAGCATAGGACCACAAGTTTATTTTATACTGAGAAAGTGAGTCGCGTCCCTTACGAGAAGGTGTATAGTCACTTGTTTGAAAATAAATATTCATCATAAAGCGTTGGCATTAATATTTAATGCTCAGCTGGGTAATTGACCAGGAAAACGATATACGATTCAAAATACATATTATAGCTATGAACTCAATATTCCTATGATAGGTCACTGTGTATCACTATCGAGTACTTACGATTTGTTTGAGTAATGAGTATCGTCAATATCGTTTTCTCTTCGGTGACATTTACGTCATTTATACTCGTTAACTGGATACGAAATGATATTAAAGGTATTCGGAATAATTCTCAAGCTTTAGCAGTAGTTGTGTAGGAAACAGTTTAAAATGGGAATAGCTGGAAGCAATGATAAATATTTTCCAGAAAACAGTAGAACCGTAAAATTAGTGAAAAAAAGTGATAATCTTGTGATATGACCACTGGATTAAGTTCTTAAGTTCGAATGCAAGGCACGCACCTCTGTTTTCGAAATCATGCGCGTATTAATATAATTAATATCACTCGCTTGAACGGTGAAGGAAAACATCTTGAGGAAACCTTGCCTCAGAGGCCTCTAGGCCAGCGTGGTGGACTATAGCTTGATCCTTCTTATTGTTCGAGGAGACCCGGGCCCAGCAGTGGGACAGTATATGGGTTGATGATGATGACTAGAACCGTAAACAGCACTGATAATTGTAATTAAGGTATAATAGTTCGTTAAAAATATGTCAGATCTCTTTTGTTTACATATTATTGGCTTTCGCTCATTAGTATTCACATTACAGGGCTGAATTTATATGAGTCGGTTAGTTGAATGTTGTTGAACTTTTAACTTTTAACAAACACAAGGTTTGTTGACATTAGAATCGAATTCCCGATAGTCGTGAGCGGTAGCTCTACGGGCTCTCACCATTAAGATCTCAAACGGATGTCGACAAGGCATGTCCCGTCTGTGGCGCGGTTTATAAGCAAAGCATTACCAGTAGAAAATCAATTGAAGCGCGCGTCGGAATGTACCGGGGAAAGTGAACTGGGCTGGGATGATTCCAGTTCGAGATTAGATACTATTACCGATACTAAAGAACGCTTGCGAAAAGGCTTTTAATGCATAAAATATACACAGAAATTATCGAGGCATAGAGTGGTACTACCGTACCGCCGTATTACCAAACATCTTGCCGCTAAGCAATAATTTGAAAACTGTTATTTATTGTGTTCCGGTTTAAGGCTGTGCAGTGAAATTTCTAGAAAAAAGAGACTTATTATCAGAGGTTTTTAGGCGACAGTGATACCACTGGTGTTGCTGGCGTCTATATCCAGGCTGCGATTACCGCTTACAATGCCCCTCATGCTTGTTTGTCATCGGTCTTCCTTCTTTCTCTTTTGTTTTTCGCTAATCGTGAAAACCTGTTAAAATCAAGAAAAGAGCGTACTCCCTTTTAAAGTCCGGCAACGCGCTTGTGACTCCTCTGGTGTTGCGGGTGTCCATGGGCGGCGGAAATCGCTGACCATCAGGCGATCCGTCTGCTCGTTTGCCCCCTATCCCATAAAAAAAAACTAATTGACTTTATGACACATAGTTTTGTTTTTTACTCCATTTTACATTATAGCTGTTGGTTTTCCAAAATAAAATAAAAGGATAGAGAGTGTTCAACAAAGCAATTTTGTTTTTCATTTCAGGCTCCAGATTTTTGGTATGTCATTCCATGTATACCTCTGTGAACTATTATAGACACTTCAAACTCCATTATTTAAATTTTCCTGCGAATAAAATCATTGAAATTTTCGTAGTGTCCGAGGAATGTTTGCTTACCGTTTTATACGGCGTGTTCTCACGAGTCGCGCGCCTGTTTAAACGTTTTGCGCAGACGACACGGATTTTAATCGCTACACAACGTCATTGGTGATTTATCGACCGATGTTGGCTAGACGCTTGGATTTTAATGTTGTGCTGCGAGGACGCGGCGGTACTTGCGAGTCTGTAGAAACAGGGATTTCAGATTTACAGATGTATTTTAGCACGGACTACTTTTGATTGTAGTTTCACGGCGGATGTAACGACTAAATTTTATTACTGTATTCCTTTTTCAAATACACAGACCCAGGGGTTGAGTAAACAGTAAACGCTAGCGTTTCTGTGATTTTGTATGTATGTAGACTTTTTAGAGATACTGAGGAATTAAAATCGCCATGCAACAAGCCAAAGATGGTAAGGCTAGGACAAACGAAGCTGATCAAAACATTGCAGACTAGAATCTCTCTTGAACGACGAAACAATAGCCACATTTTATCCACGATTTGATGGGATATTTCCAAACAATTATCCTCAGTTCTCACGGACACTTCCACTTGTCTCCGGACAGACGTGGGCTGAACTGACACGCCTCTACCAGCCATATCATGTCGGACTGTCAACCAAATCTAAACTCAAACCTATTGCAGGAACATTGTTGCTTTTGTTAGCGTTTTGCAATGCGTCAAGTGTATTGATATGGGCGACAAGTCTTCATTATGTTAGGTTTGTTGACATTAGTGACATAAATGTCACGCTTGTGGAGCCCGGAGGTTGGAAGGTTAAGTAATGAGTTTAATTGTATTACGGCCGTCGCCTATGCTTCTCTACTAAGTTCTACTATATCCTGTTGTTGTCTTTGCCGAATCTGGAGTTACATTACTTCTTCTACTTCACAGTAGCGTTTGTCCAGCGTAGGCGTCTGCGTTGCGCATACGTTCATAGAACGCCTACTTTAGACAAACGCTAGTAATGAGGCTCTAACCCTTAAAGATTACAAGCGTTATGTTATAAATATAAACATTAATATTTATACCTACTACTTAATAAAATACATAAGTATTGTCAAAATTATTAAAATCTTTCTTATGCTGCACTTGCAACTGTTTGTGTACAGACGCCAGCAGGTCAAGGTATCCAAAACTGTCAAACTTTCTCAATCGAAAATGAACCTTATTTTTTTTTGCATTATAGTTGAAAATCTATCAAAAGAATTTGACAGATTGGGGTAGCTTGATGTGCAGGCCTCTGTACATACAATGAAGCTTAGTTTTATCAGCTCCTAATTAACCACACTTACAAGAAGGACTGTGGTGCTCATTGTGGTTACGATGTCTGAAATTATTAGCAGGAAGTATTTCAAATGACACGAATTCAACTTGATATTCTAATATTCTATGCTTCATGACATCGATATTATTTACGTTCTGTATTGGATATTCTCGAAGACGAAGAAAGACGATTATGTAATGTCAACCTATCTTTTAAAGCCTATTTTGTCCTCCTGCAGGGCCAAGGCCTCCCCTCTCTTAGTCGAGGACTTTCTGTGCTAATGTCAATCTATTATAAAAAAAATACTCATTATTGCCGACTCCAGTCACAGATTGTACCACTAAAACGTTTACTGCAGCTTTTAACACCGTTAGTGCATTTGAATAATAATAAAACCTGACCATCTTATAGGTAGGTATGTATGCACACCCTTAGTTTTACTGTTGGGGCATAATTTTATGATCTTCATTATTTTAATGTTTGCTGACGTCGTAGGAGATGTTTCAGGTGCACAAAATTTTGGTTGCTTACAACATAACATCACGCCTGTGTTTCCCGAAGGGTTAAGCAGAGGTGTATAGTAATGTACACCCACAGTTCGCCGGTAGGTTTAGGTCGTGTAGGGGCGAGCCTATTGCCATTATTACAATAGATAAATGGGACAGTACGAACAAAATCTCGTCTGCATGACAATGAAAGAAATTAAATCAAATTGGGATCAAAGGCCTATACTATTCTATATCCTTTTTGAATCTCTTGATGTACGGTACAGGTTGTATGGGAAAAACATGAGGCAGCAAATGTGTCTGAGCAAATCTGAATAAATCATCAGAAACATGAGCACAAATTCCGCGGATTGCGCATTCCTTTGTAGCAACCACTTCTACATGTACGATCAAGACGTTTTTAGGCGACCGTCATTACACGTTGTTAGGCCCGCGGGTGTGTTCCTTAATCCATCAAATTACAAGCCGGCCATCATCTTAATATCCCCCGCCCCTCAGCCAGGCTTTCAATAAACCAGTACCGCATTGATAGGCCTTAATTATAGTACGGTGGATGCGCTCACATAAACTTGCTTGCAGCGAATTTGTGCTGTAATTCGGCCTCCTCAGTTTGTATTGTGGGATTGTTTAGATCCTCCCGATACAATGCATGTTTGTTTTTATTAATGCACGGTGTTCCTTACAGCCCTAAGGATATTTTATAATGCACATTTTGTAAGTGTTTAGTATTAAGTATCACTTTGTTTAAAATAAAATACAGGGATTTAAAATTGAAAACAAGTGAACAGTGGTATTGTGTTCGAAATCAACAAAAACACCGACGCTGCTGCATTTTAATGACACACTTATGTAAAAATTTACATACAAAGTTTTTTTAAGAATTCTATGGCATTTACATTAATATGTAAATCGATTCGATATCCGTCCTTTTAAATCCAAAATAATGTTGTCTAGAAAGGATACATGCCGTAAATAAGTCCGTAAATCGACCGAAATTAGGGAGCAACCATTTAGATTTGTAATAACAATCCAATGAGTATATTAATATACAGACTTGATTGATTACAGTGGGCGCTAAGCACAAAATAATTGTAGAGAATTCAAATAACACACTCGAAAGGCGGCAAGCTTCATCTTATTATTAAACATGGATGTATTTGATAAATGTTGTTTTCTTAATTGGGTTAAGATATATGATCGTGTGTTTTTGAAATATCATTCATTTTATTAACACTGTATAAAATTAATTCATTGACTTGTGGCGTAACTTTTGTACCTACCTAAGTATAAGATGGGCAGAAAAAACATACTCCTTATTTTGCTTCGGCGGCATTTTTTCCTTGACTAGTTGATCAGCAGGTTCAAAGTTCGCGTTAGTGCAAATTGTTTCAGCGACACATCAACGTTTTTACTGGCAGTTGGCCACTTAGTTATCGCCCTGAGCTCTACAAATCGTCCCGGGCTTTCGCCGGTAAATTTCCTATGAAATTGCCATCGTGAGTCCCGCTCTGACCATAAAGCAGGCGGGAACGCGACGCGTTTATGATCCAGTAATAATGTGCTAAAACAATGCTACGTGTGCTCATATTATGCGATTCGTCTCAAAAGATTTATTCAACAAAATCTTAGTCGAAGCCTTTGTCAGTCTACCATTTTGAAAGGTGCTCAAGGTAGACGTTAATTTTGTTTATAAGCCTGAGGCTACGTGAGAGGCGTCGATGTATGTCGTTAGAAGCAGATGCAAATTTGTAGACGTTGCAATTTAAATTTTGCGCAAAAGTGATAATCCGTGTTCGTGAGTTCAGCTTTCCGGAGTTCTAAGAAAATTTTAGTGGTCCCTCTTAATATTGTGGGAGTAATTTAGATACACTTAAAGACGTTATATTAATCATCCAATTAAAGCATAGCAGGTAATTATTAGACTTTAATTTTGAATCTTCACTGACATCTAATTATTTCTTCAAAGTTGATGTGGTAAATATTTAAATCTATTCGTCCTACTGACAGACATTACTACTGTTCCAAATGGGAGATATAATTCAGTCGTTTCTGAAATTGTCCGAAGTATAGCCGCAGGTATGAACGGTACTCCGCTGCGTGACCGTGCCGCTGGCTTCTCCTAAATTAATACTCGATTGTGTTGCACTGGCCACATTGTCTCGGTGAGGTGGCGTGACAGCCTGTCGTTACATTGAAACACTTTCTAGTCGTGTTGTACACTGATTTAAGTGGAATTTGTTACACAAATAGATCCTCCGCGCTCCTCCAGTAAGTCAGACTCAAGCCTTTCAAGTCTTCAGCTCTCCGAAGCGTCTCTTATTCCTATTTATTGTAGCCACAAAGTTTTTAGCGCTGCCTCGCGCTGAAGTTCGCATTTGTCCTTCTTTATATGCGTTGCGAGGTCAATAATTTCCTATTATCGTTCACTAGCACCATAGGCGTATATTGCGCTACTGGATATCTTATTACTGAATATCTTTTCCAGTAATACCAGTGCTATTTATTAGATTGAGTCGTGAGACCGTGGCGCGGTAGCCAAGCGGTTGAATAAAATAAATAAATAGGAAATGAATATTATCCCAGACCTCAGGCGCTTCAATAAAGTAACGGCGTATGTGGTTTGCTACTGGCTTCAATTTCGTCCTATGTTTTGCCAGGCTATGATTTATTGATCTATTCGTTTATTTGCATGCGTTCGATTTCACAATAGCACCAAGTTTGTTAATAGCATCGGGTATTTATGATATGATGTCAAGTGTGTCAGTTATCTCCATTCATACTTGAACAAATTAGGTCTTATGATATCGCCTGACATACATATTTATATCCATCATCAATAATATTCTTGTTTATTTGCAGGGCATTGCTAACGATTGATTAAATTGCATCCGCAACCTGCGCGCTCGCATATAGGTACTATTATGCACAATACTCATAGTTTATTGCTCTATTACACAACCATTATTTATGTCTCGATTGCTTTGCCATAAGCTATAGGAATGTCGTTTTTTCCTGGCAATTAAACCGCTAAAATGTCATACTAGAAGTATCAGTATTGAGGTTGTTGGCGCTCGCTACGTGACAAGTAAAATATTGTCATTTAATTTGCTTTAAGGCGGATTACGTTATAATATTAAATTTAAAGTGTTTGGTAGAATTTATTTTCGAATTGGCTTACTTGAATATAATATGCCGTCTTCTAGCATTAACTTTTAAAAGGCAGTGATAAATTGAAGTCTCAACATACACGTAAATAAGAAGATGATCTCATGAAAGGCTTCCTCTTAAGCGTTGCCTAGTTTCTTGAACGCTGTTGACTTATAAAATACTTTATGATGGTAACAAATATCGCTAGTTTTATGTCAGGGATGCTCCGTGCCTCTCTGTTCCTATAGCCTTAACAGCCATCTTTACGATAGTAATTTAGAGCTGTTTAATCTAAAATGCATGTAAAATGCCTTTATAATTTGTCATCAGAATTTATTAGAGCCTAGGTTTATGGGACAAAATTCCTGGGTATCTTCGTATAGAAATTAGTCTTCGATCAGATTTTAATGAAGTCGTGTTATTGTTGTTAGTTATTTGCATAGAGATTACTTTGGAAATTGCTTCCTGGATCATGGTCGCTTATACTGGAATTTAAGTTTTGTAACATCACCGGTATACAGTTATATAGTGCGTTAAATATTACGTGTGAACATGAATTTGTAAGAGTACTTTTTGTTTCAGATTGAATTAAGCGGCCGCGTGATGTTCAACCGGTATGTAACAAAATAGTTTGTACAAGTTTACTTGCCTGTGTCATATAAATTTTATTTTAAGAAGTTTCTCGATAATAAAAGCCAGTTGTAGCTCAAACTCTTTATCTATTAGGTTTGTCTATTAGAATCCTTGAGGATTCTTTAAACAGTATTAAGTTATAGTATATTCATATATTATGACTATTGATTTGATTTACCGATGAACTGTGCCAATGCCGTAAGTATAAGCATAGACTGCAAAGGCAGTAAAACCTCTATCGAAAGCATACTCAAAAATAAGCATACTCAGTTTTAATGAACTGTTTCCGTTCCAATTAATGTTAAGTAAAACTTGTACAAAAAGTCCCAAGAACATGTGATTCGATTTTTAACCACACCGACCTGTATTGTAGTATATCCGAAGCTTGTAGCATCGTTGTCTCCGAGTCTAACATTCCCTGTGCAACATTCAGTTGCACGGATCGTGCGGCACGCCTGCATAATATGCGCTCGCGCATCCAAGACCTATTTTTTGCTGTACCGGGAGTGAATTTTAAATCGAACATGTCTTTATAAGAGCCAAGTTCCCATTTCTTGCGCCCGCAACACAAGGCTTAAGGTCCCCTACTATGAGTGATTGGGATGTATGATTCGGAGGGAATGTTTTAGCTATGAGAAAATGACATTTGATTTTACAGCCTTATTTATCTAATAGCTATGTGGTGGTGGAGCGTGAGGTCAAGTTTCCAGGTTCAACAGTGTTAATATTGGATGTTTCTATAAGAATATTATCAGTAGCATCCCTAGAATTCAGATTTCTGCCTGATAAATGGGACCTAACAACATTAGAGAACTGTGTATGATATAATTTTACTCTTCCGCTTAACATTTTTGAAAACACAGGCACCTATGTGTTATTTATGATTTTATGCTTGTCTGTTAATTCTCTTGGTTCTGAGTCACAGTCTATGACTTGGTATTATTTGGACAGCAAGTGAACGCAGTAAAAGTTAATCAATCATATTAAGGCACGGTCTTCGTGGCGTTTTGACGTTTTAGAAAGATTCATCATTAGTAAATGTTAATATTTACTGTATTTATACGAGTATATACTCGTACCGTACCTTAAAATTTAAGGTTGTATGTATATACGATCTTAAAAATTACGGTACAACTGTCAACACACTTATTTTCTTCCTGGAAAGCAAGTCTACCTTCCCCTGATTTCTTCAATGTAGGTACTGGTACGTGACTGCGTGAACACAAAAAATGGATTTGTATACATTTTAAATTAACTGTCGAGTAGTTTAATGGGAACTTAATGTTCCCATTGAATTAATGAAATTAATAATAATAATAATGATTTGAAACTGTTTGCCTCCACCAATTTGCAACTGATGGAGTTACTAAAGGCAACTGAAACTTAAGTAATTCCATCAGGATGGAATTTGGTGTAGATAAATGTGCGGTCATGCATTGTGGAATCTGAGGGACTACAACTCTCAGATTCTATAAACCTGAGATCACTCTCCGCAACTGATACCTACAAATACCTGGGTATGTCAGAAGGGTTAGGCATTAACGGGACTGACATGAAACAAACGTTACAGGAGCGCTTCTTCGGCCGCCTGAAAAAGGTACTTAATAGTTCTCTGTCAGGCGGCAACAAGGTGCGCGCCTTTAACGGTTGGGTCATGCCGGTCCTGATGTACTGTACTCCTTTGGCATACTCAAGTGGACCCAGACGGAGTTGGACGCCTTAGATAGGAGAGTCCGGTCGCTGTTGACCGCAAACCGGATGCATCACCCACGTTCGTCTGTCATGAGGCTGTACATCCCGCGGAAGTGCGGGGGTCGAGGTTTTTTAAATGCTAAGACCCTCCACAACCGCGAGGTGTGCAGTCTCAGAGAATATTTTCTCAAGGCTGACGTGGGTATGCACCGAGATGTGGTCGCAGTGGACAAGGGACTCACCCCGCTATCTTTAACTAAAGAGAACTGGCGCAAACCTGTGGTGCTTAGTACCAACGACCGCAAGGAAGTATGGCAGAGCAAGAAGCTTCACGGACGCTTTTTCCGGGCCCTACATGGGCCCGATGTAGACCAAGTAGCGTCCGTAGCCTGGCTGCGTTTCGGTGACCTCTTTGGGGAAACCGAAGGTTTTGTCTGTGCAATTATGGACGAAGTTATACTGACGAACAACTACCGGAAGTATATCATGAAAGACGGGACGATCGACATATGTCGAGCATGCCATTGTCCCGGTGAGTCTATCAGGCATATTACTTCTGGGTGTTCTCGTCTGGCTAACGGCGAGTATTTGCACAGGCATAACCAAGTGGCCAGGATTATCCACCAGCAACTTGCTTTAAAATACGGCCTTGTGGATTCTGAGGTACCGTATTACAGGTATGTGCCCGACCCAGTTCTCGAGAATGACCATGTCACGTTGTACTGGGATCGATCTGTTATCACTGACAGGACTATTGTAGCCAATAAGCCTGATATAGTGGTAGTAGATCGATCAGCGCGCCGCACAATGATTATCGATGTCACCATCCCGCATGACGAGAACCTCGTGAAGGCTGAGAAAGAGAAACAGTTAAAATATCTCAACTTAGCTCACGAGGTGGTCGCCATGTGGGATGTGGACTCGGCCATCATTGTGCCGATAGTCGTTACGGTCAATGGACTTATCGCCAAGAGCCTCGACCAACACCTCAGGAGGCTCGAGTTGGGTGGCTGGGTTAAGGGCCTGATTCAGAAGGCAGTACTCCTTGATACTGCGCGTATTGTGAGGAGGTTCCTGTCTCTGGGGCCCTAACCACCGGTAGCTTGGACCCTGCTCCCGATACCGGTGGGCCTCTATTTTTTATATTTTTAAATGTTTTTGTCTTGTTTTATTTTATAAAAATATTTAAAAATGTAATAAATAAGTATTTAAAGATGAATAAAGGAGATAATAATCCCATCTGAATTGGTGAAAACACTATTAATTATTGTCCCTGTTTCGTATTATGTATAAAAATTGCTGCCTATGCTTCTTATACAGACGAGTGGGTCTATTACTATGTAAGGTTAATTAGTAAAGTAACCGAGGCAAGTTTCAAAACCATGTCGATAGTTACACACTAAACAAAGCCGATCGGTGGTAAGGGCAGGATCTCAAGTTGCATGTAACGGTAGCGGCTAATACAATAAGTAATGTATAGCCGCGGCTTTGTTTTAGAAATTGAGTGGTTGTACGATCGTGACGATGCTGCGCTTCTTTCCATCTCTGCTTATTCCGATGAGACCTTTGCGTATTGCAGAGGTGAATTATGTTTGGTCTTGCGGTTTCACGTACGGTGCAGGCACGCCTTTATATCCTACGAGAATTAGGCCATGTTCGTATTCAAAGTTATTAGTGCTACGAATACTTAAGCAAGCCCAATAATTTCTATATTTGACGCCGCAGATATATTGTCACCATTATCACTTTTGTGTTAGTCACGAAGTTGTAAATTCTGTAAAACCTCAAAGATATTAAACTCTGCTTCTAAGATGAGTTTCGAACGATTAAATTATAATTACTACTTATAGGTAAGGAAAGTTAATATTTTGAATTATTTATTCCCGTTTTCAATATCACAAGCACAAATGAATATTGTTTATTTCTTGTCTCTGTGTTCTACGTTAGACCCGACTCCGCCCGCCGGACACACCCCTGAGGTATCTAGACGGTTATCTACCCGTGCGATATTATGAACAGCATTAATCTTTTTCACATGAACTTCTAAAAGACTGGAAGAGGCTCAGTCAACATTTTAAATACCAAAATAATGTATGCGAAATTTTACATGATCTGTTATGAAAATGATTGCTGGGTGCGGTTAACTTCTTGGGCGTTGTAGTCAAAATATGCCATTTCTAGTAGAACATTTTCTGCCACTATTTGTACTCTTGGTCGTCAGACGAGTCCAATTAATAGTAGAGAAATAGGTTCTAATTGAATCTCAATATTATTTGTAATAGGCCAGTGAGAAAATTTGTACCGGAGATTTGTTATTAAGATTAAGAATGAGCTATTATTTTTGAGATAAAGTGCACCTATTTATTGCTGTGTAGTTCATTTAAGTGGCTTATTACGTATCTGTACCTAGTCTTTGGAAGTTATGTTTTTGAGCATGTTTTGTTTTAGAAATATTGCTAATTAACAAAGTGTGAGTTATACAAAGATAAACAAGATAAAGTTGTTTACGCCAATCCAAAAATCCAGATTTTGTACAGGCCGTGCGTTTTAGAAGACTTTTTTGTGAAGTTAATTTTCAAAGTACTGTGCTCCGTTTACACTTAAAATGGCGCAAGTTGCTAGTCGAGTAGTATGGAGATTATACTTTTCTTTGATTATGATTTTTTCCCGTTTAATCGGCAATCAGTGGCAAGACTATTATAAGCAGATGGGTTAAATGAAGCGTTTAGGCGAAGAAACCAATATCTCGATTACGTTTTTAGAGCACGTCATCCTTCCTTTTCAGCCTTTTCACCATTAGTGAATGTTTTTGAATATGAATTTGGTAAGATAGGTATTTTTGATTTGATTTTTTTATCTTTATCTATTTTTGGAGTAAGCTTAAATCATCGGTAGCTTACTTAAATCATCCAAAGCTTATTCTAATTTTTTAAACTAAAGAAAAAGTTTATTTAATTTTCAAAATTAGTCTGTTTTTATTTTAGATTTTTTTATAATTGATAACATCATTATCTTTTCTCATGTAAGTGCATCTGAATGCTTTACATAAAATAATGAAACAGCTACTGTAATGGAAACAATATGCCTACCTGTTCCACATTAACATTCAAGTTTTACATTAAATGATCATTCTCTTGGTTAATTACGCGATTAACTTATCATTAAACTAAATTAAGTAATTAAGTAACAAGATGCTTGGGTGTTCCATGATCGTTTTAAATGTGTGGGCAGCAGTAAAAATATGTTTTTTTTTTATCTTTCTTTCTTATAAGATGCAGTTTCAATGGAGCATGGTTGACGCTTAGAACTGCAAGGTAATATAAAGATTAGTAGCTAATGCAAAAATAAATAAAAGCATCATCATAATTAATGCATCATCCGTGCTCTTATTATGTTTATTAATCATGGTATTTCATGAAATTACATAATTAGTCTAGTAGTCTTAAGCACTTCCTGCTGCGACAAGGTTCTGGATTCGATTTCCAGTTCGAGCAGTGTTATTGGGTTTTTCTGCAATTCTCAGAAGCAGCTCGGAGTTTGGATTTGTGCTCGGTTAATGGTAATAGGTTCGCCCCCTATTATTCGGGATATTTCGCCGCTCTCTTTACCGGCGAAATGTAGGCGTACATTAGTACCTACACCTCTGCCTAACCCTTTGGGGAATAGGTACAGACGTGATGGTATGTATGTATGTCCCCTCCAGTTCATCTACCATAAATTATTTTTGGAAACGATAAAATTTAAAATAACTCAATTCTACTTATTAAGCTCGCTACCTAATCAAAGATTTTAACAAACACCAAAATGTAACAAGATTTGAAAGCCGATTAATTATCAACTTTGCTCAACGGAAACGTTAATCAACTCATTACAAATTCTAAATGGATGGACTTAAAGAATTAACTGTTAACACCTTATAAATAATTATGAAGCCGAAAACTTAGTACTGGTCCGTAATAGTTATTAATGCGTTTACCGATTGCTCTAGTTAATCTGCTTAGAAAGTGGACAAGACCCCTAGTATCTTAAGGGATCAACTTGGAAAGACGTAAGCCTAAATCGAACAGATTGGTCAGTGTAAATTAATTGATCAGAAATACCATAAGATAACACGATGACAATATAGAAACTCTTTGTTAATACCTCACTTTATTCCCGCTGGCAATCTAACGAGTGACATTACGATCTTCGAATGACAAGCACAAGACGTTAAAAAAAAAATATATACTCGAACAGAAATTGCTGTAAATTCGGCAGATTGCCAATAAAAAAAAAAAAAAAAAAAACACTATTATTGTTGTACGCAAACGTGTAGAAACATAACGTTGTCATTTATTTATTTATAGTATATTTAAATAATTATAAAATAATATAGAAAAAAAGCAAGGATAGCCTAGTGATATGACTATTGGACTGCCAAGTCAAAAGTCTCGAGATCGAATCCAAGGCACACATATCTGACTTTTCGAAATCATGTGCGTATTATACATAAATAAGTATTAATAAGTAATTATCACTCGCATAAACGGCGAAGGAAAACATCGTGAGGAAACCTACATACCTGAGAGATTTTCTCGAAGGCGTGTGAAGTCTGCTAACCCGCATTAGGCCAGCGTGGTGGACAATCCCTTTCATTCAGAGCGAAGACCCTGCCAGCAGTGTGACAGTACCTATATGGGTTGATGATGAGCGTAAGTACGCTTATTGCACACCAATAACACAATTACAAAATTGGCAAGCGTTTAGATAGGTAGAATGGGCGGTCTTATCGAACAAGGTGATCCCATCCAGTCAACCTTTGGATGGAATGGAAGAATGGAAACACATTGGCACTGTCATGGGACTACAAAAATATTGCAGAGCTTTGGCAAGTTCATTTTGACTTGGAATAGAAGATCTGCCTTAACTCTTCGTGGAAAAAAAGTATTGAAATTGTTAGAGTTTAATCTTTTTTTCAGGTTATCGATTTACTACTATTGTATTTATGTTTGACCAATGCCCTAAGGTACATAACCACTATAGGTAAGTTAGTCTGAAAGTAAATCTTAGGCGCAGTACAGTGTTCAAATTAAATAATACCATAACACGGGTAATATATTCTCTCCTACTTAATTGGAGCCCTGAAGTATAAATTCTCAATAGGTGAATAGATAAATCGTGACATACCCATATATTGCGGCGTTTAGTGTTTCGTATTATTAGATAAAAAGATGTCAGCGCAAATTGCAAGAGACGGCGGTCAGTCATGCGCAAATGTTGTAGCCGTTCTAGGAATACAAAGAGGTTTTGTTTAAAACTTTTTATCATCGTATTGTTGTCCAAAAGAAACGCGAATAGACAGACTAAAGGTCATTGATCAAATAAACGTATCATGTTGAATACGCTCCAGGATTATTTGTAAGTGTAAAACTATTGTGTTGTTATTACTTTCTTGATTATAAATGCGTTCGTTACGCTAATCTATCGTTTCTCCTAAAACTTAGACCATGACCACTGTCCGGGCGGTCTACAGCTAATCGGTTTAAGTAATGTTCATTAATTAAGGTCCCGCCCGTCGGATTACCGGGCCGGCACTGTCCACTCGCGAACAACAATATTTTGTCAACCACCCGCATCAGTTATCTGACTTGTCTCATCTATTTATTGGACAAAACTCGAATATTAATCGTAATTATAATGAAACGGATTATTGACTTCGTTATTATGATTAACAGAAGTTATTTGTTCTTATTTATCAAAATTATGAATACACAAATGAAGTGTTACGTTTTAACATCTCAGAAGCTAGGATTCCGACCGCGGCAGGTCGTTTAGATAGATGGGCGCTATTTGTTTCAGCTGATTGGGCCGCTCAAGGGATGTATCTTCCATGATTGTTTTCCGTGAACCCTCCCTAGGATAAATGAAAACTGCCGATCGTCGTTCAAGATAGCCAATCAAACGCCTGATGGATGCTATCGATATTTTATAGCTTGGCATAAAGTGCTCAATTATTAATGCACGTCAAAATACAAATAATTTAGCGTAGATGCCCCAATATTCTATTACTAATTAAAAAGTATTTGGTCTCTTACAAGCAGCGGTTTAATATATCATGTTACGGGTAACGATGTGGGCGATATTTTAAACAGTTTTTGCAATATTTTTCCCTTAGTCGGTTCATTTGTTTCCCGGCGTGCCGCGTCTAGGATTTATTTTACAAGCAACATTATCTCGTCCCTTCAAAGTGACTAACATCCTACACACGATATGTTCTTATTAATGGTCGCTTGGCGCCTTATTCATATTTTACACGAGCAAACAGATTGTGTGTAATAATTGGACATGCGTCAAGCGTGTCACGGTAATGTGGTCATAAGTTAGCCGGTGGCCCCGGGCGCGTGTCATTATGCCAATCTCGACAATTGAGCCCCACCGCTTGTCCCAGCGTAGCGTCGAGATGATCTACGACTTGATATTATGAGCTGGTGAATTAGCTCCTGCTCGAATTAACCTTCCGGCTCTCTTAGAATATACAGCAATTACTACAACTTTTTCTGTATATTAATCTACTCGATCGCGTGTCCGCGTCGTACGGTCGTTTTAGAAAACACCCAAATTGGTGTTATAAATACATTCTAAGTCAGGGCATTGACACGTAAATAAATGGGCTATCGCATGAACAAATCATGGTGTTCATCGATACTTGTAAATATTATTAGTAATGGTGGACAGGCGTCGTGCCGTTCACACCCACCGCCGCGTCTGCGTTTGATTAAGAGCGGGCTAATGAAATTAATAACCGTGGAACACCAAGTCTAGCTAGCGCCTCCTTCGCTCTTGACAAATGACCGAGTGTAATTTCACACGGGACCGTAATAATACAACGTCGAAGCTGGGTACGTGTACCCTTTGTGGGCTGACATCAGTGTAATTGAAATTTTAATTCCTCTATTTCCAGGCATAAAAATACAAAAGTTACTACAAATATTATTCTTCAGATTGTTCATAGATTAAAACATATTTAAGGCAATTCTCGAAGTACTTATGTTCAATCTTTGGATACTATTACTGGTCTCTTGCAAGAACTCTTAGTGACCTTCTTGGAGACTGTAGTAATTGAAACGATAGAACGATTCCTAGCACCGTATTTACTGTTTTCAAATAAATTGTAATTGATCGTTAACCTATAAAAAGTTTCATGTTGCGGAAAATAACATGCAACCTGCATGTTACTTACAGTTAGTAAATATAACCTCCTTGAATGGTAACAACATGATTTTAAAACAAGATGGTCACGATCTCTCATCAAGGACGCTACGCAGATGCATAACAAGGGGAGCCCAGTAACCTTGGTGCACCACAATTACACGCAATCCTTCTGCTGCAATTATGCTGAGTGCGCTTAAATTTCCCTTAAGCCGTGATATAGTGGTATCATAGAGCAGGGCGGTATTTATCATAGTGCACTTGCGCGGACGCGGACGGGACGCACGGAAACGAGATCGTCGGCCGGCCCGCGCGAGCGCACCACCGATAAATCTGCCGCACTTAACTCGCAACCGGTAAATAACTATGGGATTTCCGCGTGCGAGAACGCGATGCGCCTGAGCATAAATCTATGCCCGTATTGTGATATTGTGTTGCCATTATGGGTCTCCGGGAAGGCTGGACGTCCCATAAATACACACAGTTTGCTCGGCAAAGCCTCTTGTGTCGTCTTCTCAATGGGTATCTGTGACGCGAGCCGTTTCCATATCTCAATGCCTAACACAAACGCCGGGTGGCTTGCATCTCTGTTAGTGTAATTCTGTTTGTTTATTGTAATTGGAATGCAGATAGTTTTTTACAAATACCGGATAAAATACAATTACTGTATCGTGTTGAAATTTTATATTCATTTTTTGTAAGTCGTCATTTCTGCCATAATCGACCTTTGGCATTATGTAAATAATGAGTTGGAATTTCCCAAGCGATAGGAAGAGCTTGCAAGCCAATTCTGTCATCCAGTCTGCCTTTAGCACGTCCTAATAGGGTAGGTATGCAGCGATCGCGATCGCGCCGACGAACGAGCGATACTACACGTGTTCCAAGCGAAATTACCATTATTATCGATCATCTCGCGCCAGCGTCTCGTAACGACCCTCAATAGGCGCGAGTCGGACTCCGCGAATCTTATCTGAGACGCAAGCGAACGCGACGCGAACAGAACGACCACATCCCGTTACGCTCATCTTGCAATTTCAAGCTTGTTTACTTTGCTGCTACGATGGACGAATTTGATTACGAAGCTTTGTTGAGAGTAATTCATAAACTTGGAGACTGTAATGACATTCGTAGTTGATCTTAACACGACAGTAAGGCTGACGACACGACAACAATCGTCTTTGATTTAATCGCGCACCTTTCTGACACGACCATTATTCTTCTTAACTACGCCGATAGCCTTCTTATTACACAGTTTAGTACTTCACAGAAAATTGAATTGTAATTGCGTTCTAAGAGAAATGTTAAGGCGCCATTCTTTGATTGCACGTAGCGCCTACGGATACTGTCTAACACCGATAGTTATGGCAATTATTGCATATTAGTCGAATTCAATTCTGAGCTTTTGTAATTTATACTTTCATTAAATTATTGAGTGTAAAGTATATTGGGTGTGTTGTGATTAATGGGGTGTGTCTGTACGTTCGCTTTGCTCGTTCTGTGCGAATTATTGAGACCGCTTTGTTATTCTGTCAAGTTGATGCTAATTTTATTTAGTGCCCATGAAATTGGATGCCTCATGCTTTTTGTTCGCTGCGTTTTCAATGATAATTTGTATTGAAATGTTCGATGCATAATAACATTAGTTTTAAAACGTGTGCCTATTATCGTTTGCTACGATATACGCGAATACTCATCTTGGAGAATCGATGCAATAAAATGCTAGAAGAGTCTATTCAGTCCTGTAACGACGGTTTGCTTTTATCCTTATCTAAATAATCTTATAATATATATATCTCATAAATGATTTCAGTACACAAATATAAGTAAAGTATGAATTTATGTTGACGTGTGATATTGGTTTCCTTGCAGTATCATCGGTTTCTTGATTTAATCAAATTGATCTATGTTGATATTAAATTTTTATTCAATTACGAGGATTTTAATTTAATTACATCACAAATAGTTTAGAATATTCACGGCTGTCTGATATTTTAACTAACAACATTTTTTTTAAACCAAGTTATGAAACTACTAGTATCACTAAGAATGTATGTTAAACTGATCCATCCTTACCATCGTAGAAGATTTAAGATAGCTATTAAATCTTCCAAGCTTCACATTCAGCCTAAAGCCACACCTATACGACCATATTAATAACTTTAACAAAACGTTTAAGGGCATACTAGCGACTTTCGCTTGCGACATCACCAGATAAACGCTTGTAACTGGTAAATATGTGTGACTGTTTACACGAAGGTTGGTTGTGGAAATTACTGCTGTAGCCGCTACGCATCGACCATTTTTTGCAGCTCCCGTCTTCAAAGAGGAATCTACTTTTTACCTCCTTTGGGTTTAAAACTTGCTGCGTTGCACTCGAGCTTTCTCGATTTTATTTGTACTTATTTTTTTTAGAGATGTCGTTTTAGAAATTCACGAATCGATTAAAAACTGATTATAACTGTGCTGGCCGGACCAGTACAATCATCATCAACCCATATACTGTCCCACTGCTGGGCACGGGTCTCCTCTCATATTGTGAGGGATTAGGCTATAGTCCAAGTACAATATTAATAAGACCAGTACAATATTAATTATAAATTCACTTGGTTTCAGTAAGTACGTTAGTGACCATGAGTTGGCTCGCAATATCTTTAAGTTTCAGTCTGAGAGAGAAGAATAAAAGCGTTCTAAAAAGGATTTAAATAAGTAGTTCTTTTTTAACCTTGCCATAATCATACGATCAGTCACAGCTCCTCCAATAAAGCCGAACTTTCCTCCATAATTATGATAGCTTTTTCAACAGTACAAGTAGCGGGAACGGCCTGAACCCTCCAGATCAGCTTACTCTACTTTATGTTATTGATAATGCAACACGACCCACGCTGTTCCAACATAAATCCTACTTATCACAACCGCCGGGATCCAGTTGTTCGTATACTTCGCAGCGATTCTTGTTTCTCCGCACTCCAATTTCGAATACGAATTATTTTACACACGGCAGTCGTGTATGCGTTGACCTTTACACGACTCCCTGTAACTGAGACTTTGGTTATCGATCGCAGCTAAATTGTAACTTGTTGACGTGTTCCTACTTATATCGTGCGTGTTTATAGCTTTCTGTCCCCCCCTAGGGCGTAAGTAGAACTCGCAAATGGTAGCAAGAAGAATGGCTAGGAGCATTTGAACCGTTTCTTTGAAAAGCAACAAAGTAATGGCACTTAAACTTTCGGTTTTCTTCCATGGCGTGGGAAAAATGCCTGTTACGTTATGTATTTCAGGACGTGTTGCTAAAAGCTTGTTTAATTAATGTAAATTAGAGTTCATTCTCGCGTTACTAGTTAATTAGTACTTCCAGTTTGCATAGATCAAACTTAATGGAAAACGAGCCTTTTATTGGGTTCAATTAAATTTATATTAGATCTAGAAGATTATTGATGTTAATTGAAAATCATTTGAATAGCATGAGGCCAGACGAGATGATGAGGTAGAGTAGGGAGTGCCATAGGCACCACCACCTTAGGGAGTGGTGCCCAAAATGCAATAAAGATAGCGCTGGTCGTCCGGAGGTGCAATGGGGTGCCGATATTGCACAGGCAGCGGGGAACCTAGTTTTTGCTTTCACAGAATCGAGTTAAATAGAAGGAGAATTGGGCCCAGCAGTGGTATCAAATGGCTAAATGAAAATAAAACTGAAGAAAATAATAAAAAATATTTACCTACTTCACTATCTGCATTTATTTAAATAAAATTGATCAAAGCCAATGGAAACTATATTCAATACGTTAAAACTCAAGTACGGTCGCGTCTACATGGACCACAAAGTCTGCTCATTAAAGCCAGCTTACACAAGCACTACTCGTAAAATTAGCCCTATATCGTTGTCTAGTAACTCGGAATAATCGCGGAAACTCGCTATACCAACCATATCGTGAGAACCGAACCGCCCTAGCCTGTGTAAGTGTGAAATGACATTTACAACGCGATCACAACCGGCATTTGTATAATTAGATCGTAATTCTATTCGTTTACTCGTTACTGGATTCCGTGCACAACACTATGGGTGGTACCAAATGTTCTTTAAATGTCGCTGAAGCTTAACACTGTGATTTTAGATCGTTAGGGCTACGTCCTAGTTTTGCTGTTTTCTCCAGAGCCGGTCTACATTGAAAATTCATTCAGTTATAAATGCTTGGGAATGAAATAGTCTGCAGTTGCGATATTGTAGCGTGAAAACAGTTCAGAAACTGATTCCTTAGGCTTTATGTGTAATGATGGAAATTTCTAAGACTTGAGCTTTCAGTTGTTATTGGTTAAACAACATGAACTGAACTCTGAGAAATGTGCGTCGTTTGTTGCAAGTTTCGCAAAATGTATGCTGTTGTTTGGTTTGAAATTAAGATATAACACATTTAAAACTTTTAAGATTTGCATACTTATCAGGTAGAGCATTGAGGAATATTATAAATTTTAACATCTAATGTACCTATATTCAGCAAACAAATATATTTGATTTGATTTGCAGCATGACCACCGCCCCAAGATTTAAATCGTTAGATGCGCCTTACGGCGTCAAATAATGGTCACGTTTCCTCGGAAGTATCGAATCTGGTATTGTCTCGGTCACCAGCACACTGTCGTTCTCTGTGTCTAGTACGGAATGTGTGCATGCACTTATCTCTATATGGACACGTTTTCGAGTGGTATAAGTACGGTGAGAGCAAATCTAACTATTTAAATCTTTGCCGCCGCCGTGCGAACGGACCAATTGTTTTACTATTGTGTTTGCTAATTATAGTACCTTGACGTACATCATACACTTCCTCTGGTTTGTCTACGAATATTCTCGAGCTAAATGTGCGAATCACGAATTTACTACATAATTAAATATAAATTGCATGTAATGTTTTATCATTCTTAGATTGTTTGTAATAGTGAATGAGTTTAGAGTTACATAAATAATTGATTATAATTGTATCAGCAAAAATCACATTAATCAATACTTTGGCTTATAAATTGTAATAATGCTCACTCCGAATAAATGTGATTTTCTTTCTTTCTTCTTTCTTTCTTGTCTAGTTATAAGCGCAACCGCTACACATTTTTTTAGTCCCGGTTTTATTGGGTATTCCCAGATTAAAATTCCCAGTACTAGCTCGGAGTTTGGATTTGTGCCCGGTTAATGACAATAGGCTCCGCCGCTATTACGTGGGACCTTAACATATTGGCGAACTGTGGTTGTACACCTCTGTCTGCCTAACCCTTCGGGGAATACAGGCGTGATGGTGTTGTTTTATAATAATAAAACCTTTAAAGTAATTTGCACAAGTTACCATTTCGCTTGAACACTGAGGTGTATGATCAACTTTACAAGCGTCAATTAAGTTGACATTTAATTTGTCTTCAACCAGTTATTACTGGGCCAAGGTCTTATAAAATCATCTAATTTGCGTTTGAGCTTGTTTTTGTTCTCAAAGTAAATAAGGAAATAATTAATCATGCTCCTAGTAATTGTCTACATTGAAGCTACTATTACTAAGATCACTAGATAGGGCGTTATTAGTGATTTTATGGTGTACTTAAGTTTGATTTACTTCTTCCTGACTAATTTTATCCAATATATCAAGGCTTAATACATTGTCTACTTATATTGTTGTCAATATAATTTTTTTTTATCACAAACGATACTTGTCAATTGCTTTTCATCTTCTTTAGACCAATTCCCAACTGTGATTGCATTTCTATTTCTGCATTGAAGAGTGCTTTATCAACTGATATCTACTATTTATTTCTTGTCGTCTGATGACTGACATTTCAATAAACCTGATTCCAAAAAATGTGTTGAAGTGAGAAATACCCTGACCTTTTTTGTATCCTTTTACGGTCAGTCCCAATAAAAATCAGTAGATTTGAAAGAAAGAAAGAGAGAAAGAAATAGTATTTATTTTCGCACACATAATGACAGACGACACTTGGACCAAAAGCCAATGTATCAAAAAAAAAAACAATAATATTATATAAAAAATATATACTTAACATTGACAATGGCATCTGATCACGTGACCACAACAAAGTAAGCTCTGTCAAGTGCCAATGCCAACTTAACATAAAATTAACAAACATTGTAAATAAAAGTAAACATGAAACAAAATCGTGAGAAATCAGAAGTTTATTTGCTTACTGGAGATCGATTTTGACGTAAAATCCACAAGCAATGTCAAAATCCTATCTCTAGTATGCGTATCTACTTATTGATATGTTTATTGGGCCCGGCCGTTAAACGAAGAACAGACAAGAAACTTATTCACTTTTATTTAAAGTACAAGTCGTTTAGCGATGAGCACCCAAGCGCGCTTAGTGGATCCTCTAGCCCTAATACCTATACGCGCTGCTTCACTCGATAACTTTCTCATAACCCCGATGGGTGCTGATAAAAACCTATTGGTGTCAGCTACTCAGATTGTGGCGGGCGTACCTGAAAGCGCATGTACACCACCTATCTCACCGACACGGGCCATGGGCTAAGCAAACACTATGCTTGTATGGTTCAAGTTATTAGATTTATGCGAGCGTAATGGAGCCAGTACAATCTGTTTCCATTATGATAAAATTTTAGATTATATTTCCAAATTCAAAGTTTATTTGTGAATCTCTTTCATAAATATGCTTTATTATCGAAAATATCTTAGCCTACCCTATAATTTCTTGATAATTGATGAATATAATTGCAAAAGATGTAACCATTAGTGTATCTTGTCAAGCAATCCTAGTATTTTCCTTTATAACTTCTTCAGATGAATTTATTTGCTATTGACAAACACGTTTCTCTTAGATCACAGTAACTCATTCAGGCATACCATCCCTTACCTTTCCACGCCTACTGTTCACATTTGCGCCGTCGCCGTCTTACCTTTCACCGTCGAGAGATATTGTCCATGCAGCCGCGATCCCTACGCCTCATTACCATATACTGGGCCCGTGACAGCATCGCAATTAACTATCTGTTTATTGTTGTTGAATTATAAACGGCGTTGCGTGATACTACTTCTGGGTACGGCCGGTCTCTCACTGCGAATGGGCGCGCACGCGCTTTCATTTCAATATATTATGCCGATGTAATTGTGAGCCATATAGACGCAGATGAAGCTGGAAAGTTAAGAAATCCATAATAGTTATGCGATGCTTATCTTTATATCTTCTTGAGAGCCGTCTTGTTGTCAAGCAAACTACCTAATAAAATTGTTTTCGTATTGTATTGAGAAGAGAAATATGGGAAACGGTATATGCTGGCGTATAAGCTGATTAACTTAATAATAAAGCTATTCAAAGTGATTTATTTCACCATACTTTAAAATAATTTGTACAAGACACCAAACGTGGATAGATTTTTCAAACATCCATTAGCTGTGTAGAGTCTAATTCAATAATAGGAATAGATATTTCATGACGTTTCATTTCAAAAATCGAATGTAGTACACGGTCAACATTTTTGTTGGTTCGACGTCCAATGGAGAATAAAATTTTGGTGCTATCAATCAACGTTATGCCACGCCTAGTTGCTATACAATATTATTGCACCTGCGCGATGCGTTGGCGCAGCCGGTCATTACCATCTATCTGCGCGTGCGACGTTTAGATGTAAATAACTATTAATAGTAATAATCACAGTGAAAACAAAATAATTATTAATCGAAGTGAAATCTTTGGCGATAATTTGTACATATCGAAGTGATTTATTGATTGTATAATTTGCAGGTTTGGTAGTTTACTATTGAACGTAAATTATTTTTATTGGCATTCTTAAATGGCTTAATAGCACGATGCCATGTTTCAAGTGTGGGGAATGGCTGCGTCTACTAGGTGAATTCTTGTTACTAGTAATCTTGTATAAGTAGCTACTTGAGCACAAAGGAGTATTACGAAAATTCGAGTTCTCATCATTTGTAATTTACAAAATTGTTAGAATTATACCAGTATTACTGTACCTGTACTCATTGTCTGTTCTTAAATAAATATTATATCTCAAATGTCAATATAGTTTACATTGTTTAGGGCGTTATTGTCTCAAGCCTCTCTGGCTTTTATTGTGAAACTTCGAGATTTAATGTCTTACGTACCATTGTTTGGTATTTAAATCATCGGATCAGCTGATTATTTACGTGCGACCTTTCACGATTGCCTATGTGTGATTATAATGTGTGTTTAGAATGTAAATAATTGTCGTTTATGTTTAAAATTAGGCGAGTTTTGTTTCTTTGTGTTCGTGTGAGTTTTAGTCAAGGTTGTATTTTGGTACACTGTTTTTAAAACTGTTAGATTGTTTCAAGTGTTTGTAACTATTTCTACCGCTAATGTCTGTACGATTCGGACAAAATGATTGTAGGCATAAATACTTTTTGGATGGATATTACAAGAAATATTAGTTTGTATTTTCTTCATTATGATGTTATATTTCTGTTATAGTATCTAACTCTATGTGAGCAATAGTGGGTCCAGAATCATGTACTGAAGTCACGGTAAGCCGTTGCGCGTCGATGTCCCTTCCACCCTGTATAATAATCAGTTTTTATTTCTTCTTATTTTAAATTGTAGAACATGTTCCTAGAGTAGTTGTTACGATTCTTAAAAAAAATATGCGAACTTCTTGTAGTTAATCAGAAGTTTGGCATATCGATTGTGTGCGATTATTTATCGATTGTTCGCTTAGAACGTACGTCTGTGGGCGATTGCTCGATATAGCTGGCGATAAGTGCGAGTTTGAGTTATGAGTTAATTAAGCGAGGTTCGAACGAGTTCGCAATTATACTTCACGCCCGTTGACGGGTTAGTGGTATTACTAATTTATTTGTACGGAAATAATAAGATAAAAAATAACTTGAAAATTACTGTGTAAACTTCATGTAGTGCATAATTCTGAAAACTCTCCGAGAGCATTCTTGGAAATTATTAATGTGGAGATTTAATTCAAAGAGAGAAGAACTGACATGAAACTGCATCGATACTTCTTGAAGTACCGGTTTCCCTTTTGAGCAGTTATTTTTACCTTTTAGTTGTCTTCTGTTGCCAATGGCTTATCTCTTACCAATATTGACTCTTCTTTTATGATAGGGAATTTGATTTCAGTGTCATCCATGATCATGTGCTTAAGAATAAGACTGTTGCCTCTTTTTGGACGGAAGGACCAATAAAATATTAGCACCGAGTTCTGGAGTTGCAATAACTAAACAGAATTGACTGCGCTTTTGGTGCAGCGGTTAATGTGGTCACCCTGCCGCGTGGCGCAGCTGTGGGTTCGATTCCCACCCGAAGCAAATATGTCGTGTGTTCCGCGGATATTTGTTCCGAATCTGGATGTCATTTGTGTCCATTAATTGTATGTTTGTGAAGTCACAGGGGCCACAGGACTTGTTCTATAGTGCGGGAGCTGTCTTTTTGAAAGGAACAAAAAGAAAGGAAATAGACATAATTTAAACTACCACCTGTCCAAGAAAACTAATTCAAATAATTCTAAATAGGGTAATTACTAGTTATGGCGACTTTAATTAAGTTTCTAAATTGAGCGCTAATTCCGAATATGATTGTATTACTGATGTTAAAACAGTTTCATAATTATTTTATGCATTGAAGCAGAGCATTTTGAGCTTTACCCTGCTTGTCATAAGAGGTTTGACAGTTAACCTGTAAATGCAGTCGGGCCATTCGCGGTGGCGATAAATCTCGGGCCGCACTGACGGAAGGGATGCTTGTTATTAAGACGTCAACAAGAGTTATAGTTCACCACCGGTGTGCAATTGCAGGCCGCTAATGCCAACTCGCTGTTTACACGACCGATCCTGCCACTAAAAGAAATCGCACTTGAAGGTTATGTAATTACACGTGGGATGCTGTTTATTGGAATACTACCGATTTCTACACACACATATTTTTATACAGAAATCTAAAGAAAAAATTTACAATAATTAGCACTTATTTCTGACTTCTTGCTCAATCTGGACCTGTTGCTAATTCATCAGTTGTAAGCTATATTACATAAATTACCATTTATAGATTAATATCTGATTATAAACAAATAGGTATCTCATGTATATTATGTAATGGCAATAACAGTTCATATAATAACAATTAAAAGTAAGATAGAATAATATAATCACTATTTGGCTTATCTTAAGTCTTTATCTCGGCTGCCATCAGTGTCAGCGGCGGTCGCTTGACACCGGGCTCTTAAAACGAAACTGTCAAAAGTAATATTAATGTATCCTCGCGTGTATTACTTATACTTTCGCCTTCGAATAAACAATTAAACAGTTCTCCGACAATTCGGCCTGTCTGATACGTGACAGTGAGGCGTGTTCGTTTCCAAGTGTTAACATGCGCATATATCATGGTTCGACTTGATACACCTGCGAAACCACGCCCACCCAGCCTCGGACCCCGCACTCTTTGCCGCACCCCGGTCTTTCGTTTACCATCATCAAGATACCATTCCACGGTGAGACGTCATCGGGTGCGCACGTTTGACGCATTTTATCGCATGTCTCTAGTTTTTACGTTCGGTGTTATGAACTGAGTGCGGTGTGAATAACTTTTTGGTGTTTGCGTTTGCTTTTTGTTCAGCTCGTCGGTGTGAAGAATTTTTTTAAAGAATTTGTAAGTTTTTCCCATTTTAAACTATTTTATTTTTTGTCATCGTGATTTTTGTTTTTTGTAAGTACATATCTTTACGCTAAAGTATTTACAAAAAATATGTAACTTATCTGTCAAGGCAGCCAGATAACGGAGGTGTATATAGATACTCATAAAAAGTTCCTTCTAATATGATAACAGAAACAAATTGCTCGGACTTTTTAAAGACTCCGATAAAATTGTATATGAAACGTAGTGTTATTAGTTTACTGATAACGTTATGCTTAATTAAGTTTATAAGGAAACTTAAGAAAGTATAAAACTTTTTACTTGTTGCTCCGATGTGGGCGGTTCGCCAACCTAATACGCAAGCGCCAACTAACGCCTTTTCTGTTTTCAAGAAAAAAATTGACGATTTTACTTTCGAATCTACTTTAGGGTTGCCAAAAAAATAAACAATTCCATTTCGGGTGCCTAAATCAGTAGACATAAAAAATATACTTAATATTTTTTTTAAGTTGTATTTATTTAAACCACGGGCCATTTTTATTACTATGTTGTTTAGTGTTGCTTCATTGCCTAGTGGATACAATATATTTTTCCAACAAACCTAAGTATCTTGACCCTGAATATAGTAAGATACTATAGTATATTTTTGGCAACCCTATCTTTTCAACCATTCGGGATTTTTTTTAATAATTATTAAGCTAAGTTTATTATGTAAGTAAGTTATTATTAGGCTTAAGTAAGACCAATAAGAACAATAAATACTTCATACATACATTATTCCAAAGTTGCTTAAGTTGAGTTTATATTAACACAATAATTACGTGTGTAATAACTTGATGTCCCAAAAGATATCTGTGGAAACTATGACAGCGCTCTACGGCGCCGGAATACAGCATTGTTTATTATACAATAACATGCCAAAATACTAGGAACCACTCGTAGGAATCTCTAGAAAACATGCAAATTTTTGTAATTTAAATTCGGAAGCACGCTTTAAAGCCAATAAAATGCACGGGCAACATTTATTCTCTATAAAATTTCACTAAATTGATTTTATATTGATAAATTTATACTTATAATTTGATTGTAAAATTTGTTTACTATGATTAATATTGTTTATATTTCGATATTTTAGTGTTAAATAAGCATTTTTATCAAATAGATTATTTATGCCAAATCTATACTAATACAATAGTGTGTTTGAACGCGCTAATCTCTGGAATTTCCGGTCGGATTAAAAAAAATACATTTTGCATTTGCAAGTCCAATTCTTTTTTAAGCTAAAGTTATACGCTTCAACCCTTAGTAGCCGGGAAGAAGTGAATCGGTGGGCCGGAGAAACAAGTTTGTAAAATAAACTGAAAATAGGTAATTTAGTTCCAAATAACATATGAATGTGAAGAGATAATTAGTTACACTTGCAAGCAAATTGTAGAAGTTCTAAATGTATGTATGTATACCTACCAAAGTTACTACATAATTTAAGGACGTCTTGCATACAGGTTAAATGAAAATTTACATACACGTAACCTAATGACAAATAAAAGATATAGGTACATTAATTAAATAGATTTAATAATTTTGCCTACTTACTGAAAAATATCAGCGACATAGCGTAAATGCTTGCGTAGGTGCATCATCAGGTAGGTAATACTCGATATTATCATCATATAATATCGAGTATTACCTATCGTAAAACCACAAGTAGCTAATACTACGTTTTATGATCAGTAATAGCCAATTAAATACCGATTCTCACTGCGTAACATCCAACTCTCATCAATCAGGATTTTGACTTTCCATCGCTTTTAAATTCTAAGCTTTTGCAGAGATACTAGGGCAGTAAGTGTCCCGCACACATACGGCTATATGAGATTGACATAATAAGTAAGCCTACATATAAACAGTGACAAATTGGCTAGGACTTCGCCTAGCGATAACACAGTAACGCTATGACTAGAACGCTTAATGTGTGTGTTGTATAATGCAATGCTCACTGACGTGTAATGTGTACATATATACAATTCTTTATAAGGCTGAAGAAGTACACTCTTGCGCGCTCGCCATTCATTACTGATAGTACGACGTCAAGACGGTTTACGACGAAGCTTCTGATCTAGGTAAAATTTGCGTTCAAAGCTGTCTATGTTCCTTTATCTCAGCTTTTATTCACTCAAAGGCTGAGTGTAGGCCTACTCCTTTGCAAAACATTATTCTCATAAGTCTTTCTCAAAAAAATCTTCGGGAGACCCAGAACTGGGTAAAGAAGGATTTCTTCACCCAGTTCTGGGTCTCCTCTCTTAACACTTTCCTGTCTCATTTGCCATCGGTTCTACGTGTCAGTATAGTTGAACTTAATTAATATATTTTTTTAACTTTAAAGACAAGATCAGATGAAACGTGGGTCGTAGGACCAAAATTTCAACTATGGAACGTGTATCAAAGGACCAACATTTCAACAATATTACTATTTACCACTAAAATGTGTTTCTTCAGTGTTTTTATGATCTAAAAAAGAAAAGGAACTAAATCATTACAAATATGTCAAAAGTAAATTCTATAATCATTAATTGAACAAAATCAGTGGCGTTTTGTCGTGTGCGATGCGTAGGAGTAACGCCTGGGTTGCGGCGCGTGCACTCTATGAGTTTTATGATCGCTAATAGGCAATAATGTGCACCTCTTGACTCGGAACGCGGGGGGTTAAGTTATTGGTGCGATGTGAGGCTCAACTGTGACCTTGTAGATTTCTATTCTATTTGATTTGTATATCGTGATTATTTTTAAATATTTATGATTGTGGTGACACGATTGAAAATTGTGACTTTCTTAGGTCAGCCAAAAATATTTCGTTTTGTAACTTTTGCAACGGGAAATTATAGCGCAGAAGATTCGAAGTACGGACGACGATCATAATCAAGTTATTTAAAACAAAAAAATATGATAATGCTCCCAGAGAAAGCACAGATCTATAGGACTCTCAAAAGTATTGTAATATAGTCAATGACTTAAAATGCGCTTTCAGTTACACCGCATTGCACAAACCAGGAAGTATTTAACTCAACTGACACTACTTAATTCTCATAAAAACTGTTACATTTGTACTTCGCGTGTGGTTTGCATGTCTTCAAGTCCTTAACCGTTTTACTAATAGCCCTGACGTGACTCCATACGTTTGGATCTCGAGCGTCGATCTCAGATACCTTAAGCTCAACCGTCTTAATGTGTTGCTGATTCTATACTATTGCTTGCCTTTATGGCTCTGGTTTTGCCTAACACCTTATGCCCGAATATGGCGCGGCCATTTGAGGGCCGTTTATGATTCAAATAGACTCAGAATTGGAGACAATTCTTTCTAAAACCGAGGAAACCTTTTATAAAACCGAGGGATGATTATGCAAGTTTCTAGCCACTTGGCTTCTAGCTTTGTAATTCAAATTCATCATCATCTGCTTACTCACTCTCTCACTCCTTCTCTCTCTTTATCACTCCTTCAATCTCGACTGAGATAACCGGCAAAAGCCGGCAACAAGTAATTTTTCATTTCAGATGAGGGAAAGTTTATGAAAAATCCAACTATTTTTCGAATGTAGGTGTAGTCCTAAAATACAAGTAACACTTTCACTTCCAGACCTCTACATTAAGTTCCTGCTGTGATATTCCTCTGTATCAACATCTCTAATTGCAAGCAAACATCGACTTTTATGATTCGATTTATATCAAATGCTGTATTTGATTTAATCAATTTATGAGTCGGGTCGGACGACGGGAAGTCTTCAATTGTAATTATTGAGTGCCTCCATTCGCACTGCTATCAATGTAAAGTTGTGTACGTGTGTGTATGACTAACATCCGGACCGGGACATCTGCCGCATCTTTAGTTATCTCTCATTTGATGTCATATATCCGATCATATAAGTTTAAACAGTTACTTCGACGTTCATGGGCTGATAACAGTGTTAACATTTTAAAACATCAGAACTTCGTAGATTCGATTATTAAATGCAAAATATTACTGATCAGTTATCATGTTCTTTCTATACATAGTATAAAACAAAGTCGCTTCCCGTTGTCTGTAAACGCAAACGCAACGGATTTTAAGATAAGTAAAGTGGCACTTATGACGCTGTCAAGTGTATCGATGAATGAAATAAGGAAAACTGCCATAAAACATTATTTACGGCTGTAAAAGTTGTTCTATAAACTTATCACAAACTTACCACATGATGGTTGCTCAAGCTTCCCATTGCATTTAATATCAAATCCCATGTTTTGAAATCCAATTATTCAACAACATGAACGATAGTTCTTCGTTCTAACTTTATAGTTCTTTATTCATGTTTATTGCCTACACATTGATTTCAAGTCTGAATCTTCAATAAGATTTATATCAATAGCGTCATTCATTCGTCTCCTTTGCTCTACCATCTATCTAGTCTTCGTTTTGAATTATGTAAATGGCATTTACAATATGGTCACTTTAATTTTATTCGTTCGATCTATACGTACTGTTACCGAATTTGATTTATCGGTTAGCTGTTTACGTATGACGTATCGGGGCGGCTCTTTATAAGTCTCCTCACCGGCTGACAGGAGATGGATGTCTGGACACGGTCTGTTCCTTATTGCTGTCGTTTGTTCTTGAATTTATTGGACACGAAGTAACGGTTGCGCCTGCATCGGTCCTACGGTGGTCGCTGTTCTGTAATATATTGTACGGGAAAATGCCATTCGTGTAAACCTGTTGACTCTCTTTAATATCATAACTTATATTTCAAATCCATTATGATATTTATTGGTGTCGTAATTGTATTTATACTGATGTACGTTACGCGGTCCAGTCTATCGAAGTTTCGCGCTATCTATTAAGTACTTTCACTGTCATTGCAATATTTATTCCACTTGTCACAGTCCCAGGTAATATATTTGCTGGGAAATGTTCACATAACAGTATTGTGCGTCATATAATTAAAAATATTTAACTTAACGGAATTATGTACGGTTGTTTTCTATAATAAAATACACCTCTTGCCAAAAGTCATGTAGGCATATCAATTAGATGACAAATGATGTGGCAACGTTTTCTTTATTCGCAGAATACATCAATGCCGGTGGTCGTGTTACATCCTACTACATTTATAGCGTTGGTTTCTTGACAAGATAATAAAATTTGTTACTTTTTCGTGAGTTCACATGTTCTGCAAGTTTATACCTTGCCATAATGTATGCAAAAAATAAGGCCCCATATATTTATTCTCTCGGAGTTGTCATAGTCGTGTTTTTAATATATTTTATCACGGTATTGCGAACATAAACTTGGAACGGATCTAGTATATTGTACCACTCGCCTCACGAAGGCGATAAAGCAATGAATGTGCACTAACTAGCGGTGGCGGTGTTATTTATGACGACCGATACCATCGGCACGGACTTGTCAATCACATGGATACGTACCAGACATCAAAATTACACTTGACCATTTCATGATGCACAGAATTATGAGACTTACCAGTACGAGAATAGCGAATAGAAACAGGGATTAGAGAAAAACGTTCAGAAAGGCTGGCGCGCCGCGTGTTGGCTGATCGGCTACGGCCATCCATCATTCATGAGCGCGAGCGCGTAACGAGCCTTTATTCGAGTTCAACGTGGATGCGCCTGCGACGATTTTACACTCTCCCGCCACGTCACACATGCTTTCACGGATTTTTATTGATGTATCACGAATATGTAGGTAGATAATTTGATCTATGTCTCTGTTGAACGTGTTTGACCTCAAGTATATTATATACGTTGTTCTTTCATATTCATATTTCTCCTAACGGATACCATCTCTCCATGTTTGAGTTATTGTGGTAGCATTGTTATTCCTCTTTTCACGAGTATCATTGAAGAAAATACCTTGAAAGCCCCGTTGAAACGACTATCAGATAGTCGGAGTTCGCATATTTGAATAACTAATGTGGCCGGCTCCCCACGTACAGAAGTGATGTTGGCAAAAGGCTGAGGGTAGCCTAACGATGGTAAGATGGTATCGCAGCAGTGACGTTTCAATACAACATGGATCAATCGACGTTGGGAAGTATCAGCCGATCAATCGGGTCCTTTGCTTGAATGCGTTATCGGAGAATCATGCCACCCACTCTCGGGTTCTTAGTTGGGCGCGTGCGACGTCAGCTAATATACCTCAGAATGTCTAGGCCGTCGTCGTAATGTCGCTTAGTCGTAGAAAGCTAAATTTGGCTGAATAGCAGATTCTGTAGAAGTTATCTTTAGTGTTGCGCAACACGGAAATGTCAAAGCCGTTGGTCTCATCCAACACTTTCCTATCTTCGATGGATAATTTTTAACATTCGCTTCTTAAGGTTTTGCTATTTTAATTTAGCATATTTCGAATATCGCGAAATGTGAGGTACACTTGGTGAGTCTCCGAGATATAATCATTTACATTTCACAAAATAAGCTGACTGTTCTTGACCACTTTCTGTATTTTCTCACAGGGCCATTGAGTTTAAAAAATCACGTCACCAATCCAATCAAACACATTGAAACAAATCATTATAGGGATTGTTCCGAACCATTAAATGCTTAGTCAAGAGTTCCATCGAAAGCTCATCGGTTACCTTGTCTTGTTCATGATACGCTATCAAATTAAGCGTTAAATGACATCACGAGTGCCTGCTATGAATTCACAATTGAATGCGTTCGTTAATAAACATTTTTTTTTATATTTGTATGTTGCGACTCTGTCATGCTGAGGAATGTCTTTAGAGCCGGCGTCTTGTGAGATACGAAAGTGCGTCATTGTCCGTTGTTTCCGATTTTAGTTTATCATCATCGCGTGTCAAGATGTTATAAAGTTGATTTTTTTAGCCGTCGCGTCGCCGCAGTTTGTTTTAACCAATGGTTTTGTATACCTATACTATCATTGTTTTCACGACCAGTCGCAAATCTAATGATTGGTAATTAATCGCGATCGTTACACTCAATCGTTTTGGTGTTTACTTGCAACGATATAAATGATTTTGAATTCAACTTATCTATGTGTGTAACAGAGTGATGTAACGTTTATGGCCAGTGTAATCTCAGTGTTTTATGTCCGTACGGACGCCACTGACGAATGATTAATGACTTGGGCAACGGCGATAGTGAGACGAGCGCCCCGAACGACGCGCCCACTGACAATATTGTCTCATTTATTGCTAATGATCTATTGAATATTTCTGTACAGCCTAACATTATATTTTTACTGGTATACACTTACATAATTTTACTTTCTAATGTAAACGTACTAAACGCTTTTAATTAACTTGGAAACGAATCAGTTGAAGCATCATTTGGTTTGTTGTAATATGAACGAGCAAAAATATTTTTGAATGTAGGTACCTATTTAGGTACATTTCTTTTAAAATACAGTACATTATGTGGATGGCATACTTTCCATAAACACACGTTGCGTATCCAGCCGCAACATGTAATTTCACAAAAACGTTGTTATAATGCCTCACGAAATTGCTGTGATTTGTTTCTGAACTTTCTGAGCCATCGATACCATACCAAGCCGGGATTGCTCGCAATTACACAATAATCCGTGTTGATTCTACAAAATATCACTGTTGCTATAATGTGGAACAATCATATCACGACTCCCACTATACATATAATTTCAGCAATTTTCTTAAATATTTTATCACTCAAATTTGCGACATAATATGTCGACGTGTAGATCAGGTGACAACACTTCTCCAAATTTCTAAAGCATTCCCATATCCCATACTCATTTATGCGACAAAAAACAGCGAATAATTTAAAACGATAGCGCTCAGCAATCTTTCTGTAGACATACGGATAAGTCTTATTAAAAAAATACGCTCAGCTTCGTCGCGGTGTTTTCGTCACCGAGTATTTTTTATCTCGCTTCCCAGAACTACGATAACGCTTTTGGACCGTTCAGTCTGTGACGCGTTTTTATAATAATCCCCATAGTCACCCATTAAAAAAAATTACAAATAATTTATGTGCAACAAAAGTTGATAAGCTTTGGTTTTGTCCAACGTTACTTTGGGTGATTAACGATGTTGTTGAACAAGTTTCCTATTGGTTATCTTTTTGAAAGATAAAACATCTTCATTCTCAAGTTCAGTATCGTCGTAAGTTTTAAGTGTTATGTAGTGCGTTTGTGTCATCATCGATGCACCGGTTTCATCATTATCGTCATTAATAACATTGTCTACATAAAGCGATGCACTATTTCTCTAACCTTGGTGGGGAATTAATTTCATGTTAGTCTCGGTGGTTGCTGGCTCTCCGTAATTATCGTTGCATCGATTCTGTGCGCCGGTAATGAACATATCGCCCCATCTTCTCTGTAGCAATTATGTGAAATATAGAATTAGTTGCGCATAGCTTTAATATATTTTACAGTAATTGCTATAAATGTTGGAAATTTGCTTATACCCGTGTAGCTAGAGATAAAAGGGACATTATCAATACTAATTTTATAAATCCGAAAGTAATTCTGCCTGAAACCGCGGACAATAAGTAGCTCTAGATCTAGATAAATACCTATGTATCAATCATATTGCACTATTTGCATTACATTTAGCAAATGCTGATTTCAAAGAACTGGTGATTCTACGGTAGGCCGTTCACGAGCAAGACGGGGGACGTGCATAAATAATCGGGCGTAATGAGTTTTTATCTAAACGCCACACTATTTAAGGGTTTGTTGATCTCGACTGAGCTCTCGACTGAGCAGTGATAGCCTAGTGGTATGACTATTGGACTGCCAAGCCATAGGCACGCACCTCTGACTTTTGGAAGTCATGTGCGTATTAATAATTATCACTCGCTTAAAAACGGGGAAGGAAAACATCGTGAGGAAACCTGCATGCCTTAGAGATTTTTCTCGACGATGTGTGGACCTGCTCTAGGCCAGCGCGGTGGACTGTAGCCTAATCCTCCTCAATTTGAGAGGAGACCCGTGTCCAACAGTACGACAGTTTATGGGTTGATGATGAATGTGATCTCGACTCTTCATCACTGCAGTACTGCAGGCTGTTTAATTTGTACAGCAGCTTTTTAATGTCTTTTCGCCTCTTTACACTAGTAGTCCTAAGAATAACTAATGTGCTAGAGGTCCTGGGTTCGATTGGCAGGCCAAGGACGTTTTTCTATGTAATTCGCACTAGTAGCTCGGAGTTAGGATTTGTGCCCGATTAATAGTATTAGGCTCGCCCCCTGTTACATGGGACCTCTACCCTAACCCTTCGGGAACTACAGGCGTGACAGTATGTTTTGTGTGAGGTAGTCAATTGGTTATATGGAAAAATATATACATATTAACTTATACAACCTTGCCTTACCCGAAGTGTTAAAGTTCTTTTCGTATTACAAGTTACCTAGATATACATGTTAGTGTATACATGTATAGACTAACATGTAAGCAACGTATTATATACAACATAATATGCATATATGCCAAAGAATTTACAAATGGTTAGTTCCACTCTAATTCCGCGTCTTTTTTTTAATTTAGATTTTAATTTGGGATTTTTATCCGCACGGATAGGTCAATCCCATCGTATCTTATACTAGTTCAGCTTTTAAACGTGATAATTCTATGTCTTTTAAAAGCTATTTGTTCTTTAGAGCTCCGATTTTGTTCTAGATATATAGGATGTCAGCTATTTATACATGTAGATACTAGTCTCGCCCGCAGTGGTTGAAATGCGACCTTTTTAAGTTTGAATGTAACAGAGTTCAGTCTAAGTCTACTTAAAAAGTAATTGACATATTCACATTGACGTGTTTGTGTTTACATTGACAGCCCGAACGTAAACAATGAATATTTTATTTTTTAATAATAATGTATTTGTAACTTTTATTATACAGAATTTTTAGCTTTCTGCACTCCTTATTCATATAAACTTTAAGTGTGCCACATCACACACTTCTCTGTACGCGCAATATTCTTAAAATTTAATTTTAAATTTAAAATTCTTATTTATTTCTATGTTTCAGAATCCGTATCTTCAACGTGCATGTGCGCCAACGATTCAAGCGTGATATAAATGTAAGTCACTTTAATTATTATGTCTGCAATTAAATTTAATATTACTCAACATGTATCGCATGTCAGATGCTGTAAATTTTATATTTAAACTTAAACTCTGGAGGTACTAAACAGGTAATTTTAAATTTGTTTAAAGTCATATTCCGGACCGGTAGACTGCCTACGGAATAGGTTAAAATTTTATGATTGTACTTATTTGGTGGATGTTGTCCCTCGTAATCGAGTAAAACTTAATGACATCGCATTGCCTTTAATAAATACTTTGGTTTATAGGCTGTAAACATCGCCAATGTCTAACAGTTATTAGACTGTTTACGATTGTTTCTATACTATATTATACTTTTATAATATATTCATAATAATAGATAGTAGATGCCTAGATAAATTTGCTATCTATTCCAGAGAATATTGTATGGATTCCACAAGGAAGCATTTTCGGCCCATATATTTTTGGTACAGTAAAAAGTGACTGGACGTCCCTAATAACTTGTTTTAATGGGGATAGCGACGACCACTGAGTGGTAATAACAACACTGTTGCAATTTAACGACTAAAAGCTACATATCATGGCACATGTTACGTAATTCAGGCTCATTATGAAGCTAATAAACACTACTAGTTACTTACAACAGCAAATATCGCAATAAATAATGAGACGTTTGTAATAGTAATATCTAAACCGCATTCTGATCTCGATCTCATCTGATACGTTTATCTAGATCGGTTTGTCACGTTCTCCTTATAAGGGTCCACCGCTGCGTTAGACAGAGACGGATGTTTATTTTCCTGGTTCATTTTGACTTGTAATTATTGCGGGCTAATGAGAGACTAGACTTCTTGGAAGGGCAATTTGCTAAAGATTAAAGCAAGTTGTGAAATTAATTTTGTTCCAGCGTATCTTTAACGCATGACGGTCACCGCGTAACAACACTTTTTTTTCTGGTCTGCTTTTTTGCTATCGTGCTTTATGGATATTACAGTTACCTTTTTTACGAGCGTTTTGCGTAGCTATGAGTATTTATTTTTTTGATCCTTCTATTACATTATTTTGTATGTTTGTCGTTTGGGTTTTACTTTTAAACAATATGTGTAGTTGGTATTGTATCAGAAATAATCATATGTTCTGTCAAGATAAGTTTATTGAAGATCATGCAAGCCTATGCTTTTCTCTTTAACATCACATTTTATCATTAGCATCTAGCGTTGATGCAGTGTTTCAGCGCTGATTCTCTACGGACGCGGTAACGCCTTCGTCTGGTTCGCTGCGGTGCCCGACGTGTGCGCAATTATCTACGCGTTTAGATGCATCGCACTACATGCGTCGACCGTGTCTTGAATAACTTTTTCATTTATTTCATAGACATTTTAATTTGATTCTCTTATCTATACTTGCCGAATTAAAGGTTATTGATTGATTTTAGCTAAATACTTTAAATTAATTGCTTAGATACAGGCCAATATGATCAAAATAAGTAGGTACATAACACCTACATCTCTATGTAATCCTCAGAGGGGTCAATTAATGACTTTTTCATATATGTACCTAATGCAGAGCTCAAAAAGCCAATATTTTATTGATCTGATCTTCATTTGGTAGAAACCTATGTACACAATTGGACTAGACCGCAGGCTGATGATGATAATACTGACATTCTACGATTAATGTACTTCAGTGCCGTATGAATGAAGTGTCGAACATTATTCGAAATTCGAATATGATTTCTGTTGTGACAGTAAATCACAGATTATTATGCAAATTCATTATTGTTGGGTGTCTTTAAAATGTTCATACTTAACTTCATCTTTCCAGGTCATGTTTTGTCAGTATTATTTGTAACCGAAATATCTATAAAATATTTTTATGTTGGAATTATTATGATTTATGAAAATTATAGCGCGTTAAAAACCAAGAATGTCTATAATCTACATTTTATTATTGCTGTGGGATTTACGACTATTTAAATAGCATAGCTATTTCTATAATATTAACTTTATCATAATGATTATATGGTAAAATTAAATCATAATATTGGTTTAATAATTTGTTTTATTTTATTCACATTGTAAACTTTTCGAGTAGCCATAAAGAAATCGAAAAGTTTACTTACATTGAGTTTTGTTTACAATGTATTATGAATGAATTAATTAGAAGTATCTATGAATTTATTCCGTGAAAACACAGAATTCAATCTTCTTTAAGCAACACTTATTCATTATTATAATAACTAGGAAGCTCTCTATTAAAAGCTCATCAGGATTTTTTAACTACCTAGACATTCGACGACTTCTTGTCGCTGACGATTGCAGAAGATTTGTTTATTTGGCTAGCTGTGTCCGATACTATTATCGGACACAGCATCTAGTAGGTAGCTTACTGAGTAACGGGTGGTTTCCCACGCGCGTGCGCAGGACATGTAGATCGTCCGGCGACAATGAACACTGTGTACTGTACAGTACAACCAACGGATTTATCTTAAGCTATTTCCTTTCAACTTGTAAGTTAGTAGCAAATTGTTTTGGATTTTACAAGTTTTGAATATCTCAAAGACCAGAGAATTTCCGAATAGATTTGTACAAAATTAAACAACAAAAACAATATGTTCATGTTCTTAGACTATTTTAGCGTTTGTATTTATAAGGAAGCCTTGCTACAGCAATGGTTATTCTAGCAGCTGTCCTACATGTTAAGTCATGTAGGCTACAGCTGCTAGAATAACCCATGTAGGATTTTAAAATATCAAGTAGGTATTATATGAGATTTATTTAGGCAATATTTACGTTCCTGCGTGTTGCAATCTTCATAAATAACGAGTTTATGGGAATCTATTTGTGATTCCACCGTCTAGACAGATATACATGTCCAATATGAAATTCTATTTATGCGAATCACATTAAGCTTTCACCGTTTCTAACATGTTCCGTGTTCTCTATAGCAGATTGAATGAAAATTGAATTTAAATACACTTTGTTACTAACGTTGACTGTTAACCCTTCGCCTCTACGAGCATGTCAGTTTCTGTCTTGCAGTCCCTTTCTTTTGTTTTTAGTCGTCAAAATGCAGCTGGGTAGCTTTTACTATTGTTAGCTTGTTCGTGTTATGTTTCTGCTTATGCTTTTTACCTGACAACTGCATAATGCATAGGAATAATATTACGTCAATCTGTGTTCTAGTGATGTATTTTTTTGAACAATTGGTTATCAATTTGTTTGTGTCGATCGATATTTTTTTTATTTTACCTGTCAAGGAATAATTAGCAGACTCTAAAGCCTGCAGCCTCCGTTGTTTAATAAATTAAAGGTGGTTTATTAGTTTTTGAAAATTCTCAGTAGCGGTTAATGCCAATAGGCTCACCCCCTTCGGAGATACATGTGTGATGGTGTGTAATGTTGTTTAAACATAATTAAAGTAGAAATCTCATACGTCGTAGAATAATTATTTACGAGTATTCTCATCCATTAAGTATGTTATTGTTCAACATAAGTTATTGAAAGCGATGAAGATGCTCTATCTGTTATCTTATCGTTTAAGCCTTATCAACTATTTAGTAGAAAAATGTACGAATACAGATGTGTGACAGACGTATATTTCTTGTCCATTGTCTATTCTCTTGTTGATTGAGAAGTTCAGTTACTTTGTTGTGAACGCGATGTGTTGTGTCGGTTGCATGACATTATAGTAGGTTCATGACATTTATACCTTGCAGGATATTAATCTGCGAATTGCCCTTTTGTGTTCACATCACTAGCAATACGGATCTCTATTAGATATCATGGTGCATCATAGCAACCTCTTAAATTCGTATTTATGAACTTGAGTTTTACAACTTACAAACGACTGAGTCATATTTTATTTTAATATTATTATTTATATTGGTTACTTTAGTAGGCATCTGTCGTTTTTATAAACCTTTGCCGTAACATTAAAAGCACATAAAAAAAGCATTTAACGGATTCTCGGAACTCGATCACCATTCCATAGCGAAACGAGATAATCAATGGAATTTCGGAAGCTGGCACCAATCGGACTAAGAGATTAGTTTTTATTGGATGCTCTTGCGCATAGGCGCGAAAGAATTTATGTAAATGATCAATCTTCCGATTGTAATGTTCAATTTTGAATATCCGATAGCCATTCCTTGTTACGAGATGATAATTCAATTTGTTAATGAAGCTCTCTTAAGATATTTGTTGGGAGGTTTGGATGGTCTATAAAATATATCATCAAGTTAAAGCACCGAGGAATTGATTAGTGAACATTAACTTGTAGGTACTTACTCTCGAAGAGTGGCTCTTAATTTGGTATAGGTCTTAATTACCTATAATATTTTAAAACAGTAAAATAAAATTGTTACTAGTATTCTATTTAACTGCACAAAGTATGTGCGGTGTAACTCGGAATGACAGACTGAGGGATAGTGTGATAAGGGAAAAGGGAAAATTGCGGTTTAAAAGACGATGTAGTGACGAGAATTGAGAAGAATATGCTGAGATGGTTTGGGCATGTCGACAGAATGGATGAAATGCGACTAACAAAATTTATGTGGCGAATGTCAGTGGAACCGCCGAAAGGGGACGCCCGAAACTTACGCCGATCTTATTGGTGGGGTATTCCTCGAAAAGGTCAGGTGCGTAGTACTCACAACCGGCGTGTGTGTATATAACATAACAAGATGTATGAATGTGGTCGAAGCAAAAGAAGTATGCCAAAATTGTAGCCAGCCGCGTTCTTTAGTTTCTGCCCATGAAAAAAGGGCGTGAGTGTATGTATGTATGCTCAATACATTTTTGTTAAATATATTTTACTGTTGTAATCTTTGACAGTATCTGGTAGATACTTCGAATATTCCCAGTATAGATGATAAGATGCCATGCCTTTTTCTTGATATAATATTATGATTAGCGGAAATACTACATTACTGAGTTTATAGATAGTAAGATGAGTTGCGGAAGGCAGCTGGAAGTGACTGAATGAGGAAAGCCGAAGATCGGGTTCTGTGGCGTTCACTGGGAGAGGCCTACGTCCAGCAGCGAATGAATATGGGCTGATGATGATGATGAGAGTTATATAAATCACAGGTTACGTGTTGTAGACCCTGACTTCTCCGTGAAAAGTAAAAAATGAAAGTAATGTTAATCTGGGAAAGCGACAGAAGAAGCTCTAATGAGCAAATGCTAATATTGTACCTTCTACTGTCTTTACATAGTGCCTTAGCCGTTACCCGTAGCATTAGCCATGGGTCTACTCCCACTATGTAAGGCTATGAGTTAAACAGTCAGTAGTTTTATACCAATATTTGACACTGTAAAATGTGCGTATTGCCATGGAAAAGTACCTATATATTATGAGGGATCTACTAAAAATACTGATGTTGATAATCGATTATCCATAATCGATTAATCGATTATCAACATTACTATCACAGCATTGAGATGACAGGAAGCAAAGGTAAATAAATCTTTAGCTTCATTCATTCATGATTATTGATTATTTGAGTGAGTTATGTATATACCTTTGAGATAATTAAGATAATTTTACCTGTTTCAATCCATTATTAATAATCGATTAATCGATTATCAACATCACTACTAAAAACATGAATGATAAAAAATACAATCGTTTTGAGTTCTAAATACTAGGCTAGTGTAATTTTTGGCACGGTCGCGGGCGCATAGTTTGCGTTACGTCAGGCGTCGGCGCTTGCGCACACTACGCAGGCGCGACTCATTACTGATGATTTACGTCAATTTTACACTCAATTGCCACCATTATTGGGTGTCATATTTATTATTTTACTCCGCGGAATATTCATAAAAATCGTTGTTAACTAAACTACATTAGGTGTTTTCTTATTTATGAACGTGTATTAATTGAAATCGCAGTTTTTATTAAAATAATTAAAGTTCAAAGTATGAGCGATCGTTATCTTGTATCATTAAGATATCATGTTCGTAACGCTATCAAATACACGACTATAAATATTTAACCCGTCAATGTTTTCCTACTGCAAATAAACAATTTTCCAAACTAATTTGCATCTTTCCTCCACATCGTAACTTAGATCTGATCCTTTCACTATAAATCTTGCAATTCAATCGATTATCGGCCTTAAAGTATGCGAAGTAAGACTTAGTGACGTGTCAATTTATATGCGCTGAAAAATATTAATTATAGGGTAGGTAGCTAGAAATCGCGTGTGCCGATGTCAACCGATAGCATAGACTTCCTGTACTTGTGTGAGTCATTGGTTGCAATCACGCGAATCAGCAGATACGATGGCCGACTGGTGATAACAGCTATACGGATATGGTGTGGCGAACTGTAAGATTGTTTGATTTCTAATGCGGTATTATTACGTAAACTAAGATAATCTTTAGGAGAAACCGTTGCTGTAGGGCGCCACTGCCGCTGTCGCGTAAGGGATCTCAGAAATACCTTTACGTAATTAGAGAACGGAAGTGCGATACATGCAGTAATTGCTGTGTAGAACTCTAACAAAGATAATTCATATCTCGCATATTGTATTAAACTTTACTCCAATACTCTTTTGCCATTACTGCAATTTGAGTTTTTTACTTAGTCCCGTTCCCGTTTTCATTAATGTTTTAATCAGTCACCAGTATCCTAACTTGGAGCTCGGTGAGCGATAATCGTAAGCGTATCTGACACGTAGTTTGTATAGAAAAACTAGTTCCTAAGGTGGCCGCTAGCGGCGCTGTACAGGTTTTCTACACAAATTTTTTTGCTAGATACGATGGCAACTAACGCCCACTAAGGTTCTGATTGCTACTGACAGTACTACGGTACTGTCACTGTCAGTAGCCTAATAGAATAGAATAGATTCTTTATTTGTGGAAACATGAGTATACATAAAGCATGTAGGTTGGTCAAATCATTATAAGAAGAGCGGTCATGTCTGGCCTTCACGGCGTACAAATATTACAGGTACACTTTAGACACTAACTAACTATAGTTGAATTAAATGTCTACATCAGTGATAAGTATTAAATTTCTCGTAGCTTACAGCAGAGCTACGTAAAAACAACAGTGGTTATACAAATTCCTGAAGTGCAAATTTTACGAAAAAGGCAAGGTGCATGCAGCGCGTGCGCCTGATGTGCAACGTAGGATGCGCAAACAGCTTTTGATTATCTTTTTGTATATTTTTGGCATTTTCCATGCTAAGATTTTTAAAGTTATTTAGAAAAGCTAAAAAGCTTTTGATTGTTTGCACAAAAACACTTGATTTAATGGATTGTATAGACGTCAGCACTCAGCAGGTCAAGCTATCCAAAACTGTAAAATTTTCCCAATTGAATATGAACCTTATAGTTTTGTATGAATGTTGAAAATCAGTTAAAGAAATTTGACAGATTTGTGGTAGCTTGATGTGCTGGCCTCTGTACTAGGGCCGATCGAAAAGCCTAAGTTTACAGAAGAACAGGTAGATTTCGAACAAGTGACGGCTCAATATTAAGAATTTTTGAACGTAGAGAGCCTGTGAGAGAGACTAGATTGCCCTTTTTTATTTAGCTCTGAATTGATTCTTGTAGAAAGGTAGAAATATTTGTTACAAAAAAAAAATGTATGTAAGATGGTATTGAGAAAGACGCGTACCGATGTCGCCAATGCGCATCTGTGACCAGCAATAATAAAATAGAATGTCTGCGATTATGATCAACTGAAACTGAGATTTCACAATACGTCCTGTGCTTGTATTGTGCGTTTCACAATCATTGAATGTGCCAATATGTACGTGTAATACTTGTACTTACATTTTAGAACCGATCCTTATCTACAAAGCTTGATGCGATGTGGTTTTAATTATACATGCGATATATCCATTTTTTGTCTAAACTACTAGTATTAGCTACGCTTGTCAACTCCTGTGGTGTTTCAGTCTTGCAGGTGTCCAAAGGCAATGACCACTTACCATTTGCCTTCTTTGCTGGTTTGCCGACGTCAAAACCAAAAACTATTCATCTCACTGTAAAACTATCATCAAACTTGGTGAAAAATTGGAATTTGATTTCTTAGTCTATGCAATAACGAAAGTAAAGTCTTTTACGCAGACTATTTTTATCTTAGTCCATAATGGATGACAGAAGTGTCATAATCGACATGGAGACTATTGTTATTTTAATTATTACGTATGTGTCTATAAAACAGGCTTGATGGGTGCCATAAATGTTCGATGTTGCAAACGAGATTTCAACACACGTACAGACAAACTAGTAAACAACGCGACGACACTCATCAGACGCAGTTAACTTTCCTCGAGTTTCCACAATTAGCGCAATTTGCGTTAATGCGCCCGCGCCGACGACGACGTTAGATAAACTCTTGCGCAGATCCGATCAAAACTATACAGCGCGCAACCGCTATAAGTGGGATGAAATTTAGATAAGTAAAACTTAATGATAGCGGAGACAATATTATACATCTAATTAAAAACATTTACATCTGTAAACTGTTTTAATAGTGACCATATTCGATGATTGATCACTGTCAGAACAAATATTGCGTAAAATTAGTATTTGAAAGTAATATGAAGGTAGCAATGTCCACGTTAGCTTTTATTAAACTTTTATTTGTGTTATTTACCTCTTATTGTATAGAGTGTAAGACCAAATTGATTATCTTGTATGCAAATCAGGTGTTCATTTCCATGTAACTATTAATAACGCATGTAGAGATAGCATGTTTTTGACAGATGATGTAACATTGTTTAAGCATTACTCATCGGTGGTCAGTCACTTCGGGTTATCGCAATTATAATTACGAATCAATTTTGCTTTTTTGCGTGATTAGAATTCAGTTTTTTAAACTATGTGTCATGTAAGGCTTATAAACAGATTTGTGTTTTTTTTTATTCAAATCACACCACAAGTTCCATTAAATAACAAAGACTTCTTGTATTCATTTTTTTAAATTTATTTTTGCATTTATTTTATCTGTTTCAAAAACAACGTCCTATACACGATACGCAGCACCCATGGCGGTCCAAGACCGGTTTACATTCGAAACTAAAATCTAATTCCAGCTCCATATTATTCTAATTATAATTTTAATACTTACTACTTGCAATAATCTGTGGAAAGTAATACTGATTATAAAATCTAAACACTCTGAAGATCGAACAAAGTAGAAAATCCAGTATTCCTTGCAAGAGATCCTAATTTAAATATCGAATCGGAATAATATCCAAACCGCAATGTTAATTTGATAGGTTTGCCCCAAATCTATTTATGTGCAACACTGAAGAGTTAAGAAACTAGTACCTACCCAAACAGATAGTGTTACTCTTGTCCCAAAATGTTTTCTTAATATTTGTAACGTAAAAAGAGTCGATGCTCTTTTTGTTTTATCTTTATCTGTTCATCTAGAGAGTGTTAACGAGAAAAGATTGTCCATTGTTCACAAGTGTCGATGATTGCTATGTAATAGTTGTCACCTGTTAAAGTTACTTTCTTTAGTCCGTTATCTAGAGTCGCATTGATCTCGAGTCTTTTGTTCCCATAGAAGAATTCTATGAAATAAATTTCTTGAAGAAATCTGTACTGTCTACGTGTGGTTGAACATTTAAAATATGTCACTGAATGGATGTTCTAATTTAATATACCTTGTAGATATCGATTAATGTATCTTTTGCCGTTTATGTAATAATAGTGTGTTTATCCGGCCAGTTTTTAAAATATATCATTATTTAATCAAAATGTTGATGAGTAATAGAATGTTAACATATTTTTAATGGACAATCCGATCATTGATTGCTTTAAGTCCATTGGAATTGCAAACGACGAAGGAACGACCAATTTATTTACGCATCTACATTCTACATTATGAAATGCTTCGAGGTACGTATCTAATTAAAATTTATGCGCGTACATTAAGTTCTTCACTTATCTACAGTCCCCGCGTCTTGTTTATACTGCCAGTATAGGTATTTTAGAATCCAATCGCACTGACATGAGCACTAATGTTAGTTTCATTCATTCCACAGTACTTGTTCAGTAGAAATGTCGAACCAGACTTGTGTTAATGCATGCACTTTCCAACCCTTCCATGAACGCGACTAAATCTTTTATCGCTACCAAATCGTTTGTCGTAAATCCCAAGTCTCAGCCCATTGTTGCCGTACACGGTACTTATATGGGAGCGACCAAAATAAATCACGAACAAAACCATATCGGCGCGATCGTAGACTATCTCGACCGGATCGACCGCGGGGGGACTACATCGAGATACGGAGATATTACGCTATTGAATTAGCATTACCGCTGTTCTCGATATTGTTGTCCGCAGGCAGAAGCATGCCTCATAATTCAGTGTCGCATTATTTTAATTTTCGTCGTGCGTTGCGCTCCTCGAGGATAGCTTGCGGAATCGTGCGAGATCTCTCCTTCTGATAGTTTTAGACGCGTAATCCTCACATCTCTGTCCGGTGCGGGACCGTGTGGCACCTGTGGCACGTGTGGACGGCATTTCCCCATCCTTTCGCGTGCTTCTAAGCTTTACGTATATGGACATGTCCATAAGATTATCAGTATGCGCCTTCATTATAATCGCATCAATAAATGCCATTGTTTTTGTTACAGGTGGCTCAGCGACCTGAATGATCTTGACATCGACAGCTCCACCTATTAAACGTAAGTCAACAGTATAATTATTTTTTTGCAATAAATATTCCACTGTCGAGCATTGATTGTTTCCTGTGAGGTCATTGATTTCTTTACACAACTTTTTATGATTATTTATTTTATGACGTTCACTGGAATCTATAATTTATCTCAGAGTTTAATTAACCGAATATACTGTATTGTTGATAACCTATCTCGCATCCAAAATTAATCAAATGTTGGCCTGAATTTTAGGCAGTTCGGTAAACAGTAAGTTTCATTTGTTCATCATAGTTTCCTGATAAAATCACAATCATTAAAGATATGAATTCATATTTTGTCAGTGATCGTTTTCCCGTCGAGTGTATCATTATTGATTGAATGATAAATCCATCGATGCTCCTGACAAATAAAACCATTATTCAATTACGATCACGTCGCACGTTTGATACGATTGTCACTTGACCGGAGCGGACCCGGGGAATCAAATCAACCGTTAACCTCAATAATGGTATCGGCGATCTATCGGCTGTGGTTTGGACCAATATTGGAGATATTGAATAATAATTGGTGCACACGAGGCGAGCAGGGCGGGCGTCACGATGGAGATGGTATCTGTCGAGCGTGCCGCATCCATCAGCTCGCGATGTGCACTATCTGTGCCGGTATCGCGCGCCAACGATAACCATTGTCTTACCGGACGATTATATCGGCGAAATTTGTGCTCGCCTCCGATCGACCGTTTGTCTTTTGCCGCAAATGAGCCGGATAATGGAGGACGCCGCATAAAAGGTGCGCGTTTGTGCTAAACTTGTGCTTAGTCATTAATATGCCGTGGGAACGGAAAGTCTTCGACGCAAGACATCTAATTTTTGTTTCTCAATAAGTCGTGTTGAAAAAATATGTTTATATTGTCGTTTATTTGAATTAAAGATGTAACCGTCTTTGAATGTAACCTAGGTGACCAGTTTAAACAGCGGCTTATCCAGTATAGCATGTAAGCTTGAGAATGGCTTGCTGCTGAAATATTATTCGCTAAAATAACCAAAAACCAAAACGAGAATTAATTCTTATTTTAATTAAATTCCATTCCATAGCTGATCTTTGCACTTCACGATTCGAATTGCGCGCTTAATTGCCCTAAATGCAATATCTCATATCCAGAATAGTGGTTATGTCCACACTAAATCGGCCGACTCATGCGCAGTTGACAGCAGACAAGGTGCATGCGTTTAAGCGCAGTGCTCCCGTTCGCGACCGCGACCACTTAATAGCATTAGTGTCATTGTCTCGCGGTCATTAATAAGACACTGGACAGTTCTATTGGCCGGCGCGCCAAAACGGGCCTTACCGTGTACTGGCCTCGTGTCACGAATTTGTATCCTAATGGCCTTAGGGGGAGTTATGATCCCAGACTCCAATGTTCCGGATATCGGGATACGCGTCGACCCACCTACGGACAATAGTCTATGGTTTCAACCTGCGTTTTATTAGAGCATAAGTATTTAATTAGAATTACTTGTCCGATTTAATCGAAATTGTCGGCGTGGAAATAGGTGTCTAATCGTCTATGTATAATTGTACAGTAGCTGCAGTCGTAAACGGTTTTGGAATCGTTAATTTTATTTATGAAGTAGTCACGGAACTGTTATTGTATTGGATATACCTATTATCTTTGCATAATGTATATTAATGTATGTTTTAATGTATATTAATGGATTAGTTCCAGTCTTTTCAGTTTCTACTTATTTTTTGTAAGGGATAGGTTAGCGTTTGTCCACAATCTCACCTGATGGTAAGTTCCGATGTAGTCTTAGATGTAGCACGCTTACCTCGAAGATACCGTGATTTGAAGAACCCCAAATTGTACACGTCAGGAAATACAGATTTAGGCAGCTGATTCCATTCCCTCGCTGTACGGATAATGAAAAACGTTTTTGCTAATATTGTTATAAGATGATACAAGCATACGGGTCGCCTGATGGTAAACGACAGCTGTAGTAAATAGACGCCAGTAACACCAGGAGTATCACTAGCGCGTTGTTATCTTGAGACCTCAGTTATTAAGTCTCATATGCCCAGTAATTTCACTGGCTACATTGCCCCTCAAACTGGAACACAATAATGTTAGCACATTATTGGTTAGCAGTAGAATATTTAACAATCCTGTGGTACCTACCACCACAGATGAATTCAGCAGTTTGAGAGATGCATAGTGGGAGTTATTCCACTCCAATTGGAGCATCCCGACTGGGGAAGTACCTCAGCCTTGCAGGAAATCGAAGTCAAATAACACTGCTTTGAGCTGTCTTGTGTTTTTTACGGTGAGCAAGTTTCCCAGTGCTCCGCGAGGAAACGTTGTGTTGGGAGTAGGGGGGACTTTGACCCTTATACTGCCAACAGTATAAGGGTCAAGTCCTCCAAGCCAAGGAATAGTTGGGTTGGCCCAACTATCTTTCGTTTCTCAGGTTTGGCAACGCGCAAGTGATACCCCTGGTGTTACAAGCGTCTATAGGCTACGGTAACTACTTACCATCAGGTGGGCCATGCTTGTTTGCCACCTTAGTGGTATAAAAAAAGTATGAGCATAATCATTGTTACAATGTTTTTTTCTTTCATTTTTCTTTCTTTGTTCATCGTCATTTTATGTTAAAGGTGATCGTCCTCAGATTAGCTGCTCATTACCTTTGACACAGATTAATTTTATCATCACCACCGACAATTGCTAAATCGCTGCTTCAATTCTATAGGACAGCTGTAAATCCATTTAACTGGTGTGGACGTTGCACGCGTCCGTACATCAATTAAGTCCAATTAGCCCAGCTACTCGACTCTGGCTCTTTGATACACCGACGACGGATTAACTACCGACTTCTGAATTACTCCGATTTGTCGATAACATACACTTCATAGTATTAACAAATCTAAGCTTGTTTATTTATAGACCGACTTTGATAAGCCATCACTTTCCAGGAAGCGGCGATTATTGGACAATTAATTATCTGTGTAAGTAATATTGGCCAGTTCTCGCTTGTTTGTTATTACGTGTCGTGATAAATACCGATGGTATATTTATTAATTGCTCGTTGCATGATATGGACACTATCGGAGCACTATTTCCAACATAATAAGCATTATCATAACAATAACAAGCTAGTAACTCGCGGCATTCGATGTGCTCATGACGGGAATACGATAACCCAACAAACCGTCTCAGTCGGATTTCGTGTGCAAGAAGCAATACACAACACTAGTGTGCCGCCCATTATTTATATTGTATTTCTCTTAATTAATATTCTTAGTTGATACAAAATTTTAGTGATTTGCTGTTCGGAGTTTGCCATGTGTTTGTGAGTGTGAATATTTGAATTCTGTGATCCAATTAGTTCGCGAGAACAATGTAAGTTGGTCTTTACTATTTTCAATTAAGCTATCATCCATACGATAAGCCGACACCGATCCGCTTGCATCTCTTTCGTGTTCGATCAATAGATATTTCGAAATATCTCCGTCTGTGATTGATGGCGCAAGTCATTTATTTTTGAAATGTATAATTAGGCTATTGTTGCCATTGACCGTTCAATAGTAAGTTTACTGAAGTTAAATTATAAGATATAGAGTTCTTCGTTGTTGAATGAGATTTTTTACGTGTGACTGAATGGGTCGTTGGCGGTACAGTCTCAATTTCCCAGCAGGCAGTGCAATCATTAATCATCCTCTCGTTTGTCGAAGGACAAAGATATGGTGTTTATGTAATTCTAAAACTGATTTTTTACTTGCAAGTTACTTTTGTATGTACTGTTTGCGTAACATCTTTTGTTTGCAAATAGGTTTGTTGGGCATACATTAAGCAAAGCGACTCTATTTAAACTACGCGAACGCTAACGTATGCGCGTGGCGAATATAGAAACTAATTTGACATTTGACGCACCGCCATATTGAATTTAAGTTTGCAGCTGCTCATTTTGGGCAGTTGTTCCGTTTAACCACCTTTAGCTGGTTTAGGGTAGACATACGTGTCCTGCTATAGCCTGGGCCTTAGCCCGCCAGCCAAGTCCACGATAATTTTGATATTCAAGAAGATCCTTTCAACTTCCTAAGTTTTAAAATATATTGATCAAGTTTGCTAGTATTACTAATTCATTGCAAATTACGTGTCAACACAATGATACATTAATAGATGCAGGGGTGAATTGAGACAAAACTTTGAAAGGGATTTTCAGCTGTAATTTTATTATAGCTTGTTGGAAAAAGGGACACTAATATTGTTCTTAAATTATAATAAACCATTAGGTAGAAGACCTTGTTGGCATCAAACTATAATAATTAAAGCTGATTTTTTTTTGTCTTGATTCAGCCCTGCATCCACATTCACCCCGTTTGACTGTTTAATAAAACTAAGATAAACACAAACGTTTATTTATTTAGTCTAATATTGAAAACTGATCGTGGTTAGGTAATATTTGACAGTCATAAAATAAACAAATGGTAATATACCTATACTTGTATGTACAAACCGCGACAGGCTATCCAAAACGCTCAAATTTTCCCAATTGAATATGAATCTTATACTTTTGTGTTAATATTGAAAGTCAATCAAAAAAATTTGACAGATTGATGCGCTTGCCTCTGTACAAAATATTATAAATCTATGTCATATAATGTAACAGTGCTAACAAATACCTACATCAATGATAATCATTAAAAATAACTACAATATGTAAAACAAATGAAGCAAGATAGGTACATTTTATACCTACTAGTTATCAAAATTTAATTACTTGTGTATGATTTATATACTTACTTAACTGTCACTTATCTCCATCATATGTTTTGCAGTAGGTAATATAAGTAACACATTGTAAGTACTTGGCGTTATCGTTATCAGCAAACATTATCACTACTCCAATAAGGTATAAAGTTATCAGAAACTAGTTCTGTAAATTAATGGACATTGTGAATTGGATACACCTCATACACACGACAAAGACACGCCATAGTATTGGTTTAGAGAACAATAAATTGGGTTTATTTTATCATGAATTTGAAAACAAATAAATTTAAATATGATAAGTGCAGTAGAAATATTGATCTGTCTGTCCATTTTTGGAATCAACAGGTATTTATAATGTGTTAAGTCATAATTTATTTTTGTTATTTACAATAACTTTATACTGTTGTGTAGATACAAAAATTATAACATTGTATAATTATGTATAATATTATTTAAATAAACTCTTATTACAAAAGATATATTGATCTTAGTTAAACGTAGACTAATCTTCCTAATCTCATATCACAAAGAGACGCTTTAAACCCGAGTCAGACCATCGTTTCGATAAAAATGGACGTTTTCCATTATAATAAACCTCATAATATACGTAATTAATATCACATAGTACTTTCTACTTCTATAACATAGTTTTATAGTTGAGTAGGTACTCAGTTGCTCAGGTGGGCTTAATGGTTTGATGAATCATAATTAAATTAGTAGATTCATATTACAATATTGCTAAGAAATTCTACGGGTTCTAAATGTGAATTGATCTCTAGAGGAATTACTGAATGTGGATTGGGGCTAAAATGGACAAATTAATCATCATAATTCAGTAATAGTGGCCATATTACAAATTTGCTTAGAAATTCTACGAGTTCTAAATTGAATTAATGTATCATTGACCACATGTGGCCTGTGGGTTAAAATGGCCACATTCACAATCATCATAGACTCATAATTCATAAGCAGTGGCCAATATCAAAATTGCTAAGAAATTCTACGAGTTCTAAATGTGAATTGATATCACACGGGCCACGTAAGCCTGGGGGCTAATATGACCACATCCATCATCATCGTCATTCATTAGAAGTGGCCATATTACAAAATTGCTAAGAAATTCTACGGGTTCTCAATGTGAATTGATGTCACATTGGCCATATGTAGCCTGTGGGCTAATATGGCCATATCCATCATCATCATTAAATAGAAGTGAACATTTTAGCCCCGATGTACTCACTAGTTAACTAAGTAAATACTCCACATTTTGCAAAAACTTTAAACAACACTAAAGTATTATAAAAATAGATATCGGTATTGATTAACGATTCTGTTGTCCGGGCACAGGTGATATATTGGTTATGAGAACGTATTCTCGTTAACATGTCTGACTCATTATTATTTTCTAGGAAAGACACGCACTATTACGACACGCATATATAGCGATCTATTTGTCTGCATGATTGTAGTGCAATAAATTGAGGGTAAAGTTTTGTAGAAAAAGATGTCTAAAAAAAAAGAAAAAAAAAACTAAATGTTCTTGCATATTATGCTGATATGCACGTGATTAATCTTCTAAATATTAACCACTATATTTATTGTTTAAGATATACCACAAAAAAAAATGTTTGCGGTCACTGGCATAAGCTGATATAATTTTTTAAATTGAACTTTATCAAGAAATAAATCTTTGTTATGTGTTTTCTTTAAATAGAAATACCCTGTTTGAAAGAATCTAAGAAGAAGAGGAAATCATAATATAATCTACCGTAACATAAAAGATTTCGATTTTTCAAAGTGATCGCAAACTTTTGTTGATGTGTGTACTATTCACTATATAAATACCTCATTAAAATGAATGACTTCCTGTATTCACTTTTCCTGAAAAGAGACGCAAATGGATGGATCTATATTTTGACGAGAATTGTAATAGACTCTGCCTACTTAGAATTCAAGATAGTCAATGAGCATAATATAAATTACTAAAAAAAGCCCACGAACAGCCACACAAGCCGGACCGCCATACAAGAAAGTATTTCATTAATAGTTAGTCTTACCGCTTTGTTAAGCCAAATAGAGCGTGTTTTTTTTTAAAAAGAAGGAAGGATCAAATAAGTAAACAGTATTTATGTATAATTTTGATTGTCTCAAATGATGTGTTACTAAAATAAATTGCGCTAAAATAATTAAACAGGTCTCTGAACCAGCGGGTCTCTGTGATTTTGAAATTGGTTACATAGGAACAATAAAAAAGTGAACACGTTAATATGGACAAGAAATGTACTACAAGCAATTGTTTTTATTAACAACTTATTTCATTACCGCATTGAAACACTGCAAAATTGTACATAATTACTTTAAAGAATTCACTATTTTCATTTTGCGACAGCCTTGAAAGTGCGATTTGCGCTCGGGGTTTTTCACGTCAAGTACCAGTTTAATTATACTGTTTGTCCACAATGTTTCCTCGTTAGTAGTTTTGTACTAATTACTTATTTACTCGTCAGTTTTATTGATGAGCTTTGACGTGCTACTAGCGACTATCATCTTATCGGGACTATACATTCAGTAATAGCCACCCGCCCAACACTCGACTTTATCTCTACCATTACTAATTTCCTCTTATCTCACTATTAACATAAATTTCTTTAATTGACTCCGTTTTGTTTTAGTTGTGCTGTGTTTGTTTTTTACATATTATTATTTTTAAGTCTAAAACTACATCTCCATTAAAATGAAACTTCGACAAATGCGTGAATAATCACTGTCGCAGAAAGTAAGGCCTACTTAGATATTTTACTTTCTCACAAAATGCGAGTGAGTAATTTTTATGTAATGATTTTAAAATTATTCAGTGGCTCAATAGTCGATAGGTTTCGTTTTTCCCTGTGCATTGGAAAGTTATTTTCTAACCAGAGTCGGCGACGCCGAGGATTTACATCGGCGCCGGCGCAATGTAAATGAGCACGCGGTGTAGAACTGCGCTGTGTCACTCGTATGACCCGACGGCATTCGGAATACATTACAGAGGCAGAAGACAATCGAGTAAGTGTGACGTCGATTATCGACGACGCTTCTATAATTGTATCGATGATTTATTTAAGTATGTAAATGTAAAAAGTATGTAAGTACCTTTTACTGAGGTGCTGCTGATAGCAAATATATAATGGACCGACATTACTCGAAATTAATTTGAAAATTTAATAACTATCTTACAGCAGCTAGTGTGGGACTTACTTCTGGTTTCTCAATGAAATTTTCTTTTGACTTCTTTCTAGTTCTACTGAATTTCAATTCGAGAAAAAAAAATTAACTTCAGTTCAATTCAGTTTTTTATAGACATGAACTACGAGTGGTACCTAAACATCAGAGCCAGCCAGCAAGAATTACAATATACTTATCGTTGTATACAAGGCTGCCATTGGCGTAGCTAGGAGGGTTCAGTGTCCACCTTAGACACTTATCCAGAATCCTAAAATATTCGTTTTAAAACCCATGAAAATTAAAGTCAGTACAGAAAAGCTGCTATTCCCGCTCTGTACATACATATATGTATAATTATCTTCACTATCTGAGTCTTCTAAATGCTAATAGCAATGAAGTTTAACATATTCAAGGAAATGATGGCCTACCAAAAGAGCGACTGGCCGAGCTTCTTGTTGCTGGTAGCGGTAGACGCGCGCCAAAGCTTTACTACCTCCGATTCTTCGATGGAATGTATGATCTATAAACACAAACACAAATTCAGTCACAAACTACGTTTACTTAACGGTTGTGATTAGTAAAAATGTTTGAAATTGTAAGCACCATGTCTCGTATTTTGTTGTGGCTAGTTTCAAAACCAGTAATTGAAGTATTAAAAGACATAGAGCTCTATTATAAAACGCGTTTATACTATAATCATCTATTACATACATAGGTAACGCTAGGATTTCCCGAATGGTTAGGCAAAATCGTACTAAAGTACATATTTTGCTGGTTAGGTCCTATGTATTAGGAGGTAAGCCATTCAAGAGGTCCTATGTATTGCCATTAACCGGGCACACATCCAAACTTCGAGCTGCTACTGAGAATTTCATAGGAAAACCCTATAATACTTTGCTTGACTTAGGAGTGGAACCCAAGGGATCTTCGATCACTAGACTCTAACGAGGTGGTCAATGTGTTAACTTACTTTTTTTTTGTTTACCAACAAGGTGGCAAACAAGCATACGGCCCACCTACCAACGACCACAAACCAACATACGACACATAGTAAGCGGTTACCGTAGCCTATAGACGCTTGCAACGCCAGGGGTATCACTTGTGCGTTGTCGACTCTGTAAAACGAAAGAGGAAGTTGAGTTGGCTGTATAAGGGTCAAAGTCCCCCCACTGCCAACTACGTTTCCTCGCGGAGCATTGGCAACCTTGTTTCACAGTAAGGAACACAACACAGCTCAAAGCAGTGTTATTTCACTTCGATTTTCTGCAAGACGGAGGTACTTCCCCAGTCGGGCAGCTTGAATTTGAGGGGAATTCTTCCCATTACCTCTCTTAATACGCGTGATATACATTATCATCTACATATTAGTCGCACATATACACTTCATTGCCTATATCCGGTTTACTCACACGAAAGAGGTAGGTATGGTTTTGTTCAATGAACTCTTGCTAGATTAATGTTAGTAGGTAGGTAATATCTTCTTAATATTTTATCACATTGGGCCTAATAACTTTTAGCTTTTAGGTGAATGTACAACTAATTAAAACGTAGGAAACGTTTTAATTTGTTGTACATTCATTAGAGATGATAGCGTCGTTGATTTATTTTACTATGTAAACAAAGTAACGAAATTAATATGAAAGTCCACAAAGGAGCTTATTCTTTGTAGAAATTGATTTTTTTATAGTACGGAAACTCCTCATGTGCTATCCGCCATCTGGGGAGGCGGCAGAATGTCTCGGTCTCATACCGACTAAAAACCGTACTTGCCTTCACTTGCCATATTGTCATGGCCATGGGGTCCGTGAAGTTCGCCACGACCATGATCAGTCTTTGGCACTTAATAGTAATAACAATTTGAATCGTTTTGATTTAGACACTGGCTTGTCCTGTTTGTAAAGTATCCAAATATAGGGAAAAATATGTATCTCCGAGGCAAGAACTATTTACTAACTTTCGTGGTTTAATTGTTAAAAAACCGTTGCATACACTAGGTTTTTCCTGTATCGTATATTCACATTTTTCGTGCGGGGATGGAAGCCACCACCTTAGGCGCAGAAGCCACTTACGTCAAACGTTCCGTCACAATGTATTGTAGCGACATCTATCGCGGTATAGAGAAACTTTGACGAATCGAATCCTGCATCGCGCAAGAAACACAGATGCTTGATATCAACCATTGCCCCGTGACCCGTCTGGAGGTCTTTGGTTGGAGGGCAGGTTGTGGAGAGGCCAGGTGAGTTCACCTGACCTCTCCACAGTATTTTTGTATGTGCAGTTGTTGCATTGTGTAATGAATGCCTTGTCCACAGTGTTAGCATGGTGGTGGTGCTGAACGGCGTGCTCGCGGACGAGTGCCCCACGTCGGTGCGTGCGCTGTTAGCTGCGCACCCCGGCTACAGGGATGCGGCGGCGCAGCTGTTAGCAGCCGCGGCGCGAGTCGTCCCGCCGCCGGGCCTGCTGTACGTCGGCCAGCGGGAACTAGCCGCTGTTGTTCCACACGACAGTTAGTACCTATACTTCTACTTCATAAAACAATTGAAATGAAATTGATATTGTATTCTTGATCTTAGGATCAACGGCAAATCCTAGACTAATTTCTGGGACAAGGGTCAAACAGGTCAGCCTTGAGAGTTTCAGCTGCTTGTTATATTTGAACTGTGGAAAGGCGAGATGTGTTGCCCCTCCAACGAAAAGGGAGGATCCTCCAACCAGGCGGGTGTTATGCCTGGCGGGCCACGGCCCGACGGTTGACGTCGGGCGGTTGTACATATGCAACTTTTCGTTGCGAATGTTGCTTGCGCGATTCAGGCCTACTAGGCGTAGTTCTATGTAGCACGGTAGATGTCGCTACAGAACCCTCTGCGGGTTCAGAGGGAGAACTTTTGGTTGTAGGATTGGGCACATAGGGACCTATGTGCCCAATCCTACAACCAAAAGTTCTGACTTTCATAACCCGCGCTCCTTTTCAGCAGCGTGCGGAGAGCAAGTATTGTATGAGCAATACCTGTCGATCTTGGGAATATTTTAGAGTATTCTCTTCCCTATAGTCATTCGAATAGCCGTAACATTTGAGCAGTGGGGTGTAATCTTAGAAGATATTTGTTTTGGCATACCAAATCCAAAGTATTTTTTTTACTTTCCTGAACTAAAAAAATATAATTTGGCTTTGGTATGCCAAAACACATCTAAAAGCACTTCCTTTAAATGCTGATGATCATAATCAAAATTATGCTAATCCTGTACAGAAACTCATGTTTAATTTACTTACATAAGTACATACTTACATATGCTAAGTTTTTGTGTATACACCGGTCTATTGTATAGGTACTAATATAATAAACTAGTTTTTTCTTATTTCAGAAAATGTCAATATCATTGGATCAGACGACGCCACATCATGTATAATCGTTGTTGTGAGGCATTCAGGTAATGTGACTTACGTAGGTATTTAATCACTCTTATGTGTTATGAAATAATTTGAGTCCCAGACTGTAGCTACTTCGCAGTAATATTAATTTATTATTATAAGTACTGTTGTTTGCCAGACTACCTAGACATCCATAGATAGTATGTAAGGCTCAAATTCGGAGGCGAGTCCAAGCTTGAACCTATCATCATCAACCCATACACTTTCCTACTGCTGGGCACGGGTCTCCTCTCAGAATGAGAGGGATTGAGCTATATATACAGATACTATAGATACAGATAATGTCTAGTTTGGGGGTCACTGTCCACATATTTTTAAACTTGGTTATTTGTTATAAACAAATCATAATGTCAGCATTCTCATTAAGTTAAGATAACCAATGTAACGAAGGACTGAATAAATTTATTATTATTATTATATAGTTCACCACGCTGGCCTAGTGCGGGTTGGCAGACTTCACACGCCGTTGAGAAAATATCTAAGGCATGCAGGTTTCTTCACGATGTTTTCCTTCACTGTTTAAGAGACTGATACTCGAAAAGTCGGAAGTGCGTGCCTTGGATTCGAACTCGAGACCTTTGACTTGGTAGTCCAATGGTCACATCACTAGGCTAATCATTTAATCAAGTAGTGATACTTGATTATGAAATTATACTTTGCATTAATTTTTGGGTGCAATCCCTACTTTCCCACTAAATTCCTAAATCGCTGAAGCGATTTTGATGAAATTTGGTACAGAGATAGATTAGACCTTGGAGAAGGAAAAAAAATCCTTTTGGATGGGACTGAAACCTAGCAAAACAGCTAGTGAAGAATAATCTACATACCTATTCTGTTGACTTTTAAAAGAAGTTTATTATACATTTTCAGGTTCAGGGGCGGTAGCTCTAGCCCACTTAGATGGCTCGGGCACAGCGGAGGCGTCAGCGGCAATGGTGTCGCGAGTACAACAACTGGCAGTAGGTTACCCCGAGGGTAGGCTCGAGCTGCAGCTAGTAGGAGGCTTCACGGATCCACATCGCTATTCTGATGAGCTATTTGCAAACATCATGTGTAAGTTTCGCATTTTACAAGAAAACATTTATGTGTGTGATTTTTTTATTGAGGGAAACAATAGAAATTAGAAAGAAAGAAAGAAAGAGTGGGAGGAGTAGGAGGAGTAATAGCTCGCAAATTGGAGCTGCCGGACTGGGTAGTTAAAGCTTCTTATGTATTTTATGTATGTATTTACAAAAAAAAAGGTATATATAAGTATTATATCCATAGTACAAGCTCTACTTAGTTTGGGACTAGATGGTGTTGTGTCAAATGTCCCAAAAATATTATATTATTATTATTTTTGGGTATGTGTTTCTTTTTTCTTTTGGCTAGTTTTAACCACATTTACAGGACTAGCCAAGTAAATGTAGTGTGTGGTGTGTTATTTACGTGTGAGGAATGGTGTCATTTCATCAAGTTGCATGAACTTTCTGACAATTCTGCAGGTGTTGGCTGCAAAATGGCGGCTTTTTGTAGAGTAATGTAAACGGTTTCCTTGAGGTCTATTAATTTAAGGCTATGGATGAGATGATTGGGAATTACACCTGTGGTAGAAAGCACTATGGGAACTATATACACTTTGTCTTGTCTCCAAATTCTTGTTACTTCTTCTTTCAGCTCAGCGTATTTGCAAATTTTTTCAGTGATAGTCTTCTGTTATTATTATTATTATTTCTAATTATCTTATATGCAAAGAAGTCGTGCCCGTCGTACCTTCACGGGTCTCTTCTAGATGATAAAAAATGTTAAAGCGTTTTAAAAATTGAATCGTGTTCAGCGACTCATTGCTGACTGTACCGACTAAATGCAACTGTAGTCCAGTACACGTTGGGGAATATGTATGTGTCTAACCCTCCGTGGAGAAGCACGTTCATAAAAGCGTGAAAGTAAGTGTCTTTTCAGATTTACACTCTAGTGTTCTTACAATGTCAAACTATTTCTTCAATGCTCCCACGCTTGAAATACGTCGGCGATGTATGTAAGATGATAATTGTTTACTATCATACAATATTTGTCGCGCCAATTTTTATTTTCACTACTTTTTTTTTTTTTGTTGCATCTATTAGGTATAATAGAGCAATGTTCCGGCAATGTTGTAACAATACTTCTTACTCGGAAATAAACAATTAGAATTGACGCAGAGGTCGCGCCGGTGGACTCTTGTCAGAGTGCCAGCGCGAATATTAGCGGGTGCGTGGGCGCAACGTCTATTGTCGCGCAACGCGTTCTTTAGATTGTCGATCTGTGTGACTCACTTGGAACATTTCACTAATATCATTTTTATGAAAATCTCATCTCTCGGTTACTTCACATTCGGTGCGTCTTCAAGATCTTTGTTAGACTGCGAATCGTTTGGGATTTGACATAGCAAGTGGTGTTATCGATCAGATCTCCAACAGAATTAAAAAAATAAAATCCGGTAATGTGCGAGTCTGGCTATTTGACGAGGTCGCAGAGGGATCTCCACGGTGTATATAGAGAGGGATTGACTTTTGTCAAAATTATGACATGATTTTCCCATTGATCACTTATTTTGGATTTATTTATGATTTCTAGAATTCTGTGAAGTTAAGTTTTTTCTATAAAAGTCTCAGTAGCATTTCGGAGTTTGGATTTGTGCCCGGTTAATGGCAATAGGCTCGCCCCCACATGGGACCTAAACATATTGGCGAACTGTGGATGTACAGCAGTACCTAGACGTCTGCCTAATCCTTCAGGGAATATAGGCGTAATGATTTTATGATGTTATGTTTAGTAATTTTGAATATTGTTCTTAATTCCAGTGTCATTCCATCGCCTGACAGTTGAGATCGATCTCACGTTAGCGTGCTGTTGCGAATTAAACACAGCCCTAGGGGGCGGATCAGCTGCTCCGTTAGTGACAGGAGTTGGCGTAGACATTCGCGCTGGAGACCTGTTCCCTGCCACATTTCCTGACAAAGGACCGGAGCTACCGCTACGAGGAGCCAGGACTATTACTAGCGGTCCACATTCAGGACAGGTGAGGAAGTAGGCATGTTTCGTAGGGGTCCCAGGGATGTGCCTTAACAGGCGTTGCACAGGGGGCGGTTCTGGGGTGGGGTTCTCTATTAAGAGGACACAGTACTCCCCTCCATGTGCTGATGGTGGCCACCGAGGTTGTTTTAGTGGTTAAGAATCTCACACTGCCCGGTTAATTCCCGTAGACCGGGGCGCCTTTTAAAGGTTTCCCTCGTTAACAAAAAGAAGCCTGTTATCCTAAAATATGACAAATGCATTACCCCCAATGATTTCCTCTTTTTCCCAATCCCGTGGGAATTTCTGATTACTCTAGTGGTCCTGCTACGCTAAAGTCTTGGGTTACATTCTCAGGTCGAGCAGTGTTTTTGGGTTTTTCTATAAACTTCTTGGTAGCCGCTCTGAGTTTCGATTTGTGCCCGGTTAATGGCAATGAGCTCGCCCCATATTACATGGGATCTAAACTTCCCGGTAAACTGTGGGTGTACTTTGGTATACCTCTGCTTAACCCTTCGGGGAATACTGGCAATTTTCAGCATTCCGGTTTGCTTCCCTACTTTGCTGACAGTATATAAAATCTTTACTATCCAGGTGCTAGACATATACGACAACACGGTGGGCATGCTCCGCATCGGTCCGTTCAACTACGAGCCTCTGCGTGGCGTGGATCTCTGGCTGGAACAGTCGGACGACTTCATACTGCAACATCTCAGCACCACACCGGCTGTTGAGCCACCACACTTCGTACACAATGTAAGTATTTGTACTTATATTTTCTTTTTATGAAAGAGGGAGTCAGGCAGCAATCTGGTCACCTGATAGTAAGTAATCACCAACGCCCATTGTCACCAACAACACCGGAAGGGTTTGCAAGTGTATTACCGGCTTTAAAAAAAGAATAGACTCGCTTCTTGAAGGTTGCCATGTAACATCTCCGCTGGTAATTGATTCCACAGATACTACTCTGTGGAATCAAATGCAATCGTGCATGATAAATAGTTTCTTGAGAACCGGTATATCAGAGTTAACTATTTTTAAATAATTCTACATTTTCGCATTTTATCGTGTGAAGTTTCGGTCTCTTTACGGCGTCCATGGTCACTGGTAGACTCCAGTGATGCCATAAAATCCGTAAAAAGTAGTTTTATTTCAATGTCTAATATTTACTAAATGTCAGAAATCAATATAGAGTTAACTATTGTTGAATATTATTGTAATGGTAAGACGGCATCCTCAGGATATACTTTTGCAAGAATAAATGTTGCATTGTCATCATCCAACTGAGTCAAATAACATTATTTTTTCTTCCAGATCCGTGTCACTCTGAAGTTCATCCAGCAACATCCGTTCCCAGCTGTGACGGTGTTCCCCGACAATCGCGCGCACTATTATCGCCGCGACGAACAGTCTGGATGTTGGGTGCCCATGCGCTTCTAAACAGAACCACGTCTATCACTAACACTCACTCATAAAATACCTATAGAAACATCTGTTGGCGAAAAAATCTTACTACCCACTTTTACACAAATTGCTGGGTATATATCTATACGATTATGCACAACAGAAGTTGTACTACACCGTGTTTTGTAGGTTGTGAGAAAGGGATGGCGCTATTTAACGTGTATAGCAGCATCCCTCTCTCTCTTATGGAAAACGATCGCAATGACACGTTGCGGTACAGAGTCAGAATTAAGAACAGACGGAAAAGAAGACACTGTTATACAGATATCGATAGGGCGAAAAAGAGCCCCAACACACTGAGAGAATACTGTTTGGCATATATCTTAACCAGGCGAATCATTAGATCCTAACACCAAGCATCTTGAAACGTGTTGTATAGTCGTCTATAAAATTGCTTAACCACCTTTAGAGTGAATGACGTTTGCATATCACAAAACAACAAGGTCTATTTTCGCTTACAATACCAAGTGACAGTGACATAATGAGTCTTAGTGACATTTAATTTGGACGAAAGTTTTTGTCAAAAGTGGTAAAGCAATTTTATGGTCGACATCGCATAGTTACAATAAGTTGCTGATTGATTATAGTCGCAGCAATACCAGTAGCGCAGACGCTTAAAATTTTGTACCAACCAGAATATTTAGGATATCAGTTATACTTCTAGACGTGACGTAACAAGTTTAATTTTTTTGCTTTATTTGATAACTCGAATATAAACTGAATTGACGAGCACAGGGCAAAGCCCTGTCACGTGGCACGGATTTACTAATTTATGTAAAGACTATAAAATATTGTAAAGAAAAATAATTAAAACAACTCGTTCAGAGTTTAATTTAAATTATGTATTGAAATAAAAATACTTTTTTACGGATTTTATCGCGTATATTGATATTATTAATCCCGACGTTTCGGACCCTTTACAGCGTCCATGGTCACGGGTAGACTGCCCGTTAAAATCCCTAAAAAAGTAGTTTTATTTCAATGTATAATATTCGCGTAAATGTCAGAAATTAAATTATGTAGACAATGCGCATTTTTATTACATATTAATTGTGTTTAATATAGTTTCTTGAGTTTTAACGGTGGGAATTAAATTATATTCTTGCTGATGAGATAACGTGTAATCATACTGAACGCGATGTCGTAAAAATGCGCTGCTGCCATGACAATGTTTGTTATGGTAAATCCAATTTTTAATATTTTACGTATGTGTTCACAATTCTTATTCGCATTCCATGACAATTTATCGCTTCTATCCATTTTATTATTGCAAAATTGTACAGTGGAGAGAGATTGTTACTGGGTTGCCATGTACTAAATATTAACATGAACACGTTAATAAAAAAACGCCCAGTGAAACTAATTTATTCCTTTATATTTATATTATTCAATACATTAAAATAATGATAAAAAAAGTAATACATATATTCTAATAATTTGTTTGACTGAAACACTTAACAAAGTAAATGTTTACAATAAAGTGATTAAATAAGAATCAAATGCGCAAAAAACTATTAATTAATATTCTCTCAATAATTTTATTGTATGCTCCAATGAAGGGTGTGCATAGTTTTGGTCAAAGAATATGTAAACATTATTGTTACAAATAAGCGCAATTCAGACTACGCTAATAGTAAAGCTTATTGGCGATTTGTCATAAAGATTGGCAATTCGAGAAAGAGAAAGAAAGTAGTTAAATCTATGAAAAAGATAGGTAGAGACATCATTAATGGCGGATGGATGGTAGAGCGGGGAATCGGAGAATCGTACGACATAATTATCTTATCCATAGTTCTGAAAAATCACCGCGTACAGTCTATACAATATAAAATAGCGTTGTGTGAACGTGTCCGTATGTTGAGCGATATTGTTGTGCTTTAGTATATTTGCTATATGCTAGAAATATTATAGCGTAGTCTGAACTGAGCTTTATTGTGATAATTGAGCTACGTTATTAAATTTATTTATTTATGAACAAAAGTAAAGCTTACGTCGGAGCGGCTTCATACGTTGACATTGATAAAATCAACCATCAAATTTTTTTTTTCTAATGTATAGAATTTAAGGTGACAATATACCTATTACTTTCAATTTTTTTAACAAAAATGTTGAAACCCAATTTCAGTAATTGGGTTTAACATTTTTACAACAACAGTAAAGGAGATAACATAATTATTAACGACTTTACTTTAAACGACGTTTTTTGTGACATCTACTTAAATGCTTTAGTTATCAACAAAGTTGTCAATTTTTACTTTTGTGTGTAAATATAAGAATGATGTTAGAAGTTATATTAATTGTATATTTTGTCACTTTCGTTTATATTATATAAACTACTTCCAATTTAGATTTTAATTATTACGTCTAATGTTCTTGCCTTTTAGGTATACGGCAGGAATACATAAAATAGATTGAAAGATAATTATGTCGAAGGACAAATTGTGTTGTAAATATTATAGTGATCAATTAGATATAGTTAGACCACGTTATTAGTTATTGTTTTGTGAAATATTATGAATATATTGAAAGTTCAAAAGATTCAGGTTTTCATTTATAGGATACCTAATAAGATATAACGAAATTTGTGTTAGTATTTTTTTATTTTTTTTTACTATACTAATTCAACCTCACCTTTACTGTCCCACTTAGCTAAATATGAATTTGTGGTCCTATTGCTGGCACATGCAACCTTACAGAAATGGGAAAATGAAATGGATAGTCCCACATGGATAATATAGTTCTAAGTAACATGGATCAAATAAAAATACTAATGCTTCAATAAACTACAAATCCATTTAAATAAAACTAGAAGTCACTACAGTGGTAGTAGTTCTGGTTTTATTTTAAAATTCTAAACAGGGATTTTATTAAAGAGCAAGTGTTTTTTATGGGATAGGGAGCAGACACGTCCAATATAGAACATCCTGTCATTTGTCTCTGGGAAAAATCATATTAAATACCTACTTAGGTATAGCTAGGTAGGTACTTCACGAACGCGGGCCGTGAGATAAATGATAAATGAAGCATCTGTCGCTGCCGCATATGTTACTTGTAGTTGCCTCCCCACAGAAATCATCTATCCCACACTCTCGGAAGTTATTATGCAGGCACTAAAATAAAGATTGATCTATGATAGTATGTACCTACATAGGTTTAAATAGAAACTACCAATAGCTCAGAATAACCCACAGTTATTTATCCACATAAAAACCTCCTCGAGTTGCGAGCATACATTATGACCTGACGCGACCACGGCCTACGCTTGGCTCTCTCTCATTCCTAATATTGCATTCAAGATATGAAAAATTGAAAACTGGGAACTTGTACCCAGTTTTTCGAATGTGTCGAAGTGAGTATGTGTATAAATTGGGGTTAACAAAACGAGTGTTTAAAAGTACTTTTGGAGTTTGATTTGGGTGTATATGTATATCGCACCGTAACAGTGCGACAAACTTATCAGAATTAGGACTGGTGATTGCACAATGTAAATAATAATAATAATTTATTTATTTTTATTTATTTATTTATTTAAAAACTCTAAAACTATCATTCATAATAATATTTTAGGGACATTTTACACAACACCATCTAGTCCCAAACTAAGCAGAGCTTGTACCATGGGTACTAGACAATGGATATAATACTTATATACTTTTTTTTTTTAATTTTTTTTTTGATAATGTTGCTTTTTCGTCAAACATAACCTTGATGTTTTTCATATTCCGTGTTATAAATGTAAATTTTTGTAGGGCGAACAAGAAAAGATAATCCTAAAAATCATTAGTATCTTCTTCTGGCAAAGGCCTTTGTAGCCATGCCAAAATATTATAAAAAAAAACAACTTGAGATTTGATTGACATTAAAGACATTTGATGATTTGACATTGACAGCCATTTTCGTGAACAATAGTGAACATTGAACACACGAATACAGTTTGATAGTTTTGTGTAATAATTTCTTTTATCACATTGTTCAAAAAGAAATCCTGAGGCGTCAAATAGTGCACAAGATGGAAAAACCAACTGTTACTGAACAACCGCCTCCGTATTCTGCTACAGTGCCACCAGGTAAGTCCTACATAAATTTGTTTTTGTGAATCCTTATAATGAGTGTAAATGAATCACAATAAAGATAAGCTGTTCGATTATACTGCGTAATGCCACAACTTGGCATTTTCGTTACGATTTACCATGGATAACTCCTGTGTAAAGGGTCAACAATGCACTAATGAAAGTATTTGTTAATATAGTTTTGTTATTTTTTGTTTATTTGAAGTGAGCACGCAGTAATTTGCAAATGTAACAATTACAGGGCCTTTACCGCAGCCGGCTGGTGCTCCAGGCGCGCCGTATCCTCCCCCTCCTCCAGGATACACTCCATATGGAGTGCCGCCTCCAGGTACAGGCTTTATGCCGAACTATGGGGCTACAAATATCATAATACCTCCCCCTATAATCGCCGTCGGTGCGTGCCCTGCCTGCCGCGTCGGCATCCTTGAGGACGATTTCACATGCCTTGGTATATTATGTGCTATACTATTCTTCCCAATAGGGATCCTATGTTGCCTTGCTCTGAAAAATAGAAGATGCTCAAACTGCGGAGCTCTCTTTGGATAGACACTTAGACACTGACGTGAAGAGCCTTGTTAAATGTTTTGATTATAAAATGTTGAATATTGAAAGGTTTATGAATGTAACAATGATAATTTTTTAATACTGTTCATTGTTTATGTTAAAATATAGTGTACACTTGATTACGAACAAAGATAATTAGTAATTGAGAACTTTTAAAGATAATAACATTCTTTTTGATAAACTAAGTAACAGGTAACTTAATTGACTATGTTTTAACATGAGCAAGGTCATTTTAATTTTTCATTAGCTTAAGTTATGCAATTGGCAGCCGATCACTACCTAATAAATAATGGCATAATTATTAATTAATTACCTATATTAATTAAAAAAGAAAGCTTTCAAGGTGAACTAAGCCATTTGTTTTATAAAAGAAATAGACAATTTCACAATAATTATATTTTTTTAGCATGAATTTTTTTAGAAACATTCTGATTGACTATACAGTTCCATTATAGTCAATGGTTAGTTAAAAAGTATACTTACTACCTAGCTACATAAAAAAGCAATTGATTTAATAACAAATATTATGTAAGACTGATGGACTTTTAATTCAGTAAATCACATAAATGTGCCAGTGCCTGTGAACAATATTTTATTTCTATTTTGTCCATAATTTTGGTACTTGGCAGCTTATTTTTTTTTTATATCACAAACTCTTAAAAAAATATATGACTGTCCTAGTCTATGCCTACCTATATTGATAGTGACTAAATTCAAATTTAAAAGAAGCAAGTGGACAAATTAGACAGGACAACATTTACTTAAACCTTTAAAAAAATGTTATAACATTGTTTCAAAAAGACTTCATGATTTGACATCAAATATCAACAGTATATTTTTCAAAATTATTGTTAAGTTCTTTGTCTTAGTATGAAATTAAAATTTGACTGCATTCCAATATTGTCTTTATTGTAAATGAACAGTTTTTTTATAGTGTATCTGCAGCTAGAAATTCAAATTAATATAATTAACAAAATTCTCATTTTCGCAATAACATAACTAGGTAACTACTCTGTTTATGAGTAAATAATAGACATATATAAAATACATAATGTAGTACACTTTTTGCGTATAAAGCATTAAAGCTGCTGTACAGGACAAAACAACATAAAGTAATCAGACCAATATTAGCCAGTGTTGCCATTTATATTTCAAATTAAAATACGAATCTAATTTCATCATTCAATTATGTATATTTGTAATTAGTTATATAGATTTTTAATGTGATTTTCATTCTAGTTGCTTTATATTGTTTTATATGCATTTTGAAATTATGCTTAGTGAAATTAGAAAAAAATGGAATTGTTCATTGCCGTTACTAAACCCATGATACCGTCTATTCTTACTTGCCTTATTTTATATAAGAAAGTAAAAAATAGATTATGGGATATGTAATTTTTTTTATGTGTATTTCGACGCCACAAACGAATAAACCCTTATTATGAAAACTACTTTGTTACTTTGCTTTGCTACTTTACAGTAGAGCGAAAACTTGAAAAAAAAAAACGGAGTTCTTGCACAAGTCTACCTTGATAACTTTAAAAATAATAGCTAGGTATAAAATACTGAAAAAAAAATCAGGAAGTGCAACTAAGTGCCTAAAATCCAATTAAGCAATAAAATTTACGTAAAACACTACGCTTTCTTCGTTTGGGGCGTCGATTTAGTCTTAAGTAAAAAAATGAGACTAACTGGCGACTGGGTACTTGCACTAGACTACCATGTTGGAATATACACCTGTTCCCTTTAATTTTGAAAGGAAACCTCTGCCAATGGGGTCATTTAGTAAGTATGAGTAGCATGGAAAATACACGTATTTTAATTATAAGATATCTGACTTAAGTATATATTTTTTCTTTCATTCAATAATTTTAGCATATCGTATTTAAGATTTTATTAAGTTTAAATATATACTGTCTAGAAATTATCACTTCTTATAGGTAAATGTGAAAGATACTTTGCAGCTACGGTAAATATTTAGCGATGGTACTCAAAAGTGACGTGTTTAGGTAAGATAACGCTGTTTATAATCTAAAGTAGGTACTTATAGTAGGTACGACATATACACATCCAATAGTAGCTGACCTCTCATTGGACAGAAAGCCTATACTATGAGAAATCAGCTTATACTGGCAATGTATATTATGGTGTGTAATCGTGTGCCCCTTTCTAGAATTTTGCTACATTAGGCAGTAGTCACATTTGAAGCGTCACATAACACCTATCATTATCATATCAGCCAAAAACGGTCCACTGCTGAACAAAGGCCTCTCCTATATACCTCCACCAGGACCAGTCACATGCCGCCTGCATCCATCTATCATGTATACCTAGGTACTCTATACTACTACTAATTAAAAAAGTACCTTGGCATTTGATTTTTTTTCAAGGAACGTTTTAATTGACTTGGTGTTTATAACATTTTAAATTAAACTCAAATGTTTTCAAAATTTGTGTAAACTAAATACAAATACTTTTTATGAATATTTAAATTGAATTCAATTTCAATTGCCATAAATCAGACATACCAAATTGAAAAAAAATACGCCATAATGTTAAGTTAACATTTCTAATAATTTAACGTCATTTAGTTCAACTCTATGTATGTTTAAAAATCGAATAAAGATAGTGTAAGTGAATGATTATGCAACGTCATTAATTTTAAATAATTAGATTTTTGTTTATCTTTAATTGTATTTTATTAATATGTGTAAGCCGATCCAAATAACTATAGCAATATAATTATAGATAAACATTTGCGTAATACACAGATTGCCGATGTTCTGTAAATTTGAAAAATATGACAGAAGCATATTCAAAATTCTGCCAACAAAATAAGAACGCCTGCACAATACCTTGTAAAATTTGTGCTAATTTAAAACATTGCATTTTTGCCGACAATAGTGGATACAGTTGATAAAGACAGTATGGTGTTTTCATTTTTTGATTTAGTGAGCCGTTACAGGCTGCTGTCTGCCTTAATTATCTGATTCGCTATTGATTTTGTAGTGACACAATGTGTTAATAATATGATGTTGATTTAAAGCAGAGATTGTGTGCGTTGTTAATATTCCTACTATATAAGTATGTTGTTTTCTTGTTTGAATAAGGTTCTGAAAATGGAAGATTTGCTCTGCAGAAACAAAACTAATAGGACTTGTCAATTATAGTTTACGGGTAGATTTCCTATACGTTTTTATGATAAATAGGAAAAGAAATGAAAATAGGAAAAGAAAACGAAATGGAGTTACCGATTGCAATTGAAATAATATCTTGCTCTAAAATAAAAAATAATTTACGCGTTCAAGTTTTGATGAATGCACCTAGGTTAGGAATTGATTTGAGGAGTTTTCTCTAGGTCTACCCTAGAGAAAACTCCTTGGTACTTGGTTAAGCATTATGTATCAAGATTTTTTATGTTTCCTAACTACTTTGTTATGCATACTTGAGAAGATTCCTTTGTATTATGGAGAGCAGACGTGGAAAGTAGTTTAAATTTAGAATGATGACCCTCGAGAGTCGTTACAATTGTTTAGGTAAAAACATTGATAAGGTTTATTGTTTAAAAAGAAAGGAGCTTTTGAAGCTTGTTATGTTTTAAATCAACATCTCAGATAATTATACGAAGTACTGAATATGTTAGACTGAACTAAATGCACCACAACCAAAACGCCTTGCATTAACTTGATAAGTAAAAACGTTAAGTATCGTATAAAAGATCTATAAATTAGTATAAAGTATGTAATATTGAATTTGTATACTTAGGATTTGCAATAAAGTTTGGGAATATTTTTTGTAGTTTTTTTTTCGCTTTTTTTCCATATAGACCAAGAAACTACAGCATTCTTGGTTTGGTTAAATCAAGATTTAAAAAATATATAGATACCTATCTAAATCAGAATACTACGCTCCTGACTTCATTGAAGGATGAACTAATACAGAGTTAATTTTATTTAGAAAAGGAAAAATTCGACCGCGGGCAGGATTCGAACCCGCGTCTTCTGGTTAGGTACACCAGACGCTATGACCACTAAGCCACCGCGATGCCTACCCGTCATGTCGAATTTTTCCTTCACATACTGAATTTACGTCTTTATGGTGACGTCAGTAACACCTATTGAAAAGCAAGTTTTTGCTTTTAAAGTTATTATGCAAAGTAAAAATTCATCCGCGGGCAGGATTTTAACTTTAAAATCTTAACATGAAAAATGCCAAAAAATACAAAGAGAGTTAATTATTAAATTAAAATAAAGAGACAGTCTACTCGTGACCATGGACGCAGTAAAGGGTCCGAAACGTCGGGATTAATAATATCAATTTAGCGCGGTAAAATCCGTAAAAAGTAGTTTTATTTCAATGTTTATTATTCACGTAAATATCAGAAATCAATATAATAAAGAGTTTCCAAATGTCGCTGCCCTTAGCATTCGCTTTACAAAAAAAATACCTAGGTATTTGATATCGCCTGTAACCGTTACTTTCCAAAAGAAGCACTAGGTGGCGCTTGACTAGCCGCGCTGAGTTCATCGGGATGCTTGGATTTTTTGTTAGAAAAACGAAAACGTAGGTAGTTGAATTGAACTGTGATCGAAAGTGATGTTACAATTTTTACATAAATTGGTAGATAAACCTCTAACATTTCCCATAGTAATAGAGTATTCAGTTGTACCTACCTATTTCATTTGTATTACGGTAAGTCGATCTTTAATTATTTTTGAAGGTTTTACCTATACTTTTATATAATATAATATCTACCTACATACCTACATTAGAATATCTACCTATTATTTAAACTGTGTAGCTATCTATCCCATTGCGCAATGTATTTCCGACTGTGTGGACCTAAGTAAGCAAGTAATTAATTGACACCAACATTTCAATCAGAACTTCATCAGTGAGGTGTGATTCGTACCGTGATCTTGGGGACGGGTCACGAATCCAAACTTATTATACAGACTATTCCCTGTTTCCCTGTTAGCGTTACCTCTTTCAATTTAATAACCAAATCAAATGCGCTTACATCTATTTACAACCAAAATAATGTCATTTTTCGACCTACTTCTAAAATGTTAGCAGATATTAAATAAAAGGAAATTTGCTCATAAATAATTTCGGGGCAATTTTAACTGTTTACAGGGGTTGTTAGCCGTCGGGCAATGTGTAGCCTGAGGGGCGCCGATAGCCGCACAAAATCGACCAGATTTATTTCACTGACAGTGAAAATTACGCACCACTTAAATGATCGTTGTTCAAATAAATGTTAATTATGTGTGATAATCGGAAAGTACTTAATTATGAGGGAATAACTATTTTAAATCAGAATATTAATCTGCTTTTTCGGAGTATAACTGATTGACTGTTTAAGTAGTTGGACCGATTCGAATAGAATTCATATTAAAAAAAACTGCCACAGTTTACTTTGTATTTGCATGTGATATAACTGCTGTGTTGCACTTGCAAACTAGGTGTTACAGGCGTAGATTCAGAATGTGAAGGTAAAATTCGACATGGCGGGTGGGAGTCGCGGTGGCTTGGTCATAGCGTCTGGTGTACTTAACCAGAAGACGCAGGTTCGAATTCTTTCTTCAGTCCGAATTTTTCCTTCGCTAAAAATAGATTTAAAATCTTAGCATGGAAAATGCCAAAAAAATACAAATTATATAATTATTAGATTAGATAGATAGGTAGGTACTTGCTGCCTAACAAAACACTAGGTGCAATCGAGGAGCTTGACAGTTGACCAGTATACACATTTATAGCTAAGAACATAGAGTTGAAAACCGCCAACGATGATCACTGTACCTATGAATAAAACACAGCCTTCACAAAAGTTCCGTCCATGTTTTATAAAGCCTGTAGTGGTCTGAGCGGAGTTTAATCCTCATTAATATGTAGAGTGGGGTCATAAGCGCTCGTTATCATGTCTTTACTTATGAACCATTCATCATGTATTCGGGACGCAGTCAGTATTTTTTAATGACGGTTCGGAATCCATGTTGCGTCGTCATATTTTTGGAATGATATGGCACCGCTTGTATCTTATTATATACCATCCAGCCTGTATTCCCCGAAGGATTAGGCAGGTGGTGTACAGACGTCAGCAGGTCAAGCTATCCAAAACTGTCAAATTTTTGCAATTGAATAGTTGAAAATCTATCAAAGAAATTTGACAGATTGTGGTAGTTTGATGTGCTAGCCTCTGTACACTAGTACACTGCTAATAAATATACTCCATGCAGTTGATGTTTATCTGTAAATAATTGATGTTATAGTTAAATTTAATGTTTTATGTATAAAATATATGTATATGTTTTTAATATTTAAGTATAATTAGATAGATATATGCAGAACAAATATTCTGTCTGTTCTGCTCTTTTTGTTCTAAATGGTTTTTTTATTCACAATTTACTTAGGTAGGTACTGTTCCAGTAAATTGTTAAAAAAAAACATTAAAATTATTTAGATTTAGTTACATTATATTGGTAATTACATCCAGCCATTTATTTAAAAATCTTTCGTATCTACCTACCTATTTGCGGTTTTTTTTCAAGAAGACTACAATAGTTCACTCGACAGTACATTTCTTTAAATGCTGAGAACGTCTTTGTCTTGGTCTAGACTGTAATGATTCTAAATCGCTGTTGGAATTGGCGACAATCTTCCAAATTCAAAAAGATGGCCGATTCGAACTGTCTTTAGCTTTCTGTTCCATTCTAAATGCAAACCCCAACTTCAACATTTTGTTACGAAATGTCTGGTAGTGTAAGTATGTAGGTATTTAGCTTTAAACTAGGAACGACATTAAGTGTAAGGAGGTTTCTAGGTACACCGATACTTATTCCTCATAGTTTCTTGACTATCAACGTCATCGATGCGAATCCTTAGTATTATGGACATTTCAGTTTCAATTAATTATGATGATGAATTTTAAAATTAACAAGCATTCTTTTAACATTTAGAAACTCTAAATAATAACATACCATACTAATGTATACCACAGTACTGTACCTATGTTTAGAAACGATAATATTCCCATATTTTACAGTCGCAATCTTACTATAAGATTGGCAAATTTAAAAATCTCAAAATATTTATACCAGTCCTGAAACTACAGACGCTTCTGGATAACCTAATCTTTATTAACATATTCGTATGTCCAATGATTTTAATTTTAAACGTTTACTTACATAGTTAAAGTGTATATGAAATGAGATCCAGCTAGTTTAAATTGCGAGAAGTAATTTTCAGTTAGTTTAATCCGCACATCCTTGGAAGCTTCCTGCGCGGTTTATTAATAATTATCACTCAACATTGTTAGCTTTATGCAGACTGTTTGTAATTAGAATTTAGATAGTGTAGGTACTCCTTGTTAAGATCTCTATAGATGTAAATTAATGTGGCAATGTATGCTACTGTTAAGTGTAGCTGATGGCAGTGCGAAATAATATAGGCGGTAAATTTCGCACTATATAGAACTTTGATACACCTGATCTCAACAGCCTATACTTCGTATTGTAGGCGCACCTAAATGATTTTAAAAAGTTAGTGATATGACTTTTGGACTGCCAAGTCAAAGATCTCGGAGTCCGAGGCACGCACCTCTGACTTTTTAAATAATTAATCATCACTCGCTTTAACGGTGAAGGAAAACATCGTGAGGAAACCTGCATTTTCGCGACGGCGTGTCGTGGCGTGTGAAGTGAAGTCTGCCAACCCGCATTTAGCCAGCATGGTGGACTACAGCCTTATCAATCTCCTTCTAATAGGCGCTCGTGCCGAACAGTGGGACAGTATATGGGTTGATGATAATGAATATGAGTAATTATAAAGTTTGAAGTACCAGCGTGTGGTAATGAGAGTTTGTTTCTTATCTTTAAATACTACTTATCGGTAAAACAAAAGGCTTCGGTACTTATCTTGCTAGGCATTGTAATTATTATAAAACAGTCAATACATTAACTGCGCATTGAAGGTTCAATCAATACAATATCATTAATTTACTTAAGCTTGAATATAAAGTCTCCCACGCAGCGAGCGTCTAGTAATTGAAACAAGTAATCCTGGTTAAGATCTTAGCGTTCAATAGTGTTCAATAGAGCCTAGCTAATAAACATAGATTGCTTGTGCACCTGCAGCTTTGAACGCAATATAATGTCAATTAAATTTAACAGACGAAGGTATATTTTGTAATTCTAAAGCCTGGCACAGACAACCACTTTTTATCTGTTACCTAGGTTAGCATGAGTTATTTAGTAACGCATCGCATTGCCTAGTGTGTTAACATGGCAAATGTACACCTTTTTAGCTCAACACAATTTATTCACAAGACTTGAGACACGACTCAAATTCTATTTCGAACTACTCTTATCAACCGGTCAGTTGTGAATGGATGACCATTTTTAAAACTTAACACATTGTCACTCCTCCGTCACCGCTCCGTGCCTAGGAGAGCACGTACCTAATTCTCCCGCTCCTGAAACGTTGCTTCATCTATTGGGGGAGTGCGGGTCCCTAATACAAAGATCTACTCAAAGCCGCTATGGCTCTTTCTTCAAAAGGCCATTAAAGACTTTGCCCTACATTGTAAGACACATATTTGTTACTGTTCTATGTCTGGACTTTAAAAGAGACTATGATTCTCTGAGTTTGTTTCGGCATTTCTTCTCAGAGATCGTCAGCAAGGAAATGCCGGAGCCATCTAGCTTAAAAAAAAAAGTGTAAAATATTGACTTGTAAAAGTGTCTTTAAAAGATCTATTTACAGAAATAAATATCATTTCATTTCATTCACACTATTCATCTAGGGAAACATATCGTAAGCCCAGAGGAAATAACAGAGCTCACCCCTAAGCAGATCCTACAGTTTATAGTAGCCGCAGGGTTAAGCGTTGAACTCTAATGTAATGAGTGGCGATCACAATTGACCGACTGCGGTCGAAGTGATACTAAAGCCGCATTATAATAATAATAATAAAAACAACTAAAATAACTTTTAACAGCTAAAATATCTCGACTTAGCTCACGAGGTGGTCGCCATGTGGGATGTGGACTCGGCCATCATTGTGCCTATAGTCGTTACGGTCAATGGACTTATCGCCAAGAGCCTCGACCAACACCTCAGGAGGCTCGAGTTGGGTGGCTGGGTTAAGGGCCTGATTCAGAAGGCAGTACTCCTTGATACGGCGCGTATTGTGAGGAGGTTCCTGTCTCTGGGGCCCTAACCACCGGTAGCTTGGACCCTGTTCCCGATATCGGTGGTCTGACAATTTGTAATGATTTTGTTTTCTTTTTTTGTAAAAATATTTAAAAATATAATGTAAATAAGAAATTAAATAAATACGAGAATAATAAAAAAATGCTTCCGTAATAGTCCCGGTTGTCATACGAACACCTATCTAACTAACGTCTGACTTCTGACTAACACTGGTGATGGCATCAATGTGTGTCAAAGAACTATCACACGGCATCAGTGTGATAGTTCTTTTAAGCTGTTCTGTTGTCTTTGATTGACGATTGACCTCTGTGGTCTAGCGGTTCGAGTGCCGACTGCTGATCATAGGGTCGTGGGTTCGATTCCCACAGGACACAAATATTTGTGTGGATTAAACACGAGTATTTGTGTTTTTCTGGGTGTTTCTTATGTATTATAAATATGTATTTTACAAAAAAAAAAGTATTTAAGTATTATATCCATTGTCTAGTACCCATAGTACAAGCTCTGCTTAGTTTGGGACTAGATGGTGTTGTGTAAAGATGTCCCAAAAATATTATTATTACGATAGCTCCCAAACTACCTTTATGGGATATATATAAAGGCAGTCTCGGAACTACCGTAGAGAGTAACGCCATTTTAGTGCCGACTAAGTTTATGGACAATAAACGTCGATAATTCCCGGTGTTATCGTGAACGATGCGTCTGTATTATGATAGTTTTATAGTTGACTCTATTATCAGGGTTGGTATATTCCATAGTAAGTGTATATGAAACGTCAAGATGATGAGCTATAGATTAAAAATTAATTTTCCACTTGGACCAATGAAGGTTTTTGCCCCTGTGACGACGTGATAAAGTAGGCCTAAAAGACAATGCAATGGATTTATTTTAATGTGTGAAAGGAAAACCATAAAAAATAATAGATGTGGAAGCTTTTTACCAATTTTTGTGACATAATTTTCCTTTATCAATAATTGTAAACTAAGTACGAAAGGATTTCTGAAAAAGGCAAGCTGTTTGAATCCTATTCTATTTTTAAACTTAACTTTGCGCGGGATAAGATAAACTTTGTATCTAAACAAATGACGACAATTTGTATCTTCCAGAAGGAAACCGACCGCTCAAATTTAGCTTTAGCTTCTCAAATATTTATGGCAAACAAATGTTCAAAGTTAACCGCACAACCAAACTTTTGATCAAACCACAATGGAACTCTCCTTTATTTTTATAGCACTTTTTCTTAAGCTTAGATTAGCAAACTTTGTAAATTCAGGCCTTAACTTGGCACATTATTCTTATGTCTTGTATTTTCCATGGAAGTCGTTGAATATTAAATTTAATAGTCACTTTGTTACTTTTGCGAAGTTCAAGGTACTCCGAATATTTTCTTAGAGCGTTTAAAAATTGTACGTACTTTAAGGGGATTTTCTTTTCTATTTCCTTGAAATGGTGTGTATGGTGAATATAAATGATCTATAATGTCATTTATTTTACTTATGGTATAATTATACAGGAAAAGAAATTGTCTTAGGAATATAAAGTCGGTACAAAGACATAGATTATTTGTAAAGAAAACTTTTATTTAGTTTTTACATCATTGCTTGGATGTTCATTTACAAAAAAAAAACATCTATAATAATATGTAATGTTATAAAGAGGTTTTATGGGGTAATCTCTGGATCTACTGAACCGATTTTGAAAATTCTTTCACCAATAGACAGCTACATTATTTGTGAGTGTCATAGGTAATAATATTTTTGTATAATATAATATGCATTATATTATACAAAAATATTATTACATTAATAGGTAATACATTGCACCCGTGGGAAGCCGGGGCGGGTCGCTAGTCAATACATAGTATAAAACAAAGTCGCTTCTCGCTATCTGTCCCTATGTATGCTTTTTAACATTTTGACCGCCACGGACGTGTATAGACGTCAAATAAAAACTTGCTCACGACGCCAACGACGGCATGGCACGTCAAAAATACCATTTTCTTTTAGTTCGGTATAAATAACTATACAAAAATTTGTTGTTTTTTTTTACCTATTAATAAAGACTAGAATTTGTCGCTTGGCGTAGAGAACACGGATTTTTGTTATTGACGTGGCGGTCAAAAGGTTAAAACAACGCAACGGATTTTGATGCGTTTTTTTAATAGATAGAGTGATTCAAGAGGAAGGTTTATATGCATAATACATGTATGTTATTAGCACCCGTGCGAACCGGGGGCGGAACCTAGTGATTTATAAAAATCAGTGACTCAGTGAGCCTTTTCACTACTGACGGTAAGATGAAAGGGGAAGACTTAAGTAAGCTGACAGGAGAATGTAGCTTACCTTCGTGTAATTACATCTTCGAACAAAGAAATATTATTCCACGAAATCGGTCTAGTGGTTCGAGTAATTCCATTCAAATTGGAGTTGCTCGACTGGGGAAGTACCTCCGCCTTGCAGAAAATCGAAGTGAAATGACACTGCTTTGAGGTGTGTTGTGTTCCTTACGGTGAGCAAAGTTGCCAGTGCTCCGCGAGGAAACGTTGTAATGGCAGTGGGAGGACTTTGACCCTTATACTGCCGACCCAACTATTCCTCTTTCTTATTACAGGGTCGCTAACGCGCAAGTGATACCCCTGGTGTTGCAAGCGTCTATAGGCTACGGCAGCCGCTTATCATTAGGTGGGCCGTATGCTTGTTTGCCACCTTATTGGTATAAAAAAAAACACATAAGTAGGTACTATACAGGTGTCTCTACGTCAAACGATATTTGGGGCACCCTCTCTATGTAAAATATCCTCTACCAATTACACAATTCTATCTCAACTTCAAAACAACTACGAACAACAAACAGTTATAAGTTACATAAGTATCTAAAACTGTTCACATTGAAAACAATATCTTTCAGAATCGCCGTCAGTTCGCGAAAGGCATTCATTTAGTGAATAGTGTCGCGCTGAGATCTTCGTGATAGTGGTGGGGGAAACGCCGCCCGTCCGGAATGTACGAGGATCAAGATACGCTGGAAGCGATATTGTAAGTTACATTGTATGGTAAATTGCATTTGTATGACAAGATGTATGGACGTGGACAAAGCACGTAGCAAGTAGCGGTTTGCAGTGTCTGCCTACCACTGTAGGAAAAGAGAGTATGTCGATATGTACAGAGGCCAGCTCATGAAGCTATCTCAATCTGTCAAATTTCTTTATAAGATTTTCAACTTTAATGCAAAATGATAAGGTTCATATTAAATTGGGAAAATTTGAAAATTTTGGATAGCTTGAACAAACGCCAGAGGTGGCGTTTGTACTTTGGACGTTTCGAATAATGATCAATAATTAAGTTTTGTTGAAGGGGACTAACGGAATGAATGTTCTTGTTGATAAAACTTTATATTACATATGCATACGTAAACATTTTCTTAAGTTATACATTTCAATTTCAAAAGACGACATTATAAGTGTTTGTGTTTGTCTGGGTGTTTCTTAGGTACAAGTTCTGCTTAGTTTGAGACTAGATGGTGCTGTGTAAAATGTCCCAATTATTTTTTTATTATTATTATCAATTATTTATTATAAATGTACATACAAAAGTCAGCGGGATATCAATGAAACTATAATCAAACCTCGTATAATAAAATGATTATTTCGCGTATTTGTAGAGCGATGCAGCAATCTGTATAGCTCATTAGACAATCTGGAAAATGTTACCTACCCCTGTCTTCTACAAGGATTAGTACGCAGATACATGCCATCAATGTATGAAAGCAGACGTGTAAAACACAAGGTCACTTCTAGTGAGAGAATTTTTAAAACCAGTTACTGCCCTATGGCGCTTGGCTGTTCTCTTTTAAAGCTCCGCCCTTTAACGTCGTACTCTGCGAGATAAAGAGTTACCTTCTGCGTCTTTATATTAGTACCGGTAATAACAGTGCTTGAAGGAAAGGTTAACGCTCTTATTCATAGTAACTTGAGATATAATTTAACCCATTCCTGTCATTTTCATAACATATACGAGTATGTATATGAGATGAAATGAGTGCAGAGGCGTACTTAAGTGCACTCAGAATTCACCGGTAATGTAATAGAGCCTATTGCCATTAACCGAGCACAAACCCAATAATACTGCTCGACATGGGAATCCAAACCAGGACCTCTAGGGTAGCAATGGGCTAATGATTCTACCGACTAACTAGCCTTTAAATAAAATAGATCTTAATGTCACATTAAGCAAATGTAACATAAAATGAGAATGTGGACGAATCGGTTCGTTAATCGTGAACAAATAGAAGTTAATGACCCATCCTGAGTTACCAACGTATGACGTCATCAGGATGAGGTCACGGAAACTGCTGCGATGACCTTTTTAATTCTTTATTTAAATGGAAAGCCACACCAACCTAGACTTAATGCAGCAAGTTTTAAACGTGCCTCGGTTTTTGCTCTAATTATTTTATTCCTTCCTGACCCTGTGGTGTTGTAAATTAACTGCGGATGTTATTTAAATTCGCATAACGAAATTCCCGTATCAACAAAAAGTCAGTCTCTTCACGTAGGTACTGAATTCTTGAAGATTAAGTAATTATTTTTACTGTTGTTTTATAAATAGGGTTGAGAAAAAAATAGTGCTTATCAAAAGTCGTTCGATTTTGGAAAACCAAAATGTCCTAATAATTTTATAAATCTTGAGAAATACAACGTTCTTCCAACGTTCAACGTCATACGAAATATGAAACTTTATCAAACAATTTGTTACTTTGATTCGTTTGGATATAAATAAACTTGTTCCAAATTCAAATTAAGTTTTGTGACGTAGATCATGGAAGCTATGACGTCGATCCTTTTCGGTGAAATGGTCACCAATGTAGATAATTTAAGTATATTTTGAAAGTGCAAAGCCGTGACGTAATAAAAATATAACATTTTTTTTGTTTAATTACTAAACCTTTGCGCATATTCACGATCATTATACATACGCAATAAACGTCTGATTCCAAGAGTGGAATGAATTGTATTTCTTTATATTCTACACTTTATTTTATTAAAAAAAATGACACTTAATATTGGCAGTGAAATAAGAAGGATGTAAAATCTAATAATAAAAAAAATATACCTATGTTCAACACAGTTCCCATATCTTTGCGTTTGAAGCGCCATCTTTATTTTGCAAAAAAAGCGGAATGTGGCCGCTGACTTACAGAGTGGGTAGGTAAACTACAAAGTTTAATTGCATTCGTTGTAAACGACAGTTTGAAATGCCCGTGTGGATTGTGCTTTAGTTGAAGTTATTCTGTATTCAGAAACTGTGTGGACAAGTTAACACGGCAAGTACGAGTATCTAATAGCAATCATTTCGCGTTAAAGGTAGGTAATATTCTTTCCCGTCATGGTCGTGGCGAATTTCGCGGATCCCATGGCCATGACTATAAGGCAAGTGAGGGCTAGTGCGGTTTTTAGTCGGTATGAATCCGACATACCCTGCTACCTCCCCGGGTGGCGGAGGATCCATGAGGATTTTCCGTATAAACAAAGGTAATATTATTTACTGCATCTTTTTTTTTAAATAAATAAATAAATATTTTGGGACATTTTTACACAGCACCATCTAGTCCCAAACTAAGCAGAGCTTGTACAGACGTCAGCAGGTCAAGCTATCCAAAACTGTCAAATTTTCCCAATTGAATATGAACCTTATCGCTTTGCATTAAAGTTGAAAATCAATCAAAGAAATTTGACAGATTGTGGTAGCTTGATGTGTTGGCCTCTGTACTATGGGTACTAGACAATCATAATGGATTTAATACTTATATCCTTTTTTTTTGTAAATACATACTTATAATAGATAAGAAATACCCAGACAAACAGAAATACTCATGTTTTTACCCACACAAATATTTGTGTCCTGTGGGAATTGAACCCATGACCCCATGATCAGCAGTCCGGCACTCAAACCACTCGACCACAGACGTCGTCAAAATATTCTAAATCTGAGTAGATATACTAGTTATAATGTCGGTTGAAGAACATAGTAATATGTCTTCGATAGATGTCGCTGACCTCACCTATAAGACGTAGAATGTGGAAGAGAAATTCGACATCATATGCAGAGGTCTCGGTAACTTAGTGGCTAAAGCATCTGGAGTACTTAAACGGAAGGATACAGGTTCGAATCCTGCCTTGAATCGTTTTTTTTTATCGCTTTATATCTTTAGATAGATCAAAGAATATTAATCTCAAGTAAATAGTACAATATTACTAGCCACAAAAAATATATAGCTACAAGGAGTACCTATATATTTTGAAGCCGGTTAAAAGAGTCTGACTAAGTACAGTCAAACGGGGTAAATAGGGATGCAGGGGTGAATCGAGACAAAACTTTGAAAGGGATTTTTAGCTTTAATTATTATAGTTTGTTGGAAAAAGGGACTCTAATATTGTTCCTAAATTATAATAAACCATTAGAAGACCTTTTTGGCATCAAAATATAATAATTAAAGCTGAAAATCCCTTTCAATGTTTTGTCTCGATTCACCCCTGCGTTCATATTCACCCCGTTTGACGGTACTTAAATTTAATAATACGCCCACCTCTTTTTCAACATAGCATACCATCACGCCTGTATTTCCCGAAGGCATAGGCGAAGGTGTACCAATGTACATCCACAGTTTACCGGTATGTTTAGGTCCATGAAATAGGGGGCGAACTGCGAGACTCTTTACAAACGTCATATTTTTTTGGAATGTGGATCATGAGCTTTCTGATACCTCGGGACCCGTATCAACTAAAAGCATTTGCTTTACTGCACAGTTGACACATGATCTGAAGAAAAAAAAAAAAATTTTTTTTCACCAAAAAAAAACACGATGTTCTTGTGTTTGTCTTTCAATGCATATCAGCAATTATTTTATCTATAAACTAAAATTGTTGTTTTTACTAACTACTAACACTAAGTGGCAAACAAGCACACGGCCCACCTGATGGTAAGCATATCATAGACGCTTGCAACGTCAGGGGTATCACTTGCGCATTGCCGTGTACCCTCTAAACAAAAGTGGAATAGTTGGGTTGGTAGTATAAGGGTCAAAGTCCCCCCCCACTGCCAACACAACGTCCAACGTTCCTAGGAAACTTGTTGGAAATGTTTCCTAGGAAAAGTTGTGAGCGTGTGTTGTTTGAAAGTCGATTCTCCAAAACTACTTACCCCACCGGACTTTACTTTCAAGTCGTTGCCTGACGTAACAGGCGAATCATAAAATTAAAAAAAAACCTAACTCAAGTCTTATGTTCAAAGTACTCCCAAAATCTTGGGAAGCCCTGCGTTGAAACTGATACCAGTTCAACGCGTATTTTACTTTGAAAGGATTAAAAGTTTTAATTCGTTGCTCGTACTGTTGTGTTCAATATAAGATTACGCTTATTTTCAGCTGTTGTCAGGGATCACAGGGTCGAGACGACAATACGACAATAAATGAAACCACAACCAAAAAAGAAACAATTTTCCATACAAATTATTGTGATGAGCTGATAAATGTGTATGGAAAAGCTTTACATTTAAAAATACAAACCTAAAAATAAATAAATAATAATAATATATAGAAATAAAACTACTTTTTACGGATTTTACCCGTCTACCCGTCTACCCGTGACCATGGACGCTGTAAAGGGTCCGAAACGTCGGGATTAATAATATCTACATACGCGATAAAATCCGTAAAAAGTAGTTTTATTTCAATGTATAATATTCGCGTAAATGTCAGAAATCAATAATAATATAAGAAATAATTAGATACCTACATTATTATAATAAAAAAAATATTAATGATTATTATTATTATTATTAATTAATTAATAACAATTATTATTATTCATTACTAAGTAAATTACGAGATGGGCAGCGGTGGAGACCAAAAAAAAACAATTTATTTTAAACACTATTTATTCAAGGTATTACAATTAGGTCTTAACTTATACTTAAGCTAAATGGATGTCCTAACTTCCCGATGTTAGGTGACAAAAAGGCCCCGCAACAAACGGGCGATTGGTTTTGATGAATCAATGACGCGGCGTTGCACAATCGCAAATATAGGAAATCGATTGATGGTACATTGCGGCTGTCGTTGTATCTGAGAGGGTTCTCAGATATAACAAGCATAAAATTATTATGATAATAATATTGTAATTAATATAATTCTATGCTGAGCCAACAGGGTTTCATGTTGGCTCAGCATAGAATTATACTATAATTATGTAAGCCTATCTTTCTACAAGGTCTAATCTATCTCTGTATCAAATGTCATCAAAATCGGTGCTCCGTAACAGACAGAGTAACTTTCGCATTTATAATATTAGGCATAAAGTAGGGATTTATTCAAGGCATACCTATCAACAATATAAACACAATATTGATAAATTCATGAGACAAAGACTGGTATTTACATTAAATTATAGACATGCACAACATTTAAATTACGCAAATAGAATACCATATTTCATTACCATTTCCTATTTTGTCGTGCTTCTTTAGACTAGTACGTGCTGTGGTATCATTAATTATTTTCTATTGTCGTCTCGACCCTGTGTAGATCCCTGACAACAGCTGAAAATAAGCGTAATCTTATATTGAACACAAGAGTACGAGCAACGAGTTAAATCTTTCCCATATCCTTTGCTAAGGTTAGGTACGTATTTCGGATTTAAGGTTACAACATTTCAGATCAAACAATGAAGCATTAAGGACGCACCTAGGTTCTTAATTAATCGGGAACGTAGCAATTAGCAAGTTGGGTAAACGAAACCCAGGGATTCGTCGGAGTTTACATTACAAGGTGCCAACACGGTTTGGGCGGGTCCTGCATTACACAAATTCAAACGTGGACGGACGCTCAACTACTTCGCTCCAGATTAGAATTTGTTATATTTATCTACTTTTTTCATTCCTCGAGCATCACGTGGATGCCTAATAATAAATATATTTATTAATAATTGTGTCTGTAGCAGTTTTAAGGATTAGCAAAATAATAATAGTAATAAGGTCCGATGGGTCGGAGCAAACTTTTTTTGAAAATAGAACTTAATAAACAAGCTACCTTAGCACGGTCAGATTATTAAAATTAAAAAGATTAAGATTTTTTTTTGTAAATTACAAAAGGTAATACTTATAGTATATATTTTTTTTTTCGTGTAATTCAGCCAGCATTATTTAATAAACTTATTTCTTAAAATAATATTAATAAGTATTCTGTTTTACCTACTGTTGTACTAACATTTTAAAATAAATATTGTAGATATTAAGAGGTGTTTTATATGTTTAGTAACATAAGCGTTTAGTCAACATTTTTATTTTTGTGTGCTAAGGGACATAGAATTAATAAAATCGACAAACTGTCACCTATGTTTAATAAAAATAAACGATTATAATTATGTAGTTTCAATATTTAGTTTTTCGTAATAGTAAAAACATATTATAATTATTAAAAAATACAAATGTAATATTTCTAATAGACATTGACAGAACTGTACGGTCAAACACATCATAAACTTATTAAATTTAATTCGATTTATGAATACCTACTTGTAATTTGTTGCCATTTCCGAACGCATTTTTATAAGTTACCTTGGGGTCCTAGAATGATTTGACATAAAGTAATTATACACATGAAGGTTTTTAGATAATGTCGTGTGCTTCAGCTGGACGGATGGTATAGTGTGGAGTATCTTACCTCCTGTTCATCTTCTTCAAATTGAAATCATCATGACTTACTTGTGATAGTGTTTTATTGTGATGGTGTGTTATTCTGTGATAGTGCGTGAAAGAGACAGCAGCAGTAGTCAGCGCTGACAAAGACCCTGAAGCAAATTTCTCTGGTGAGTTGGTGCATGATTTTATTATTTTCTCAACTTAATATCCATACTTGACTTCGCGCAATTTTGACATCGCCCGATATGTTGTTTATTGCATTTTATAATGCGCGTGAATTATTTGAATTTATTTTTCTAGTTTCTATACAGGGTGTTACAAAACTTAGGTTGGAGTGTTACAAGCTTAGGAGGTTAAATGAGGCCTTATAACGAGTCCATTCACAATATTTAAGAACCGTAGTGACGCTGTATAACATACCCTAAAAAAGGAAAACAACAACATTTATGAATGAAGAATAGAAAAACTATTAAGGTAGACAATTATAAAGTAAAATAGGTACGTAGGCCTTTCTGTTAAATAATCTGGTTTCCTCACATGACAGCTAACAAGATTTTTGGCTTTGACAATTTATAATTAATTATTATATTTTTTACGGTGTACTTATTTTATAACACGTTGTTTAGTCAATTGCAATGACCATAATGTACTCGTATGTAACTTTCGTTCAAAAAGATGTCTAAAACGCTTTTTTTTGTTTTGCGGAGAATATTAATTATCGATTGAATGCCAAATTTTGTATTAAACATGCTTACCGTGGGAGAGCCATGCTTCGGCACGAATGGGCCGGCTCGACCGGACTTGATACCATGGCCTCACAGAAAACCGGCGTGAAATAACGTTTTCGTTGTGTTTCGTCGAGTGAGTGAGGATACCGGAGGCCCAAACCCCTTAAAAGGGCGGCAACGCACCTGAAACTCCTCTGGTGTTGCGGGTGTCCATGGGCGGCGGTAATCGCTTACCATCAGGCGATCCGTCTGCTCGTTTGCCCACCCTATCACATAAAAAAAAAAAAAATATAGAATTGATTGGAAATTAATTTATGGAACAGCTCAGTTTATTTCGGGTTGGTCCCTTAGTACCTAAAAGTTTTTCATAAAAAATGAGGATTAAAAAATGAGGTTATATGTCTTAGCACCTTCCTGCCGTTATTACTTTCTTCTCATTATGTTACTTTGTAACACAAGTGTCATCGTTAACGCGTATGGCGCTGACACACATCATGTATTCATAGCCTTCTTTATTGCGGTACGAGATGCCCATTCATAATAGCAAATGAAATGGGAACATGAGATATTAATGCAGAAGAAACGTCCACTGACACTGAAATTAAATAAAACGGGACTAAAATGAAGGTGTTATGTGGGTCATCTAAAAAGTAATAATCTACTGTAAAAAATGTAGTATATACTGTAAATTAGAAAACAATACCTAAATAGTGAATGCAATTTTTTTACGTAAAACCTCTATGGATTTACGTAATACTTTTTGAGTTACGAGGAAAAGTATTTCTATTTTTAAACTTAATCTGTGGTAAGTGCAAAAGTCGCTTTTGAAACAAGAATTCACAAAATACCAAAATACTATTCGACGCAAACAATGCGATACGGGGAAGGCGTTATTTCATAAAAATATGTCGGCGCTTTTTCATTCCTGTTTTTTTATGGAAAGTCTCAAAGCGGCTGTTGATTCTGGTTACTATGAAAAGTGGAGCCATATTTCCTTGTCGTAGGTGTATTGTTTTTTTTTTTGTATTGGTCACGTATAGTATAAAATTCTTAAAAATATTTTCTGCTTTACCGTAGGAAAGCAGTAGGTATACGCAAATTGGGGACATTTTCATACAAAAACGGACACTTCGACAGAGCGATTTGTCTCTGATAGGAAAAAAGTTGTGGATTACGATTTTGTTCGTCATGTTGTGTCTATCACTAGTCATATTTAAATTTCTAGGCAAGAACTCTGGCTCTTTGTATGAAGGTTGCAAAAAAACTTAACAAGCGTTACATGGCTACTTTTCAACAATGTCAAAAAATAACCAATAGCCGTGGCGGCATAATAAATAAATATTTTGAAACATTTTACAGAGCACCTCAATAGATGTAATACTTATATACTTTTTTTTTTGTAAATACAAAAGTATGTACTTATAATACCTATTCAAGGAACACACAGAAATACGCAGACACTTATGTTCTGCATATAAATATTTGTGTCCTGTGGGAATCGAAGACCTCGACCTCGTAATCAGTAGCTTGACATTCGAACTAGTAGGCCGCAGACGTAGTAACAAGTACCTTTTTTATAGTACGGAAAATTCTCATGATCCGTCCGCCAGGCGATGGGATCTTGGACTCGTACCGACTAAAACCCGCACTTGCCTTCACTTGCCCTATAGTCATGGCCATGGGATCCATGAAACTCACCCCGACCATGAAAGGCCCTTAAAACGTAGGTACATGCTGAATCGCCTTGTAGGTCCTAGTACCTATGCATAGTTTTATCATTGCTTATGTGCGCCATTTCATACATTTTTTTTATTTTTTATTGTTTATTTTATTTCAAAATTTAAACCCATATTTTAATATGGATAAAGTGTTATTCAGATAACCTTTCTTATCTTATTACCCTACTACCATGGTGTTATGGTTATCGTTGGAAATACCGATTCTTAGTGCTTTTCTATTCTTTTGGATTGCATATTGATATTACCCTACCTACTCTGTTTAAACAGTAGCAATTCCAAGAGGATCCCGGATTTGATTAATTCCGGCTTTTATCTATTTATCGGATTTCAATATTGTACTGGTATTAAACCTATAAGAAATTAAAGATCTTCGGGTTCGACATCTATGTTCAAGGAGTGTCTTAGACTACCTCGTCGGCTCTAGGATCCGGAACTGTAAAGTTCCTGGCGCCCATTTATTGTATAATTAAATAATTCATAATTGGAAGGATTTACTTAGATATCTTCACTAGTAATAATTAATTTCAAGCTTTATTTTCAACGGTACTGGCTTTATCTCCAACCCCCCACGACCATAGCTCTTTCCACTGAAATTTAAGCTGGCTGGCATAGTTAGGAATAAGATTCCTAACTAGGTTATATTTAACTTTTAAATTAAAAGGTTTGTAGTATTGGTAAGCGTTTAACTGTTTTATTTAGGTAGACCATTACAGTCACACTAAATGAGCTTTATTGTTATATAATAAAATATATGTTATTTGGGACAGTTGGTTGTTTTCTGTTTTTATCAATACCAAACCACCTTGCATCTGGGCTTTTGTCTCTTGGCAATAAGGGGGACAAAATCTCAAATGTATAAATGTAACATCTCTATAATGATGCTTGAGTATTAACTTCGATTCAAAAATATGTGCAATGGCTGACATATAGCAATAAAAAAGTAAATGTAAGCAACATAAAATTTTGTTTTATATAATTTAACGCTAGTACGAAAGTACAGAAATGTTGCTGGGGAGTTTGTTGCGCCGCTTCTTCTTCCCAGCTAAAACACTAGGAGGCGGTGAACGGCGGGCGTTTTGGAGGCTGTCTTAAATGTAAAAATGACGTTCAAAAAGTACTACTTATTAGTCTATCTTGAATAGATTATTTTGACTTTGACATATCATAAAATTTGTATAATTTCAAAGCATCTACAACGCATCCCTTAACAATGTAGGCGAACTTCTCAGTCTAGTTTGTGGCCATTACATTGTTCAGTGAACAGCGATATCAAACTGCATTCGATCTCGCAAACTGTAACAGTGTTGTCCCGGTACAAAGTGGTGGTGACGTCACACCCTACCATTACGTACATAACTTGTTAGCTATTATTTTGCCTATCTCCGATACTATGAGTCGGTACAGGGTTGTCACTTTCATAAAACCATCTTCTACAACTTGATAATATCAAACTGCATTCGATCTCGCAAACTGTGACAGTGTTGTCCCGGTACAAAGTGGTGGTGACGTCACACCCTACCATTACGTACATAACTTGTTAGCTATTATTTTGCCTATCTCCGATACTATGAGTCGGTGTAGGGTTGTCACTTTCATAAAACCATCTTCTACAACTTGATAATATCAAACTGCATTCGATCTCGCAAACTGTGACAGTGTTGTCCCGGTACAAAGTGGTAGTGACGTCACACCCTACCATTACGTACATAACTTGTTAGCTATTATTGTGCCTATCTCCGATACTATGAGTCGGTGTAGGGTTGTCACTTTCATAAAACCATCTTCTACAACTTGATAATATCAAACTGCATTCGATCTCGCAAACTGTGACAGTGTTGTCCCGGTACAAAGTGGTGGTGACGTCACACCCTACCATTACATACATAACTTGTTAGCTATTATTTTGCCTATCTCCGATACTATGAGTCGGTATAGGGTTGTCACATTCATAAAACCATCTTCTACAACTTGATAATATCAAACTGCATTCGATCTCGCAAACTGTAACAGTGTTGTCCTGGTTCTGACGTGGCGTTGACGTCACAGCCGACCATTACGTACGTAACTTATTATTTTGTCTATCTCTGATACTATCACTAGTTATAAATAAAATAGTTTAATAGAAAGAAAGTGAGCAAGAAGGTTTATTCGTCCATTAACACGACGTTACTGTGCGTAAATTAGTCATAATACATTTAAAAGGTAAGATCTCTTGGCTATAATTATTGTAATCACCACGCAGGTTTTAATGGTGTTACCTTAATCTAATAATCTCTCTGTTGCTTGTCGGGAACCAGATGGGATTTCAGGAATCTTACTCAAGATGTTTAATAAAATGTATATATTTTTTTATTTTGGTCTGGTAGTCGTAAGCGCGACTGCTACGCTAGAGGTTCTGGGTTCGTTTTCTAGGTCGAACAAAGTGTTGTTGGGTTTTTCTGTGAATTTCCCAGTAGATATCATCTCGGATTTTGAATTTGTGCACGGTTGATGGCAATAGGCTCGCCCCCCCCTCCCTTATCACATGAGACCTAAACATAACTGCAAACTTTAGGTGGGGTGATGGTACAGCAATACCTATTCTTCTGCCTAACCCTTTGGGGACCGTACAAGCGTAGTGGATAGATATATATTCTAGCCTATCTATATTATTTATATAACTTAAGAACGACTTACCGATTTCACTCACTTTTTGAATTTTCTAATGCTTTGAAAAAGGTTCTTACAGAAAAAAAATAAGAAAACTGCGCAGGAAATTCGAGAACTTAACGACTAAATACTTTTTATACAGGTAAAATCGCTAGGCAGAAGCTAGCAGTTTTATATATTTCTGTCAACCCTACAAACTTAGTTTAAGAGGTAACAGGATATAAAGTAATAACTTTTGTTTGACCCGTGCTAACTTATGATAGGATCGGCACACTTTAGTGAACTTTGAACCTTAGTGGTCAGCACTTATCGGTACAAATCTGAATGAAACAGTTTGCAACGTTACACTTACATACTTTATGATGGATGGCGTGTTAATTAAGGGGTAGATCATAGAGAAGTGATTTAAGGTGGAGTACACTGCCTCGTTAGTGGTCCTAAGTGCGACTGCTACGCTAGAGGTCCTGGGTTCGTTTCCCAGGTTGGGAAGTGTTATTGGGATTTTCTTTAGGTGCATCCACACCGTAGTTACTTTTTGTGAAGCAACAGAATGCAACACGATAACATTGGTAACATTCTTCAACTTTTTTGATTGCTTGTTACTCTTTGTTGAATGTTCGCATCCATACCGCCAAGTAACAAATAGTAACCAGCGAGTTGCACAGAATATGTTCACGAACTAACAAATGTTACAGAGTTACCACCATGTTGACGCTTTACCTAACACGGCAACATAAATACTAACAACGTTTCCGGTTTTTTTAGGCCCCATGTAGGTAATAGGGGTAAATCTATTGCCACTAACAGGACTTCAATCTCAACTTCGTCATCTTATGTCATCATCAACCCATATACTGTCCCACAGCTGGGCACGGGTCTTCTCTCACAGAACGAAAGGGGTTAGGCTATCAGTCCATCAGGCTGGCCTAGCGCGGGCAGACTTTACACGCCGTCGAGATAATCTCTAAGGCATGCAGGTTTCCTGACGATGTTTTCCTTCACCGTATAAGCGAGTGATAATTAATTATAAATACGCACATAATTTCGAAAAGTCAGAGGTGCCTTGGATTCGAACTCGACACCATTTTATGTCACTCTAATTTAATATCCACGCTAAATAATATTTTAATAAGCGTTAATTCGTTTTAATTATACGTGATAAGATTCAGGAAGTAATTAATAGCGAGGCCTATTATCTATAAACGCGGAATACTTACCTCAACGTTAATAATTTTCGTCTTTGTCATCATAATTTTCCACGCTAAACCGTCTCTGAAATACCGTATAGTAATTAATTACGATCTCAATTCTCTTATAAGAAGATTAGCTTATATCTTATATTTCCCTATTACCAACTGCGCAAAGGAAAAAGCTGGGCTTTCAGCGCATCAAATTTCGTTTTGTTATGGGGAGGGGACAAACGAGAAGACGGATCGCCTGATAGTAAGCGACTACCATCGCCCATGTACACCCGCAACTCCAAGGAGTCACAACTGCGTTGCCGGCCTGCGTTGCAAGAGGGTACGCTATTTTTTTGAAGGTTGGAAGGTCGTATTGTTCCGGAACCGGTTCATCCCACAGTGTTTGATTTTCGTTTGATGCTATAACTTTTCATATTATGCCGCCCTATCATTTAAGAGAGGTAGGCATAGTGGGAGTAATTCCACTCAAATTGCAGCCCGACTGGGTAAGTACCTCCGCCTTACAGAAAATCGAAGTGAAATAACTACTTTGAGCTGTGTTGTGTTCCTTAGGGTGAGGAAAGTTGCCAGTACTCCGCGAGGAAACGCTGGGTTGGCAGTGGGAGGACTTTGACCTTTATACTGCCAACCCAACTATTCCTCTCTCTTTTTACAGGGTTGGCAATGCGCAAGTGATACCTCTGGTGTTACAAGAGTCCATCTTTCCATTACCATCAGGTGGGCTGTATGCTTGTACGCTAAACAGTCTTTTCTTTTATTTGGGACATTTAACACAGCACGATCTAGTCCCAAACTAAGCAGAGCTTGTACTATGGGTACTAGACAATGGATATAATACTTAAATACTTTTGATTTTTGTAAATACAAAAAAGAAACACCCAGACAAACACAAACACTTATGTCCATCACATAAATATTTGTAACTTGTGGAAATCGAACCCACGACCTTGTGATCAGCAGTCAGAATCACAAACATCGTCATTATGATCAATGATAATGTATTATTATCTAACGGTATTTACAATTTGACGGTGACATAATATATAAACTGTATTATTAACTTGTGGTCGTAAGCACGACTGCTACGCTTGAGGTTCCACGGTTCGATTTCCAGGTCGAGCAGAGTTATTGGTTTTTTATATGAAATTCTCAGTAGCATCTTGAAGTTTGGAATAGTGTCCGGTTAATGGCAAAGGCTCCTATTAAATGGGACCTATACATACCGGCGTACTTGTGTACACCTCTTGTGCCTAACCCTTCGGTGAATACAGCCATGATGGTATGTTAGTCTCCTATCCCTGGGCCTAGAAAAAAAAAACTTAATATTTCAATACCTTTACTGGATTTTTTTTTTGAAAATCTTTTGTTACTGTGGCAATAAACAATAAGGGTGATTCGTCGAACAGATTTAATTAAATGAAATCATATTCCAATTTCGTTAGAATAATGAATCCATAATAATACGTTCGTATTTAATTGAATTGGAATTATTTTATTACTTCCTTTTATCTTTTAGATCTTTTGTTTGTATATTATCCTATCCTACTAATATAATATTATAAATGTGAAAGTTTTGAGGATGGATGGATGTTTCTTACTTTTTCACGCTAAAACTAATGAACGGATTTTGATGAAACTTTCCATTATTAATATTTATACATTAGAATAACATATAGGCTATAATTTATAACGATTTTGAGTTACTTAACCAAATTACAACGATATAATAAAAATAAAAGTAACTTCTCCGCGCGGACGAAGTCGCGGGTAGAAGCTAGTGTATCTCTAAAATAGTATAATTATGAGCTACTCTACTTATTTCTTTTAAACTATGCAGATTATGATGCAGTTTTCAAGCTCATTTAGAGAATTTATTCCGGAAGGTTTATACGTATGATCTGTTTTTGTGGAATCAACTCTCGACCCAGATTTTTCCCAAGAGACTAAAGCATGGAGTTCTTCAAGCAGGGTGTGAAAAGATTTTTACAGGGTCGGCAACGCGCAAGTCCTCTGGTGTTGCAAGCGTCTATGGTCTCCGGTAACATTTTACCATCAGGTGGGCCGCATGCTTGTTTGCCACCTTAGTAGTATAAAAAACTTGAGAGGTGTCAAGGGACACCCGGATGGAACGAAGTTCCTTTCATTAAAATTTAATAATTAAAAATAAAAAATCCTGTATACACTCAACAATTCACAACGCGCGAAATTCAAATATTGTCATTCACTCAATAATATTTGAATGCTTGTCAACAATATTTGAATTTCGAAAAAAGTGTCTTTTCGTAAGAATTTTTTCCGTCTAGCCCCCTTTCACAACGCGTGATAAGGAACTTCGTTCCAAAAAAAATACATATAGTTACATTGCACCACTACGAAGTCGGGGCGCGTCAGTTTGTACAATAAAAAAAGTTATAAGTATGTTTTTCCAACATTTTTCTTTCTTTCTTAGTCAATTATAATACAGATTTATAGAACAAACAATTTGTGTCACGTTCTCAAATTCCCTTAAAGAACAAAGTAAACATATTTACATACTCACTCTAAGAAACACTCCCACTAGACCTGTTAAAAATAAATAAGGTAGCTAAGTAGACAGGTACCTTGTTTGCAGAACAGCCGAACATTCGATCTCCCAAACACCGCCTCAGGAATTCAATTTGGGAGCTTTTAACACGTAATGGAATTTGCGGTGTCTCTCCAAAACAACTCTGTTATGCCTGTATGATAGTTTGGGGCCGAATTAGGTTTCATAAGTTGGAATATCGGGAATATTTCTTTATAAAAACACTAGCTTCTGCCTGCGACTTCGTCCGCGTGCAAAATTCACTTTTAATTATCGTTACAATTTGACTAGTTAACTCAAAATCGTTATAAATTATATCCTATATGTTACTCTGATGTATAAATAATAATACTGTAAAGTTTCATCAAAATCCATTCAGCAGTTTTAGCGTGAAAGAGTAACAAACATCCGTCCATCCTCACAAACTTTCACATTTATAATATTAGTAGGATAGGATTACCCTGCTTCATGCAGGGACCGTACAACCCCCTTTATGAGTTAATTCAATTGAAAGGGTTACCCGTTGATTCGGTTACCGTATGGATGATGTTACCTCTTCGTTCCTGTAACCTTTTCTTAACACCAATGAAAGGGTAACCCTTTCAATATGTTAGCCAGTGGAAGGGGTTACCCTTTCTTTTAAGGTATCCAATTGAAGGGGTTATCCTCTTGATAGGGTTTTTCGGGGTTACCGTATGGTTATCATCATAATTTACGTTGTTAGGTAGGGTGAGGAGACTATAAAATATAGAAATTTATCTTGCAAACATCTAGAATTGTATTACTAAGTAGTTTTGTTCATAAGGCTTGATCACGCAGTGCCCTATATCGTTTAATATTGGATGCTCGATTCTGTAGATAATTAAATTTAGGTAATTATGTAGGTATACAATAACAATAAAAAAATGTATAGAAGCTATATTATGATGGTTTGATCATGATGTAGAGAGAATGGATGAACAGAGATTGATAACCATAGTCCCGTATTTATCGAGTCGCTGTGGTCTATTTAGCTCAGAGCAAGTGGCAACTAACACGTGCTAGCTCAATGCATGCTACTTTGAACTTAATGCAAGGTTACTAGAGATCGAATTAGTGTTTGGACTTGGAAAGTGTTGCCCTGTTACAGTGGTTGAAGGGGTAACCCGTTCGGTACGGCTTACCGTTTAATAGCATAACCCTATAAGAATTTAAACAGGTAACCCAAATGAAAGGGTTTTGAAGAGGTAACCCATTGCAGCGGCTTACCGTTAAAAAGTGTAACCCTTATGAATTGGGTTTCCTAACAACACTTTGTAAAAACCCTATCGAAAACCCTTTCAACGGGTCACCACCTGCTTCTTTAGAGACTTTGGTTTGCACTGAAAACGCCGTGAATGTGATGATATTCTAGGCTCGTCCAATTTAATAATAATAAGAATAAGAAAGATTTATTTGTCTAAACATGTGTATGCATACAGAGGTATTATACAAATGCATGCAAGATGGAACATAATTTCTGGATCTAACATGTTTGCCACATTGTATGGCGTACAAATATTTTATGAAATGTCAATAGCTGGATTTAGTCAATGTCAATGATAATAATATAAAAATGTGGAAATTTAAATGTCATTAAAGTATAAAGCAATAATATCAAATTCGTACAATAAAATTATAAATATAAATCTCGACAATTATAAGAAAGATTGGGTAAGTTTATAAAACAGACTAAACACACAACAGAAAATCTTAGTTATATGATTGTATCCATCAGAAACTCGTTGACATTATAGTAAGCCTTTAGTACTAGATATGATTTATTTTTTTTAAACTCTAGATCATTCAGCCCTTTCCATTGCTTAGGCAGTTTATTATAAATGATGGGTGCCATGCAGAAAATGCTCTTGCGCATAAGTGCAGTTGTAGCAGTATGCATACAGAGTCTGGTGTCGTCACGTCTGTTTCTGATGACTTTGTCATTCAAACGAAGGAACAGTTCAGGATTAGTTTTTACGAATATTGCTATTTCTAGAATATATAAAGATGGCAATGTCAATATTTTATAATTAGTAAAATAGGGCTTGCAACTGTCAGTTATTTTAAGGTTAAACATAGATCGAAGACATCTTTTTTGTACTTTAAATATGGTTTCTTTATTCGTAGAGTTGCCCCAGAAGATAACGCCATATCTAAGAACGGATTCCACTATTCCGTAATAGGCGGCTAATAATGTTTTTATATTAACTACTCGCGATAGTGAGAACAGGCCATAAGAGTTACTACTAATTCTTTTACACAACGTGTCAATATGAGCTTTCCAGTTTAAATTTCTATCAATCGTTAGTCCCAGAAACTTTGTAACATTAATTGCGTCAATCGTAGTATTATTATATGTAATGTCAAGATTATTATTTAATGTCAACGCCCGTTGGCTAAAGTGCATTACAAAAGTCTTTTTAATATTAATTTTCAAATTGTTATTATCTAGCCAGGTAATAATATTATTTAAAGTCATATTGATGTCATTTTGGTATCGATCTTTGGATTGACATGGTATAGTTACTGTACTATCATCTGCAAAAAGCGTCATAGGATATTTAGTGCATTTAGGAAGGTCGTTAATATAAAGCGTAAAGAGAATACATACCATCACGCCTGTATTCCCTGAAGGGTTATGCAGAGGTGAACTAATGTACACCCACATTTCGCCGCTATGTTTTAGGTCCCATATAATAGGGGGCGAGCCTATTGCCATTAAATATTAAATAATACAAATACTTGTTCCAAAGACACGAAGAAGGCTGTAATTTAAAGGAATGATATATTTGAGTAATACGTTAATGACAATGGAGATAGTGAAATGTCTATCTAAAATACAATTTGGAGATCCACGTGAAATGTTGGCTTCATCAGAAACGTAAAGTGTACACTCAATTTCTAAGCCCATCAGTCTTTAGCGAGTGTAATAGAATAACCGATGTACATTGCGCTTTTGGCATCAAGTATGTATGACACGCTGAAAAATATTGTCGATGATTGATACACCTACACAACAAAAACATAAGCTAAGAAAATGAAAATACTCGTAATTTCTAAGCTTATAATTTAGTTTTATTTACATTTTAAGTTTCTTATTTTATTTGGTAATGTGATTGGGATACCTACTATGCCCCTTTGGGACCGGACAGGTTTTTTTAACCGATGAAAAAAAAAACGGAGGATGTTAAAGGATATTTTTTATGTGTGACCACGCATAACTTTTTACAGAGTAGTCCGATTTTGATAATTATTTTTTTATTGGCTTTAAGGGTTTTGGCTTTTCACTAAGGGTAAGGGTTTTTGGTGGTTAAATTTTTTTGTTTAAAAATTTTTGTGGTTAAAAGTTTTTTCATAGTGTTTATGACATCTTGACCGGCAAAACGCAGCGTAGGGCGGCCGCCAACAAGATGGTAGAGGGTTCTCGATGGGATTCGTTTGATGCAGGTGGCATATAACCGATCCTCGTGGAAGTCTATGGAAGAGGTCTTTTTTCAGCAGTGGACCTCTTGTGGCTGATATAATGATAATGATACATAATTCTCTGATTAATATGATATACTTAGCCTTAACTACCGAAAATAAACACCTGATTGGTCACCCGTTGAAACTTTGGGATAACACATCTAAAAAGAAACCAATGAAGCATTTCTTACCTAACAGAGTGGTAACAGCATGGGACTGAATATTATAAATTGAAATAAAACGACTTTTTTTTCAACGTATATTGATATTATTAATCCCGACGTTTCGGACTCTTTACAGCGTCCATGGTCACGGGAGTCTACCCGTGACCATGGACGCTGTAAAGGGTCCGTAAAAAGTAGTTATATTTCAAAATAATACATGATACAAAAGCGTCAATGTACAACATGTAATGATTCAGACTCAACAAGAAACAAGATTGTATCGTAGTGAGAGGCCGGCGGACCCTTATCTCAGATCTAGTGAGCGATCGATTAGGAAGTAACAGGCGCAGGTAGGCAGACATACGTTAATTAAGTCTCTATTGTTACTATCTTTTTGTATATTTTTGGCATTTTTCATGCTAAGATTTTAAAGTTATTTAGAAAAGGAAAAATTCGACCGGGGGCAGGATTCGAACCTGCGTCTTCTGGTTAGGTACACCAGACGCTAACGCTAACTAAGCGACCGCGATTCCTCCCGTCATGTCGAATTTTTCCTCCACATATGGCATCGTTCGACATTGAACTAACTGTAAAGTAAGTCGTGTCGGTTGAAAAGCAAAAACTTGCTTTTCAATAGGTGTTACTGACGTCACTATAAAGACGTAAATTCAGTATGTGGAGGAAAAAATCGACATGACGGGAGGAATCGCGGTCGCTTAGTGGTCATAGCGTCTGGTGTACCTAACCAGAAGACGCAGGTTCGAATCCTGCCCGCGATCGCATTTTTTATTTTCTAAATAACTCTATTGTTACTATCAATATTGTGTGCCGCATGAAGTGGGCACGTGGCCAAAATATTAATTATGTTGACATAGGTCCGGGAAGTATGCGTGAGTATAATAACATAATATCATCATCTACCCATATTTTGTCCACTGCTGCGCACGGGTCTCCTCTCATATTGAGAGGGATTAGGCTATAGTCCACCACGCTGGCCTAGTGCGGGTTGGCAGACTTCACAAACCGTCGAGAAAAATCTTTAAGGTATGCAGGTTTCCTCACGATGTTCACCGTTTAAGCGAGTGATAATTAATTATTAATACGCACATGAATTCGAAAAGTCAGAGGTGCGTGCCTTGGGTTCGAACTCGAGACCTTCGACTTGGCAGTCCAATGGTCATACCACTAGGCTATCACTGCTTGATATAATAACATAATGGCGTGAAAATTATGATGATAAATGATACTTTTTTTATAGTATGGTTAATCCTCTTAGATCATCCGCCACCTGTAGAGGCAGAGTATCTCGGACTCCGAAACAAAAACCGTACTTGCCTTTTGATGACGTCTGTGGTCTAGTGGTTGGTGTCTCAGACGGCTGATCACGAGGTTGTGGTTCGATTCCCACAAATATTTATTTATTTTAATACTTTATGCACAAACATAGTACAAAGGCGGACTTAATGCCTAAGGCATTTTCTACCAGTCGACCTTAGGGTGATGCAGAGACAGAAATTGGTAGGTGCACTAACAGTGTTGATATACAGAAAAAAAAACATAATTTTTATTACATAAATTTAAAAATAATTTATGCAATTTATATAATTTAGTTATACATACATATGTATACATAAATATAAATGTAATATAATACAATGTATAAATATAAACACATACAAGGAGAGGATCTGCCAAAGAACGGAGGATATTTATGTGATGAACATAAGCGTTTGTGTTTGTCTGGGTGTTTCTTAAGTATTATAAGTATGTATTTACAAAAAAGAGTAGGTATATAAGTATTATATCCATTGTCTAGTACCCATAATACAAGCTCTGCTTAGTTTGGGACTAGATGGTGCTGTGTAAAATTGTCCAAGAATATTTATTTTATTTATATTCACTTGCCCTAAAGCCCTCTGCAGCCGTGGTGTGGACGGCGGCGGGGCCACATGTCTTTCCCGCCGCAAGGAGGGGTTTGGGCGGCGGATTCGCGGTCAGTCAGTCGTCCATTGCACTGGGCCCTCCGGGAGCGTCCATCAATGGACGTCCGCGGTGGGATCGTGGATCATGCGGTTCCCGTGATCCCACCACTATGCGGAAGGTGGTAGTGGTTGTGGTTTTAGTCGGTATGCTGGCCACCTGGCCGGAGAGACCGACATAACCATCCCGTATCCCCAAACGGGCGGCATGCCTTTAATACAGGTAGGACATAGTGGGAGTAATTCCACTCAAATTGGAGCTGCCCGACTGGGGAAGTACCTCCGCCTTGCAGAAAATCGAAGTAAAATAACACTGCTTTGAGCTGTGTTGTGTTTCTTACGATGAGCGAGGTTGACAGTGCTCCACGAGGAGACGCTGTGTTGGCAGTGGGGGGACTTTGACCCTTATAGTGCCAACCCAACTATTCCTCTATCAATACAGGGTCGGCAACGCGCAAGTGATACCCCTGTTACAAGCGTCTATAGGCTTCGGTAACCGCTTACCATCAGGTGGGCCGTTTGCTTGTTTGCCACCTTAGTAGAATAAAAAAAAATGCATTTCTCCAATTGGAAAAAAGGCTGCTTATGCCGCAAAGTTCGTGGTGGTACCACCGCATTGCTAAATATTAATTCTGTAATGTGCTGACATTATTGTTCTGATTTAAGGGCAATATAGCCAATGAAATTAGTGGGTATATGAGACTTAACAACAGAGATCTCAAGATGACAACGCGCTAGTAATACTACTGGCGTTGTTGCCGTGTGTTTGCGGCTACCTTATACAGCATACAGATGTTTTTTGTCATATTATCACAAAAAACTATATTGAAAAACTTTTTCGCAAAGATGCACGTATTGTGGTTACATTTCGTCAATCTTTACTAGAAGATCAAATTCATGGGGAAGCATACAGTTTATTACTCTATTTTTAATATAACTTTAATGTGTGCTTTAATGTGTATCTTACTTTATTTACGTTTTATCAGTATACGTGGCTAGGGAATGTATTGTGCCACTTTGCCACTAGGAAGCAATCCCAATGCATTTGTTTATTCTTGTCTATTCTAAAGTAAGTTATCGTTTATTTTTTTTTAGTTTGATTATAATTTTATACAGGTTAAATGGGGCCTTATAACGTGTCCATTCACAATATTTAAGAACCGTAGTAACGCTGTATAACATACCCCAAAAAAAGAAAACAACAACATTAATTATGAATGAAATATAGAAAAACTATTAGACAATTATTAGGTAAAATAGGTAAGTAGGCCTTTCTGTTAAATAATTTGGTTTCCTGACGTGACAGCTGACAAAATTTTTGTAAGACGTTGTATATTAAAATTAATTTGATTATAATGTAACCAATTTACTCAGGTTACAGAGCGCTACGCACGTAGACGGCTACGAAGTGCTGCCTACGTGCGTAGCACGCGTGACGTAGATGTAGGCATAATGCTACGCTGAAAATGTTATCCAGACGTGCTTACCACTCATATTATTTAGATTGTAACATCTTATATAATATAGGCTTACGTATTACTGTGTAAATAAATTTAGTTTAGCTTTTTATACAATTTGATTAACCTTTGTAGCAAAATTAAGGTCATCCGCAAACTAAGTCTACGTGCTTGTATTAAGTTCAATTTAAGAGAGGTAGGACATAGTGGGAGTAATTCCACTCAAATTGGATCTGTCCGACTGGGGAAGTACCTCCGCCTTGCAGAAAATCGAAGTAAAATAACACAGGTTTGAGGTGTGATGTGTTCCGCGACGTTGCCAGTGCTCCGCTAGGAAACGCTGTGTTGGCAGTGGGGAAACTTTGACCCTTAAACTACCAACCCAACTATTCCTCTTTCGTTTTACGGGACCAGCCACGCGCAAATTATACCCCTGGTGTTCCAAGCGTCTATAGGCTACGTAGCCGCTTACCATCAGCTGTATGCTTGTTTGCCACCTTAGTGGTATAAATAAAAAGAAAACGTTTGCATATTATCGTGTAAATAAAGTTTAGCTTTTTATACAATTTGATTAACCTTTGTAGCAAAATTAAGGTCGTCCGCAAAGTAAAAAGTCTACGTGCTTGTATTAAGTTCAATTCTTGTATCAGACGGCATTCTGACGTCATATTTGAGGTGTCGGCACCGGTATGACGTACGATGGTCAGCGTACGTCAATGTAAACAATGTCAACAATGTCAAGTACGACAATGACTGTCTAGTTGGATATTGTATTGGTATTGCTAATTATATAGCCAGACGAAATACACACACACAAAAAAGTTTGCAATTACTTTGAAAAATCGGAACCTCTATTGTTTTCGGTAGATTATATTTTCATTTCTTCTTCTTTTTATATTCTTTATTTAAAAATATAGATTTAGAATATACAAAAAAAAACAAGTGATAAAGTTGATAAAGTTCAATTTAAAAATTTTTTTTTTTTTTTATGTGATAGGGTGGGCAAATGAGCAGACTGATCACCTGATGGAAAGCGATTACCGTCGCCCATGGACACCCGCAACACCAGAGGGGTTTCAGATGCGTTGCCGCCCTTTTAAGGGGTTTGCGCGTCCGGTATCCTCACTCACTCGACGAAACACAACGAAAACGTTATTTCACGCCGGTTTTCTGTGAGGCCGTGGTATCAAGTCCGGTCGAGCCGGCCCATTCGTGCCGAAGCATGGCTCTCCCACGGTAAAAGCTTATTTATGCTAGTTATCGCAAACTTTTTTTGATGTGTGTAGGTGTAGATTTGTAAGTTTGTTTAGAAGATATGCGAATTCACGACTATGTTTTTTTTTATAAGTATGCATATTTTGATGATAGTGTACAGACGCCAGCAGGTCAACATATCCAAAACTGTCAAATTTTCCCAATTGAAAATGAACCTTATCATTTTGCGTTAAAGTTGAAAATTTATCAATAAAATTTAACAGATTCGGGTATCTTGATCTGCTGGCCTCTATATATTAATCTAAATACTCTTTCGGACTTAAATTTTATTAATGTTATTAGGTTTTTCGGTACGACCACAGAGGTCCTCAGATTGACTGTTTTATCATTCTATATTTGTATTAGATAACTATCCAAAAGGACTAGTTGTCTAATCCAAACATAAATCCAAATAAAAATAATATAATAGAGTAAGATACAGAGAGGAACTTCAATGGATATATTGATTACGTTCGACTCTGGTTTTTCCTTATGGAGAGTACAAAATGGGCTTAGCATGCAATTACTCTTTTAAGTTCTAGCTCTCTATTCCTCTCTCTCTCTCTCTCAGACACACACACACATATTCTTATAAGACACAGGGACACACTGAAACTGTTTGGCACCGGTCTGACATGTGGATTATTAAATCCACCCATCCCTAGCGTGCTGGGTTTTATTGAATTTTATGACACGCATTTGTTCCCAGCGTGCCAAGTTATTGTATTTTTCGGCCGTCCTCCCACGTCCTTGCAACCATTTTTTTTAAAACGTTGCCCCACACTAGGATTTTTTTCTGTATCGTGTTTGCGTTTACAAAAACAAATTTTCACATACAACACCCAGATCCAGAACAATGATGATCCCTGTAACACAGGATTCTCTTAGCATGGGGTCATTGTTCAAACATCTGCACCGTAAATTTATGTTTTATTGTAAATATTGCACATAATTTTTATACTTACTGAAACCAAATAAAACAAATATTTGTTTGGCGCGGGAATCGAAACCGACACATGGTGCAGAAGTCGATCGCTCCGCCACTACGCCAAACGTTTCGCCATATGATCGAATGTGTTTCTTGCTTGATGCAAAAGAAAGGAACACATATTTTTTTTTTTATACTCTGAACATAAAGTTTACAGAATGGCCCTCCCAGCGTACTCTGGGCAGTTCTCTTATTTCGTAATATGACGATGTGTATCGTCATATATTACATTGGGGAGCGTTACGGGACAATTCGGCAAAGTCTTTTGTCCATGCCGTAGAGGGTGCTAGGGTAGACAGAGATAAAGAAGCGTAATCAAAGCGAACTCGGCACGATCTCGAAGCGGAGAGCGGGCGTCATTCGCGCGACGTGGAGCCATACAATCAGATGATTTTGCTCAATCACGAGTGAATAGGAAACCGTGCTCCATCATCCGCATCATCACTTAGCATCAGGTGAGATAGTGGTCAAACGCAAACCTATCCTACTAGGATGGATGGATTTTTTTACATTTTGTTCTTTTCTGTGAAATTCCCATTAGCAGCTCGGAGTTTGATTTTTTTTTTAATTTTATATATTTAACAGACAACAAGATCCATTTTTGGTGTTAGTAAATACAATTTTTCTTATAAACTATGTTAGTACTTAGGGCTAGCGACAAAGTCTTCCCCACAAGTGTCTTACAATTGGGCTTCTGTCGTTTCTATCTATAATAGCTTTCAGGAGGCTGTTACTACTGCCGCGCAGTCTGCTAAGCAAGGACGCCACATTTTTACGCCGTACTGCCTTAAAACCATCTGTTCTGGCCTGGACGAACATTTCCGACGCACTGCAGTAACGCGGGAATCGCATTTGTGCCTCGAATTTGTGCCAGTTTAATGTTACACTCTATTACATGGGACCTATACAGACACAAAGAGCAATATTCGTCTCAAATACGGAATCAATTTCCGTTTAAGAGAAAACCTCAATTTTCGTGGCCACAAACTTCATTCCAGGCCGTCTTTCATTGGTCGCTGTGAATGTCGCGGCTGTGACAAGCTACATGCCGACTGGCGACTTTTGTGCCTCGACACACATTGAGTACGACCTACTGTAGTCTTCGAGGCACAATACAATTTCAATAGCTTACAGAACCTCTTTTGTGTGAACATTGAGATTTTCAAACGAATCCAAGAATAAAAGGAAACATTGTGTTTGATACTTGTCGTTAGCGTAGTAATTGTTTTGATACTTGGTGACGCTATTGGATTAAAAAGTTCTTTTGAAGTTTTAGAATTTTGAGAGAAAGCTCTATCTTTAGCCTTAATGAGGTCTTTAAAATAACTTTAATTATTACATTGGGAGAGTTTATGAGTGCTATGACCATTGGACTGCCAAGTCAAAAGTCTCGAATTCGAGGCACGCACCTCTCGACTTTTCAAAATCATGTGCGGTGAAGGAAAACATTGTGAGGAAACCGGCATGCCTTAGAGATTTTCTCGAAGGCGTGTGATGTTTGCCAACCCACACTAAGCCAGCGTAGTGGACTATAGAGAAATCCGCTAAGCTAAAAGCTACTAAGAAAGCCGTTCCCAGCAGTGGGACAGTATAGGGGTTGATGATGATTACATTGGGAAAATGCAACGTTAGCTAAAGCATATATATTGTATAGAAAAATTGGTAGGTTGTGACATCGCCACTCGCCGCTCCCTCTCCGCGCCTCAAGCCTCGACCCGCGCGTCCCATATAAATACCTTCGCAGACGACGCGCGGGCCTCTTTCTTCCCGCTGCAGCTGCCCGAAGCTAAATGCCACCCTCTACCGGTCGGACCTAGCCTCGAAGCCTTCACCGAACCCGTCCTGAGCTTAACTCACCCTACTCTTGCCTTGCGTAGTTTAATTGTAACCCTAGTCTCAATAAATGTTGTATATGTTGTGTTCCTGGTATAATTTGTCTCCTCTAAATAGTCCCCACTACGTGACAAGGTACCTAAGCACTTTTTTTGCCATTAAATGGTAGAATTAATTTTTTTTACATACATGCTACCAAATGAATATAGGCGAAATAATAAAATGAAATGGTAATGGAATTAATCCATATCGTAGCTAGTAAGAATCGCAAAAAATCTCAGCTAAAAATAAATGTTACCTTGTAATTCTATCCTGCTCCAAATCCAACGTTACCATGAAAGCGAAAGAGCTCGGGTGTAATTTATCAGCTAATCCTTTTCTTGTAAGTAGGCACTTATTCGTATCTAAATCGCGGAGGAAATTCTGCCGAAGTTGTGCTATAAATTCAAAGGATCGCCTAGATTCGCCTGGCGGGGTGCCAAGTATTGGAATCACACCTTGAGCTGTTACACTAATCTTGGATTATCTGGACAGATCCGTATGAAACTTTATTTATTACTATTTGTTAGATATATCTTGTATCAGGATGTCACCTGATTGATGATGATTGATGAGACCTGTAAAATCCCTTATAATTATCTTTTTGTATATTTTTGGCATTTTCCATGCTAAGATTTTAAAGTTATTTAGAAAAGGAAAAATTTTTTGACCGCGGGCAGGATTCGAACCTGCGTCTTCTGGTTAGGTACACCAGACGCTATGACCACTAAGCCACCGCGATTCCTACCCGTCATGTCGAATTTTTCCTTCACATACTGAATTTACGTCTTTATGGTGACGTCAGTAACACCGTACAGTAAAAGCAAGTTTTTGCTTTTCAACCGACACGACATACTTTACAGTTAGCTCAATGTCGAAAATCCCTTATAATGTTGTTAATCTTGACTTGAATAGGCTCGCCACTAACGTTACGTAATATAAATAATGCATGTCGGTTGCAAACAGCAACTTCCTTTTCAGTGTTACTGACATCATCATAAAGACGTAAATTCTGAATGTGAAGGCATAATTCGTCATGGCGGGTGGGGCTCGCGGTGGCTTAGTGGTCATACCGCCTGGTGTACCTAACCAGAAGACGCGGGTTCGAATCCTGCCCGCGGTCGAATTTTTCCTTCGCCAAATAACTTTAAAATCTTAGCAATCTCAGCAAGAAGATAATAAATAATGTATTTACATCAAAACAAAAAGAAGACCGTCATGCTAGAGGTCTTGGGTTCGATTCTCAGGTCGAGTAGTGTCATTGGGTCTATAAAAATCTCAGTCCATAGCAGCTCGGAGTTTCGTATTGTGCCCGGTTAATAGTAATAGGCTCACCCCCTATTGCATGGGACCTAAACGTACCAGTGAACTGTGAGCGTACCTACATTGGTACACCACTGTCTAACACTTCGGGGAATACAGGCGGTATGTTATGTATGTATGTTAAAAATATTTGTGTGATCTACGGATATGTGTTTCGAGTCTGTGTATACTTTGTGTCCATTAAAATTGTATGTGTGAAGTCTCCCGCGAAACAGGGCTGGTGCCTTAGTACCTACGTAAGTTGTCTTTATAAAAAAATATATTTAACAAACTTGCTTATTTCATTTATTAACTTACGGTGCACAGACTTGGTTACTCACGAATACTCCAAACTCAAGGTTTGTCAGCGCTGGAGCGCGGCTTCCTTGTTGTTAAACTCACATAGAATACATTGTGTTCTAACTCTAGAAACTTTCTGCCTCGCACAACAAAACTGTGGAATGAACTGTCGTCTCCAGTATTTCCGGACCAATACTACCTTCATACCTTCAAGAAAATAGCGTACTCCCTTTTAAAGGCCGGCAACACGCTTGTGACTTCTCTGGTGTTGCGGGTGTCCATGGGCGGCAGTAATCGTTTACCACCGGGCAATCCGTCTGTTTTTTTGCCCCCTATCCCATAAAAAGATGCTATAATATCATACAGGTTTATAAATCATAGAATGGTACAATGGGCGGTCTTATCAACTATAGACAACTGGACTCAGTAGAAACGGAAAGGTAACAATTACGTAGTAAAACATGTGTGCATGTTTGTAACATTGTACAAAAATAAATATTTATTTATTTTTAAATAATATAAAGAATAAATAAAAATATAACTTTATACTAAACCTATAATTTAATGTTTAGAAGATTATATCATAATGTGTTTGTATTATTTTGCGTATATTTTAGTCTTAATGTCCCAAAGTTAAACACACGCTCAACAAATCCCAATTAAACACAGCTTCCACGAGATATGTTGTGTGTGTCAACAAACGTTATATTTCACATTAAATAATTGTGATAAATTGCTTGGCTCACAGCGTAACACATTTGACATAAAATATGAGGAAGAGGAGTTGGAAGCCTGCGGTTTTACAGCCATATATTTTAATCTGTGGCGTCATGACAGAAATAACATAACATCACACGATGGCGGAAGCACTGAAAGAGAGAAAAAGAAAATAAAAAACGAAAACTTTTTATTTGAAGTCGTACAGAAATTAAGTAAGTAACTACAGTTTAGTTTCACCCACAGTTCGCACGTTTTGGGACCTATGTAATAATCCCTTATTACATAGGTCCCAAAACGTGCTAGGCTCCCGCCTATTGTCATTAACCGGGCACAGATCCAAGCAAACTGCTACTGAGAATTTCAAAGGAAAATCCAATAATACTGCTGTACCTGGGACTCGAGCCAGCAGACTGAAGGACTCACCGGCCGCGTTTGCGACTTATAGACTATTAAGATAGATTGGACAAAGATTTTGGAAATAATTCAATTATCTGACCTTGAAGGTCTTCATCAATAAGGTCGGCATAAAATAAAATAAAAAAGCATTTGTATTGAATACAAATGCTATCTAAACTCCCATTATACAAGAATTTTCGATTAAAATCTTATTTTTATCCATTTTCGAAGTCTAAGGAGAGGATTACAATAATGACGTTTACTTACGCTAATATAACTTCGAAAGATAAAATTCGATTTTGATATGATAACTGATTGTTTTCGAATACTAATGTATTTTTATTCTAAATATATAGCACGCCTCTGTGTCTTAAATGGTTAGGGAGGGGTAATCCCTGTAGGTCCCATGTAATCAGGGGCGAGCCTATTGCCAGATATAAAAATAATCTCTAAGCATCAATAAAAATCAAGCATCAAAAAAGCCGATCATACTTTGCTCAGTCTGGGAATCAAATCTTGTATCTCACGTTCAGCAACCAATAGAAAAATGAAGCAGTAATTTATTTTGAATAAAAAAAATTATACTATAATTAGTTCTGATTTATACATTTCATATAAAACTTTTCTATTTACATATATATTCTATTGAAGTGTGAAATATTCTAGAAGAGAGAAATAATTAACTATTCTAAGTTTCGTAGACGTTCTCGACAACTTTGGAACTCTTCTTCAATTTAATATTTCAATTAACGCTACGGCGTAGCGCTTCGTAGCACTTACGCCTACGCCGTAGCTCATCTAAAACAAATCTACGTCGGCTACGAACACGACAATGTAAAATTGGAATGCAATCCATTGCCGTCTAAAAAGGGGAAGTAGGAACAGAAAACTGAATTAGACGTCAATGAATATATTTTCCACGCGAGCGAGGTCGGGTCGCGTCTGCGTGTAACAGAACGTGTTATATTTTATTAGGCATGAAGCACACGCGAGACTTTGCGACTGAATAATGATGTTAAATGTTTCACTTTTAAATTATATATTATATAATACGTATATACCATGGCACGAATGACACAAGTGAAGTGGCTGTGCTTAGTTTGGGACTATATATTCCTGCGTAATCATAATCATCAACCCATATACTGCTGGGCACGGGTTTCCTCTCAGAATGAGAGGGATTAGGATATAGTCCACCTCACTGGCAGACTTCACACGCTGTCGAGAAAATCTCTAAGGCATGCAGGTTTCTTCACGATGTTTTACTTGACCGTTCAAGCCATTTAAATTGACTAACACTGTTAATGAGCAAATGAGGTCTCGACAGACCTCATTTGCGACAAAAGTTGGGGCCAAGTAAAGCGATTAGTCGTCCGTCAATTATAATTATGTATATTGAAATACGCAAATTTCGCATGTGTCGAAAGCCTTAGAGAGCCGATGGCCCCCTCCGCTACTATTGGAACGTCACTCTCCGTGATTCTGAATGAAATAACTTGCTCTTAATACGTTTTCTTTTGTATTTCTACGTATTCTGTGATTGTGTTGGTTTCTAGGAAATCTATTTTAGCTTAATTCGGTACGAGGTGACAAATAGTTTTGTGGTTTGCCTTTGTCATTGATGTAGGTAATATTTTTTCTAAACATACAAAAAACAACTATGTATAAATATTGTTGTTGATTCTTGTTGACGAAATTTATATAGGTATGTAAGCTAAGTAAAATCGGTTAATATAAACCAATAGGTACTGTAATAGGTACTGGAACAATATCCCAACTTCATTTCTCAATCGTGTTAGCGTATGAAGGAGACCGGTTTAGGATCCAATTTATGTTAAAAATAGCTTCTGCCTGCGACTTCGTACGCGTGGAAAAGTTACTTTTAACTATCGTTGTAATTTGGCTAATTAACTCAAAATTGTTAATATATTATTTTTATATATAAATAATTATACTGTGGTTTCGTCAAAATCCGTTCAGTAGTTTTAGCGTAAAAGAGTAACAAGCATCCATCCATCCATCCATCCATCCTCACAAACTTTCGTATTTATAACTAGCTGACACTGCAAACGTTGTTTTGCCATAAAAAAAATTTAGGGGTATGAAAAATAGATGTTGGCCTATTCTCAGACCTCCCCGATAAGCACAAAAAATTTCATCAAAATCGGTCAAGCCGTTTCGGAGGAGTATGGTAACGAAAACTGTGACACGAGAATTTTATATATTAGATATTAGTACGAGTACTGTTACTTCATTCTTTATTTAAAATTTGCAATCCTAAAACGTTTATCGCATACTACGCAACATTATGTCCTTTAATGAGCTTTACAACTTTCAGGATACAATAAACATCTTGTCAAAATTCCCTAATTCCTGACCACCATACAAATTAACGTGTAACACATAAAATTACGCATTCATATAAAATATAACCCCATAATATTCGGAGTACACCCGTAAATGGGAAATTAGCCGTAGACCGGAATAAACGAGTTGAAACCGCAACAAACCGGATTAAATTGGATTTAAATGTTCTCCTTTGTGTGATAATGATTATGGCGCTTGTTGTGACGTAGTCATTTTTTAACTTTTAGGCTCCAGTAAAATATGTTATGACATCATCTACCTAGCTTTTCCCAACTATTTTGGGGTTGGCTTCCCGTCTAACCAGAGTCGCCTGAATTGTAATTTACACGAATCGACTGCCATCAGACCTAGGCAACCTAATTTCTGAGCAATACCGATATCCTGAGAATATACTGGTTGTCAGGCTTTTTGGGCTTCTGACTACCGTCAGTGTGTTGTGTAAAGCGAAGGTCACGGTTGTCAACGACCGGGACCGATGGCTTTACGTGCTGTCCGAGGCACGAAAGGATCTCAATGTGTTAATAATGGTCATCCATCCACTGACTGACCGTAGCTAGCTCAGCTTAACCTTGCAGATTGGTTGATCAGCGTAGTAAAAAAAAATTCGGGAAATCCGATTTTAATTGGCCAACTTTATGGGAGCACTGGACGTTAATTGGACATATCGCATGACGTCACAGTTTTCCGACGGTATCGGATGCCGCCGGCCGTCGCTAGTAATTGACACGTAATAAGATCATTCTGTCGGAACTGGTAGCTCAGAAGTATCCAATATTTTGGTCGTTAAATCTGTGATGGAACGTTTCCGAGTCAGAGTTTTTGAAGAATCATTTTTGACGGACCCATTATTATTTTCCAATTTTTATTTTTGCAATGAATCTTTTAAATACACTTTTACAAGACAATATTTAATGAATACTAGATGGCGCCGGCATTTCCTAGCTGACGACCTATGAGAAGAAACGCCGAAACAAACTCAGAGAATCATGGTCTCTTTTGAAGTCCAGAGAGTAATAGTTTACTATCGTCATCCTGGCTTTTTCCCAGTTATTTAATGTGTTAAAAGAACTTTAAAGAGTGGTTTGGAATAATATCAAAAAATAATCACGAAGGAATAAAATACTAGGCAACTATCCTTTCCAAAGTTATACAAACAATTTCATTCACCATCATCATTGTATCAACGATACGATAAATTATATTTATTATTTCTGCAAATAGATCTTATAAAGACACTTTTATAAGTCAATGTTTTACATTTTTTTAAGCTAGATGAATCCGGCGGATAGATTCTAGAGTTGAGATATGACGTTAATGTTGCGTAGGTTGAATCTGTGAGTCTCCTGAAGCACAATTCACATACCTACATACGCAAACATCACACAATAGGCCACAAATTGTCATAATCAGAATATACATGTCATCAGTGTCTGGTTATGTCACAAAGCTCTATTATCGCTGTATTCAAATTAACAAATGAAATCAGATGTACCAGACATTGTAAGTACCTATAGAGAGAGCTATTGTTCATTTTGTCAAATTCTATAGATAAGTGTATTTGTCATATTTTTTATATTTATTTATATGTCATGCTTATGAGATAGTACCACCTTATTGCCAATTATGCCGCCGCAATTTTTTATTTCAATGTTGTACTAATTATTAATTAATACTAGATGGAGCTCCATCTAGTATTAATTAATAATTAGTAATAAATATCATTGATCATGTAACAATAAAAATGTAGGGTAGCTATCAGTAATTATATCATCAAGACCACCTCAATCTACACGTGACCATGGACGCTGTAAAGGGTCCGAAACGTCGGGATTCATAATATCAATATAACGCGATAAAATCCGTAAAAAGTGTGTGCGTGTTTTGTTAAACACGGCAGTAATAACCTCCCTACTGCCTTTTATAATATTTTTGGTGCAACTCCTGAAAAGCCTGATTTTTTAAGTCTAGGTACTGTTTTTGTGAACCACAATGTTTGTTGCCGTTATCGCTTTTACTCTGAAGGGCAATTCTATCGCTCGTATAATAATTTTCCTCAAATTTGAATATAACAAGCGTGTGTTGAATCAATGTATTAAACGATAACATTTTATGCCTAATGGAAGTTCATTATATATTCAATAGGGTTTGAAATACAACGGTTGTAATATTTTGCTTTCGCACATAAGTAAGCTTCGAAAAATTTGAATAAGTTCAATAAATTTTTGACCTTATAGAAAGTATTGTAAAGTTGATAATGATAACTTGCGCTGTCTTCTTTTTCGGATTTTCATCTGCGAACTTCACATGCTTAACTGAAAGCCATACAAATATTTTTTCTCCAGCCTGCGACCCCTAGCGCTTTTAGACCTTAAGCATAAAATAATGATGAGAATAGTTCCCTCATGTTCTTGACCTTAATATTAATTGAGTCTGTTATATGTATTTTAGTTCCAGAAGTATACAAAAATTATCATGAAATATTCATATTATTGCAATTCTTCGAAAATAATTTTAAACTATGTTTATATAATAGCTTAAGTTATAAATTTAAACACACACAAACACACACTCACACACACACACACACACACACGCACGCACGAAAACACGTTTTTTTTTAAACATACATCCTTTGTGCCTGTATATGTAACTTTCATAATATCATATTTTCTAATTTACTTAATGTTAGTTTACAAGTACACACCTCTAGATTATTCTGAATGTATGATTTTTTATCTCAGAATGGAAGACGCTAGACCCACGACACAGGGAATCCTAGTGTGGGGTCTAGGGCCGTACCTACATAACTGTATTCTCCAGAATAAAAGACTATTATTATTTTTTATTATTTAAATTAAATTATAAAACTAATATTGTTACTTAGAAACTTCTTGAGCAAGTATTTAGTATGCCAGTGTTATCGAGTTGAGAACTACGAGTAAGATTTCGAGTTCGTTAGAGATAATATGGAACTTCCCGAGTACAGCTATTGACAGCTTAGGTAACTAGAGACCTCTTGTTCGTAACTATAAGCTGGCTAATTGACAAAGGAAAATTATTTGCGAATATTGCTAAGAAAATTTATGGGGTATTTTTGATTTTCTGGCATTCATGTGTTTTAAAGTATCTTTGGTATAAACATATCGAGAAGCAGTGATAGTTTTGTGGTACGACTATTGGACTGCCAAGTCGAAGGTCTAGAGTTCGAATCCAAGAATGCGAAGGTAATGCGAAAGTAACTTTGTCTGTCTGTAACGCTTTTACGCCTAAATCGCTGAACCAATCTAAATGAAATTTGGTACAGTGATAGATAAGACCTTGGAGAAGGACATATAGAATAGAATAGAATAGAATAGTTTATTTCCATCACTTAGTATTACAAATATCTCTTAGTCTAAGAAAAATATAACAACAATGGGTCAGTATATTAACAAGAGAATACGTTGACGACCGTAGTAGTATGAACTGTGTCACAGTCGCCAAAATGCTACATTTTCTCAAAAAGCAATGTAGAAAACGGGTGAAACTGCGAGCAACTGCTAGTAATTATATAAATACAATACAGGAGCTTCCAAGATATTTCCAAAGCGGTGGTTCCGCCAAGTTTGAGTTATTACCGACTAACAAACTCCGATTGAGCGAGACTCACTCCCATGCTTACAGTAAATCGAGGTAAAGACTTTATATTTGCATTACTCTGCAACTTTATGCTTATGTTTTCTGAGGATATTTCCAAAGTTCGATCTGTGTTGAGAAGAAGGCTGTGTTTGTTTTACTAATTAATTAAAGCACTGCGGCCCTCCATAGGGTCGTACTAATAGTTTTTCAATAGGGTAGTTAGATCGATGTTAATTTATTAAAATGAACCGGCTAGAGATAAATATAATTCATATAGGTGCATACTGAATTACTTGTTTAGCAGCTAAAAATCAAATTTTGCAGTAGTACGCCATTTGTACGACGCTCGTAAACAATTTTGAACCTTTTTACACCAACATAAATGACAAAATTTATCAATATCAGGATTCAATTTTAGATTATAAGTCTTTTGTTTTAAATTACTAACCATTAGCGAGTAAGTTTTACTAACCATTGGACCTGAGTTGTCAAAATTAATAAATAAATTATATTATTATTATTAATATTTTTCATACAAAATATTTAAAATAATGTTTGATGATTTTTCGATGTTGATACGAAAAAATCTTAGTTTGAAAAAGTTTCCTTAGGGCAAGGAGTCTGTTTTTTTTTCTAATTCAATTATGAATAGTCAAAGCAGTTTTAACATTAATATTCACGAACCCGCCAGTATACTTTATTTTCACCGCGCTGTTTAGAATACAAACAAGAAAAATAATTAAAATACTAAGTCATAGGTAAGAAGAATCTTACCACAGTGTTGGAAAATCACCATCTTATCCAGTTTCTACACTATCTAAAAATATTCAAGCCAAATTTGAGCGCTCTGTGTAGAATAATAGAGGTCATTCATTACCAATTTTCATAATTATGAAAGTAAGTTAAGTTCACTAAGACTGCCTCATTAGTCTAGTGGTCCTAAGCGCGACTGCTACGCTAGAGGTCCTGGGTTCGATCCCCAGGTCGAGCAGTGTTATTGAGTTTTTCTATGAAATTCTCAGTAGCAGCTCGGAGTCTGGATTTGTGCCCGGTTATTGGCAATAGGCTCGCCCCCTATTACATGGGACCTAAACATACCGGCGAAATGTGGGTGTACATTAGTACACCTCTGCCTAACCCTTCGGGGAATACAGGCGTGATGGTATGGAAGTTAAGTTCATTTAAATAAATAAATATATTCCTGGACAATTTCACATAACACCATCTAGTCCCAAACTAAGCAGAGCTTGTACTATGGGCACTAGACAATGAATATAATACTTATATACTTTTTTTTTGTTTATACATAAGTACTTAAATTATATAACGATATGATATGGGCATGAAAACAGGTAATTAGATTTAGCTATCGACCAAACTAGCGTTTAACTTTCCACTTAACTGCGACATAGTTGTATGCGCCAGTTCTGATACTTTTGAATTAAATTAACATGGCGGCTCTAAAACTGTCTCTAAAATAAGGCTGTAAAACATTTGACGACGTCTGTGGCCTTGTGGTTCCAGTGTGTAACTGCTGATCACGACGTCATCGGTTCGATTCCCACAAAACACAAATATTTATATATATTTTTTAATATAGAGAAAGGAGACCCGTGCCCAGCAGTGGGACAGTATATGGGTTGATGATGTGATGTGATAGAATATCTACAGATACCTACAAACTGTACAACTTGGGTACTTCATACATACTACTCGCAGTACATTCTGCACTTTAGTATAGATTTCCCTGAAACTTGCATACGATCTTCCTAAGAGCATGTTTCCACAGAGTTTAGAGGCAACATTTCATAATAGTTACCGTTCCCAGTTGAATATGGAACATGTACATTTACAAAGCCGGAATTGTGAGACGAAGTGTGCAACGGAAGACGAGGTGGGTGCAACAGGAAGCGGCGCGGGCGGCGAGAGCCGGCAGCCGTGCACACCGATCGTTCAATAGAAGCTGTATTTTCCGAACGAATCTAAACAATCTCTCTTAAAAAAGTGGATAATTCCTATTAATATTATAACATTGTCTGTCTGTTACGCTTTTACGCGTAAACCGCTGAACCGATTTGGATGAAATTCGGTTCAGAGATTAGACCTTGAAGAAGGACGTATGCTTTTGTTTCTTAAAGCCTTTTGAGTTGTGAGTAGTAGCAGTAGTAGTAGTGTTGCTTTGAGTTTTGACCTTGTAAAAAAAAAATATAACGTTTTTTTTAATTTTTTTGCAAGCTAAAAACTGAATGGACAATTTTGATCGGATACAAAGAATTTGGTCCGCATTTGATCTTCTCTCTTTGTCAGGCTGGCGTATGACAGAGATAGAGCAATTTGTTTCTGATTGGAAAAAAGTATAGAAATATTACAATTTTATTCGTGACGTTTAAATGTATTTTATAACAGCCATGAATATTTTGCCTGAAAATAATATTCGAGAAAAGATGGTACGGTATTATGTACCTTTTGCTCGACTTAGATTCTACGAGAATCCAATAATACTGTTTAAATTGCGAATTACACTCACGCCATAGGGGTATCGCTTGCGCGTTGCCGACCCTGTAAAACGAAAGAGGAATAGTTGGGTTGCCAGTATAAGGGTGAAATTCCACTGCCAACACAACGTTTCCTCGCGGAGCACTGGCAACCTTGCTTACCGTAAGGAACACAACACAGCTCAAAGCAGTGTTATTTCGCTTCAATTTTCTTCATGGTACTTCCCTAGTCGGGCAGCTCCAATTTAAGTGGAATTACTCACACTATACCCTATCTCTTAAAATCGTAGTTCAATTCACATAATAATAGCCTTCAGATTTTTTTATTTTTGACAGTTCTGTTCTATCTGTTAGATATCTGTCAGTCATTATGTCATTTATTGAACGACCATTCTGATAAAATACAAATAACAGACTTGGACCTGTCCTTAAGAACGATAATAAAATTTCCCGTACATAAAGTCCCGAACTGTACACAGTTATTGAAATTCTCGTGAATTATATTCTAAGTTCACCATAAGGCACCAGTTACCGCCTCACTGATGGCATTCTGTAATTTCAATTAATGGCAGATTACAGGCTTTCTTAGTATTATTCCGACATTCCATGTAGACTTAATAATAAATACAAATTGTATTGTTCTGTGAAACGCTAACATACGCGAGGTTCCGATTCAAACGAGTGCGACTACATTAGCATTTACTTCAAAGACATTCTTGTTAAAATTAAGAGTTCTTAGTATTCATTTTAGCTTTAGTCTGTTGTTGTAAACACAGCAAGCTGTTCACCCCGATTTCCACTTTTCCTGATATTCCGTTATGAATGGCAGGATATACAACCTACTACACGTACTTATAATCATCATCATCAACCCATATAATATCCCACTGCTGAGTATGGGTCTCCTCTCAGGATGAGAGGGATTAGGCTATAGTCCTGCGCTAATACGCTGGCCTAATGCGGGTTGGCTTCACACACCGTCGAGAAAATCTCTCAGGTATGCAGGTTTCCTCACGATGTTTCTCTTCGCTGTTTTAAGCGAGTAATAATTAATTATTACTCGCTTATAACTTACTCAATTTGAACCATATATACGCACATGATTTCGAAAAGTCAGAGGCGTGCCTTGGATTCGAACTCGAGACCTTTGACTTGCCAGTTCAATGATCATACCACTTCGCTATCACTGCTTTTTTTACCTATAATATATACATAATATTTTTTTTCTTTATTTATTTACTTTCTTATTAAAACTGATATTTGGATCCGTGACACCGCACTTTTAAGGCCCAGTTGAAAACTAGCACTGAACTAGAACTGCTCTGCTTAACCCTTCGGGGAATACAGGCTTGATGGTATGTTATGTTATGTTAAATAACCTTGTAACATATCGGTGTGACTGTGGCCAGCTTCTCGGAGGTTCCGTGCCGTTTAATTTAGCGGAACACGGCCAAGTCGCGATAGATACCGGCGCAGCGCCCTCGGCTCACTAAAGTGTGTCAAATGTTGGCTATAGTGCATCTAATGTTGGCCATATTGTCTCAAATATTGACTATAGTACGTCAAATATTGGCTATAGTGCGTCCAATGTTGGCTATATTTTTACTATAGTGCTTCGCTGTTGCACTTATTTCCTGAGAACAGATGAGTAAGTTTGGGACAGTAATCGATTTGCAGGATCTGTTCAGTGGTGAATGCAAAATATGACCAGCAAAACGGGACACTTGCTTGAATATGCTAAAGTATAACGTGAATACACATTGATGAATTGATTTTTGTTAGGATAGAAAAGGATAGTGTGCACATCCGATAGTTCATGACCTGAATGATTTTAAAACATCGTTAAGTGGAAGGCTATCAAAATGAGGTCTGGAAGGGATAAAAAAATATTATGTTATAAAAAAAAATACATCTCCTAGCTGCTTTTATGCAAAATTATGGTAATTTTACTCAAAACTAAATGGTTATAACTAAAATATTTCTTTGTTTTCTTATATAAATAAAACATTAACCCACACTAGGATTTTCTCCTGTATCGTGGGTGCGTTTACAAACACAAACTTTCACAAACACAAACATCCAGACCCGGAACCGGACCTGTAGATCAAACAAATATTTGTTCCGTGCGAGGATCGAACCCACAACCCGTAATACAGAAGTTGCTCAACCGCTGCACCAAACGTGTCGTCAAAATGGATAAATATATTCATAATTGAATTATATAGTATGTGATTATTCTTAGCTCATCCGTGTCTCGAAAAGCGAGCCTTTTTGGTGTTAATGTACGTACAGGTCGCGTCGCAAGCGGCAGGTAGGTACGAACAAACAATACTAATTTTACAATTTTCCGCACGTATTTACTATGTCTCGTAAATTTGTAATTACATAACATACCATCACGCTAGTACTTCCCGAAGGGTTAGGCACAAGTATACCAATGGACACTCACAGTGCGCCGGTATGTTTAGGTCCCATGTAATAGGGGCGAGCAAATTCCTATTAACCCGCTACAAATCCAAATTCTGAGCTGCTACTGAGAATTTCATATGTAATGTATGTAATATATTTATAAATTGCATAAATTTAGTTGTACAATAATAAATATTGATATTTTTTTTGTTTATATATCAACACTGCTAGTGCACCTACCAATTTCTGTCTCTGCATCACCCTAAGGTCGACTGGTAGAAAAAGCCTCAGGCATTAAGTCCGCCTTTGTACTATGTTTGTGCATAAAGTATTAAAATAAATAGATAAATAAATAAATTTCATAGAAAAACCCAATAATACCTCGGAAATCGAACCCAAGACCTCTAGTGTAGCATTTACGTTTAGGACCACTAGATGAACGAGGCAGTTAATAATTTCGCTTATGTTAAATATTTATTACCTACTAGCTGGCCCGACAGACGTTTTATTATGTAATTCTCGCAACAAGTTTTTATATCTTACACCTACAATATATGGATTTGCTTTGGTTTGATTATTTCAAAGTTATTTTTCTTTTCAGAGTATTTAAATAAAAGCTTGTTCATCAAAATTATTTTTTTTACGTTTAATCTACCTATTTTAAAACAAGAATCTCCTTTTCTAGGTAGTATTATTACAAAGATTTCCTCGGTTAATTAACAAACTGTTGTTATAGCAAAACTTGCGAATAGAAGCAATTTGAAGTAGACCTTCAGAGAGTAATTAGTTTATAGACGAGACAGTTAATTAAATATTATCGCTTGTTGGAATTGGAGATTTTGTTTATACGAGCCATTATTATCATCGGACTGCGACGTTTGCCTTTTTTTTTGGTGTGCAGAAAATCCTTTTTTTATATATTGGGTGTTACAAAACTACGCGTAAAGCCAAGAGGAGGTTAAATGGGGCCTTATAACGAGTTCATTCACAATATTTAAGAACCGTACTAACGCTGTATAACATACCCCAAAAAAGGAAAACAACAACATTTATGAATAAAAACTATTAAACTACACAATTATTAGGTAAAATAGGTACGTAGGCCTTTCTGTTAAATAATCTGGTTCCCTGACATGACAGCTGACAAAATATTTGGCTTTGTAATTAATTATATTTTTTACGGGGTATTTTGTAACACGTTGTATATACCACTAAGATGCCAAACAAGCATACGGCCCACCTGATGGTAACCGGTTACCGTAGCCTATAGACGCTTGCAACACCAGGTATCACTTGTGAGTTGCCGACCCTGTAAAACGAAAGAGGAATAGTTTGGTTGGCGGTATAAGGGTCAAAGTCCCCCCACTGCCAACACAACGTGTCCTTCGATACCCACAGGACACAAGTGTTTATGCGATGAACATAAGTGTTTGTATAGGTGTTTCATAACTATTTATTTACATACACATTTATTTAATGTATATTTTCCATGAAACTTTCAGCAGCAGTTCTAAGTATCGCTATGAGCGTAGTTAAAGGTTCCCTCTACGATTACGAAGTGTGGCGGGGATGAGATTTTAAGACACTAAAATGTTCTCTAAATAACTTAGAAAATGTATTTCTTCTCAAAATTCATCTTCTTATGATATTATAGTTTAAAAAGACACTAAAAAAACACTGTTTTATATTTTACATAAATACCTACTACTTTATATTAAACATAGGTCCATAAAAAATAAACAGTCCGCCATCTTTGGCCATATTTAATTTAGAATGACGTCACTTACTTTTTTTAAACTACAGAAAGTCCTCCTGGATCATCCAGGCGGTGGGGTATGTCGGTAATTACTATACTTCGAATAAAAAAACGGCTCAAAGAAACAAGCATTCATCAAAAAGTATTTCAATTCCAAATACTATTCTTTGTCAGAGTGAGTCTATCCATTTTGAATAGATGGATAGACTCACTGTGACAAAGAACATAATATTGTACTAGTGAAATGCCTTTTTTTCTGGGTGTTTCTTATAAAGAAGCCTTTACAAAAATAACACGTGTCTGTTACAGGACAAGCCGCAACTATTTCTACACAGATGTATTGCTTGATGCTAGATGTGCCCTAATATTATCCCGTCTAGTAACAAATTACAGACACGATGCAAGTTCTATTGTTCTAATACTCTATTGTTCCCGGGATTCTTACGTGATTTATTGAATTGAATTTTTTTTTTGTGATTCCGTGCCGAGAGCACATAAACCCGTCTCTCCCGAATACGAACACCTTTGACATTTGTCAGTTCTAGTCAGAAGCCCAAAAAGTTGTCAACCAGTCTCTCCTCAGAATATCGGTATTAACCAATAAATTGTAAGAAAGAAATAAAATTGTATTAATTTTTCTTCCGACTGACGCATAACGAACCATACTATAAGTACATAAAATAAAAATTATAAATCTTAATTGATTTTGAATAATAATTGAGATTGAGAAATAGTGTGATAAGAGAACGTTGCGGCTCAAAAGACGATGTTGTGACGAGGATTGAGAAGAATATGCTGAGATGGTTTGGGCATGTCGAGAGAATGGATGAAAGGCGACTAAGAAAAAGGATTTATATGGCGAATGTCAGTGGAACCGCCGAGAGGGTCGTGTAAATAAAAATAATAATTAATAAATTTAAAAAAACCGACCGAAAAGAAAAAAACAAGACGTCAGGAACAGGGCCACTTTACCAGTCGGGATCCATTAAAAATTTTAGACCGCATCTCCCATTATTGGGACGTTTTCTAACAATATGTTTTTGAAAAAAAAAAACATATTTTATTATATGAAAGTGACAATTAACTTCAATATCATACTACTATATTGTATATTATAGTATACTTACATTATACTGTATACCAGGAGTTGAGCCGCTAGCATCTATCGTTCTCTCAACTCCTGGTTCGATGCCGATATTGGGGTCCCTCAATAGCGAGAGAGTTCTCGGTAGAGCTGGTGTGGGTGTTCAGTATAAAAAAAAAACAAAATCATTTATTCGCAAATGATTTGCCAAATATTGCCTAATAAACCATTTAATAAAAGTAATTAAATACGCTTATCCAGTCCAACAAAATCAACGTCCTAGATAAATACAATTTCGTCAGTTCAAACACATTACTACAGCTACCTGTGAGGAACGGTTGGGGCTCCTCGAGCACCTATAGTAATACCCTATAGTATACGCACTCAACCCTCGCCGGTCCTCAGAGGCAGGTAATATGTGTCAATCTACACTTATGTCGCTAATTCCTTGTAATTGTAGAGGGAAAGGTGTTGTTGGTTGTTAATTAAACGCCCATTTGCGGTGGCAACTTAGTGGTTGAAGTTTTAGAGCGTTTAGTAAAGACAAACTCCATTGTTATGTGGCAAGAATGGGGTTTGAAGATTTTACTATAGAACCTGGACTACCTACCGGGCGCCATTTTAATAACGCTTATCTAGGAAATCTGGGGGCCTAGTTGCAATCTATCCTTTGAATCGACGAAAGATTGAAAAGAAAATTTATGAAAATCTATCCATTTTGTTTCTATTCGTTCGTCGATTTCGATATTTTTAACTCTCGATGTATTGAGTGTACGATTTATTGAATGTTCGATTTATAATTAACCATTCGATATTATGAACGTTCGAGTATTTAGACGTTCGATTTATAGTATTCAATCAATCGATATTCGATTATTTAGTATTCGATTTGGCATAGTATACCCCTCAGTTTTGCCTATTCAAAATAATTAATTAGTCGAAAGTGTCATCATCAACCCATATACTGTCCCACTGTTGGGCACGGGTCTCCTCTCATGTTGAGAGGGATTAGGCTATAGTCCACCACGCTGGCCTAGTGCGGGTTGGCAGACTTCACAAACCGTCGAGAAAAATCTCTAAGGTATGCAGGTTTCCTCACGATGTTTTCCTTCACCGTTTAAGCGAGTGATAATTTATTATTAATACGCATATGAATTCGAAAAGTCAGAGGTACGTGCCTTGGGTTCGAACTCGAGACCTTCGACTTGGCAGTCCAATGGTCATACCACTAGGCTATCACTGCTCACTATACACGCTGCTACACTGCTGCTGTCGAAAGTGTATTCTAACATTATATGTATACGAGTATTTCTGTACATGATACGTCGCTGTCGTGGCGTCACTACGGAGGAATAATCCGGTACGTCTTCGTCAAACCTCGGTGGACGAATCGCACTTATATCGCTAATTGGAATAGTTGTCAGGCTTTTTAAGATTCTGACTATCACTAACGATTACCATAAATATTTGTATGACAACCGGGACCAACGTCTTTACTTACTCTCCAAGGCACGGAGGGGTCTCGATGTGGTGAATGGAAAAAGAATGGTCGCCCATCCACAGACTGACCGCGACTAGAGCAGCTTAACCTAGCAGAACACTTCATCAGCGTAGTTAAAACTTAGCCCCAAGCTCCAATAGTAAAAAATCAGTAGGGCGATATAAATAACCGATATTCGAACGAAGAATTCGAACACCGAGACGCAAAACCAGAATCATGAATCTCGTCACAAATCGTCGGCTCCTCCGGGGGTCATTTTTCACGAAGCAGTCGGATCTCTGGTTTAATTGCAGCGGAAGGGTTAAATAGAGGTCCCGACGGGATTCCTTGGCAACAGTCGCTGTCTCGCCGCGATCCATTGATACTGAAAGCCTCTTAGCTTGATTTACTAAGGTTTTAAATTTATGCTGAGCAATTTGTGTCGCTCAATATGGGTCTCATAAGGCACCAGGGTCACTCAACGAGCTAGGGAGAGAGCTTGCCCATCTGTTTAGGAACCATGTATCTGAGGGCGTGCATATTTATTTGTGCACTAACCAGGTACAGACGCCAATAGGTCATGTTATCCAAAACTGTCAAATTTTCCCAATTGAATATGAACCTTATTGCAATGTGTTAAAGTTGAAAATCTATCAAATAAATATGACAGATTGGGGTAGCTTGTTGAGCTGGCCTCTGTACAAATCTAAACTCCGTGCTGAATATCATAGCAAAATACCGGCGCTTATAGCCACTACTTAGTGAAGAGGTCAATTAATATGGTAGCAAAATTAAATATTCTTGTTATTTTAAAATTTCAAACATTATACATACCATCACCCCTGTGTTCCCCGAAGGGTTAGGCAGAAGTGTACAGTAATGTACACAGTTCATCGGTATGCTTACGTCCCATGTCATAGGGGACGAGACTATGTCCATTAACCGGGCACAAATCCAAACTTCCAACTGAAAAACTCAATAACACTGCTGGAGAATCGAACCCAGGACCTCCAACGTCGCAGTCGCGCTTGTGACCATTAGGCTAACAGTTCGAACATTATAACGTGCCCAAAAGCCAAATAAGGCGATTAATATTAATATATTATTAAAATCACCACTGACCTTATCGAAAATACCCGTAAGTACATACTTCAGTCGCGCGCATTAAACTTTATGAATAAAATATGGGCCAGCTCCACAAAAACTGCTGCACATTCATTCTCGAAGCTTCGATGGCTCCAATAATGGCGGCCGTTGGAAACAATGGAGCTGTAGTCATGATTGAGATATCAATATTTTCACGTGTAGAATATTATACAAGCGATATTTAACTTTATTACATAACAAAACACACAGTTTTTGCTTGGCCTTTTTTTAAGTACGCAAAATCCTCATGGATCTTCTGCCACCTGAGGCCATACCACAACGTGTTAATGTGATCATTTTTAGGTTGTGAGAAAGGAATGGCGCTATTTATTTATAGAGCGACATCCCTCTCTATCAATCGTATAACGATCGCAATAATCGATTGTGGTACGGCTTGGGGAGGTTCCATTTAAAAAAAAAAGAAAAGGATCGCTTGGCTTAATCCTTAACTGACTTCAAAAAAGAAGGAGGTAATTAATATTCACTAATAGTATATTTATGTTTTTGTGTGGATTGAGGGACCACAGTGTGGCGACATTGTCATGCTGACACAGCTCCTTCAGAGCTCGCTCGCCCGCCCGCTCACACAATGTACTTCAGTCGTTATCCTTAGGGCACAGGGTAGGCAAACGCGTGACTTATATTTGTACGTGTATTTTGTGGTAATTAAACTAGTTGTTCTAACCTTGGACTATAACTATTTAATTCCTTCTGACAATTGCATTAGAGACTAAACTACTGAATCTTACTCTATAGCAACCCTAATCAAAAGTACCTACAGTGCTATTCCCTACAACAGTTTAGTCGTTATATATTTTTTATCTTTGATTATTGGTGGTCCATTATTTAGTAAATATCTTTACTAATTGTTTACTAAATGTTCATAGTCACAATATCTTAATTATTCAGATACTTTCCGAGATCTGACTGATGGTCTGTGAGGACTGAGGGACCACACTTTAAGGGCTTTGGTTTTAATGTATTTGTTTACAAATTCCCACATTTGTTCTACAATTGTTTTAAGTCTTCTACTAAATCCTACAATATTTTTTTTCAATATACCATTGTGGTCCTTCAGTTCACACGCACATTCAATTCGTTAAAGTAGGTTCATGTTTTAAATAAATTGCCATATGTAGGTAAGTTACAATTGAAAAAAAACTTGAGAGGTGTCAAGGGACACCCGGATAGAACGAAGTTCCTTTCATTAAAATTTAAAAATAAAAAAACCTGTATACACTCAACAATTCACAACGCGCGAAATTCAAATATTGTCATTCACTCAATAATATTTGAATGCTTGTCAACAATATTTGAATTTCGAAAAAAGTGTCGTGACAACTTTTTCGTAAGATTTTTTTCCGTCTAGCCCTCTTTCACAACGCGCGATAAGGAACTTCGTTCCAATAAACGACGCGTATTCTTATAACACGGCGTTTGCGCAGCACCTAATGCGTGTTGCCACGACGAACCCTGAACCTCGTCTTTAAATCTCACAAGCTGCAAACAGGTATTACATTCATCATCAAGTAAAACCTAATAGTTTTTAAAACCTAATAGTTTAGTTTAATATTAAGACTAGCCCTATCTTTCATTCATGCTGTATATGTATAAGTACTATAAAGGAAAAGAACTGGAGTCACTGACAAAGCTTCCCGATTAAGCAAACTGAAGTGGCAGTGGGCCGGCCATGTCTGTCGACGGGCCGATGGCCGTTGGAGCAGAGGAGTCCTTGAGTGGAGACGGCGAATCGGCAAACGTAGTGTGGGACGCCCCCCAGCCAGATGGACCGATGATCTTAAGAGGACGGCTGGGTCAGACTGGATGCGGAAGGCGGAGAACTGGGTGTTGTGGCGCGATTTGGGAAAGGCCTATGTCCAGCAGTGGACTGCGATAGGCTGATTTGATTGATAAGTACTATTACCTATAGTAATATGTGGAAACGTTGTTGATTGTACGTTAACCTACTTTATTGTAAACTTAGATGTAAGACAAAATGTACAATTGTTTGTTTTCCCTAAGAAATAAAATAAAACAAAAATAATAAAGAAAATATCATCAACCCATATATTGTCCCACTGCTGGGCATTAGGTTATTATCCACCAAATTAATGCTGGTTGTCAGACTTCGCATGCCGACGAGAAAACCGCTAAGGAGTGTAGGTTTCCTCACGATGTTTTCCTTCACCGTTTAAGCCCGTGATAATTAAGTAATAATTAATACAACCATGATTTCGAAAAGTCATAATCACTTACTTGCGGCACGCTATGATGGCCGTTACGTTAATGGACGAAAAAAAAAAAACATAATACATATTGTATATATATTTTTTTGTAGTATCTTTAGATCACTAATTGACAATAAAGAACAGCAATTTGCTCCTTCAAATGTAATTACTAATTAATACGAAACTTCATGAGTGGACAAACGTCAAAACGGCCATGATAGCGTGCCGGTAGTGTAGGCTATCAGTGCTCTTTGGTATTTTTATGGTTAGTACCTCCCTAAGGTACTAACCATAAAAAATAAAACACAAAGTGATTTACAGTAAACTCGCCCCCAGTTACAAATTTACAATAGGCTCGCCCCTTATTACAAGGGACCTAAACATGATAAGGCCGTGAAGGTATGTTATGTTATTAAAAATAAATTTTAAGTAAAAAGTATTCCCTGAAATAAATAATTACAAACCTAGTTTCAGCTTCCAATACAACTTTAGATATGTTGAAAACAGCTGTATGTAAATTCATTAAAAACTAAACTGAGATTGTGTGATTGCTTTTCAAAACAATTTACTGTTCCGTGTAGAAATTATTTCGTTGTTTAATGAAATGTCGAGCTGCAAACTAAAAGTGAAAAGTTTATTTTCTGGTGTAAATAAAAGAACATCCAAATTCATAGGTAATTATTTAATTTCAAGTTTCGTTATCTATATAATTTCCACTAACAAGGGAAATAATGAAACACAAAATAATAATAATATTCTTGTGACATTTTTACACAACACCATCTAGTCCCAAACTAAGCAGAGCTTGTACTATGGGTACTAGACAATGGATGTAATACTTATATACTTTTTTTTTTGTAAATACATACTTATAATACATAAGAAACACCTAGACAAACACAAATACTCATGTTTTATCCACACAAATATTTGTGTCCTGTGGGAATCGAACCCACGACCCCATGATCAGCAGTCCGGCACTCGAACCGCTAGACCACAGAGGTCGTCTTGATATGATTCCTTTTCACAACTTTGTTGGGGGTCGGCTTCCTGAACCGACTGTCATCAGACTACCACAACCCTATTTATGAGTAATACCGATATCTTGAGGATAAACTGGTTGTCAGGCTTTTTGGGCTTCTGAAAACCACTAACGTTTGCCATAGGTGTTCGTATGGACGACGACCGGGACGATCAACCAGGACCGACGGCTTAACGTGCACTACGAGGCACTGAGGGGTCTCCACCCATCCACAGACTAACTGCGGCTAGCGCAGCTTAACCTGCAGATCAGTTGACCAGCGTAGTTATTACACGACCACATACTTTAAACTGACTTAAAAAAAAGAAAATCAACTCGTACAAAGTTGATTTTCATTTTTTTTCACATTTTCAACTATAAATTGATAAACGTTATCACTCAACATCAAAACTTTTATCACTGACTAAACACTTAAAACAGAAATCTCTTGAAACAGTTTCGTTTTCATACCTGAAACATGAGCCGAGCTGAAGAGGCAGTATAACGTTTGCAAATGCGAATATTTTGGGCCTCCGAAACGCCATTAATTCATCCTGCAGCGGAGGGCTCTCCACCCGACCCCGTTACCGCTGAAACGACTGAAACTTTCGAACGCACGCTAATAATTACCGTTCTGAATATATGTGGTTTATCGGAGTGTGGAGGTTGGTCTAATTTTAGATGGGATTTTAATTTTATTTGCTTGGAGTTCAATTGGTCGTGCATATTAAATCATTATTTAGAATGTAATATTTTGGTATTTTCAGTTCCTATATCATTCTTATTTATATGCCTAGTGATATGACTATCGAACTGCCAAGTCAGAGGTCTCCAACTCGAACCCAAGACAGGCTCCTCTCGACTTTTCAAAATCATGTGCGTATTAATAATAGATTATCACTCGCTTAAACGATGAAGGAAAATATTGCGAGGAAACCCTTAGAGATGAGCGACGGCATGTATAAGGCGCATTTCCTCACCCAAAGCAAAAACAAGGATAGAAACCCAGGTTTAAATCCCAGGATAGAAAATCCTGAACTAATATAGGGAGACCTTTGGCTTTTGCTTACTAGTGGGACATGAAAGAGGCTACAATAAAAAAGGATGCGCAGAAGTTTTAAAAACAATAAAATTACACTAGAGCTACTTACAAATTATGTAAAAATTATCCTAAATAGCTGTTATCCGCTTTTTAAACCAAAGGGCTTTTTGAGATAAACGGAAGCCCATGTCCTACTCCAAGGTCTAATCTATCTCGGTACTTAATTTCATCAACATCGGTTCAGCTTTATAAGCGTGAAAGCGTAACAGACACATAGACACACAGAGTTACTTTTACTAATATTAGTAGGAATAGTAGGAATTAGTAGGAATTATATAGTAGGTACTTGTAACGCTTGGAAGTACGTTTGTGTAGTTATAACCAGTGGAACATAGCTATCGGACGAGCCGAGCCAATCAACGCGATCTCGGCACAATATGCGTTAATTAGAAGGCAAGCGGGAATCAATCGTCGACGTTTCTAGAATATGGTGTACGTGTAGCATGTTTGTTACTTGTGTGAATACGAATATCAAATATTGGAAACTCTTGCACGCGATATCATATAAATTACACAGTGGATATGATACTTATTTAGGTATTTTTTTGTAAATACATAAGTAATTATTGTCTTGGATATCAAAGCCAATGAAATCTCGTCATCATCATTCCAGCACTCGAATGTCTAGACTACAGACGTCACATATACATATTATGTAGAATATATACATATATAAATAGTAATAGCAGTGATAGCCTAGCGGTATGACCATTGGACTGCCAAGTCGAAGGTCTCGAGTTCGAACCCAAGGCACGCCCCTCTGACTTTTCGAATTCATGTGCGTATTAATAATTAATTATCACTCGCTTAAACGGTGAAGGAAAACATCGTGAGGAAACCTGCATAACTTAGAGATTTTTCTCGACGGTTTGTGAAGTCTGCCAACCCGCATTAGGCCAGCGTGGTGGACTATAGCCTAATCCCTCTCAATATGAGAGGAGACCCGTGCCCAGCAGTGGGACAGTATATGGGTTAATGATGATGATCATATACATAGTACAGACGCCAGAAGGTCAAGCTATCCAAAACTGTCAAATTTTCCCAATTGAATATGAACCTTATTACATTGTATTAAAGTTGAAAATCAATCAAAGAAATTTGACGGTTTGTGGTAGCTTGATGTGCTATGACCTCTGTAGAATATACGGCTCGATTCCCGCAGTGGTCGAGTAATCGGTTTCTGCGCCACTGGTTAGGGGTTCGATCCCCTATGAAAGACATACATATTTGTATGAGTTTAGGAAGTAAGTAATTCCGGATCTGAATGTTTGTGCATATGAACAGTTGTGCTTGTAAAAGCAGCCATTGCCTACAAGAGATTCTTGAATTCCTAGTATGGTGCAAAGGTTTCTTTAGAAAAAAAAATCACACAAAGAGGTGATCATTTACGCTTGCCTGAAAGAAATCGCAGATCGCCATCATCATCAACCCATATACTGTCCCACTACTGGGCACGGGTCTCCTCTTATATTGAGAGGGATTAAGCTATATAGTCCACCACGCTGGCCTAGTGCGGGTTGGCAGACTTCACAAACCGTCGAGAAAAATCTCTAAGGTATGCAGGTTTCCTCAAGATGTTTCCTTCACCGTTTAAGCGAGTGATAATTAATTAATAATACGCACATGAATTTGAAAAGTCAGAGGTGCGTGCCTTGAGTTCGAACTCGAGACCTTCGACTTGGCAGTCCAATGGTCATATTGGTATATGACCATATCTATTCTAGGCTATCACTGCTTCACTGCAGATCGCCATAAGATCGATTATTTGTATTGCAACAAAAAAAAACCTTCGGAAGTATCAGATTTCGCGGCATAAATTCGTACATGGCATAGTTCGCACCTTCAATAGGCCGAATACTGGCAATGTGAACTTCTCGATGCCGAAAATGCAAATATAAGGGCAATCCACTTCGGTAACCAAACCTGATAGATTCGGCCGGCAGCAAACACATTTGAGTGCCAAGCCGACAAACAAAGTTCAACACAATTTTCGGTGTTATTTGCTTTTTGGAATAGCTTTTTCCAATATTATTTATACTCTAGCTCTACAAATGTTAAGTACATATATTCACTAGGTGATAGAATAAAATAAGCTATCTTTTTGTATATTTTTGGCATTTTCCATGCTAAGATTTTAAAGTTATTAAGCAAAGGCAAAATTCGACATGACGGGTAGGAATCGCGGTGGCTTAGTGGTCATAGCGTCTGGTGTACCTAACCAGAAGACGCAGGTTCGAATCCTGCCCGCGGTCGAATTTTTCCTTTGCTTAATAACTTTAAAATCTTAGCATGGAAAATGCCAAAAATATACAAAAAGATAGCTTATTTTATTATTATTTTATATTTATCATATTTAAAATAAAAACATATTTATTATATTTAACATAAAACTTTAACTTGAACCGCAAAATGTACCTACCTACCTACGTCTTCTACTTTTTTATGAATACCAATAAGCAACCGAACTGTTTGTTGTCCGTGTCTGCCATTCCCCTTAGAAAGCAATGCCTAACGTCTGTACCCCATTCAAAGTCAAAGTCAAATCTTTATTTTAATTAGACCATTAGAATAGCACTTTTGAAAAGTCAAAACTTGTTGCGTTGTCCATTAAGGGGAGAAAGTGACAAACTAACATAACATACCATCACGCCTGTTTTTCCCGAAGGGTTAGGCAGAGGTATACCTGCCAATGTACACACATCAAAAAAAGTTTGCGATCACTTTGAAAAATCGAAATCTTTTTTGTTACGGTAGATTATATTATGATTTCTTCTTCTTTTTAGCTTATGCTTATGCTTAGTGTGATCGCAAACTTTTTTTGATGTGTGTACACTCACAGTTCATCGGTACGTTTAAGTCCCATGTAATAGGGGGCGAGCATATTGCCATATTGACAAACTAATAATGGAAAAGCTTTAATAAAATGTTACCATTTTATTGCAAAATAAACATTATTGTGTTGGTTGCATTTATACATCACAGAATTAGCCTATTATGACTGCAAGACCACTAAAGACTGCAGGTTAGTTTGTATCATCAACCCATACACTGTCCCACTGTCGGGCACGGGTCTCCTCTCAGAATAAGAAGGGTTAGTCGCACGCTGGCCTAGTGCTTTTTGGTAGACTTCACACGCCGTCGAGAAAATCTCTAAGGCATGCAGGTCTCCTCACGATGTTTTTCTTCACCGTTTAAGCGAGTGATAATTAATTATATGAATAGGTACATTATTTTGAAAAGTCAGAGGTTTTTGGCCTTGGATTCTATCTCGAGATTGATCGAGATTGAAATATAACTACTTTTTACGGATTTTATCCCGACGTTTCTGACCCTTTACATCGTCCATAGCCACGGGTAGACCGGGTCTACCCGTGACCATGACCGCTGTATTGCTGCTCGATAAAATCCGTAAAAAGTAGTTTTATTTCAATGTATAATATTTGCGTAAATGTCAGAAATCAATACGATCTCGATATCTTTGTCTTGGCAGTCCAATGGTAATATTACTGCTGCCTGTCTTAGTTATTGAAATTTTAGAAGCTGTATACTTGCCATATTGAAGGGGTGTACTTTCTGAGGGCTTTATAATTAGCACAGTCGTCATTATCCGCCTCTCAGTAGCAGCGCGCTTCAGTCACAACTGTGGGCGTTGTTGACCCAGTTGTAACTCTAAATTTGTTGAATTATTAGCTGTAGTTCAAGATCTTTTGTTTCACATATTAAATGGGCAAGGTGTTTTTTTTATTCCACTAACGTGGCAAACAAGCATACGGACTACCTGATGGTAAGCATGTTACCTAAGCCAATAGACGAAGATAAATAAATAAAGAAATAAATAAAAAAATAAAATAGACGCTAGCAAAACCAGGAGTATCACTTGTGTGTTGCCGACCTTGTAAAACGAAAGAGGAATAGTTTGGTTGACAGTATAAGGGTCAAAGTCTCTCACTGCTCACACAACGTTTCCTCGTGGAGCACTGGCAAATTTACTAACCGTTAGGAACACAACACAGCTCAAAGCATTGTTATTACTTAGGTATTTTATTTTATTTGGGAAAAAAAACGATATTACATTACAACTAACACTAGTAAGGTAGGTATATAAAACAAAATCAATGTAATAACAACAACATTTTCCACATATTAATTAAGAAGTAAGCTATGATGAGGACTCAAGGACACATACATAATTTAATAATTTACATTAAAAACTAACTAACAAATTAGTCAGTTACTACAAGATATTTTAATTATAAGTTGTTCAGTACTTTAATAACTTTACTACGAAAAGCATTCTTATTTAGCATATATATCAACATCTATGAATTGTTCATTATATATTTGCATAAGACGCTGAAGGGGTGCACGTTTACCTGCATTTGTTCGGCATGGTGACTGATCAAACAATCGGTAATCGCGCACTCCACGACGATGGATTAGTCTAGGAACTACAATTTTAATAGCATTACCCGATGCCGAGTAGGATACAGCATCCAAAGTCAAATAAAAAAAGTTTATTTCAATGTTATTTCAGTCAGTGAATTACTTACGTTTAAAAAGTTAACTTTAATCTTTTTTAGCCAAAATACCGCGGCTGAATGAATTAAAAAATATTTCATAATATTAAGATCATTATTTTTTCCGTTTCATTTTATATTGAAGGGTTCTAGGGAGCGCTAAAGTAAGTTTCGGCGTAAGTAGCTACCTGTCTTTTCAAAGGTCGATAGTTAAGAAACGCAGGCGCCATCTAGTATTAAAAGTCTTAAACATTGACTTATTAAAATCGATTTATAAGTCACTGAATAAATATTATTTATCATCGGCATCAGCATTAAAAAACATTTTTTTTTGTTAAGGGTGTACCTACATAGATCAGATCAAATAAAAAAACGTTTTTATTTGATTTGATCTGAGATTCGGACATGCACGAGTGCGGCTGCCCTTTAAATTTACTCGCCACGCTTCCTGTGATCTGGCCTTGAATATTGATGTGAAACATTTTTTATTCATTCTGTTCGTTTTCAAGCGTTGTATTTATCGTTAGTGAAAGTATATGTTCACTAACAAGAACGTAGGTATAATCTCTATTCTAACGTACCGGTAGGGTCGAAAAAAGAGTTAAGTTTATAAGCAGCTAATTAACATCTGTATTTTGTTAAATATTGTGTAATAATGTATCACGCAATATGTGTCAAAACGCAGGTATTGTAAGCTGCTACACATCAAACCATTTGATTGACGGGTAATTATTTAAATGACACCCTGTTAAAAGATGCAGATTTCGTTCGCTACCTGTATACCAATGCTTTTGTTGACTGTACCATCTATCATAACCTACCATCTTCCAAGCGTTTTCCCAACTATGTTGGGGTCGGCTTTCAGTTTAAACAGATGATTATCAGTATACCTATTTTACCCCAAACGATTGCCATCAGACGTCTGCAACTAAAGTTCTGGGCAATACCGTTATCCTGAAGATAGGTCAGCCTCTCCGTGCTACGAACATACTCGTGCCATCACGCCTGTATTCTCCGAAGGGTTAGGCAGAGGAGTACCTACTAATGGACACACAGTTCGCCGGTATGTTTAGGTTCCTTATATTAGGACGATCCTATTGCCATATAACCGGGCTCAAATCCAAGATCCTGCTGCTGACAATTTCATCGAAAAACCCACTATCACTTTATCTTTAGGTATGTACATATAAATTGCAATAAATTATAGGTAATAATAATTTACTATAATTATAAAATAGCAAATGTCCAAGCAGATCCATAAGAAAAATAATTAAACTCCTCAATACAAAAAAGTGCAATTCAAAAAAGTTTTACACGCACGTGTTTTTTTTTCGAAACAAAAAGGGGCGGGGCTGGGTGCCACGGTAAACTTTTTTCATTTTCTGGAACAAAAATGTGTAGCAACTATTGATGAAACGATTAAATCTCTTAGCGATTACGTTAATAACTTACGATTACGATTTCGAATGCGATTATTTCTGATTTAATAAACATAATATTATCGATAAAAGAGCATTATATTTATTACCATAAACTTAATTAATTAATGTTTATGAGAATTAATAATCATAAATTAAAATGAAGGAATTTATCTTTTCTAGGTTTGTTCAGATATCTAAATAACATTTCTAGGTTTTCAAGTAGGTGAACCGTTAAGTAGCGTTAGGATCACGCATAAGCAAAAGATTTACATTATATAAGCTTATTTACAAATTATATTACTTTTAGGAGATCGATGAATGTTCAAAAGTACCGCCTGTTTTTATAAAATGCGTGCCTCTTTGAGTGTATAAAAAAAAACACGGACGTCACTTACCCACCTGGCAGGAAGCATACGTTGCCTCGTCAAAATTCCCCCGAACTATTAACTTATAACAACAAGACTTAAAAAAATAATAATTTGCCGCTAGTCGTTGTGAATTTGTGATAGTAACATCGAATGTCTGTCCGAGCATTGCGTATTTATTGTTATCTGTCTTGGGTAATCTTAATGTAATCCTGACTCTGTAAAATCTTTGATTTACATCCTTATTAAATCCTTTCAAAAGTTACTCGAGTTCTTAATTTTTATCATTACATTTACAAAAGTCATCATAAATAATCGCAATAATGATAACAATGAATCGTGAAATATCGATAATCGTTTATTTTCTCATGTCAATGTGCCGTTTGTTTTGGAAACAACGCTTAGTTCAAGTTCACACGTGGCACCAATGCCCGCTCGCGCTATTGTCATTGGCATTTATAGATATTATTTCAAGTCATTCCAATTTTAAATACCCTTGTCAATGCGTCCGTTTTTTCTTTCATAGAAACCAATAGTAATATTTTATGGTATCCATAATAATGGCCATTAGCATGAACTTAAAGTGAACTTAAAGAAAACTTAAATCCTACGTAATTAATACCAATTATAAAATCAAATTTTTATTATTTTACCTAATTAAAAAAATATATAATAACAATTATAATTAAGTTTTCCAAAAAGGCCAAGAGACCAGTGACCATTGCCATTATAATATAATGGCAAAGCATTGGTCACCTCATTATTTATCAAGCAAGGTCGTGGGTTCGAATCTGAGTTACCTTCCAAAGGACCGATGTGATCGTTTATTTTAGCGGGAAAAACATATAATATGCACTAAGTGTCTTCGTATCACGTATTTAGTTTATCAATTCTCAAACAGTCGTAAGTACTAGTAAACAAGACCATTAGCAACAGATAATGTTTCTTTAATACATGCTACATGTGACATATGTTTTGTCACTGTCTCGCTCCGGGTCGATAACCGCGGTAACCGCCGACTCGGCTCACGGTCGGCATGCCGAGCATGACCGAGCGCGATGCGGCACGGGGGCGGTGCGGCGCGAGGGGGACGCAACACACATTCGGCGCGGCAGCAAATCGGCAGTGCTGGCGCTCCCCTGCCGCGTACAACGACGCATCTGTCCGGCGCGATAATTTCCAGACCAACATTATAATATAGGTTATTCAAAAATGGCTATGGAAATACAGTTAATAAACCAAATAGAGAAACATGAGTTTCTTTACAACTTCAATCTACCGGAATACAATAGGAAGGATATGGTGGAAGAAGCATGGGCGAATATTGCAGCAAACACAAATATGTCAGGTGAGTACCTACGCCGCATGCATGGCCCGCCGCGCCGGTATGTGACGTCAGTGTTGTGTTCTGTTTACATCGCGGGTTTCGTCCAGACTAGTGGTCTACTTGTGATTTAGGTGCCCCAGCGACCCAGTAATGTATTTGATACAGTTTATATTGCGTCTTTGTTGTGTAGCTCGGTTTGATTCAATGCCATGCCGCACGTATTAGTTGAGTGATGGACGTAGTATTGCCAGTTTATTGTGTTATGTTTTGTTTTATTTTGTTTCGTGGTCTTTTTGATATACATTGTTTTCTTTATTAAGTAGATGATAAAAACGGTAAAAACAAAATTGCTTTTAAGTACTTATTTGTTGATGTCATAAAATAATTTATTCGGCTGAGATGGCTTGATTGGTGCAGTACTCGAGAAATCAGCAGCTGCACCTCGGGTTGTGGGTTCGATCCCTGCATGGAAATAAAGTTTTGTATTATCTACAGAAAGTTGTCAGTGTCTGGTACAAATGTACCTGAATTTAAGATTAACAACAAACGTTCCGGTTTGATGAGCAATGTAGCCAAAATAAATGCAATTAAGTACAGACGCCAGTAGGTCAAGCTATCCAATTCTGTAAATTTTTCCTAACTGAATATGAACCTTATTGTTTTGTATCAAATTTGAAAATCAATCAATGAAATTTGACAGATTGTGGTAGCTTGATGTGCTGGCCTCTGTACTCTTTTGAATTCCAATGCGATAGGTACCACTGGTGTCTAAGCTACGGTAGCCGCTTACCATCAAGCGGCCCATATGCTTGTTTGCATCAATGCTTAATATTTTAATGCATTCAATAATATTTTATAACGATGGACTAAAATACTTAATCAGCAAATATCACCATTATCATAATCAGCAAATACAACCACAGTACTTATCTACTTATCCCAATAAAAAAAAACAATAACTAAGTAGGTAAAGTAACTAATAACAAAAGGCGTAGGGCGCCATTTTTATTACCGCTATGAACAGTCATCTTTTATTCCTAGTTTTACTTCCCTAAACGCAAAAAAATTTTACCTGCCAACACCACAGCAGCTAGTTTGCGAGCGAAAACAACAGAGGGCGTTGTAATTAAAAAACTACATATAGCCGCGAAGTTGGTAAACAGCCAGCGGCATGCTTCTTAATCTTATCTCTCTATTAATTATTGCGTTCTCATTACAGTAAGCGATTGCAAAGAGAAATGGCGGAACATAAGATCATCTTTTCTGCGAAGCATGAAACCCAGTGGGTATAAAGTAAAGAAACCATATTACCTAACCGAGTACCTAAAGTTTATACTACCATTTCTGAAACCTATAAGTGGTATTGAAAGCGCAGACGACTGTCAGTATGATTCGCCACAAAATCTGCACCATGACAATGTAATTGTTGATTTTATCAAAGAGGAACCAGTTGATGATGACAACGAAAATAATGAGAACCACGCGGACAACAGGATACTGAGCGAGTTGCTCACGCGCAGACCAGCGAATTTGAGGAAAAGACGACGATTTTTTTTACCGACAAAGAAAAACTCAGACTCACTGAGACCCAGGAATAAACTGGCGACAACAGTGAACACACAAAAAAATTGTACTACCCCCCCAGATATAACAAACTCCCCCAACACTGACAACCATGCAATGAAAATGTTCTTGATGAGTCTTCTACCGGAGTTAGAAACGATGACAGAAGACCAAATTAGATTATTCAAAATTAAATCCATGATGTTAATAGACGAAATAAAAGTTAATTACACTCAGGTCAGAGCAAGTACTTCTACTATCAATAACGAACGGTTACAGAAAAGACTAATAAACCTGTTATTAAAGAATTTGGAAAAAACCACCAAAGATAATAAGAAGATGAAACGGAGTTAGTTATAATACTCATACTTATAAAGCATGCTGATTTTTGTGTACATCGCACTAAACTAATTTTAATCACACTGTATATTTTTGTATGAGCGACTGTATAATCGATGATAACATGTAGGATGATATCAAATAACCAAATGGTTCTATAATAAAAATTATTATAATGCGTGTAGTGAGTGGATTTCGGGATAAACTGCGTCAAGGCTAGCGTACGCGGTGATTGAGTGTTTCCAGCAAAGGGGAAGCCGGTTGCGTATGCGCACGGTACTCTACGTACAAATTAGTTATGACAATCGTAGTCAAGTAGAAGTAGAAGTTTCAGTGCGTCAAAATTCTATATTCAGAAAGGACAGAAAATATTTTAGAATTAAGATTAAAAAAAATACTCGTGGTAATGTGACAAAGCCGACTATTGTAAGCAAGCAAGTGGGTACTGAGACGGTTGTCAGATGTCAGATAATTATATTGTTTTATATTTTTTTTTAGAAAGAGAATAAGTGAGAAAGTTAGTTTAGTTTGTAAATTACATAATCAGCTTATATAATTGAAATAAAACTACTTTTTACGGATTTTATCGCGTATATTGATATTATTAATCCCGACGTTTCGGACCCTTTACAGCGTCCATGGTCACGGGTAGTCTGAGGTGGTGGGCGTCTTGATGATATAATTACTGACAGCTACCCTACATTTTTTTTTGTTACATGATCAATGACATTTATTACTAATTATTAATTAAAACTAGATGGAGCCGGCATTTCCTAGCTGACGACCTCTGAAAAGAAACGCCGAAACAAACTCAGAGAATCATGGTCTCTTTTAAAGTAACAATATTCAATGATCATGTTTTCCGTAAAAAGTAGTTTTATTTCAATGTATAATATTCGCATAAATGTCAGAAATCAATAGCTTATATAATGTTGAATTTGATTGAAAACAATGTTAGTTATAAATAGAATTTCAGTGAAAGACTGCTAAGAATTTTAATATGAATGATTGTGATCTAATAAAGTTCATAATTTGTTTTTTTTTTGTGAATGATTTTATTTTTCCATGGAGTATGTAAAGCCAACGCATAAGTGCGCTTGGTGGGTTGCTTTGTTAATCTTAGAAATAATTTTAACCTTTTGACCGCCACGGACGTGTATAGACGTCAAATGAAAACTTGCTCACGACGCCAACGACGGCATGGCACGTCAATAATACCACTTTTTTTTAACAAAAAATTATGTTATTTTTTTATCTATTAATAAATACTAGAATTTGTCGCTTGGCGTAGACAACACGGATTTTCGTTATTGACGTGGCGGTGAAAAGGTTAAGTGTCAAAATATCTTGTGCTGAAACTATGTCTGGAACCATCATTACGCCTGCATTGAGGAATGCGGAATGCCGAAGGCTTAGGCAGAGCTGGTGTACCTACCTAATGTACACCCACAGTTCACCCACGGTTCGTCAGTGTGTTAAGGTCCTATGTAATAGGGGGCGAGCCCATTAAAAGGGCACAAATCCAAATACCGAGCTGCTATTGAAAATTTCACAAACAAACCCAATAACACTGCTCGACCTCGACCGAATTGACCCTCTAGCACAGCGCTTGGTCATACTAGCCTAAAGAAGCAGTTAATTCAGTTAATGCCATATTTGATGGCCAATATTATGTAATAATATTATGCATGCAACTCTGCGCAGTCGTGCCTCCCACGGAATAAAAAAACAGTTTTTTCTGTTCTGTGGCGCCACCATAGACGAAGGTAGCGACGACACGTGACGACTTTGACACTTCTGCGTCGGCCGCTGGGTACCTTCGAACAAATACAATGCTTTCATTCTCTTTTTCATTCATGAAAGCAAAATATATAAATATTATTTAACGACGTCTAGGCCTAGTGGTTCGAGTGTGAGCCTGCTGAACAAGTGGTCATGGGTTTGATTGCCACAGGACAACTATTTACGTGATGAATATAAATGTTTGTGTTTGTCTAGGTGTTTCTTATACAGAACTACCCGTAAAGCCGAAAGGAGGTTAAATGGGGCCTTATAACGAGTCCATTCACAATATTTAAGAACCGTAGTAACGCTGTATAACATACCCCAAAAAAAAGAAAACAACAACATTTACAATTTACAACAACAGAATAAAAAATATAAAAACTATTAAAATAGACAATTATTAGGTGAAATAGGTACGTAGGCCTTTCTGTTAAATAATCTGGTTCCCTGACATGACAACTTACTAGGGTTGATAGCTTTGATAATTAATTATATTTTTTCGGGGTAGGTACTTTGTAACACGTTGTATAACATAAAAAAATTATATTATTATTAAATCGCTTGTCTAGTTCCCATAGTAGGTACAGTCAACAGCATAATCAGGTTATACCAAACTGTCAAATTTCTCAGAATTATTGATGTTTTATTGGAGTAACTTGGGCTAAAATATCTCACATACTTATCTACCCGTGCCAAGCCGGGACGTAGGTACCGCTAGTTCAGAATAACCTGTGGAGATACCAGAATCACGTCGGGGTCACCAGTGTGGAGAGGCGAAGAGTGTTACCTCTCCATCCAGAGGAAGGATCCACCGACCAGGCGGGTGTTTGTATTAAAATTCGCGTAGGTAGGTACGCGCTGTTTCGTGAACGTTCACGTGTTTCCAGAACCATCGTGAGCCATTTTAGTTGTTCATTTTAGTAACTAGTGCTAATTTTGTAGATATATTCTGCAACTAGTATTCAAGCCGTCTTAATGTACATTGTGTTTTTCTGAGCTTTGTCCAAATAAATATATTTCTTTCTTTCTTTCTTTCTTTCTATCATGTTTATTGTGTCGGGCTTAACAGTATTGACAAACAATCCATCTCTTTTCTCTCGAGTCTTAAGTGCTCATTGTGCCTACGGGAAATAAATCTCAAGTTGTATATCCTACGCTCGCTATATGACGTAACTGTCATTCCACGACTTCCGTTTCTTTCCTCCTGTGCCACGACCGGTTTTCATTACATTGCACAATACATGAAATAACACAAATGGCTGGGCTGGCCCGTTTCTAGCAGAACGTATGAGCATTACCATTCAACGTGGCCGTGCTGCCAGTCTACTGGGCACGTTGCTGGACGATAGCGATGCTAAGGAATACTTTGACTTTACTAGCGATTTTTGTTTTTAGTATACCTATTTAGGTATATTTTGTAAATAGGCAAGTTTTTTTTTTATATAAATGGAATTAACGCAAATATCTCAAATATTTTTAAGGATATATTAGAAAGAAAAATTCGGGTAGGTAAAATGTAAAACAAAATTATAATTATGTAAGAAAAGAAGTTCCCTAGTACTTAGAGTATTTGAGATAGCTGGCCCCCGCGGTGCCGCCTGCCTTTTCTCCTTTTTGCTCGGCTCCTATCAATAGTAGCGTGATTTTATTTATATAGCTTAAAACCTTCCTCGATAAATGGACTCTGCAACACATGATTATTTTTTCAGTTCGAACGTGTAGTTTCTGAGATTAGCCGCGTTCAACAACAAACAAACAAACTCCTCAGCTTTATAATATTAAGTATAGATAAGCAACATCATAATAACCCAAATCTCGCTATATATGGTTATATAATTATATTTATTATATATATAATTATATATTACTAATATAATATTATAATAACCATTTACTATTCTACTTCTATCTGACTTTTAAAATTCATGTGCGTATTAATAATTAATTATCACTCGCTTAAACAGTGAAGGAAAACATCGTGAGGAAACCTGCATACCTTAGAGATTTTCTCGACGGTTTGTGAAGTCTGCCAACCCGCATTAGGCTAGCGTGGTGGACTATAGCCTAATCCCTCTCAATATGAGAGGAGACCCGTGCCCAGCAGTGGGACATTATATGGGTTGATGATGATGATGATTACTTATTTCTATTTTATTTCCTTCCACAAACAATTTTGGAAGTCTGTTTGCTCGTATTTCAACGTAAGGGAAATATGTATATTGCTCAATATTATAGCTTGCGTTACCTGTTTAATCGCTGAAGGGTAAGGCACAGGTCTGTTTTACTACATACCTCTGGTTTACCCCTAGTTAATCAGTTACCTCAGTGTACCTATTACGGCATCTGTAGGTACGGTCAGCAACGAAAGTCGCCAAATACAGCTAAATTTAGAAAACATGACCGCTCCAAAACTTGTCAAAAGATTTTTTTTTATTATAAGGTAAATATTTAATGGTCATATAAGCAATGATTTCGCACACCTTCACAGGTCAGTAACTTCATATTAGAAGTCGTATTGAAGATTGCAACATGTTAAGCGACTTTCGTTGCTGACTGTACACTATTTGTCAGTATGTTTTAGGTTTCAATGGCGGAGCCAATTACAATTATAAGAGCTAAAATCGAAACTCCGCACTTCTAGCTTGCACCCGCAAGTTTGTTGGCATGGGTAGATGTGATTTATTACAACTTATAACCGTCTAATTATATTCGGAATGGGATCAGCAGTTCCAGAGATTATGTTCTACAAATATACAAAACATCATGAGGAAACCTGCATGCCTTAGAGATTTTCTCGACGGCGTGTGAAGTCTACCAACCCGCACTAGGCCAGCGTAGTGGACTACGGCCTAATCCTTCTCATTCTGAGAGGAGACCCGTGCCCAGCAGTGGGACAGTGTAATGGTTGACGGTAATGATGATGACGTAGTGAATGAAATTGCAACATTTAAACAAATAATCAAACAAAGAGCCATATAAAACTACCTCAAAAAAAAAGACGTATTTTACTCGTAAATCTGCATATTTCGATACTGTCGCATTCAAATACAGAATCTGTTTATACCCACCATTAAAAGTGCGGTATGGAGTCCTCTGTGGTCCGGATGCTTGTGAAAAGAGCAAAAAGTATCGAATAATATGCCATTTGTGCTTTGATTTGGTCTGTAGGGTTCCGTACTCATAGCCCTTTTTTGTATGGCGAACTTAATCACACCTTTTATGGATTTTATCGTGTTATTATATAATCTCTACCTTTCAGATCCTTCACAGCATCACCATCACTATTGTCAATGTGATATAACGTAAAGTCTGTTTGTAGGCAGCGGCTGAGTGATCGGCTTCTGCGCCACGGGTTGTGGGTTCGATCCCCACACGGAACAAATATTTGTATGACAGGTAATTGTTCCGGGTCTGGGTGTTTGTTTGTGTATGTGAAAAATTGTATTTGTAAACGCACCGATACAGGAGTAAATCCTGTGGGGCAACGTTTTTTAAATAAAAAGAATATGCCTTTAGATTCATTTCGTTTCTTTCGTTATAATTTTGTTTATACATACCCAAAAAATAGATATTACAAAATACCACATTATTTTTTATGGAACTCTAAAAAATATACAACCCTAAACCGTTGATACCGTTCGAAAATAATTTTTGCTAGAATTTCATTTAAATTGTACCTACAGGATTTTATTGAAAACGCACGTATCAGGGTTGACAACCGTAACATATTTATGGGTTCATGTTTATTTTGCGACGTCCACTTGACCCTCGTCGATTTTATCGATATTACATCACGTTAAATGTTATTCCAATGTTTTAAATTATAGGATTAGAATCCATATCGGATTCCATAAATTTTCAAGCTAATAATGATTCTGTCGATATGACCATTCGACCATGTGAGGCTACTCTAGTGTTATAAGATTGTTACTAAATAAAAAAACAAATAAATTGTTACATTTAGGTAAGTATTGAAACAATTTTAACATCTCGTGACAACCCTACCTGACCTACATTGGCTTTCGATACACGCTATATGCCGTTTGTATTGGAATATTAAAATTTTACGCATACATCCGTATGTAACAAAATAGAATATTTACTATAGGTACATATACATATTGCATGAATAGTCGATATCTTCTATATTCGTCGGAGCAATATGAACTCCAGTATTCTTCAGATTCCTATGGTGCACTCCCAAAACGTAGGTAACTTCCTTTAAATTTAAGCTCACTTATACCTACATATAGAAATGGACTATACGCCATGACATTATTGTTCTAGAGTCTGACCAATGACAGCTGTCCAAAAAAAGGCGGCAATTTAAAAAAAAACAAGAAATTTTGTGATAGGAGCTTACCTGTCAATACATGTCTCATGTTTATTAGACTTGAAATAGATAGGTTATATCCCATTACTACTTCTTGAATAAAAATAGTATCAATTATGTTTAAGCAGTGTAGGTACTTCCAGGGTTGACAGCTTTTGTCTAATTATTACTTTAATTAATAAGGAATGACTTTTTAGACTTTTTAAACTATTTGATATGACATTTGTATGCCCATGAGGCTGATCACAGCATGACCTTTGTTTATTATTATGAACTAATTATTACCTGTGAATCACTAATAAATTATTTTGATTTTGAATTTTTTAAATTGCCGCCTTTTTTCTTGGACAGCTTTCGTTGGTCAGAATCTATGATCCCGATTCTGTTTGACCAATCATTGGGTTGTATTTGCACTGATACGACGTGTTCTCACGCCTAGTAATCGACTACTACTATGCTAATAAGACTGAACTTTCATGAAGGCCCTCAGATCATTACAGGTCAATTACTGGGCAATAACCACATTCCAAATAGTCCACTAGTTATTTTTTTATTTTTGTTTCGTACCACTAAGATGGCAAACAAGCATACGACCCACCTGATGGTAAGCGGTTACCGTAGCCGATAGACGCTTGTAACACAAGGGGTATCTTTTGCGCGCTGCCGACCCTGTAAAACTAAAGAGGAGTAGTTGGGTTGGTAATATAACGGTGAAAGTCCAAGTATAAGGGTAGGAAGATGCTGAAATTAAAAAAAAACAACAACATTTAAAAACAACTGTTTATTACAGACAAGAAGACAAGGGTAAAGACAATAGGTTACAAAATGATACAACATTATGTAGTAGGCGAAGTATACCATTTTATAAATAATGCGAATATAAATTGGCTATTCTCATTTACATAAATTGAAAGCTATGTATTACTGGAGCTGATTACGCGATGCTTTTGTGACGTTTTTCAATTAAAATTATGAGGAAAACAAATATTTTTTGCAAATCATTGTCAAAATCAATCCCTACTGACATCCCTACTAATATTATAAATGCGAAAGTAACTTTGTCTGTCTGTCTGTTACGCTTTCACGTCTAAATCACTGAACTGATTTTAATGAAATTTGGTACAGAGATAGAGTTGACCTTGAGAAAGAACATAGGATAGTTTTTATCTGGTACTTTTGAAGAGTTCTCTTGGAAACGCGATATAACCGAACTCGACGCGGGCGAAGCCGCGGGCGGAAAACTAGTTACCTATAAATGCCTCTGTAACTCTGTCTGTTACGTATTCACGCCTAAACCACTGAACTCATTTTGTTGAAACTTGGCACAGAGATAGGTTAGAGCTTGGAGAAGAACATAGGCTACCTTTTGTCTCAAAAAACCCTATTAAAACACAAAAAAAAACATTCCATCACGCCTGTATTCCCCGAAGGGTTAGGCAGAGGTGTACTAATGTACACCCACATTTCGCCGGTATGTTTAGGTCCCATGTAATAGGGGGCGAGCCTATTGCCATTAACCGGGTATAAATCCAGACTCCGAGCTGCTACTGAGAATTTCATAGAAAAACCCAATAACACTTTGCTCGACCTGGGGATCGAACCCAGGACCTCTAGCGTAGCAGTCGCGCCTAGGACCACTAGACTAATGAGGCAGTTAGAATAGAGCAAACCCTACTACCCTATACATATCGTACTTATATGATAAATTCCTCATTAGCCTAGAGGTTGTAATCGTGCCTGCTACGCTAAACATCCTTGGTTCCCAGGTCGAGCTAGCTATTGAGCTTTTCTATAAAATTTTCAGTAGCTGCTCGGTGTTTGAATTTGTGCCCGGTTAATGGCAATAGGCTCGCCCCCTATTAGATGGGCCCTAAACATATCGGCGAACTGAGGGTATACATTAGTACAGTTCTGCCTAACCCTTCGTGGAATACAGGCGTGATGGTATGTTATGATACCAAGAGGGAGGAGCCCGATGCGTTGGTCCGACCAACAGAGGCGTCTTTACCCATTGCACACGGGCGCAGCGGTCCTAGGGTCCGGCCGCGGTTATTCTAAATACTGTCAACAGCACATCATGACATCCAAAACTGACAAATTTCTTCAATCGATTTTCAATTTAATCTCCAATCAATAGAGTTTATTATCCATTGGGGTAATTTGACAGTTTGTAGTGTGCTGTTATTTTTGTACCCATTTCATTTTCACCGTGCGCTTACTAGAGGGCGCTAGGGTAATAATAGGGCTAGAGACCTCTCTGCCGACCAGATTCGTTCAACACTGGACTCAACTGCTATCTGTCTATACTGTCAACAGCACATCATGGCATCCAAAACTGACAAATTTCTTCAATTGATTTTTAATGTAATCTCCAATCAATAGAGTTTATTATCCGTTGGGGTAATTTGACAGTTTGTAGTGTGCTGTTATTTGTACCCATTTTATTTTGACCGTGCGCTTACTAGAGGGCGCTAGGGTAATAATTGGATTGCACACGGGCGCTTAATAGCCTAGAAACGCCTCTGCCGACCGACCGAGATTCGTTCGTCACTCGACTCCAGTGTGAACAATGCCATCCATGCTGCAGAGAATAGAGCAAAATGGAAAGGAACATAGTTCGCAAGAAGCTTTTACAGAGATCACGACCCTCAGCAGTGAGGAGAACGACTCAAGGAGGAAAGAAAGACAGAAATAAATATATATTTTCGCCCAATGCTGGAGGAGGTATGTTATGATAAATTTCCAGCTATTCATATAGTAAGTGCCGCGTATTTTTCCTTATGTCCTCCATTCTACGTGCAGCGTTGCACGTGAGGCTATTAAGCATCATTCTCCAGGTTTTTCCTATTTATTTATATGTATAAGTCCTTAAATACGTTTCCCGCGTGAAGGTTTTTTGTTATAAGTAGTTTGGACAACATTTTGATAGAATTGACAACCTCTGTGGTTTAGTGGTTCGCGTGTCGGTCGATCACGAGGTCGTGGGTTCGATTCCCACATGACAAGTAATGAACTTAATGGTATTTACAAAAAAATATATAATTATACCCATATTACCGTTACTTTGGTACTACAAGGAGCTGTGTAAAAAAAAATGTCCAATCATATTTATTAAATGAAAGAAATACCAATATTTGTTCTTTGGAGTTACTCCGGATAACTAAAAAACCTAGAAAACGTATAGATGTGATAATTTCTATATAATGAAATTATTGCTTTCTTAATAAATTACTAGATATCAATAGGTAACCTCACAAAAACATCGCGTAGTATAAAACTATATTACATTTCTCAACAATTCACATTTAAATTTAGAACATATATTTATAACAAGAGACCCATGTATTTGATATTTTTCTCTAACAATTTTTTTGGTCCCATCACAACAATGATAAAGGGTGAAAACCACAATTAGTAGTCATGCCTCGTAAATTATGTATATACAGTATTTAGCATTCCAAATACAAAAAATATTTTATGACTCCGTACTAACTTATTTACGGCCTGACATTTTATTTTTTATAAAAATATTTCAGAACCTATATACTTATAGAGCGTACCACAACGTGAAAGCGCAATCATTTTTTTGGAGGCGAGAGAGAGATAGCCAGCTTTCAAACAGTTTAACCTGTATAGTGTCATCCCTCTCACAACATAAAACTTTCATGATAAATGTTGTGCGGCCTCAGTTTAATTGTTTAAAGATTTATAATGTTTAAAATTGAAGCTTTGGTAAAACTGTATCAGAGAAACGTGGATAATACATATTTATATTGGCATTGCAATATACATGTAACTTTATGATAAATTGTGTGTATTTTTGAGGCATGACTTTTTAAATGATATAATAATTTGATATTATCTTAACTGGTCTAACTTAACGAGTCTAAATTAAACTGACTGAGTAAACACATTTAGGGCCTATTTCACTATGTCTGGGCAGCTACACTACGAATAAATTCAAAATGGAACATAATTTGGATGAATAACTGCCTAATAATTTAACGGGAACTTACTTGAAGTTGGTGAAATAGGCCCTTAGTCCATTAAGCATTGTTACTATGTTAGCACACTCCAAGCTCAACAATCCCATCAAATATGTCGATTATATTTACGTAAAACTTCTTTATTTACACCATGGTAAGCATTCGTTTGCCATACACCATTAAAGCTACAAATAAAATACATCTCTAGTAAAACAGCAGATCAAAAAATCGGTTATAGTGGGTTTTGGAGAACAAAAAATGGGTTATAGTGCGCTTTAGGGATAAAAAATGGGTTGTAGTACGTTTTAGAGAACAAAAAATGGGTTATAGTGCGCTTTAGAAATTAAAAATGTGTTATAGTGCACTTTGCAGATCAATAATTGTTACTTTTCTCTCTCTATAGGGATAGAGAAATAAGGTAATAAATAATATAAAACAGTTTAAGAAAATAAGAGATCGTTTAGATTCAATGGAGATAGAATAGATTAGGCAGAGCTGAGGGCTGAAATGTAGTGCCGGTGTTTCCACCACACAAACGCATGAGCAAGCCATACCTTAAGTTCTTAGCAATAATTGGTTTTTAAATGTCAATGTAATTTGCTAGAATCAATTGAATCAAGATTGATTTCAAGACCACTTAAATTACAAATGTACCATTATCTCTGATTAATCCTAAGTGATTAACACTAATGGTTGTTGATGACTTTCTTTGTGTCGCATTGCAAACTCTATTTAAATATAAAATACCTTGAATATTTCAATCAGCAATCGCTCAAGTTGAATAATGTCTGATTAGAATGCATAGACATTGAGTTTAATGACTTTAATTATTCAACATAAAGAGTTTTAAACTACATCAATATAAATTGCTTTAACGCCGTTTTAAAGACCAATTTTGTTTTCTGTTCCAGCGAATATTTATATAGAATTTAGAAACGATAATTTTCTCATTATAAATCGTAGAATTCAACAATGTTACAATCTATTTTATGACCGTTCCGTTCCTTTTTTAAATTCTTCTTTGATAAACTTATCAAACTCAACGTATTTATACTCCGTAATCGATCATAGCATATACATATACAGGCTATTTTGGAACACCTTAGCTGACGTCTACTAGCACTTCCATTCTTATAGCACCTGTCACAAACACGACGATCTTGCTGACACCATCCAGTCTACTAACAATAAATATCACTGTATAATACACGAACGCTTTTCACTTTGTCCCGTGGACCTTACGAGCCGGTTCAACGTGATTTTGGGACTCCCACTCGCACTGTCCGTGTCTCCTTTGGCACAAGTCTTTGTTCTCATTATCATTAGATCAGTACGAATGCTAGGCCTCCTCACGTTAGGAGCAACCACTCCACAAGCGTCTGACAATCTTCTCTTGATGGATAGAGTGCATTTTTTACTTCTACTGCTTTGGCTGCTAGTTGGGGGCAAGGTGCAAGGACTTCCGAATGCTGTACTGACCCTTTTGTGGTGGTTTGGCGCCATTTCTAGAGGCAAGTTGGCCACGACAAAGAGTTCGTAGAAGAGGTCGTCTACGTGAAAGTTTTTCTTTGCGGAGGTTTCAATAAAGACGCAGGAGGAGTCTTGCGTGTTGCAGTAAGCAACTGCTTCTTCAGGCTGGACAGTCCTGTGACAAAAATACTCGTATAATTATGAGATTTGTTTTATAAAGCCCTAGGTAATATGTTTAGAGCCCCTAGTGTAAGTTTCTGTTACTCACCTCGATATTACGCATTGAACGCATTTGGCGTTCCGTTTAGAACTCGGAACAGGCTTCGACACACAGAACGCGGTCAATGTTTAAAATCGAAATTGTTTAAAAAACTTACACTAGACCTTGCATAATTACTTACATTTAATCAAGACCAAAAGCAAGGAAAAAATTAAGAATCATCTCAGTCACAAATTTAATAGCGTAACAGCTGTAGGCATCGTAAGTTCTACAGGTTATTTTTAAATTTTAACGAAGTTTCCTAAAACGGTTTTCAATTTTAGTTAGATTTTCGCAACAAGTTTTTGTTAATTTGTCGGTTACTTGTTGGAAACTGGTTTCTTTCTTACTAAATGAAACATGAATTGCTAAAAAATATCTAGCTATCTTTTCTTGAACACATTCTATTTCCATTGTACCTACTACAAAGCTGATACAAATAGAAACCTGCCGTCAAAGTGACAGTGTTTAAATTTATCTTTCCCTAGATAATTCATTCAACTCTGAAAGCTAAAATTGATTTAGGTTCCAGATCTGTCAACGCCAGTTTTATCTTATTTTATGTGAGGGTATTAAATATCGAGATTCGATTCTATTTATGTAATCCTTTTTTGGAAACAAGTAAAAAATGTAGCCTAATAAAATTTAAAATACATGGCAATACAGGGCCAGTCATCACAGGTACCAAACATATTACCGCCGCTAATGATTATTGTTGTCACATTTTTAGGAAGTTGCGCACCGAAATCTTGGGCGCAAAAATCGTGCAATTTAAACTTCATCTAATATATAAAATTCTCGTGTCACAGTTTTCGTTGCCATACTCCTCCGAAACGGCTTGACCGATTTTGATGAAATTTTTTGTGCTTATCGGGGAGGTCTGAGAATAGGCCAACATCTATTTTTCATACCCCTAAATTTTTTTTTTATGGCAAAACAACGTTTGCGGGGTCAGCTAGTGTATTTATAATTTTCTTTTTTCTATGACATAAATCCTTTTTTATTTTTTATTTTATTTAAGCCCAGTCGGTGGCCTTAGTTACCACCGTTGGCCGTTAATTGCGGCATTAGTGACGTTACTTAACACATCAAAGGTACATTATCTTTTTTATAGTTTAGGGCTCATAGTCTTTAAATTCTGAGCATTCTATCTGTAGGTAATCCGTGTTGCGTTAGCTACCAACTGTAGCTCAATATAGCAAACTTGACTTTTGTAATAAGAAAGGAAATATTTCATGCAGTGTTCATTCTTAACTAATCTCCCAAAACAAAACCTCTTCTTTCACACTCTTATAACTAATAAAGACAATACTTACTTCAGGTCTCTGTCACATTTATTCCCAGCTATAGCCATAGGTACTCTGGGTGCTTGGCGGCGTCCTCTGCTGTTTCCACTGGTAGCGCTGGCTTTCGTCTCCAGGATCTGTTCTCGAAGCCGGATCACTTCTTCGAACGATTCCCGACTATCCATCGCGAATACTAGCACGAAAAGGTCACCTGTTAACCAGAGAAAGTTAATGATCAATCTCTGCTTGAATTTAGTGGTCCAAAAGTCCAAACCAGCTTCGGGGTTAGGACTATCGCAGAATTTTAATGTAATATATCATTAAAAAGAACTGTCTTTAAAATGGAATACGCATGATTGAGGTAGGAGTACCACCACAATAGGGTTGCCAGGTGTTTCAATTTACGCGGGATGTCTCAATTTTCAGGGGTCTGATGACACATCCCATTCACCCTTGATCGGGACGCCGAAAATCCCGATTTTTCACGAACCTCCTTAGTCTGTACTCTATTTGATAATTTTCACAAACTAATATAACTGTAAGTGTGTTACTACATAAAAATATTTTTCCTATTAGATTATTTTTTGTAGTCGCTGCTATTGTAGCTGTCCCGATTTGAAAACCAAAATCCCGATTATTTTAACCTTTCGTTCCGAAATATAACACAACGGACCTGGCAACATTACACCGCTATCATGCGTTGCTGAGTTCGTCTGAGTGCGGGGTTTTGTGCCAATATGTGTTTCGGTACGTATCCAGTGATATTATTGGGCAAATGAGATTGGTAAGTTCCACGCACGAGATACGCAATGACATTTGTTGTCATTGCGTATCTCGTGAATAGCTGAGAGACATACAGTATGAACAACGTGACGGGAAAACCGTGTCGCAGTAAGCATGCGGTTCGTTCGGACGGGCCTCTTTTCTACGGGTTCGGTTTTAACATGGATACCGAAAAATTTACTGGTATGTTCACTCAATAATTTGCAGCCTGCTTTTTATAAATGTAAAATAAAGAATCGGACATAGAAAACCTTTGAATGCAATATACCTCTTAAAAAAATTTAATGGAATAGGTAGATCATAATCATTATATATCAACATGAAAATATAAATCTATGTCATTGAGGCATAGCACACTGCATCATCAATACAAAATTACCAACATGAAACTTTAATGAAAACTGCATTGAGGTATATGCACTATTGTACTGGAGCACCACACTAAATACTTTTGTGGTGAAAAGTCTAATCTAGAATTGATTTTATAATAATTACAGAATCCATATAGTGTGCTTATTAGGCATTGTTTAAATCTCGTTCGATACAAAGTAAATAAATAGAAATATTGATACTAAATAGATACTTTAGTTATTTAGCCTTAAAAATATATAATTCTTCAGAGTTCTATAGTTCTAATCTTTTATATCTTCAGGTTCCTAATACTTTGTCGTGGGCAGCGTTTGCAACTCATTAATGCTCAGTTTCTGAAGCTAAAACAAAGAGAGATATAATCTATATGTATAAATAATATAATTTATAAAATTTTCTCTATAAAGAAAACATTTTAATTTACCAATGGTATTCAGTTCTGAAAATTGGTTCTCTAAAGTATCATAAAATATAATACTCTGTGGCGCTTACTCTGCAACTAAAGAAGCAAGACTCGCTTCACAGCCCTTTAGTATTTCATAATTCAATGTAAATAGCTGAAAATTTGTGATTAAATCCATCGTTACCGGTCGTCGTCGGTCAGGACACGGTGATTGCCTCACTTTGCCAACCACTAATAAATGTATCATTTATTCACATGTAATTGGATTCTTTAAGCTACCCGTGTATTGGAGCGGAGACAAGCGGAGCGGAGTATTAACCAATAGAATTTTAAAATGAAGCGGTGACGTGATTTTTGTGCAATTCTATTTGTTAATGTTTCTCCACCCCGCTCCTGTCCATTCCAGTATATCTAGTACCGGCCACGTTGTTCTAAATTTCTAAGGTACACTTCATACACCGTCAATAAAATTTTTCGAGCTGGCACATATTGTTTCCTCAGTTGCCACAATGATTTCGACCTCGGAATCGATCCCAGGACCTAGTGCTTAGAACCACTACACTAGTTAGGTAGTTATCTCATCTATAACTAACTAAACATAACTATGTAGATAGTACAATAATATTGTACCTATACTTGTTCAAATCGACAACAATTAACCTAACAAGCTTCCAAGCTTCCATGATTTCTACGAAATGAAGCCGAGGAGCAGTCAACCAAACGTCGTTACTATAACTTGTTACGTACCGTGTCATGTAACGTGTGGAAACTAGGCCACGTTAATTGGCCCCACACAGCGAGATGCAAGGCACGCTCAATTTGAGCGCTTGATTTTGTCCCTCTTGTGATGCAACTCGAGATAAGTGGTTTGGTGGCAGATTAGAAATCCAATTTTAATATTTACGTGTCGAGCTTTTTAGCTTTATTGACCCGCTTCTGGGTAACATTGTATAAAAAAAATTGTATTAGAACACTGTGCAAAATAGCAATAATAACTACTTTGTTTACTAAAATCCAATCAGTCTTTTGAGAAGAAGCACATGGTGGTTTGTAGCGTCAGTTTGGACTGGCTTACCAGTGGACATGCAAAATTACCAAATCGGAATCTTAATAAGATTAACATTAAGCAGAATTTAATTTGGCACCAATTTAAAAAAAAAAGACGTTTTACATTTTGCTTCTTCTTACAGAAGAAACATTTCGGTTTGCTAATCCAACTTCACTAATTCACTTAGCAAAGCGCAAAAATGATTTCACGTACGTCGTACACAGCTTTAGGTACCCTTACACTGTCGTTCACGCGAAAGTACAAGCTTTAGTTACTTGCTAGTTATACAGTACACATCGGAGCTTGTCACAATGTAGTTACGCGCTAAACTTGTTAGTGCAAGGAATTGCACGCCACTGTAATGTTAATTTTGTCTCGAGTGTATCAGGAGATTGTCTTCGCTATCAGTTTAGTAATAGTTTTAGTTCAGAAATTTAAAGGGTGATGTATCAAGCCTAGGCCTGTGCTAAATTCATTTCCATGAGTGAATAATTCGTATTAGTTATTATACAAGCGTCTTGCAAATGGAGATTTTGCTTAGAGCTATTAAATTTTCGAAATTACCTACAGACACGTTTAGATACGTAACTGTATTTATGTTTTAGCGAATTTATAAATTATTTTTAAGATCAAGTTATAACCAAACCTTGAATGTTTACTTAATATTAGTTTTATATAAGCGCGACTGCTACGCTAGATGTCCTGGGCTCAATTTCCAGGTCGAACAAAGTGGTATTAGGTTTTTCTATGAAATTCTCAGTAGCAGCTCGGAGTTTGGGTATATTATGCCCGGTTAATGGCAATAAGTTCACCCCCATTACCTGGGACTAAAGCAAACAAGTGAACTGTAGGTGTAAGTACAAACTATTCTAAATTGAATATGAACCTTATTATAATGTGTTAAAGTCGAAAATCTATCAAAGAAATTTGACAGATTGTGGTAGCTTGATGTGCTGTGTACAAAAGTACGTCTGGGTGACCTTTAGGGGAATGTAGGCATGTTATTATGTAATGTTATGGTTGCGTATCTATTCTCGACGAATTGCGGAAATCGTTTTTACATTTTAGCTAATGAAATTTTGCTAATTAGCACTACAAACGTGCAACCTTAATCACGCTGACCAACACACATGTTACACTAAGACCTTAGTTATGGGAGAGCGGTTAAATTGCGGCCAAGAGCGCGTCCGGTTCAAATTCGCGGCAGTTTCAAAACGTTCCCGGTTAACGTAATCCTTCAACTTTAAACATGTACATCCGGGATTTTCTGGTTTTGTGTTCCCACTTGCTTTATGAAGCTAAGAGGTCTTTGGCTTCACTTTGTAAGTCCGTCGACCGGGAATGTCGATAGAAGACATTATTTAAGCCGGGATCCTCGCAAATTCCCTATAACTCGCTCACTGCGGCACTAAAATATTATACGACTTGATATTTCCAACGAGCAAATCTTTTCGACGATATAATAGCCATGCATCTGTTTCAGATAAATCCCCTACGACTTTGGAATTTTAATCATCTTATTCGGTTCTTAATGGCTTTAAATGGTTGGTACCAGTTATAACTGGATAAAGTTGGAAAAACGTCTGGAATATTAAGTGTCTAACCGATACTGATGAAATGAAACTTAGGGCATATAAGGCAAAAGAACTATTTATTAATATTTAAATATTACAACGGATAACGACATGACAGTGCACAATTATTCCGTGGACATAGACAACACAGTAGACTGTGTGTTGCCATTAACAGCAGTGCATGCGTCCATCCTTTTAACATCCTCTCCTGGACGCAAACGCTCTAAAATTAAACCCATTGATGAGGTGAAGTTTTCATGCTTCGTTCGATGGAGCCCTTTTGTCAAAATATCAGCGACCATGTCTTCAGTTCGTTTATACTGCACTGTGATCTGTCCAGCAGCAATCTTCTCTCGTACGAAGTGGTACCGGATGTCTATATGTTTACTGCGTGCATGGTAAACGGCATTTCCTGAAAGACTAATCGCACTCTGATTATCACAGTAAAGTGTTATAGGTGTACCTTTAAGTTCGGGTTGAAACTCGTCTGCCAGCTGTTTCAACCATAGAGCTTCTTGTATGGCCGACGCTAGAGCCATATTCTCAGCCTCACTTGTAGAAAGGGCTATAGTTTGCTGTTTTTTAGAATTCCAGCTTATTGCAGCACCCTGAAATAGAAATATATAACCTGTGCAAGATCTTCTATCTTCAGCATCATTTGCCCAGTCTGCATCGCAATAGCCTGAAATTATTCCATCAATGTTCCTTTTATAAACCAGTTTCATATCCATTGTAGCTTTCAAGTATCTCATGACTCGTTTCAGGGCTACCCAATGTTCATTAGTAGGTTGATTATTGTATCTACTCAGAGAATTGACTATAAAGGTAATGTCTGGTCGAGTCCCTTGTGATAAGTACAACAAGCAGCCAATGACTTCTTGATATGGAATGTTATTTAAAATTTCTTGTTGATCCTCACCCCTCTTTAGCTTAACATTTGCATCAGCAGGTGTCCACATCGGCTTACAGTTGTTCATTCCAAATCTGGTAAGTATCATTTTTATGTAAATGGATTGATCAATAGAAATTTCATTTGAATTTTCATCTTGTGAAATTCTAAAACCAATGCAATATTTGGCTGGTCCTAAGTCCTTCATATAAAATGTTTGTTTTAATTTCTCTTTTATCATTTCAGAGGTTTCATCATTATTAAAGAAGCAAATTAAGTCATCTACATAGATTGCTATGTACAGTATGCTGTACATAGCAATCTATGTAGATGACTTAATTTGCATTTTAATTACTTAATTTTGTATTTTAAATGAAAAGGATATGTCCTTTTCATTTAAAATACGGTAGTAAACACATGGATCAATGTTTGAACGAGTCATTCCAATCTCTAACAGAGCAGTATTTAACTTTTTATTCCACTGCCTGCTAGCTTGTTTAAGTCCATATATTGACTTGTTCAGTCTACATACTTTATTTTCGTCCGCATAGCCAGGTGGTAAGGACATGTAAATTTCCTCATCAATTTCACCCTGCAAAAAAGCTGTGACTGCATCCATTTGATGTATTTTAAGTCCATATTTGGCAGCAAGACCAATGAGGTATCTAATAGATGTATAGCGGACCACTGGAGCATATACCTCATTGTAATCTATGCCCTTGACTTGCTTGTATCCTTTTATCACCAGTCTAGCTTTATAACGTGAAACAGATCCATTACTATCCATTTTAGTTTTATAAACCCATTTGCTTGGAATAGCTGATTTTCCTTCTGGTAAGTGAACTGGTGTCCATGTATTATTTTTTATCAACGACTGATACTCCTCATTCATAGCTCTCTTCCATTCTTCAGCTTTTTCACTGTTTAGAGCTTCTTCAAGACTTGATGGATCATTATTTAGTAAATTCATTGTTGACTCACCATTCTGACATATTAGTGATGAAGGACTTTCGTGAATATCATCATCATCACTTCTCATCCTCCACTGCCGCGGCCTCAAATTTATGTTAGATTCCGGTGGAGAGTCAAGTGTTTTGTCAGGTATGTATGTCACATCATTCACATCTTCAAATCGATCAGAATCATCGGAATCACAAATACTGTGTGACTGTGTTTCTCTTCTTTCATGAATCTCATTATCAGTGTTTCTATTCACAGGTTCTTCGGGTTCACTACACAGAGGTAAGGGAACAATCTCCTTTTCTTTTTGTTCATTACTACTTCTTCTCTTTGTATTTTCATTTTTATTTTCCACTAACTCTAAGTCATTTTTATTAATTTCTTTTTCTTTTTTAGGTACATCATCCAGTTTATTTCTTTTAATTGAAGCTTCCAGGAACACAACATCCCTACTTATAATACCTTTTTTTGTTTCAGGATCTACAAATCGGTATCCTTTTGTAGTATCGCTGTAGCCAACAAATATTAACTTACGTGACTTCACATCAAGCTTAGATCTGTTTTCTTTAGGAATAAGCACCATTGCAGGACATCCGAAAATTCTCATGTGACTCAGGTTAGGCTTCTTTCCAGTCCACACTTCATGAGGCGTGGCATCAGATAAGGTACAGGTGGGAGAGCGGTTCACAATGTATGCAGCTGTAGCCACCGCTTCTGCCCAGAATGTGACATGCAATTCAGCATTAATAATCATGCATTTGGCACGCTCTATTAAAGTTCTATTCATCCTTTCACTGAGACCATTTTGTTCAGGAGTGTATGGATTTGATGTTTGGTGCAGTATTCCATGTTTCTTTAAGTAATAATCAAAATTATTATTTTTATACTCGGTTCCATTGTCGCTTCTGAGGATTTTTATTTTTGTACCCAATTCATTTTCTACTCTATTTTTAAATTCCATAAATTTTTCAAATACTTCACTTTTATTCTTAATAAAATATACATGTACTCGTCGAGAAAAATCATCAATAAAGGTTACAAAATACCTTGCCCCTCCTATAGAAGTATGCTTCATAGGTCCACATACGTCACTGTGGATGACTTCTAGCAAGCTGGTTGCACGGGAGCCTTCTTTGGGGAATGGTTTTCTTGTTTGCTTACCTTCAAGACAGGTTACACAAATTGAATTTTCTGTTCTTTGTGACAGCTTTACACCTTCTGTACAGTTAGGTAATTTATTAAGATTAGTGAAATTTATGTGGCCCATCCTTTGGTGCCACAAAAAGGCATCATCATCAGTCCTGGCCATCACGGCTTGCATTTCTTGATTATTAGCAGTATTTAACAGATATGTCTCATTAATTAAATCAGCTTTTGCAACTAACTTGTTACTCGGATTGTAAATTTGACAGCCATTTTCATTAAATGTTACTCGACATCCACTTTTTATTATTTTGCTAACAGATAGCAAATTTGTTTTTAACTCTGGTACATATAATACATTTCTTACCTGTATTAAATCAGTGCTGCCATCTTTTGCCTTTACTTTAATACATACATTACCGCAGCATTCAACTTTTAATACTTTGTTGTTGGCAATTATAATATTTTGAACAGATGCAGGTTTGATTTCAGTGAGCCAGTCCCGGTGCATGGTCATATGCATAGATGCCCCTGAGTCAACATGCCAAAAATTAAAATTATTTGTTGTGGATGCTGAAAAAGCTGCAACATATCCTGTTTTCTTTTTATCATTATTATTTGTCTTCTTATGCCAACAATCTTTACTGAGATGTCCATACTTATTACAACAAAAGCATCTAGGGCCTTTCTTGCTTAATTGATTACTTTTGGGCTTATTTTTTGAGTTTGTATAAAGTGCGGTAGTGTCTGATTTATTTACTTCTTGGAGTAATTTATTTTTCACTAAATCAGCACTAATCTTCATACCAGAACTTTCTAAACCCATAATCATGGGCTTATACATGTCTGGCAATCCTGCCAGCATTAATGTGCCCAACCACTCATCGTCCACTTCGAATTTTATATTCCTTAACTTGTGCGCTGCTGTCATTATTTTGTTTACATAGTCTTCAACTGACAAACTATTTTCCAAATTGGTA